>SRSE01000845.1:1200000-1800000 GCA_005024645.1 Planiliza haematocheilus | reverse complement strand
ACAATCTCCAGACAGCTCATCAGCGTCAGCCTGCTGTTGCCGGAAATCTCTTCACTTCATTCGACAGGTCTCGCAAGGCGGCACGTTATGCTTTTACGGAAGCGCATGCAGGTCGTTTGAGCTGGGTTTGCTCAAAAAGTGGCAGGACAATCGGAAGGAATCTTTGAATTGATTAAGATGGGAAAGTTTGAAAAGGTGGGGGACAAAACTGGAATTGTTGTGGACAGTACTGTTTGCATGAATTCATTCGTTGTAAGTAAAGTTGGGGATTTTTTTTTCGCACATGTCAAAAAAAGTTATTTGTTTTTCTTGGGATGAAGAAATGTGGCCCAGATTTCTGTAAATGCGCGATACGTTCTATGACCCTTCTCCCTCATTTTCCTTCCTGGAGATCTAAAAGTGACCTAAAAACACTGCTCATGACTGGTCAGTGATTATCTATTCTGTGCATTGATCCAACACGCTATCCGTTTGCCTTATGTTTCAGTACATTCTGCCGCAATAAAACGTTGTACCAATTGAGCCGAAACTAGCAATAAGTGCTTTATCAATCTTTTGCTCGACTGGTGCTCTGAAAAAAAAAAGTGTCCGTGTGACTGATATGCAGTCTTGAAAGTCTGCCTCATCCCCCTGAGGAGAGCATCCCAGACTCCTCGGCCCTCGTCTGGGCTCTCAGGTGTCAGATTTGCGCTTCTCTGTCGCCATGCAGACATACTCTCACAACATTGTGCTGCGGCTGCACAATTGAGGCACACGTTCGTTAACGCACGCACACAACACAGGCACGAAAACACACAAACTTGACCACACGGAAAAACAGCAGAGGTCACCGGCTTCTTTGCATCTTTGTTCATGGGTTGCATCACTGAGGTCGGGCATGCATCACATCTCCTCCGTTGCCTCCACGCGTCTGCTCCCTCAGACAGACGTCCTTGTAAGGTAGCTAAGACGGATGCTCGGTGAGTAAGATCTGCCTCCCACCCCGGCAGCCTGCCTGCCTCGTTTGATGACCGGCTGCATCATATCTCCTCTGCCCCCCCCCGCCCGGCACAGCGTAATTACACTACAGCTCCCATTTGTCCGCTGTGCATAAACAGCTCTTCCTGAAACCCGGTGCTGTCTTCTATTAGATCCCAGAACCATCAGGACGCCTGAAGATGATTCTGACTGTCAGTCGGGCCCAGCCAGCCAGCCAGTCCGAGCCATGCCTGGACAACAATCACATTATGCCAACAGAGGAACACAGACAGAGGGAGAAATACAGCAATCAATACTGCACCCTGACGTCTGTCTGACCACTTAAGTTCCTCCCAACAAGGCGCTTCCCACCACAACTGAAAGGAGATATTCAGCTTAGCAAATGTTCATGTCATGGAGCATATGAGGGAGGGGAAAAGAGAAAAAAAAGCAGAAACGGATACATTTCTGCCTTCTGCATCTTCCTCTGCACACTGCAGCTCGTATGAGGAATTACGGGATAAGATTTCAGAGCGTTACTGTCAGTGCTGTCATTGCAGTTCCTGTTTTGGGCATATGACATGTCCGCCTTGTCAGAAAAACAAATGCATCAGACAGTTTAATCAAAATATTTGACTCTCGTTACTTGTGCCCGTGCAACTGCCGAACAAAGGTTTGTCTGCGCTCTGACTGGCTGACAACAGCTTTGTCAGGTCTCTGTCAAGCAGAGCGAGTGGTCCAGCACACATCAGCGACACCTCTCCAGCCATCCATCTCTTTCTCTCTCGCTCTCTCTCTCTCTCCTCTCCCGCCTCTGCACGCTTCACTTTGACAAATGTACAAGAACAGGCCGCTCCTGCAGGACTGTGGGAGGCGGGGAGGGGAGGTATGGATCGGGGGAAATTGGATTTGATAGATAAATGTCTGAGGATAGCATTACTGCTTTCTCTCGCTCTCTCTTCATGTGTGTGCGGGGACGCAGACTGCACATACAAGGATGGGTTTGTGTGGAAAGACTGTTGAGTAGGCTGGTTTTTTTTTTTCTTCTAAGGGTACCACTCAGACAACTCATCTCAATAGCACATAAATGTTTAATGAAAGCTAAAAATATCTTGACATTATGAGGCTCTATGGACTTTTTGCGTTATGCCTGTGGCCGTGGCCGTTGGTAGAAGTCAAACGTTACCGAACCACAGATTCACGGTGACTTTAACAGAGACCTTTACTCACATTTAAGCGCTGAACTTAACAAACTAAACTCCCTGTAAAGTCTTACCATGAAATTCTCTACGCAAATTGTGACTTTAAGCTGTGATTTTATGACGTGCGACTTTTTGTAATTTACGGTACAAGTCAACAGCGGTGAATGGCTCGGTGTATGAGCATGCATCTGCTGGCAGTTTGCAAAGCCGGCGGGTCTTACCTGCGGACTTGGGAGTGAATTTGTCCCTGTTAGCGGCGCACACAGCCAGCAACCTGTAGCCCAGGTCCAAGTCAAACCCCTGCTGAGCAGCCACTCGACTCACCACCTGGATAAAAAGCATCATGTATCATGAGTACAGCAGCTTTTCTTCATCATATTTCCTTGCATTTGCATTTTGCATTTCTTGCATTTTCCTTCATCGTTAAACTTAATTTTTATTCAGGAACAAACACATGCCCTGAACACACACACACACATATATATATACACAAACGGTGAGATTAATGTGGAGTCTGCAGTCTGGATTCTCTGCAGAGATCCACAGTCAGGACGGGACTGATGACTGCGTCCTCCTCCCACGGTGGTGAGACAGCTAAACCACAGACGCTCTGCAGAACGAGCACACTTTCTGAAAGGTTGCCCTCAAACAAGCGTGATATTTCTCACTATTGCACGTTAGAGCCTGCGCCGAGTTAAACTGATCAGTGAGAGTGCATCGGAGGGTGGAGCAGAAAAAGTGTAAAACACGTTTTAGCACTAAGCATCCCCTGAGCAAAGGTTAAAACAAGACTTTAACAATCCTTCCTGTGTTAATGACTTCAAAAAGATGTTGAACATTTATAGGACACGGAGTCAGGCTGCTGAGAGGTGTTAAACAGAACTCATGAGGCAGAGCTAAATCATTATTTAAAAGAACCCCTCTTGCTTTTATCTGCTAATGAAGGCCACCTCCTCTGCTCCCTCTGACCTCAAAACACACATTATCCTTAACAAGGTCAGCTGAGGTGCCATTCAGAGAGCCAACAAAACAGCAGGCAGTAGAAAGCCTTTGTCACAGGTAATAATGCTGCTCGAGCACAAAACGAGAAAATAACGTGTCAATAACGTTGGTTTATTTGAGTGTTTCAATCACAAGACACGCTATCGGAACACATTTATCTAAAGCTGTTTAGGAGAATGTTAACGTAATCTTCTCAGCCAAACCATATTATGCAAACTATTCTGACAAATCATGTTGTTGTCAATCGTTTAATTTCCTGCGTGAGTGCGCCACGGTTTGTTCGAGGCAGGCAGCCAGCTACAGAGGCTAGCATAGATTGAACATGGATTTAACAGGGTGTCACCTCATAAGCCTTTTTTTTTTCCAGTTTAATCTCCCTCTCAGGTTGTACATCCAGGCCCATGTTCCTGTCGGTAGGAAAACACTTCTGTACGAGTGTTTGATGGAGAGAGAAGTTTCAGTTTGAGACTGTTTTAAGCTTATATGCGGTGTAGACTTCTGCTAGCGTCGCAACAGGCGTGCACAAGAGCGCAAGAGCTGTGATCGGTCCACTTGGTAGTAGCACCACCATAATTTCCACAAATTGACTGTTTTGGATCAAAAAAGATGGAACACATCAAGGAAACGTTTGCATGACTAGCCTTCTAGGGAATTTCAGTGAAAGTTTCAGCCGCCATTGTTTGAAAGTGAAGCAGGAAGTAGAAACAAAAATTATCCCATTTGGCAAAAAAAAAAAGCACCAGTGCTGGCTATGTGTGTAAGTTACGGGGTGTCTGTCCCACCCCCTAAAAAGAGCCTTTATGGGTGATTTAAAAGATAAAGTTTGGGACTAGAGACAGAACCAATGTTTACATCTGCGCACAAGACCAAATGTGTAAAGAAAGGTTTAGCAGTGGTGTACAGACAGCTCAGTTATGTCATATGTATTAGCTCCACTAAAGGTTGCATGATTGGAACCAGCTTGATTTTTATGCCTTGGGAATAAAGCGTCTCCACATATTTAAATTCCAATCCAATAGTCAGATATACGCACGCAGACAAAATCCTCCAAAGAATGCCTGGACTTGTTGCGTGCAGTAATTCTCCAGATAAGCGGGCGGTTCGCTCTCTGAGTCGGATGAAACAATTTAGCTGATGGAAACCGCCTCACGCTGTGAGGGATCTCGCTCGCCGACTCCATTGTATGGCTCTTTATCAGCCTTTAAGAGGCTTTTATTGTGATTTACACATTAATGAGCATTTATCTGTTTGCTCACGTGAACACTTCGGCAAAGTTCCTTTCCAAAAAACGATCCTAGACGTGAAGCGGTCGGCTGTGTGAGCTGCGTTAGTGATGCACACACGGCGGCGTACATATGTTGTGCGAGTTTATTTAACACATCTGATGACGGCCAACTCTCTGGACCTGCTCCCAGATTGATGAGTAGTAGCTGGTAAGGTGGAAGGCGATAGCCGGAGGTGACTGGCTACCCATAAACCTGCTCATGCCTCTTTTGTGTCAATGCGTGCAAGTGTGTGTGGACTTCTGTCAACAACCCCTGATAGACTAAGCATCTGTCTTAGATAACCTTTGCTTGCAAACCTGCTGCTACTGCCTTTTTTAAATAAAATATGGAAGGTGCATGAAGGTACAATGCAAATGCAACACGACACAAATCCTGTTTAGCTGTTCCACAGTGTAGCGCTAAAAGTGGACACATCAGACCTTCTTGTTTTTCTCCAGAGTAGCCAAAATCTAATTATTGCTTTGCTCGCGTCTCCTGAAAAGTACCTGAGAAACTCAACGAAAACCATAATTAGTGTTTGCGTACCGTCAGACATCCCATGAGACTTTGCTCGAAAGGTCGCTGGAAGGCCCGGGGATCTCCACACCAGTCGAGCAGCTCTGTGGCCGCCGAGTGGAAGTTGGCCGGGTTCTGTAAGTGCTGTGCAAACAGACAGAAAGGAGACGGCCATTAGAAACAATGGTTAATAATGAGAGTTATTTCTTTTTTTCACGTTGAGTACAAATTGGAAAAACACTAAAACCGAATAGTTCTGCAGCCTTGCCTTCTCCCTCCAAACTGCCTCGATTTAATGTCTTGTGTTTCTGCGCAACCCTGTGAGGACCTTGACTCTTTCCAATGTACGCCCACTCAGGGCTCTGCTGCATTGTGGGAAGAAGATCACACCCATATCAACAATGATGCCAGTGTTTCTTGTTAATCTCTCTTGGCGACACCCCTCGCTCACCCCCATGACCCGCACAGCAACCAAATCTTTCCCTCCAATACCTCCTTCTCTCCCGTGCCCTCATTCATTGCCTGTTTTCAGAGTGTAACAGAGCCTCGGCACCAGAAGTCCACTGGCTGGCTTGGCTCGGAACAAAGAAAACAACCTTGGTCCTGGCATCTATGTGTGCAGACTCAATACCAGCCGTTGGTGTGTTGTCTAATCTCTTTCAGTCTCTGTCTGTCTCTCTCGCTTGTTCACTGAGGCCTGAAACAGTTGAGCCTTTTCTTCCCAGTGTCTGAAGGCTACTGAGGCTGGCAGGACACAATAAGCGGTTTTAAAATTGGGCTCCCTTTCTTCATGGCTCAGGAGGTTAATAGCTCTGAAATGGCGCAGAGCTGCAGCTTGTTCAGTCGGCAAGATTGAGCCCACTTGAAAGCATTTATTATTCCCATCTAGAGCTGAAGCGTCTTGTTTTGTGTGTTCTTGCAGAGGAGGTAGATCTATTGTCTTAAGGGGGCAGCAGAGGTGAGCATATTTGAAAGGGCAGCTTTTTAGCGATGCGCGACAAAGGGGCTCTTCGCCGCGAATGTGTCGGGGCTAGTACCCGCCCACGGAGAAAATCTCTGAGAGCTTCCAATGATATCATGGGTTTCAAGAGAGGCCTTGAGTGACTCATCTTTTGTGATGTGAAGATTAGCCATTATAGAGTTAGTTGTGGACCCTCACAGGGGGGTTTGACGGATGATGAAGAAAAGCGGGCAGAGCGAGAGAAAGTGCGAGATGCTCTTGTTGAGTGAGAGGGAGGAGAAGAGTGTGTTCTAGATGAGTGATATAATCTGGCATTATTGCTGCTTGATGGGAGGCGTATCAGCCTCCAGCGCGAGAGGAATCAGAGCTCGCACAGCAGGGGCTGTCTGTCTAGATCTGAACTCACAGCTCCTCCTGCTGCAGCGCTCGTCGCCAACTCTGCCTGACAACCTCGACTCGGGCGTGGGGGGGGGGGAGGACAGAGGAGTGAAATAACTCCGCCGAGTTTAGGGAGGAGGACGGGGGTCTGGGCTGCTCTGGTCGTTGGTCGGGGTTGGATGAGGACAGGAACCCGGGAGGTGGGGGTAGAGGGCTGGTGGGGTTTCAACGCAAAGAGGCAGACATTTGACAGACTGTCCTCTGCGAGATGACGGGCTGATTTACCCCTTTTTAGGCCAGCTAAGGATCAGGCCGTTCAGGGCATACCTGGCTGCATGATAAACAGCATAACACCTGGCTCTCTGCCAGCGGCTTTCCCCAAACCAACAACACCCTGCTGGCAGAGCCGCCACAAGCTCGGAGCTCACCGACTAACTGAGTCCCTTTGAAGTCTGGTTTACTATGAGCTCTATTACAGCAAGAGCCGAGGAGTACATAAACCGGGCTACAATTAGCGCGTTTATTAAGACAGACGAGTGAGATCCAGCTATTTAGGGATTATCAGCGACACCGAAGAAAGTAAGAGAGGAGGCTTTGTGAAAAGTGTAGTGTCAATTCCCCCCCTTTTTTTCATTTGACAAAAAAACAAAAAAGAAAAGCTGACATTTTGGTAAAGTAGACACAAGCAGGGAAAAAAAAACTAACGCACTGCCACATAATCGCAAGCTGAAAGCTGTACCATTCACTGATTCACTCTGAGGGATAGTGTCCTATGGATGTTGGGAGATATGAAGGATCACACCCACATAGCATAAACAAATATGCCCACAGACAGCCAGCTAGAAAGCCAGTTTATGAGTTCTTGTATAGTATTAATCACAGGCAGAGGCGGTAGCCCTGGGTTACGTCTCTCTGTCTGTCTGTCTGCTGGTCTGACTGACTGTGTCTCCTGAAAGCGGACAGTCAAGGAAGCGTTTAAGCAAAACCACAACAAGGGCCGGCATTTGTTAAGAGCCAGGAACGTGATGCAAGGGAACACAGGACCAGAGGAGGGGGGGAAAGAGAGAGAAGTCTGTTATGCTGCTGGCCCCTTTGAAGTATGTTCTTGTGTTCACTGCCAGATTTGCCTCCCTCGCTCTCCCTCTCCCTCTCTTTCTCTCTCGATGACCCCGTGCAACATGATCTGTGTGACTGGAGCTAATGGCCAGAAGAACGGGTGTCCATATAAGGTGCTGAGAGGCGAAAGTAATGTAAGAAAGGAGAAGAAATGTAGATCACTCTGTCTTTGCCTCCAGAACCCGCATGCAAGGCTCCCAAATTTTTATACACACCTGTTTGATGCACTGCAGCCTGTCGTTGGTCTGCTGGATGTGCCGGTCCATGGATGGTAACGTGTTCATCTTGATGCCTCTACCGGGACTCCATTAAAAGTTCTTTACTCTGTGAAAAAAATAAAAGAAGAGCGGGAGGCGGAGAGGTACATCTGTTAGCACGGTTTGCTGTCAGGTCCCCCATGTGTGGAGTTTGTAGCTCGTAAAGTTCAAACAGCATTTTAGGTGCTCGACAAATTTTCTAAAGGAGAAGCCAGCTTGTTTATGCACTGACTCATTGAAGAGCTTGATCTGCCCCAAGCACTTTTTTTTTTTGGCAAACGCACAAAACCGAGAAGTTCCGCAGCAGCGCCGTTAACGGAAACAGAAAAAACCTCTGCTGCTTTATGCTGCTTATGCGAGAATATAACTCAGCCAAGATAGGACGACTGTTATCTCCCTCTAAGAGAAGCACACCTCACAGTCAAGGTTATCAGTGTGGCACGGACAACTAATTTATGCCGACATCCAACGAAAGATAATGCTCGGGCTTCACAGCATCTCTTTCTTTCTGTGTACGGTCTGCTCAGATCCAGCAGTGAGCGGCAGCAACAAGAACAATGCGTTCGCCGGTTTGAGCATCTCGGAGAAATGGGTTGAGTCTGGATTAATCGGTCTCGTGCTGGTTTGCCAGCAGTCTGCCTCCGTCGCTCGCCATCCCTCTGCGCTTATCTCCATCAGTGTTGGCCAGCCTCACATTCCTATACACAAAAGGCCAAGTGAGAAACCACAGGTGGGAGAGGGGGCAGGGCTCTAGAAAGCTGCTCAGCACTGATAAAGGGTCCCTCAAGATCCCCTGCTGCGAGAAACAGAGCGAAAGCAGGAATATGGTGGAGGCACAGAGCTCAGCCAGGACATTTTCATGTGCAATGCTCAGTCTGGTACACTTATCTCATATAGAGAGAGAGTGCTGCAAATATGCACACTTCTTTCTCTCTCTTTAACGCACACATTGAAGAGTAAACACAACAGCTTGAATTCTTCACTTTGATTAGGCGTAAAAAGGTAAAACTTCAAAGGAACACTTTGAGAATAAGGCTGTATTACTAATCCTCTGAGCTTAAGCACTGCTAGAGTAGAATTACCTGGAGTGCACTTACAAAGTCTTACACATCAGCGAACGCACTGCTTGCATGAGTGAGGAGGATTTCAGGAGCAAATGTGGTCAAACGGAGGATAGCCAAACGCCTCTTGTCATGTTACACTCGCCGGTCGCCGACGGTCTGTGAAAAGTTACCAACAAAACAGCCTGTATTTACATACCGCACGGCACAAAGCCACTCTGACCGTGCATAACATGACCATAACTCTGGGTGGCCTAATTCTGTGGCGCTGCCATGTCTCCCACCGTCCAGCAGATGTCTCCCTCCCCTGCTGCTAACCAGCATGTCTCCTTCATGCACTACACCTGGAGCAAGTGGTCCAGAGAGGGCTCCTTTAAGCCTTGACAAGTGCTACAAATCCCCTTCAGAAGCCAGGCAGCACCACAGACCGCTAACAGGGCACGCTCCAGCTCAGCGTTGCCTGTCTGACCTTGTGGCTATTGATTAACTGTTTCTCCTCCAGCTCCCCTTCCTGCTGTCCCGACGCTTTAAAGGCTGAAAAGGAAGGAGGAGGGTGTAGATGGCTGCATCTTTTTATCCAAGTGTCTCGCATTCTTTCCTTCCTTCCCCCGGTTGTGCTTTTGGGTTTAACACACATGCACACATGCACAGAGTCACACCCCTTCCTACCACGCACGTGCATCGCTTTTGTTAGTCCGTGAAAAGACGGTTCCCTCAGGTTCTGAGAGGAAAATGAGGGAGGTGGAAGCGCAACTGGCCGGCCAGGCTGTGCTCAGTCGGCGGCATTGTTACCGGGATAAGAAGTCAATCCACCTGACTGACTGACTGACTGTACTGTCTGTCCGGCTGACAGCACCACGCCCCCCGTTCAAGGGGAGAGTGTGTTGCATAACTGATGAAAACAGAGCACATCTCCTCCTGTTGCCCCACATTCTCATCATTCCTTGTTTACTTGTCAAAATAAAACATCCATCATCCGATCATACAGTGGCGAGGGAAACTGAATGTTTCACCACAAGAATGTTCTCACAGGGCTATAAATATGTGTTTAACATCGGGGCAAATTTTCTCCCCCTTTCGAAATGTTTATTTTCAGTTTCAGACTTTTTTTTTTTCTTGTTTTTTTATGTTGGGCTACTTCCATCATTGTTTCAGCGTGCACGTGCCAAAGTCAGGCCCGTCTTTATTGTCTTCCCAACATCTTAATCAGCTACACACAGCGCTCAGCTTACCAGAGGTGCAAATGAAAGGATTACACATCCAATTATGATGTGCATATTATAACCTCCTTTTGAACAGCAGTGGGAGGATGCTGCTATGAATCAGAGCGGAGTAACAAAATCCACAAGTAAAGCTAACACCCAAGGAAGCCGCTGTCTCTTTCAGTCAGTGTCTCAAACACACAAACACGCGTACACACGCGCACACACACGCGATTTTCGTTTCCCTCCCTCTCTCTTTCCTGAACAAAACAAGCTGAGGGAAGCGGGGCAAGAAATAAGTGCTCTGAAACAAAAGCACAGTAATATGAAAAGCAGTGAAGTATGGCAGGAAGGGGGCAAGAAGGGCCGGGCTCGGTGGGGAAAAGAGATGGAGAGAAAGAAAGGGAGGGAGAAATTATCTCTTCATTATCAGCAGCGACACACACACACACACACACTTATTCAGGCACGCACCCTGCGTACGATCACTCAGAGCATGAGTGATTTCTCATTTCAGACAAATGACTACCACCTTCGTCGAGTGCAGCCCGCTTTGTGAATCAGACGGTGGGGGTTACACGAAAGCAGCTCATGTCTACACTGTGTAGGAGAAGGAGCAGGGCTGGGTCGCAAGCAGCACCTCGATAGGTGAATTGGGGTACTTTGAGATGTCAATGTATAAGAAGGTAATGCAAATACATGCAAAAAAATTAAATGGTACAAGGCTGTGTTGCACCAAGATGCAAAGTATTAAAAGACACACGGATAAATGGATATAGCCAATGCATGTTTAGTCAACAATATCCAACATGGTGAAGGTGGACGATGTCAACAATGGAGCTGCATGCACCCGTCTATCCATGCACAAGTTTAATGTCATTAAATTACAAGGGACGTTGGGATTACTAACATGTTTCATGATTAGGTTTTGCAAAGGATCTCTCCTCAATAATTGCAAAGCTGGATATTAGCAGGCGTAACCCAGTAAATAAATACTTCAGATACTAAGATCAAGCTCTGTTGGTATTTTAATTGCTGCTTCAACAGGATTTTTATATATAAAAATAAATCATCATTTTCGAATCTGAAGGAAGCCGTTCAGCGAGGTTATGAAATCGTCCGCAGGTCGCGCGGCCACATGCGAGCTTCACGATTCAAGGACGACATACTGTAGATGTTGTTTTTGAAACCGTTCCTTCCGTTTTCAAATCAGCGCTCTGAACGAGTTTGACACGGCCTTGGTGGGTGAAGCGCATTCAGCGCGTGAGAGCTTTTAAAGTTAAATAATGTGGAATGTCATATGGAAAATATTTGCTGGTGTTTTCGACGCCGCCGGAGCTCGGCCGCCGCCGTATGCGGGGCGCAGAGGGCCGCGCCGGACGACATTGAGGAGCAACCGGGTGGAGTGTGTTCATTATGAAACGGAGGACAAGTATCACCCATGCTCTCCGGACCCAGCAGGGAATCTTATCTCCTCCTCAGCATCTTCACTTTTGTGGCCACTTCTTTTTGCTCTGCTTTTCTATAGCCCTCAGACATCATTAGAGCCACCCAGCATGCGTCTCCCTTACAACACCTTCCATTTTCCGTTCTATCATTTTCTTTTCCCCGTCCCTCATATCTCAAGCCTCCTGCCACTCTGGCTCCCTTCCTCCCTCCCTCCTCCTCCTCCTCCTCCTCCTCCTTCCTGGGGCCCCGTGTGGGAGCTGCCATAACAGGAGGTGGAATGGATTCATTTGCTCTAATGTGGTTTGGGCTGCAGTGTGGCACGGCACAGAGCGTCACTTTATCCCAGTGCACAGAGCTTCTCTCCCCTCTCTTTCTCTCCCTGTCTGCAGTTCATGTGTTTTCAAACAGGCCAATCAACACCACTCAGCTGTGCTGGCCTCTCCCCCTCTCTCCCTCCCCTCCCCCTCTCCCTCCCCCTCCCTCTCCCTCTCCCTCTCCCTCCCACAATCTCTGCCCTCAGTATGTCTGTAAAAAGCCACCAGCCATCTCTCACACACAATATTATCTCTAGTGGCAAACTCCCATAGCCAGACGGTTCCTTTTTTTTTTTTTTTTTTTTGCACTCATTGCTATTATTTTCCGCAGCACATCCACTCTCAGCTACCGTTTCTCTTTTTTTTATTATATAAACCCACTTCCATCACATCTTTGTCTTTCTACCTTGTTTCTGCCTATTTTCTAGACTCTCTGCTAATCCTCTCCTCCACTAATCTCTACCCCTCTCCTTCTCCTTCTCAGCACAGCCAACTATTAGTCATATCGCTCCCTCTGGGCTTTATAAAACTCAACCCTCCACACATCATCATAACCACCAGCCTCTATAAAAATGTGAAATGACTTGTCCCAGGGGCGGGAAAAAATAAACTCTAAATGTTGCTGTTTGTTTATCTTCTGTTTTAATGTGACAACCGCAGGAGCACCGGGCAGCTATGTGACACCCAACACTGCAAAGCAAACAGCTGTGATGTGGGGATATGTGAGCCGCTCTGTTGCCGTCTATAAATACGGAGCCTCAGTTGTGGAGAATTGCAGGTATGCGCCACCAGATACCCCCGGGAACAGCCGATTATTTCACCACTCAACGTGTGAGATCAAAAAAGAGCAGCGTGTACGAAGGGAGCGGAGACGCGCCTCCTCTTTCAGACGATTCCGCTGCAATGATTTGAACTGTTTTCCCTTGATCCTGGCAACAGTTTGGGGATGGAAGATGAAAGCTCTCGCGCTAATTATCAATTACTGTATATATTATCTTTTTGGTTCATTAATTCTTCATAAGGTGTGGAATAAAGCAAGCCTACCTCAAGTGAAAAACAAAACTAGTGGGCAGTTTTTTAGGGCAATTAGGGAAGCCAGTGTTCTCCGAGTGACTCCGGGATGGGGCTCGTCACCATATTAGCCAAGGGAATGGCAGAGAAGCTGATGGGATGAGTTTGCGTTGTGATATTTGTTTCAGTTAACCCAGACCTGAAGCTAACCAAGACGCTTTAGTGGCTGATTCTAACCAAGCAATTGCGATAGCAATAAAAACGAAGGAAACATCGGTTGAAAGTGGCATTTGCATTTATGTATGGCACATGTTGGCTTGTTATAACTTATAACCGATCTGTGAAGATGCCTCCAAAGAGCTAATTTAGAATAAAATAACAGTAAAAAGTCACAGAATCCTAATAAAAGCTCTGAAAGCTCATTTTTAAATCTGTTGTTAGCATTTCTCTTTTACAGCTGACAGATTAGCCGGCTAATAGTCATAGAGCCGAGGGAAGAGGAACGGGTAAATTGATAAAACGTGTGAGCGATTAAGCTAATATTAATTTCGGCACCGCTAACGGAACACATCATCTGAGCTTTTCGCTTTTTTTGGTCAGTCCAACTACGCTAAAGTAAACGAAGGTGTTGATGAGTAATGTGTGCTGCCCAAAAATGATGTTTGAAATGTTTACAGCTACCTAATGAACACAGCGCAGCATTAACCAGCTAATTTTACTCAGGATTCAGTAGAGACCAAAGACAGATATTAAAGGAGACTAAATATAGGACCCACGTTCACCTGGTGGCTGGAGGTATGACTACAAATAGCGCTAATCTTGCTTAGTGTCTTTTAGCATAAGGCTGTTTTTCTATATCGAGAGGGCATAGTCTCAGGTTGGTGCAAACAGCTTTTTTTTTGTATTGTTATTTGTTACGGTCTTATGTGCATTAATAAGGAAAAAGGCCATCTATCTAACCACGAGATACGAAATCAGGTCATCCGCGAGCAGAACGGAGCTGGAGCATCACATGATGAATGAATGAACTCCTCATTCCATAGAATGTTCCAGTTGCTGAGGACTATAAATACCAGCTGGGGAAGATTGTATGTCCTGGCTGCCACATACGATTTTCCACTGTCACGAAAGGCAAGATTCTATCACTCGTGATGCACAAGGGATGAAGGCGAGTGTGTGTGAGGAGAATACAAGTCCAGTGTGTGTGTGTGTGCAGCAGCCGTTATCACTGTAGCAGGTCCTCGGAGGACAACCAGAAATACTGAGCCCTTTCAGTGAAAGAGTGCATAAATCTCATAAGGTTGATTAAGTGGAATAACAGCAGTCTAGTACATTTGAAAGAATATGTGAGGAGAGAGAGAGGGGAGAGGAGAGGAGAGGAAAGAAGAGGAGACAGGAGAGGCGAGAGGAGAGGAGCATGATTGACGGTGCAGACTGACAGGCTTGTGTAAAGCTAACCTTATGGGCCTGACTCCAGCAGAGCTGTTAGCTCACACACCGCCCCCTGTGGCTGCTGAATGGGTAAACTGACAAATTCCATGTCCTTCGGTTTCAGCACTGGCAAACTGCTGACCCAAATGCAATTAAACAACATCCACCAGGGTGAGTGTTACACATCAGTGTACGGCAGCATATGAGAGTGCATGTGATAGTCTATGTGGGGAGGGAGTGATGAAGTGTGTGCGGGAAAGAGGAACGGATAGACATGGGCAGAGAGTGAGACTTACAAAGAGCGAGTGTGATTCAATCTGCTCACTAAGCCATGAAATGGTATTGGTGTCATTAGGGAGAGCAAAAAATATATCTGTGCCAGCCTGCCCTCCACTCCCCTTGTCTTTGACACTCCAAAAGCACAATCCTCACAGAAAAAGCAACCAGCCCGACCTCTTTGCACTCGGTGGAACAAAACGTCCTACAGTGCTGCAGCTCCCACCAAGCACCCTTTATCCTTTATTTCTCACTCTGATCTTTTATTGGACAAATCCAGTTCACCACGAAAAAAGACAAAATCACACACAGCACAACCACTACACCACAAAACATGTAACACCCTAGGTGAAAATGTTAATGGGCAGCTGTGTAAGGACTGAGCATAGGTGATAAGTTACCACAAAACTGACCAACGACGCTAAGTAAATTAAAAGGACACCATCACTGGATGACGAATAGTCTAAAAACAGAGGACTGTGTGAGAAAGCACCGATAATTCATAATCAAAACACACAATCTGACAAATATTCAAATTAAGCATCAGTGGAACAACTCCAAATGTCTTCATCTGATTATAGACTGAGCTGTTCTCTTGTTCTGAGCTTGGAGAAAAGGCAGACAATATCCAAACGTAGATGAAGCACATACGGTTTGATATCCTCAGAAGTCTGGCCTTTTTTTCATCATTCTTTGAGTAATTGTCAGATTTTATATCCGAGTCTGCGATGAGCAGCTGCAGCTCTTCATCTAACAGCTCACTGTGGCTGTTTGCAGTAAAAGCTAAGCTAACTGACAAAACCACTGTGGTTACACAATACTAACAACACCAATCAGTGGTCATTAAACTGGGTAATTCTAACTGCTGGTATACTGCTTGGAAACAACCTTACTTCACAACCAATTGTGTGCTACTGTGATCCAATAAGAAGTAAGTACTGTGACTAAGACATTCAAATCTTCATCTAAAATCAAATAAATACGACTGAATACTTATTGATATTTTCATTGCCCTGTTTACAGCAGAGCACACGCTGGAATTCGTGCAGAATACAGAACTCGTTCAAGGACACCAGCACAAGACCGATGTTTGCCAGTACATGCACCAGGTCCTCCGACACAGCCCGCGTATCCAGCGATGCAACAAATACAAACAAATCACGCTTTCAAGCCTCGCACTCTCAGAGTGAAATCCTTTAACAGAGGATTTTTTTTTACACAAACAGCTAAATAACCTTTGAGACCTTCCTGCACGGGTAGATGGGGAGAACGATGCGCTCATTCATCTTGCTCCGCGAGTTTGTGTGTGCGAGTACGAGCCACAAAACATCTGCTTGCTGTGAAAATCAAAACAGCCTAATGGTGCACACAGAGCACCGGTTTCATTCACTGAAGGGACGATCCACGCAGGTATTATCAGGCACAATAAACAGCGCTGAAAGGCTAATGTGCTTCACTGCAGTTTTTACAAAACAATCTTTTAGCGCTGCAAACCACTCCACTAGTTTGTGTGCGTTTGCCATTTTAAGTCCATCCTATCGGAACATCTTCACGCATGCATGTGTCCAAGTGTGTTGTTTCGACGAAATGTTATTCTACTGCGCCCTGCTTGCGAGATCCAAGGAGACAAGACAGACAAATAGATGTGAAGACAGAAGGAGACAGAAAAACGCTCACACAACATGTTACATGGAGTGGGAGGTGGGGGGAGACAGGCAGGCAGAGATAGGGGGAAACGGCTGCAGAGCGGGAGAGAGAGATGGCGAGAGGTCATCCTTGGGTAATTTGTTTTGGTCCTCTCAGAGCGCAGACACACAGGGAGCAGGTAAACCAATTACAGTGTGACATGAATCACTAAGACCTACAGGCAGCCACGCAGCTGGCCGGCCAGACAGCCAGCCAGAGCAGCCAAACAGTCGACTGAGTGCACGCTGTCCCTTTCTCTAAGTGCCGCTCAATCAAAAGCCACAGCCCTCGTCCCTCCCTTGACCATGATTGCACATTTGGAGGGAGCTGATGAGAGGAATAAACAAACATAACGTCTCCATGAGCCGAGAGACCCTGCGAAGCTCTGACGGCTTTTTAATGTCCATCTTCAATGGATCTGAAGAGAAAACACTTCACCCTGGCTGCAGGGAAACGCTGTGAAACACGGCCGGCATTACGGATAACGGCCGAGCAGTTTAACGCTACGACGGTGTCGTCTGTGATAATTTAATAATGATCTGTAACAGTGTTTTTGGTTCCTCAGCTCCATCCCATTTTCAAAGCCACAAACAATAACGATAATGATACGGCTCTTTTGAAGAGGCACAAGGTTGGATGTCAAATCCTAATGGATGTTAAAGCCAAGCCAAATACTCCAGGGAGAAGTATTTACACGACAAAGACTTAAGCAATTACTTTAATTTCCCTAATCGCCCGATGGCTGCCAAAACGATGATGTGTCAGGCCTCAGTCATATCAACGCCACTGGCTATATAACTGAGAAGCAATAAGCAACTTAAATAAACAATCATCTAGGTCCCTTTCTCTGTGGCAACATCCCTAATCCTCCACTTGATGTTAAACTGACAGGAGCATCATGAAAATCCGCTCCGACGTCAGAACGGGAAGAGAGTGAAGTTGACAAGGAGAGGGATTGGACTGGATTAGATATCAGCTCGGCACTTTTATTCGACACGTCCTCCGCGCGCGTCGGAGAGTCAGGAGGGGTAAATATTTGATGGGAGGGCGTTGGTGTTGGGGCCAGGGGCCATTATAAGGGTGCAGCTAATAAAGACAGCAGCATGGCGGCTTGTCGATCAGCGCTGGGGCGGCAGCGGCGGCGGAGGAGAGGCGGCTGGAGTGCGCGGCGGAGTCTGTCGCCCCCTCAAGCGCCCGGACTTCTAATGTTAGCTCCGCGGGCAAAGATAGCTCTCTCCTTGACTGTACATCAGTATGCGCTCGCATGCATCCACACACAGAGAGAGAGAGAGAGAGAGAGGCATGCACCAGTGAGACACAGTTGGAAGAGATTTCCTAAGATCTACCATCTTGCTGCCCCTTGAAATTAATAAGGGCCTTTGAACTGCTCTCTAAAAGCAACTAACTGGCCATTTGCACTGTCTGGCTCCGCTGGAGAAGGAACTCCCTGCTTCTTCTCATGAACCCTCTCTTTTTTTTTTCTTTCCTCCTTCTCTCCCATCACGCCCGCTGCTCTCCTTCCTCCTTTCTGCCTCCTTCACTCCACAATTCCCTGCTTTTCTTCCCTCCATCTCTATTGTCTTCCTTCGATCTCCACCCTCTTCATCTCAGTACCCTCTTCCCACCACCTCCCTCTCTCCCGACTCCCTCTCCCTCCCTTGCTCCCACCTCCTCCTTTTCTCTCTCTCTCTCTCTCTCTCTTTCCCTCTCTCTCTCGCTCTCTCTCTCTTTCTCTCTCCATTCCTCTGGCCCTAAAACCAGCCCCTCGGCCGCCCGCTCGCGCTCACTCAGATGGCTGTTACCATGACAACCCCGTTCTTTCAGCTCTCGCAAAATAATGAAGACAATGTGTTTTCCATTTAGATGAGTTTTCTGGTGCAGCGGGGAGATATGGAGTGTCCATCTTGCCTCCTCTTTCACTGCGGAGGAAATGTAATAAAAAAAGGGGTTTCTAACCTCTCTCCCCCCCCGACACTCCTTCACTCTGCCTCTCCCTCTCCTCCTCTCCCCACAGACTTGTGCACACACAGGTTAGGGTGCTGTGTAAAGCCAGCTGGGTGGTAAAGTGAGCTCAGTCCTTTTGACTACAGTCCACAGAATAGCAGCAGAAGCTAATGTCTGACTGGTGCTGCAACAAAGAACATTATCGATGGGAGCTTCTTTTTTTTCCCCTTTTTTGCACCTTAGGTGATATCTCTACGCTGGAAAAGAAAAGGGTTCTTAGGTAGACACTTTTCCTATTAAAAATAACTGCAGTAAAATCACAGCAGCCCACTTGTCTGCTCCCTGTTGTCAAATCCAAGCTGTGACAAAGATAAACTTTGAACATTTCAAGTCTTATTTCGTGTTTTTTGGGACTTGGCGGCGATATTTTCACAGCATAATGCTCCGGTGCGGGAATAAATGCCATGACAACTAAAATTGATGGCGAGAGCTTTCTTTATTCTCTCTCTCTCCCTCTCTCTGTTTCTCTCTCACACAGCGGTGTGGATTTATTAACTTGCGCACGGCACACGGGGGGAACTGCAATCCAACCACTTGTTAAGACTGAAAAGCAACATTTACTCTGCTATGCACGCTGGCGTTTTCACCCAGAGGTTCAACATACAGAAGCAAGTCTTGATTATTTTTTTTATTTTTTTTTGGTGGGGCTTCATTTATGTTGACAGCTGTGGCGAAAGTAAAAAGCTCTGGGTGTGAGAGAAAAAGGAAATTGCATGAGTCCTGACAATCAGCCTCTGAGTCTGAGTTAAAGGTGAAACACTGATAAAGTAGAGCAGTTCTCATCCAACACTGTCAGGGCTTTACACACATTTAAAAGCAGAGGCAACCGATCTACATAGGTCAGGATGGTTTTTCTTTTCCTGGATCACACACTGAGATGTACTGTATAGAAATATTCTGCACAGCCTTCTGCCCGAGCAAAGGGGAGACACACATGAGAGAAATAGAGAGAGGGAGTGCTATAATATGTGTATGTCTGTGTGTTTACAGTGGAAATAGTGAGTCTGGGACATTTTCTTTGGGTCTCTTTTCCAGTGTTTATGGAGAGTGGTGAGGAACAACACTTCCTGAGAGGAAAGCCAGCTTTCCGAGTCCAAGCCCAATTCCAAGCCACGCAGACGGGGAACGCTCTGTCTCCAATTTATGTTTTCCACTCAGCGCCGCGTAAACACGACGACAGAAAAACTGGTTTCAGATAATCCACTTGCGCAAAACAAAGGCAGACAAGCAGACTAATCACGGACAAATGAGCCAAATTGTCTCGGAAAGCAGCGATAGCCCAGCGCTCCCCGTGTTTACCAGCTCTAACAGGCCTTTCTTGTTGGAGAAGCTGTTAGGGGAGCATGACATAACGAGGGCCGGGCGTCAGCCAGATTCCGCTCCTTCGACCTCCTCTCGCAAGTTTTCACTCCCTGGCCTGTCAACGCAGGTGACAAGGGGGGCATCTGAAAAGGAAGCTGGAAGGAGGAACTCTTCTGTGCTTCTCGCTTTCTCCCCTCGCTGCTGGCCGCCCTCTGCTCTTGCTTAATTACATCCAGATCAGACTATTAATGAAGTCAGTCTGATTTTAACAACACCTACAGGGAGTGAAGGAGGGCTTCCCTCAGCCAGAGAGCATATCAAATCAAACTGGTGCTCCTGGCCTTGAAGGGTTTTGTGGCCAATTAAAATGACACGCTAAGACAACGCATTGCTAATAATTATTTTCACTGTTGATTATTATTATTTTTGATTAGCACTCCAAATTTAGGAACGTCAGACTCATAATAGGTATATCTTCATATTCAAACCAATGCAGTGTCTTCACTTTAGGCGATACATTATACATTATTATGTATAATTTGCAGCATTAACCCTTATTAATTGTCAAAAATGTCACAAAATAATAAAAAATGCCTGAAACATGAAACTATAAACTATAAAATTGAGTAAAACGGCAAATTCTCTCTGACCAAAAACCAGAACCAGTGCGTTTTTGCTTGATAAATTACTAAAATGATGAATTGATTATCAAAGCTGTTGTTGATGAATGCCCTGTCTTTGGGCGTGATTAATGGACGGGCCGTTTCGGCGCTAAAGCTCACTCCAGCGCCGCGCCACCAGCTCAGCTCCTGAGCCGATTCCGGATCAGGGAAGACGTGTTTATCCGTCGCCCGCTCCGCCGTTTGAAGTGCAGGGAGGCGGTGACGGCTCGCCTCGCGTGCTGGCGTATACGTTCAAACAAACCTAATCACCAGCCAAAGGAATCATACCACCTTCTTTTCACACGCTGTTTACTTGCCCGCTGTGAGGTAAAACTAGCCGCGTTTGATCCTCAAAGGGTACACCGCCAAACAAAAGCTTGAACAAACACAAGCTGGGGGTTGTACATTATATAGTTCCACATGTATAGAATGATGGCAGCCTTTTGATGAGCAGGTTCCCCGTATAGGGCTTTAAAGTGCTCCGGTGATGCAGTTGCTTCCCACATGCATCCATATTTGATGTAGAGCATGTGGCGGGAAACAGCCTCTGTGCTCCAGGAGCTCTGATCTTCTGCAGACACTCCTGTCAGAAAGCATGATGGCACGACGCGTGCCTGTAACCGTCTCATCCACTGTGTATGTTTACACATGTGAGCCCATTTGCGCGAATGTGTGCCACTAGGTGTGCATTGTGTCTACTCCAGTGTCTGGCTCCGGCTGTAATACCATTGTCCACTGCCACCTGCAGAGTACAGCGGCATTAGAAGATCCCCCGCCGCCTCCCACCCTGACACGCACACACAAATCCCTGCAGATCAAAACACTGCACTCCATCAAATCCAGTGAAAAGCCTGTTTACTGATGATCCGGTGTGAAGACAACAGGCAGTTGGAACAGGAGATGGAGGGAGGGAGAGAGAGAAAGCGAGAGGTGAGGGGTGAGAGTGGTTGAGGCAGGGAAGCTATCGGGGAGTGGCCCACTGCAGGGGCTTTTATTATCAGCCATTGTAAGAGAGCTAGGTGGGATAATTGGTCTCCTAAGCTCAATGTGCTGCATGCATTTTTAACAAGGCTGCACTGTTGCTCCTTTAATATATAGGCAAGAGATAATACATACAGGAGAAATGCTGCAAAATGCAGTGTTTATATGAGGCTGAGGGAAAATACAGATGTTTAATTACTGCTCTGTTTAAGTTTCTGTGAATGTTTCTAGCACTCGGGTTGCATAATTGGTGTAAATGTCTTATCGAGCCAGAAAGACTGAGCCAGTTGTAGACATTAAAGATTTTTATCCATACAAATACAGAAAGTAATACAGTTATGAGTTTGTGTTGGTTTGGTTAAGTGATTCACTGTCGCTCCTTAAAGGACTGGGTCATAACTCAAACGTCAGCCTTCTGTTATACAAATCAATGGTTCTGAGAAAGACACAATTAAAAACAGATCAACCAAATTAGTTACTGCTGCTAAGTTTCTGTTTTCCACCCGAGCCCTGACTCAAATAATAATCAGCCGAAATAAAACGCTTTTCATCAGTGCACTCATTTCATATCGTAATGTCTAATATTACTTAATATTAGAAAAATATATCCTTATTAATGATGATATTGGTTTTTAGGTCTCCATATTGATTGTTGACTCAGTTAGTACAAGATATCAGAAGATAAGGAAACATTTCCAAACACTGAGGCACAAGTTTTGGCATTTTCCCTGGAAAACGATGAACATTGATTGCAGTCAGATTTCTGTTGATTACCAGTTCAAAATCGTTTCAGTCCTCATTAGTTTAACACAACCCTCATCTACTGCTTTTACGAAGCAGATTGAATATTTGTTCTAAAAGCCAAACGTCATTGTTGTAAAAGCGAAAGGGTGATTTAACCTCACCAGTACAAGCGGCTTTCTAAAGGGGCATACACACGTCGAGACCGTGAAAGTGGGCGGGAACCAAGCTGAACTAATTGAGCTTTTAGGGGAAAGATTCAGGGAAAGACGATGGGAGCGTCTAATACAGTTGAGAGACATATGAGTTCCCCAAACGTTAACCATAAGGAATGCTGATATAGGACTAGGAGACAATAAAAGAGCTAGCGCCAACAGCCAACTAGCTACATATTTAAGCTCTGCTCGTCTCATTTGGAAACATCAAATATGCAAGCAAAATGGCTTTATACACTGATCAGCCCCAACATTGTGTAGGTTTCCCTTGTGTCTCCAAAACAGTTGTAGCTTATCAGAGAATGGACATGGGTCTTTGTCCTGTGGTGTCTGGCAACAGAATGTTGTTAGTGGGGGTCTTTGGGTCCTACGGGTTCAGCGGAGGGGCCACAGATACTTGATCATTTTGGGATTTCACAGCATGGTCAATGTCATTTACTTCTCCCGTCAGTGGTTTCTAATGTTGTGGCTGATAGACGTTATGTGGACACACTGAGCCCTGCCGCTCTCCAAAAAAAACTGACAACTATCCAGCAACTGAGAGATGGTAAGAGTATAAAACACACACCAGCACAAGCCAAGACATTTGACCCTCTTAAAATGCCTTGTAATGTTCTTACTGACCTCAAAGCAACAAAATGAGCATTAGAGCAGTCTCAGGCGGGCATTAGAGGGCTGCAGTGATCAGGAAGTTAAGAGGGTAGTGGCCGGGAGCAGAAGCACCCGAGTTTAAGTGAATTAACAAAACTAAGTCGTGTTTAACCCCGGCTCTCCTTGTCGCAGGGCACACTGCCTGAGCTGCCACCTCGTAATAGCATTAAACACATCCCAGAGTGATGTTTGGGATGGAGTACACTGCAGCACTGCAGTCCAAACTGTGTAGGGCCACTTACAGTACATCCAGAACAAAGAACGGTTTTAGGCAGAACGGGGTGGGGGGTGCAGGAGGGATAAAATACAGAGAGGACAGAATACAGAGACAAGAGGTGGCAGGTGGAGGGAGTTTGATTAATGACAAGTCTTTTTGGCTCCCTTCCTCCTACCGTGCTTCCTTCAGGGACCCCACAGACCTCCCCCAATATCCTGCTCAGAAGCCCTCCATGAGATCTCCAGTCTGGGTCCATCCATCAACCCCACTCCCGCCAGCCAGCCACAACAGACGACAACCCCCACCTGCTCTTTTCTGCCTCCTCTCCATTAGGGTCAAAGCTAACAATTACCACACATTAACTACAGTCTGAAACTTAAACCCGTGCAAGTGTGTGAACCGGAGGGTTCAGTGCCATCTTTTAGTCGACTCTCAACGCACTCCTTGCTTCATTTTGCTTGGTGCCAAAAATTTAAATCAACTAATCTTTTCAGTGTCACAGTCCACCATTCTTTCATGCTGCTTTGCTTTTTAATTTTATTTTGGCGTGGCAGAGTTACAAAGTCAGTTTGAGCGCTTTTGAAGAACCAGAGCAAATAAATGGCTTCGTAGAACCACAGGCAGAATGGACAGGAACTATGTGCTCCATACATATGTCAGTACACATTCCTGTTTACGCCGTACTCCGTCAGGGCGGTTAAGCAGGGTACACAGTCATCAGGTCACAGCTTTGATGTGAGTACAAAAGCTGCATAGCGGATGTAAGCAAGCCCACACCTCCACCAGCCCCCCAGCCCAGCGGCCAATCCTCTCCTCTGACTGAGCAACAATCACACACACGCACACACACACACACACACACAGAGGCAAACAGAGATGCAGAGAGCTGAGCATAAGCATCTGGATCACACAAATGAATTCTATTTTCTGATGGCAGACAGACGGACCCGCTGGATGGCCGCCGCTAATCTGCCGCCTCCCCTCCTCCTCCCACCGCCCGCCACCTATAATCCCTGACAGAGAGACAGACAGCGAGAAAGAAAGAGTTTAGGACAGTGAGAGAAACAGGGAAACAGAAGGAGGAGCGTTCGCACAATGGCGAAAATAGGCTTGATCTGATCCCCGCGTCTGAAATGAAATGGGTTGCCCGCTGGCTAAACAAACACTTGTTGGCCACTTTGCCAACTATGCTACTCAACACAATGGAAGACAGATGATGTTTCATTCACACTCTTGGCTGCCTTGTTTGATTTGCTGGCACAGCAGAGTTTATATAGTAGAAGAAATAATAAACTTCGGCGTGCAATGAAAGCTGCAGCAGCGTAGGTCTCGCTCAAGTCTCGTTAGGCGACAGAAGACTCGGCGGCAAACACGCTCCGAATGAGAAAACAAGCCGCGAGAGCCATATTTCTTCCCATTAAGTGTAACTGACTTGTAATTTAGCCCAATCTCCTGTGGGTTTGCCTGTGATCCCAGCACAGCAGCTGTGAAAAAAGGGAGCAGACATAAAGATGAGGTGTATGAGCGCGTGTGTCTTGTGTGCTACAATATGTGCTTTGTATTCATTGCAGATAACAGGAGGCCGTTGGAGAGGAGAAAACAGCAGGCATTGATTTTGTGTGCTGGGCAGGCATTTCTCCATTCCAGAGTCTGGTCGATACACACACCCAGAGCAGGGAGCATCGGAGTGGTTGTACACCACTCTGGACACTGCACACACACACACACACACAAGTACTGGTAGTCAGCAGCAAGCGGACACAAGGCCCATCAGGTAATCACAGGTATCTTATTACCTGCCAACCCATTCAAAACAGACGCAAGCATGAATGCAGGCAAATACCACTACTTTGCAAACATGGGCCTGAATGAATCCAAAACGAACAAATGGATTCAATAAGGCAGGAGACGGTGGGGGCATGTTTCAGCATTAAATCCTTTATCAAGTAGCCGGCAAATCAAACATTGATTTCCATGAGCCACTGTGCCGGGGGCAATAAGGATCTCCCTCATCAACCGAAGCAGCGCCGGCCACACACACACACACACAAAGCAAATATACAAACACATCGACAGCAGACTAAATGAACTTTATGTCGGACAGTAATAGCTGCAATCTGAATAGGAAAACCAATTGCGTGGCCGTTCTGTGAGACCGGCCTGGTGTGGAGCCAGAGCGGGACGCCGGTCAGCTTTGATCAAAGGCGCTCAGCCCGAGCCGGACGAGTGACCGTTAGAGGGGTCACGGTGACAAATAGGACTGTTCAGCCCACGTTAATGTTTAATGAGACACAAAAACAACAACACCGCTTTTTCTAGAATGGCTTGATTTGCATTGCAGAGAGCCAGGCAGCACAATATCGGAATATTTTCATCAGTTTTCTATCAAAACATGAATCTAATCAAATGAGCGTGTATTTCGTTAGAGGTTGGGTTCATTAGGTGAGGAATGCTACTACTGCTCATGAGCTGTTGGTTGTTTGTAAGAGTTTACATATCGGATCCACAATAGTCTGGCGTTTTAGGATCCGCTACACTGATACTCCTATCACATGATCCTGATCTGAACGGACTGAAACACATCCTTAACTACCAGAGAGTTATGAATCAACAAACTACAGACGTTGCTGACCTTGTTGTCTATGCAACCTCTGTTGTTGTACAGTTATATTCTTTTGTACTTGTGTGGATGTAGTCTTAGTGTGGACATAGCCAATTACAAAACTGTGGCGTCAAAATTTCAATGCAATAATGAATAATAATGGCAAAGACATGAATGGCGTCGATGACTCAAATGGAAAGTGGCCACCAGGACGTGACGTATACTTTATGTGAAGCCAACAAAATACAACCAATAAAGGTAATGTCACACTGGACAATCCCCTCGGACTAATGTGCAGGAAGACTCTAACAGACGGTTTATGCTTCTGCGTCACAGCCCAGACCCTATGCAGACCCTATGCAATATTTTGGTTTGTACAATTTATGCGGGGAAAAAAATGGAAAGTCCATATCACACCATTAAAGTGAACATAACTGAAATATTACTTATTTTTTAGTTGGTTTAAGTGACATAGTCCAGTACGTAACAATGTTTCTTGGTGCGTTACCACCACCTGTGGCTCAGACAAATGGAGTGAAACCACTGACCGGTGACAACCCAAAAATGTCTTCTTCTAGTCTTCTTAAATTTAGCAGCAATATCAATAAATTTATGTATTTTGATGTAGGAGCATCCAGCCGTACATGTCACAATCCGACGCCAACTGCATCGAGCGCACCAGAACATTCTCCAACCAGCTTTCTCTCGAGAAATTAAACTGTTGTGACATTTTAAGCTGCTAGCTGAGAGCCTGTCCTGGAATGGGGGGAGTGACGAACACGCACACACAGAGGAACACAGAAACATATGCATGTAAAAGATACATGCAGGGGGAGGCAAAATGGAAAAACAGGCTCAGGAAATTGGCCAGTTCCTGTATGAGAGAGGTAGAGAAGGAGGAGGACCAAATGGAAGAAAACAGGAGAAGGACGCGCCTTATGTAACCGCAGTGTCACTCTTCTTTTGTTTTTCTGACACAGCGACACATAAGAGTGTCAAGAGTTTCCACTGATTATTAAAGGCTTCGGAGGAAACAGGGACTTAGGAAGACTGCCAGAATGTAGTGGTGTTAATATATATACTGTATATATGAGATACATATATGGTTTCTAGGGCATTGAGGACACTGCCTTCATTCATATCTTTCTGGATCAAAAAACACAAAAATGAAAATGAAAGAAGAATCTCTGTTAAGCTTTGAATCACAACATTTTATTCAGGAAACAAAGAAGAAGATGGTTCTGGGAGAATGAATGCACAAGGAAAGACTGAATCCTGCTGTGTCTGCAGGAGATTATTTAGACCCGAAACTATTACAGAAATTGATTAATCAATTGACAAAATCAGTTTTCAGAGCTTAACCAAACCAGTCCTTCCCTCAGCATAAGCCAAGTTTAACCTCTGAGGCACGTGGAGCAGTAGAGACGACCCCAGATGAAATCAGAGCCACTGGGTTTTCACTGCAGACACCTAAAGCTCACTGATGCACAAAACAAACAAAATCAGAAACACTTGTTTCCAGACTGTTTGCAGCACATTCAATTGAGTCTTGTGCACCATTATTCGTGTTCTCACAAGGAGTTCTCACTTAAAACAAGCACAGGATCGTCTATTGTGCTGCAGCGTGTGTGTGTGTGTGTGTGTGTGTGCCGAGGGAAAATAACAAAAGAAACACAGTAAGAGTGCACTGCTCATGTTTCCGTTAAAGGCCAGAGAGAGAGATTAAAAGTGTGTCGGCGATAATCGCAACACAAATTGTGAAAGGCGGCTTTAATACAGTTAAAGTGTCAGTAGTTGTAGCGGAGGCTCTTTGTGTTGATCACTTATTCACGGGTGAAATATTTCACTTTAAAGTTTAGACTGAATTTTATTTCTGCAAAGTTCCAGTTCAGACGCACTCTACTTTGGTATCATTAATGGAAACATTCATGGGCTTCAGCTAATCCAAAAGCCTGCTGCTCAGCTTTTAACTCGCTCCAGTAGAAGATGCCACATTAGTTAAAGAGTCGCTGGTCTTCACTAGTGGCCACTGAGTTTTAGAAATGAAGATACTGTTTTTAAAGGTTCACATTACTTAGCACCAAGCTACATTTCTGATCTTTTAACTCCAGAAGAGTCCTAGCCCGCCATGGCCAGACTCAGCTCTCAGATATCATCAGAACATGATATGAATAGAATTACGCAGAGAAAAAAATACCTCAACTATATCAACTCCACTGCGCTCAGATGACACGGACAACTACACTGATTTTCTGTCCATCATCAAATAAAACCAGATCTATGACCGGACTGGCCCGGCAGATCTTTGCCAGAGCGTAATCAGTTTCCAATGGAGTGGTTCCAGAGAAGAAAAAAAGGCTTTTAAATGTTAAATGTTCTGCATCAAATCTTTAGTGAATAAATAAATTCCAACAGCAGCTATAGTTTTTAGCAAACATCAATCAGAAAGGAGAGCAAGGAGTGCGCTTTTGGGGGCTTTCTACTTTAAGCGGCGGATAAATACATATTTGGTACTCTGGGGGATGCATACAGCTGCAGGTTGGTGTATGGGGGGATGAAAATAACTAAAACTACATAGCCCATGTTGTCATGGTGAGGGAACATAAGAGCAATGGTGTGGCTTATTGATGTGTTTTAATCAATTTTGGACAACAATGGGTGGCTTGGAACAGAAGAATAATCTCCAGCTAGCTTTTTGACTACAAATGTTAACACTTGTAGGATCAATTCTCTGTTGGATATGGATTTGAGGAGAGTAAGGAAGGTGTACGATATTTGCTCAAGTATTACTCAAAGTAAGGTGTTGGAAAAAAAGTGTTAGTAGCTCTCAGTCAAGTCGGAGTCAGAAATGGATGAGGACAAATGAGCGAGGAGCTGTAGAAGTGCACATATCCATTATGTGACTGAAATAAACCTTTTTACGGTATAAATGCTGTGTCTATGTGTGTATATGTATGTGAGGGTGTCCTTTTCCTGTTAAGAGTTCATTAAGAGGAGCCACTTCCCCGCTGGCTGAATGGAGGAGCAGCAGCTTCGGGCTCATTGTGGATCCACTAATCCTTCACTTATCTGAACTCCATCAATACTGCTGCTGGCCCCCACCTTCCACTCCTTTCTCTGCTTTCTCTCTCTGTTTCCTTCTCCTCAATTTTCTCCCCCACAGCCCTCTCACCCTGACCATTCCCACCTCACAGCTCTCATTCCAGCCTTCATCCCCCCCGCCCCACCTAGCCTCCCCTAAGGTGATGCTTGAAATCCATCCCATCTCTTTTCCTTCCTCTGGACAAAACAGAAAGGGTACAGGGAGTAATAAGGCAGAGCAGCAGGGGTGGGATGGCCCTAGTAAGGTTATTAAGCCTCACACACAAACACACAATCCTCCAAAAGGCTGCTGAGGTGAGGCCCCGGGGGGTCGGGGGGCCAATTCTGTTTGTGCCTGTGTGTATGTGTCGAGAAGGCATTTTATGTGTTCATGAGGCGGGCTGAACGACGAGGCCACACACCTTTCAGTGGCACTAACAAGTGAATCTGGCAACATCCAGCGCCTCAGCGTCTTCAAGGTGAAGCCGACCCGAATTCTGCCGGTTCTCCAAACCCGTGTTCTTAGAAAGGAACGGCCTTTTCATTTGAAACCACCACTCTCCAAAACAAATCCAGTTCATTTAAGTGGGTTAATAACACCTTGCGGCAGACTGAGACGGGTTTCATTGCAGGTTTTACAGACTGTCAGCCCCTGCAGCTGGTTAAGTGAGAAACTCCCACATCAAACTAGAAAAAAAAAAAAGTTTTCTGGTTCCTTTTATCAAAAGCATAAAATCCTAGACTGTACGTTTCAAATTATTGATGTAGAAAAGAGGAGAGGAGAAGAGAGGCTGTAACTAGCTCTATCTTTACAGCAATAAGGATAAAAGATCTTTAGACAGGATTTGGCCGGTCCACTCTGTAGCTGGGAGCTGATACTGCAGTGCACGGCCAGCGGTGGATCATTTTTCATCTCCAAATCTGCTTTGGCATGGTCAGAAGTGGCACTGTGTGGCGAGGGCGTGATGGAGGGGTGGGCTCTGCACTCAGACAAAAACACAGAGGGACTCTGAGAGGGAGGGGCCGCCGGCCAGAGTGCATTGTGGTCCGTCTCATGTTGTTGTTGTTTTTTTTATTATTATTGGTGCTACACCAACAACACAAGGCTGGGTCTTCCCTCACTGCTCAGCTGAGCAATCAGGTCACCTCATCTTGACAGACACAAACACACATGAACACACACACACACATACGCGTGGAAAACACACAGTACATGCAGCCTGCAGCTGTTGCCAATGATGTCAGTCCTGATTTGGCTAAACTAGCCTTTTGTTTCACAGCATGAACGCAGAGCAGAGGGGGAGGCATTATTTGGCAGCGCAGCAAGAGTTTTTCTGTCTCTGAGATTGTTTGGATTAAGGTTTAGCTACTGGTTGCTGACAGGAGAGTGTGATGGGGAACATTTTTGTTGTTTTGATTAAAATCATAATTAAAAAAAAATGACAATAACTTTTAAATCACTCATCGAGCAAAGATAATACATGTTCTCTGGTTCCAACTTCTCAGATGTTGGATTTGTATAACTAAAATAGCCTGGTGTAGCAAGACTCAAATGCTATCATAATATATGAGCCTGGAATTACATTATGGTGTGTGTTTTAACCAATAGAAAGACCAAACAACAACAAAACCCTGTACGCAATCACTCCTACAAACAATCAAGGCTCATTTTGTCAGTCTCAGATGATGATGCAGTATGGCTACTTTTTCCATCACCACATAAATCCCACCTAATTGACCCGACGGATCTTTGCCGAGACAACGGAGCAACGCCAGACTAACCTTTCCCAATAAAACATGTGTCGCCCTAACCTTGAAGCTATCTGCATAGCTAGCTCTACGTTTATGTGTACACAATTAAATTTCACAGGGAAACAAGATCCCTTAAAGCAGTTTGAATCGTGTCATATAGTAAAAGTGAATCCGAGCACGCAACGTAATTTTCCTCCCAACTACTGTGCGCCAAACTGTCGGCAAAGGAGTATAAAAAGCTGCACGCTCTTGATAACCGCCAGCCTCCTCAGCAGGTTACCGACGCCTCACTGTAATGAGCTGTTTCAAAAACTTGTAGAAGTACAAAACTGATAATGTAACACAAAGTTAGAGACCGCGATCTAGTCGAACGCCCCCTACCCCCTTATCCAACACATGCGCAGACAAACACTCGCCGCCTCCAACCCCCTGATGTCTGTTGGCAGTACTGTCTGAGGAGTTTAATTGGTACTTTCTTATTTTTTCCCTCTTTCTCACTCTGTCCCTCTGTCACTCTCTCACTCATCTGTGTGTGTGCGTGCACGTGTGTATGTCTGTTGCGCCGTGAGCGTGTTTTCATGGCAAGAGGATAGGAGCGTGGGTGCCACTAAATGAAACAGAGGCTGAAGCAACTGCACACTCTGTGGCAATGTGATGGGGCGAGCCAACTCGGTTAACCGAATCTTGGAAGGAGAGCGGCGAATTAGGCGAACGCCACAAACATACAAGTGCACGTGGACACACACACACAAACAAGTTGTCCCGGTGCCCAGGCAGCTTTCCCGCTGCCAGTAATGAGGAGGTTTGGAGATGTGCATTTGTTTGTGCAGATCAGAAACACACACTTTAATGGCTGACTCAATGGCTCGCGCGCTCTGCCAATCGCGCGCCAGTTTCAGTCGACAGATTCGGCATTCTGTTTGCTCTCTCATTTGTGTACAGTAGCTTTTATCGCTGTCTGTGCACCCCGAAACGCGCACACACACACACACACAGAGTTACATATCACACCTGCTGACATGAAATGCAAACATAGCATGAGACACTCTTCTGCTAAGCTATTATGCCGTCAGTGACATTTTCAAAAATAATCCTACTTCTCCTGACATTTAATGCGGCGGCTGTTGCAGTGCTGCCGTACGAGCGGGCCTGCCTCCTGATCAGAGATGTGTTTCGTGGAAGCCCGGCAGCCAAGGCTGCTTGTTGGAGCAATGATTTGATTAGCTTTGCGCTGATTACAGCTGGTTACAATATACAGTTCTGTCAGATAGAGAGAGAGAGAGAGAGCAGGAGGGCAGCGGAGGGAGTGATTGAGAGAGGAAACGTCAGTTTGTCAGGCTGTCAAGAGCGATGCTATATTGCACTCCCATGTTTAGCCGAGATGCATGTGAGCAGCCGAGCGAAGGCTCAAAATGAATCAGCTGATATCAAAGAGTGCCAGTGAGGATATTAATAGGAATCTTTAAGCAGTTATCAGCACCCAGGGGAGCAATACAATGCTTAACGTGAACGAGCTCCTCTGAATGAGATCACGGCAAAGGAGAAGGAGCAGCACGTCAGAGCGACTCCCATTTCACAAACAGCCCTATCGGAGACAAACACTTTTAAAGGCTAGTGCTTTCTTTGGCATTGTGCTGAGCGCTGCAGACGTGCGGCACAGTGGCGTAGCAGCTCAGCCGTGGTGTGTAATATTGGCTGAGAACAAATAATCTGAAAAGCCCCAAATGCCCTTTGCCTTTGTAAGCTTTATGAAATATTAACCAAATTAATCTACAGTCTTTTCCTCCCTGAGAACATACTGTGCTGCCACTGATTCCCTGTAAACCAACAATCATTCCTGAGATTAATTCAAAGAAATGCAGCGACATATTTGATCTCTGAAAGCCAGGGACAAGGTGTAATTATTCCCCCTCCATATATTATGTTTCTATTAATTAAGCCTGTGCCGGAGAACGTCGTTGCGCTTGTTTAAGTGGCAGCCACGGAGCCACAGGCATCGCTCAACACAGCTGTATTCCTAACAGCGAGTGTGCCTGGTAGAACACGTTATTATAACATTACGGGGCTTAACAGTACAGCACCTGGTCGGAGGTCATATTGGTGTTGTACCCCGTGAAGATATTTTTAAAGGCCGATATGATACCCTGTTTAGCGAAGCAATTTCTAGATGCCTCAAGGCAGAACAAAAGGGCAGAGTTCACCGGGAGCAGAAAAGAGCTTCACTCTAAACATGTGACCAGACGATGAGGACGACAGAGTAAAATAGAAAATCATTTGAAGGGATTTTATAGATTGCAGATTTAATGTCCGTCTGATGGAGCAAAAAAAAAAAAAAAAAAAAGATCAGAATAAATCCTCTTAGCCGTTTGTTTGGTAATCTGATTTAGTCTGATTTTTAGGCTGCTATCTCTGGTTGTGGTTACTGATGCTGTCTCTGGACTGACCGCAGCCATTTCCACCGTCACCACCACCACCACCCCCTCCTCCTCCCGCCGCAGTAGTAGAGTTGGGGCTCGACATGCAAACAAAATATCGGTGCACGTAAATCCACGGCGTGGTTCACCAAATCCAGCGACGTGTCTGCTTTAGGAACTGATTCCCTGCTCTGACATCGCTCAAGAGAGGCACAGTGTGGCTGTCCCTGCTCCAAATAAATGACCTACTTTGCACATTAACACACATTTACATGCAGGCAAGATCCAGAGCAGCTTTCTGTTTCCAGCTCAGACACTTCTGGCTTTAAGTGCAATGTGGCTCTTTTTCAGTTCTTAGAAATCGCAGGCCTTCTCTGATTCTCCTGCCACGTTTGAGGAGATCATTCGGACAGCAAAGCTGAACGGAGACAGGTCAGAGCAGATTTCCTTTAAAATGAACTGGAAAATGTGCTCTTAATGTGTGCCAGGTTCTCCGGCAGAATTGTACTTTTGTCGCACGCGTGTAAAAGGAAAGGTAAGCTGGCACAGAGGCCCACCTAAGGTGCTCCCAGCACAGGCAGAGCTATTTCCAGACCACCAGCCCCTCCCGTCTCCTGCACCTCCACCTCTGGCAGGGAAACCACGCCACTGCACAGGCCCCAGTCACAGACACGACACAAGAATGGATCCATTATTCACAGAAGCACACAGGGGAACCGGCGCACAAGGGCGGGATGTGGCAGTGGCACACGAATACTTACTTTTACTTAACTTAGAAGTGCTCGAGTAGGCAAGATACATAATGAATACTTTTAAAAAGCAGCAAGTTCAGCTTTGTAGTTAAGCAATATTATATGCCTCGTGTGATTTGAGTGACGTAAAAAGGACGTGCCAGAACTGATTTCTCTTTCTGCACGATCACTGCCGGAGCGATGCGTGTGAACGGTGGACGCACAAACCCGCAGCAACACAATAGCAAGTCAACACAGACTCAGACGCACGTCAACTTTGGAGAATGCCTGACAGCACGATTCAAATCCACGCAACTTGACGCGGATGAATGTGTAAGTGCTGTCACCGTCTCGCGCTCGCTCCCAGATACACACAAAGAGGCCAGATTGTATAGGAGTTTGCTCACGGACCATGATAAGGAGGGAAAAAAAACGTGGTAAATGCGTAATCTGATATGCATGACTTGAGGTTTCTCTCTGCCTTTCTTTTCCTCTTGGAAATCGCAGGTTGCATCCATAATTTACACCAGCCTCCGTCTGTTTCTCTCTTTTCCACTCGGCTCCCTCCCTCTTTTTTTTTTCTCCTCCTCTCTCCATCTCCCCTTCTCTCTCCTGGCAATCTGGCTTTTGCAGCTTTGCTCATTAGCATATTGCAGAATGTGCAGATGCCACCAAGAATTATTCACCTTCCAGCGCTTTGATGCCGTTTCACATGTACACAAACTACACTGTCGACATTTTGCACAGCCTCCCAAACAAAAGCAGAGGGGTAAGGTCGCCCTTTTACTTAAATGCGTTGGGGGCCATAATATGACATCCTTTTGATGATGTGTGATGTTTCCCCGCTTCCTCATTCACCCCAATTACATCATCCACCGTGGTGGTCAAAGGTTTTCGACACCGTGGTGACGACTGATGGGGTGTTTCATCTCTGCCAAGGTTTAAATGAACACTTAATATTCATGCAGTTCGAGGGATAACTGAATGCATAATAATCCGTGCTGTTCAAAGGCTAATTGAACACAATATTCATGCACGTTTTTCGCTTCAAATGGAGCCTTGTTCTGCAGGTTATGCAGCAAATGACTGGAGGATGAGAGAAATGGGGATTAGCGGTCATCCTCCTCTTGGAGATTGATATTGGTATTGATAGAGGCAGATCAATGGCCATGCTTGGCAACTTAGCATTGGCTCAACACCGCTAACAGTGCCGCTCGGATTTCAAGCCCCAGGGGCGACTCTGAAGCGGGGCCGAAGAGGCATCGCCACATGTAAGAATGTGGTCTTGTAAACATCCCTCAAATGGGCTTCCTCTAAATCAACCACATCAGAGGAAGAACAGCGATGTAGCGTAGCCCAGAGTGACTTGGCACCACAAGTTGTTTGGGCTTTTCTGACCGACTTGACCCCCCTACCTGACAAGCACCAGCTGTCTACCATGCAAAGAGGAAATGCCATCACCCACTATCATGTAAATCATCACGTAAACATGTGCTTTCATTCAAAACAATGGTGGCCAGCCTCTCCTGCCGATTAATTCAGGATGTTCTGGCATGTATGTGGTCCGGCGGATTTCTCTGAGAGCGCCTGGACAATAGAACACAGCGTAGTATCAATTTCAGTATCACAGGGAAATCAAAACGCTTTCCTGCACACATGATTTGAGTTAAAAACTGAAAAGTCTGTACGCTGTTTGGCTCATTTGAATCACAAACCCTGTTTCCAATTCAGTCTTGAAAGCACAGTTTTCTGCTTCATTTGCGATATAACATGATCACCGGTGCATTCTTTTCCAGGACCAAAGCGCCTGTGTGTGTTTAGTGGCTGGTGTGACGCAACAAAAAGACAAAAAAACACACTGCAGCCATCTTATCTAGCTCATGAAACCACGCTAAGGCGTTATCAGCGTCGCCGTGGAAGCCGGCGCTTAGCTGGTCAGATGAAGACATACAGTAGGTGACAAATCAGGATCCTTACCAGTTTGGATGGGGACGTTGCTGTGTTTCCTATTAGGCAAAATCAGTTTCTTAATCCTCATCAATCACAGAGTGAGTCTAAAATGAAAGAAAACAGAATGCAGCGCACATCAGGGAGTGTGACAAAACACAATGTGCTTTTCAGTGATAGCAAAACAAGACTTAGGTGGCATCATTTATCGAGATGTAATAAAGCACCCTGTTGTGCATCTGACAAATTGGAAGCACATAACAAGGACCGACAGAGCTGGCGAGAAAACGCGCCTCTAATCCCTGCCAAATATGAAACATAAAATACTTAAATGACAAATACGAGCCGATTCCTTGTCTTCTCCCTGAGTGTTTTGTGCCCATCTAAGGTGCAGCAGAAGCTGTCTTTGAAAACTCTGGGCTCTAATCACGGAGGAATATTTCTCCTCTGCTTCTGGCTCTCCTCTAAGTGAGATGTGCAGATCTCCTAATGGGACAACCGCCCGCTGCCTCCTAATGCACCAGCGTACTTTACAGAACTGCATCTTTAACTCGCTTATTAATTGTGTTTGAAACTCCCACATCGTTTCATTAATATTCTGCGAGACAGCTCCCAAAAAAAATCATCTGGCTGACATTTTTATTTTATTTTTTTTTCCTTCTCCACATGTGTACTTGTACAGTAGGCGGAAAGAAGAGACTTGAGCTATCTTCACAAGCTACAGATTGCCCCACATTTAATTACTGTTAACACCAGCGCTAGCAAGCTAAATACGCCTCCATGATTTATTCATTTCCCCCCATATTTGAGTCAAATTAAATTAGTCATATGGGTTTAATTAACTAAATACGATCTGATATTGTAATTTCACACTTGGATATGGGATACAGAGAAGGGTACTTGAGTACAAAGAAACATGGTAAAGCGGCGCTCATTAGAGGCTCTTATGTGTAGTCATGTTGGCGTTACCAACAGTAGCATTAGCTGAATGATTGCACCTAATCAAGGTTTACACACTGGGAGGTTACCTTTATTCCTGAAGAATGGGGAACACATGCTCACACCATTATTCATCGTTCCTATTAGTCATCGAATCGAAGCTAATTCAAGCAACTCCCCTCATATTTTCTGGGACCTGCGCTCTGCTAATTATTGTTACTTAAGCCCACAGAACTGCGTTTAGGTGAAGTATTAATTTATTCATCCAGTTTAAAGGTTAAGTTTGGCTTCCCCTAAAAAAAACTTGTCTTATTTACCCCAACTGCATGACGTCTTCTTCCATACTAATAAACTGGATAGAATAATAGAAGCACTGTTTCACCGGAAATAGATTAAACCATGAATAATTTTAATGTCACGGTAGCATTAAAATCTGTCTCCACATGCATCTCGAGCTGCAGCTTGACGATCTCAGTTTTGAGCTCTGTATACAAACAAAAGTACATTATTTGGGACTGTTACAGTGGTTATATAGCAGCGCTAGACTTTTTCGTTGTCTGTCATTTTGACTGACAGGGCCATAAAAATGCCGTCATAATCTATTTTTACCCGTCACTTATTTTATTTTTTTTAAATTGATAATAAATATATATTCAATAGCATTTTATTTTCATTAAAGTTTAATTAACTTTAAGTACTTTTTTAAGAATAGTGTTGACTTGAAATGGTAACAAAAACAACAACAAAAGTTTCGGCTGCCGATAGTCAATGCTGCCGACACGTCTTGTCCATACTTGGAACGGGACTGCTACCGTAAACAGCTCTGAGGCGGTACCGTAGTGTTGAAGTGCTTCGGTGGTACGCAAATTCCACTTTGGTAGCCGTTAGCTGCATAGACATAGACCATTAGACATTAGACCAGACTAGACCGATCTCTGACGTGTGCATCAGTATAAGCGGTGTACCAGAGGAAATCGTGCACCGACAAAAGTCCGATGTTTGGAATGTAAACTGCCAATTAATAAGGTCACTCGCCACCAAGTGGTCAGGGGTGTGAATTGCAATCTGTCAAAATGACGGATGGCCTTCAGATTTTTCCGTCACATTTAAAAAAAAAAAAACAAAAAAAAAAAAACGGTCAATGACGGAAAATATTCGGTTAAAGCGACCCCTAATACCAGCCAACAGAGGTGTATGGCCATATTATATATTTTTGGGGAAATAATAAGCCGTAAAGCACACATTAACTTAGGTATTTACCCCGACCCTGGAGTTATTTCTGAGACCTGAACAAAACTCTTATATAACCTATATCTATGGTGAATGACAATATGCACAGTACTGCTGTATAGCAGTAACTTTAACGCAGTCATATTGATACTTTTATTCATATTTATATTACATTCCAATCAATTCTATTCCATTCTGACTTAGATTATATATTTTCTTGTTGCTACCGTTTTCTTTTTTTAATGCAGTTCTGTTTATACTGAGCATCTTGCAGAGCTGAAAACATTGCACTGTGTAATCTGTGTTCTGCAGTGATAAAGGATATTCTATATGGTCTATATGGACCATAATATCACTGCTGTGCCGTATGCAGCAGTAAAAGAAAACTCTCTGATTATAAAAGTAAATAAGGACACCAGTTGTTATTGTGGAAATACAGCAATTTAACTCCTCATGGCTACATTGCACAACATCAGAAACACATAGCTAATCAACCACATCCTGGTACGTTTTGTCATAAGGAAATTATACATAGCCTGCTTATATTCAATAATCTCACTTATTACTTTTTAGATTTGTTTTTTATTTAGTTAGTTAACAGTGAAAATGAAAAAATATATATATCGATACAAGTCTCTCTCTAGAAATGAACGGATACCACTTACAATGTTTTTGCCGTTTCTTGATCATTCAAAATATCAATTGCGCGATTTATTTTCCCCGAATGAATGACGCCAAACTCCGCCTTGCGCAAACAGTCCCTTGCTAAGGCCAGGACACGTGCGAGTTCACGCCACCAAAGGAATGTGGTCACGTGCAGCCCAGACCAAATCCAAACTTGGTCCGAGCGATCTGATCTGAAATGCGTCCTCAGTGTTTTTCGGGTGTGTTCACACCTGTACTTTACGCTGGTCGCTTGTAATCTGATCACTCAGAAAACATATTAACACCAGACCTAACGAGGCCTTAGAGACATCTGTGGTGCAAAGAGTATATTTGCAAACACAGAATAATATTTTATACTCAAGCATTTGTAAGTACTTGTGTTGGGGAAGGTCACTCTTTTGCAGCACATTAATGATGCTTACGTAAACTGATACGCTCGCACCACGGGACTGCACCTGGTTACATCTATCCTGATGCATCTTTAGTTGACCGAGTAGTTTTAAAGCACGGTATCTAATGCTAATGTGATAGCCCATTCATACAAAGGCTCCATCATGGCACTAAATGAGCTGCGTTGAGTGATATGAAAAAGCATGCAGTAATTTACTGAGCCTCTGTCATGAAACATGAGGCCGGTGAGGCGTGTTTTCTCACTCTCACAGAGAGGAAATATGGCTGCTGAGAGCTGCGCCGGCTTGCAAAACGCTGTCACACCGCCTAACGACACAGGCAGAATTATCAGAGAAAAAACAAATGGAGGCATTGATTCACTAGTTGTTTATTTACAGCCCTCTCTGGAGAAGCAATAAATTCCCCTGTTGAGGCTTTGTTTCCCCATCACACGACACAACGGGATGCATGAGAAGAGGGGCGAGCAGGCCACACACACACACACACACACACACACACACCCAGAAACTAAAATGGGAGTAGACGAGCACACACAGACCCACACACAAACACACAAGCGTCTTACATCTGGATTAATCTCCAATGGGCGTCATCACAGATGCCATTAAACGTAGCAGAAGGCGAGAATCATGCAGGAGAGAGGCTGCCATCTGAATAATTTATTCGGAGGCTCATCTTGTCTCACACCAGGGGGATTTCTGCTTTCAATTTACACTGTTTTCCTCCCCACATTCAAATCAGGGAGCAGATTTGTTGTGATTGGCACACGGAAGGTCAACGTTAGCGAGCTAGCGTCAACGCTGTCCTCAGTGGGTTGGTATGCCGGTCTATTAGTGCACAACGGCAGTGTGTGTGCATACGCGCGTGTGTGTGGCAGTCTTTGTTTACCTCGGTGTGTGCTGGGTGACGCTGGAGAATAGGCCTGTGGAGCTGAGAGACATCAGTGTGTGTCTGAGCTTATTAGGCTGCTATCCAAGGACACAGGAGGATCTAGACATTACACTGGCTGGGGAAAAAACACTATTGCTAATCACAGCAGGAAGACGTTAGGACTGCAGACGCGGAGAGAGGGGCATGGGAGTAAGACAGAAAGCATAAGAGAGAAGGGAGGATTGGAGAGAGGGAGGTGAAGAGTCAAGGATAAGAGCAAGTGGGAGGAGGTAAAGAGAAAGGAGAGTACAGGATGAAGTCATAGCTGTCATGCATGTCCTCTCTCTGTGTGTCACAGTGGGACTGAGAAAAGGACGGAAAATAGTTCACTAAGGCACAGGTCAACTGTGACAGGAAGAGCCGCCATTAGCCAAAGGCACTCTGACAAGCAGAAGAAAAAAAAAACTCTCAGAGTGACAAACTGCATTTTCAAACCTCCCCGTTTGATATTTCCACCATTCAAGGCAGCACAAAGGCTCTGTGTTGTTGTTTTGTTACTGTTGCCGAGTGATTCCTTTGGGAACACGTCAGTCTATTTCACTATACACTCAGTGTAGGTGGCGTACAGTCACAGAACATATTTGAGATGGTGTTTGTTTAAAGACGCTGTCAGAGAGGAGCGTTCGCCGAAATGTAATCTAAACTTTAAAAAAGTGGGTTACACGCTTGCTCGGGGGAAACTGTGCTTACCAAGCAAAATGGCCTTGTCATTTCCAGTAGCAAATTGGTATGTGCTAGCTAGCTCTGATGACAGGACTTGGCTGTTTTCTGCCGTTACAGACATGAATGGCCCCGTAGTAGCCAGGCACAGTGCAGTGGTTCAACAAGGCCTCTTTAACCAGCTGAATGACAGGCAAGCAGACGGGCGGCGAGCCAGCCACAAACATTCAGCTCCGGCTGCTGTAATGATGCCAATTCAGCTAGACCGGGGAGGCCACGTGACGCAGGCCAGAAAGAACCCGGGGAGTTGAAATCTATGAGAGCTTCCACAGTTAGGTCACCGAGCTGCATCTTTCTTCTCTTTCCATGTATCCCACCCCCATATGGCTCCAATTTTTCTCCATTGTCTGCGAGTCCTCGTATGTTGACTTTACAAACAGTTATGTTGTCTTTTTGTTACCGTGGGGAGTCCGTGAATGTGTGGCTTGCTGCCTTGTTAAACTTTAAATGCCAGTGTCCACAGCCCCAAGCATTGCGTCAGTAGCTCTTTGCACTCTCCACCTTGTGGAAAGCTCCATGCAAACCGAGGGGAAACTCAGCACCAGTATGACACAGCATGCAGGAATGCACCAGCGGATGTGGCTCTCTCCCTCTCTTTCTCCTTCTCGTCAGCCCTCGTCTCCTCCTCCTCCTCCTCCTCCTCCTCCTGCTCTCACTGTGGGCAGGTCCATATGCACCCAGTAATTATCAAGGTTATTTTCTCCAGAGGGCCAAATCCCTGTTTATGGGCATGTGTCACAGGACCCTGGCTGTCAACCCGCAGGACGCTGACTCCGTCGACAACCCCAGAGAAAATCTCCGCTTCAGAGACACTGCGGTTGCCAGATCCTGCAGTCGCCTTGCTTTTTCGCTCCCATTAAAAAAAGAAAACAAAATAGCGATTTTCGGTAGCTGTGTCACGACCTCAAGTGAGACAGCAAAAACGATGAGTTTGTGCGAGGTTACGGCTATTTCTGGAAGCCACACACCAAACAAATAGTATCCACTCAGCATACAGAAACATTAATACTCACTGAACCCAAACAAAACTGTAGAGGTGAATATTTCATTTACAGTATAGGCTATGGGGTTGTTTATTTATTGCACTCATGAGGGCAAAGAGTGCATGTTTTATGTTAGTTCTGCAGAACTGCGAGATTATGTTTTTTTTTTTTTTTTAACAATTATTGGTTCAGTTCAATCCCTTCGTCAGAGCCAGACACCCTTGGAGAATTGTGACCTGAGCTACAGCACATTTCCTTCTGGCAATGGCTACAGAGGAAGTGAAGCCTGTGAAAGGCTAGTGGTTAACAAGCCCTGTAAGAAAAAAAAAGAAAAGAAAAAAACACTAACCAATCCAACAAGCTAGGTATTATACCCATTAATTAGAGGCAAACAGGAGGCAACTTGGTTTTCTGAATGGGATACAGAGTAGGCTTGTTCCTGTGTTACAGTAGGCTCATCAGCAAACAAGAGCCTGGAGCAACCTGAATTGCGAGCTCAAAAGTAAATTTGCATGTAACAAACTGTTAGCCAGGGTCAGAAGTGCACACACACGCGCACACAAACACACACACACATACTGAAATCGGCTGCTCCCTTCACAAAAGCTGCTTCCTCTCCGTTTCATCACGCAGGCCGGGGCTTTGTTGGTGTGCGGAAATGCCTCCAGAGGGAATGAAAATACTGGCAAGTCCCTGCAGCTCTTTCTGGAGAGAGACGCGGGGAAGGAGCCGGGTCCTGCAGCTGCAAGATCACTCACACACGCAACCGCACACACGTATGCCAAGTGCCCGTGTAGGTTGAAGGCTCCGGTTACGAGCAGAGATAACCGTGTTAACCTAAAGAACATAAACACCGGTGTGCGTTTACAGGGCTGTCAGGGCACCGGAGGACTACACTAACGCCGACAGTACAGAATCCGAAAGTTGGTGTAACTTTGTAACGGCAGCCACAAAATTACAGACAACGTCAGTGCGAAAGCTCATGCCGCTGCTAAAATCGGCCCAGGAGAATTAAGTGATTCCTGCAGTCGTCGCTGTCTTGGTGAGAGACCCCGCGAAAGAATCCAAAAAAGGTTAAGAAAAGTTGAGCTATTTAAGGAACTTTAAATCTCAAGTGCCGTCTAAACCGTGAAACTGTAGTGCCTTCCTACACATCTATCCATTTTTCTCCACCAGCAACCAGTTTGAGGTTTCACACATTCGTGCCTTCAGGGAACACCAAACTTTATCAAATTTGGGCACAGAGAGAGAAGTGCAGGCTTCACATTCACTCAGCGCGGACTCCGTTATAACCACAGAGCCACCGTGCAGCACAATGCCTCACTAATGCTCTTAAATTTTTTTGATATTCCATTACCTCACTCCATGGCCATCTCGGTTGGTAAAAAACACATGTTTGTAATCAGACGACAGAACTCCCAACAACAGATGACTGCAATCAAACAGTCAATGGTCAGCACTTAAGGCAAAAATACACCGTATTAGTACGGGGAAACAGCAAACCATGATTTAAAGGAATTCAAGAGATTGGACCATTGTTTGAGTAATGAACGCGCAGGCAGTGAAATCATCCATGTGCTTTTCCAAATCCTTCCCCCTCGATATGTTAAATGATAGCCATCATTATGACTCGTATTATCCGGCATATGAGGCCCAAACTTTAGGCAAACAACCCACACACATTAAATATCTGTAACATGGACCAGCCAGGATCATTTCTGGAGGTATTTCGGGTGAGCACACAGCGATTTTTCAGCCTCACACTGTCTCACTGCGCCACCCACACTCACATTCTGTTGACCCAGAAAGTTTAAAACAGTATGCTATTTTTATTTAATATTTCATGTAAATTGTACCTCCTACTCAAACCTGACAGACTCGCCAAACACCAGGTCCTTTCCTGACAGCTGTGACAGGTTTTCCAAGCTAACATTAGCCCCCCCCCCGCTAACGCACTGTGCGTATGGTAAAAGCGCCTTCCGGTCTTATAGTCTAAGGTTCGGCTAATTTAGAGCGTCTACTACGAAATCGGATAACGGTGTACTCGTGGCCCCCACTGGAGCTTTCTCGTGGGTTGAGGAAATGCAGGGGTCAAAATGGATCAGTAAGTAAAAGGCTTCATTGTGGTGATTTATACGTTATCTTTATGCTGGTACATACAGTGCATTAATTAGTAGTTGTCAATCTGAAGAAGACAAAGCACTTCAGAAATGCTCTTAACCATAAACACACCAGCGGCAGAAAAGCTGCTACGAAAAGTCTGCTCATTCACACCAGTTTGGGGCTCAACACCTCGCTGTGTCTTTACAGGCTGGCGTAGCTGGAACTTCATTAAGGGTTGTGTTTCAATGATTGCAGAAAAAATACCTCGCACGCAATTGGTAGTAAACGACTCTGTTGTAAACCATGGATGTTTCCTGTCTGTACTACACATAAAACGTTATCACTCGCTGCCCAAGCAGTGCTCCAGGTCAACACATTTGACCAATTACATGATCACAGTCAAACTACCAAGTATGCAAGTTCAAAGTTATTTTACTTGGCATTGATAAATGGGCAAAGTCAACACAATGGCACTCAGTTTTTTTTTTCCAAGGATGTTTCTGTCATTACAGGTAGTTAATGTAATGCTAATGCATGTTTCATTTAAGTTAGTTTTTTTGACGCTATAGAAACAGGATGTGACATAATGGCGACTAGTTCTGCCAACCGCTCCGTAAAGCAGACCGTGAGAGTTGTTAAAAAAAAACAAAAAAACAATTACAGTGTTTAATCCAACATATCCGTGTAACTGGCAAGTGTTAACTAGAGCTCCACTCTAGGACCGTACTGTGCAGACTCTGGCTCCAAAGTTGTAAGTTGGTGCTGTACGTATCCCCACGAAAATAGCGTCAGTTTGGCCAATGCAAGGAAGTGGACACACGTTGTCCATATTTATATACAGTCTATGGTCTTAACAGATGAACTGCACTAAATGGTCCTTTAACAGCAGGAAAAACTCAAACTTTTGGCCAAACAACCGACTAAAGTGCTGCTTTAACAAAGACTTATCGGGAGGGGAAACGGATTCTAGATCCACTGACAGAGTGGAGGACCTTTTAAGACAGCTGCTCGAGTTTCTCTCGCTGTCACTCTCGCTCACGCACACACACAGATACACCAATGAACACACACTCCACTCCCTCTCTCCTTTTTAGCCAGTGACAGCAGGCACCCAGTGATGACACGAGGAGTGTCTCTGGCAGCCTGTAAGGCAGCACTAAACAGACCGAAATATCTGCTCTGACAGACGGACAGAACGTCACCCACTATGACATGCATGCAGCTGTCACTGAGCTTACAGCTCCTCTTCCCAACCCCGTGGTTTGATTTTCCTTTGTGCGATTTCTTTCCCGACTCTGTACGATGTTTCCCCTCATTCTTTATCCATTCGTACAGCTATCATATACTATAGCGAATAGCCATCCCCACATTTGGGACATTGTGCTTGGCTTATGGCCAGAGAGGAGGAGGAGGAGGGGGATTCGGTTTCATGAGGCCAACTGTTGAGCACACAACTATCCTCCACTTAATCAGCACTGGCCTGCAAAGGACCAGCTCTTTGCTCCTTTCATTTGTTCATTCTTTTGTTCTTACTTTTTTCGCTTTCACACAAGAGTCTGTTCTCAATCTCTCTCTGTCTGTTTAGCCCTCCCGTTCTCAGCAACAGCCGTTCTCAATTAGGAGGGTCAGGGAGCGGAGCGCAGAATAACTCCGGCTCTGGTATCTGGAGCTGGAAGGACCCAAAGATCAGCAGCAACAAGAAACCACTGCTGTAGCGTGCCGCGCGGAGAACTGGGCTGTGGCTGTGTGTTTGCATGGGTGTGTGTGTGTGTTGCATAAATCTGAGCTGTGTCAACAGGTTGTCAGCGACCTCTGACTTCCATGTTTAAACACACACGAACACGACAAAACTGCGAGCGCCGTGACTGACGCAGAAGCCGCCCTCTTCCGCTGGAGTATCTGCTCGATTTAAAGATGTTAAAAACAATGGAATAATCACTCGCGCACAGGCGGGCACACCCATGCACCAAATCTTCGCCCCGTGGAGAGAGCTACTTTAATTGCTTTGTTTCAGTGGTCCCCTCTGAATGGGAGAGAAGCTGGCGGCTGCAGTTTACAAGACACATCTGCAGGTGTTGTATTTCAAACTGAGAAAATCAAGCTGCGAAAAGGAACACATACACTAACACAGACACATGGATAGAGGAATATTCAGACGGATTGTCTCTCTGTCTCTTTTCTCTCGCGTACACACACACACACACACACACACTGCAGGTGCAGAGCTTCCCTCAACGGCATCGAGACTGGAATCGCTGGCGAGGTGATATTGAAAATCTCTTAACATCTGTGTCTCTTCCTGAAAAAAAAATACTGACTTTAATGTGAGACGACGCAGAATATATGACAAGACAAAGCCGAGGCGCAGTATATTGAGCACAGACCTGTCAAATTGAGAGAAAGGGTTTGCTTATCAATGGGGCTCCTGCTACGCGGCTGACGCTTCCCAGTAAGAGTTAGACGCTAAAAAGTATGACAGATCCAAAGCCACCTAACACGGCTGAGGGTTATGTACGTTTTCAATAACCTCTCCGCGGCTGGTGCAGTTTGTGGAGAAACTTTTGTTGCCACACAGCTACCGCTACTCAGTCTCGCCCTCCACCAGCTCCTTAGAAAATCGCTCATTCAGAGCCATTTTCACCCTTTTAATTTGAAACCCCTCGTGGCAGTGTCTCTATGAGAATCAGGTCTGTTTGTTACAGCTGAGAGTCAAGTAGTTTGGAGGATCTTGGCTAGCGTGGCTCCTAATTCACTGAAAGAAAGAGCAATCAGCCAAGCTTCAGATGGCATCCAACAGATTCAATCTCCTTTTCTTCAAGCATCTCCATTGTGATGTTCGCGCGCACACTGGTAAGCCTGCCGCACTGCACACATTTCTGGTAATCTATGCAAATAGGCCACAGATGGACAAGAATGTATCTAATTGAGAGACATATGTGTCACACTTAAAAATTCTTACATCTCCCTGTGTTTTTTTTCTTCGCCCTCGTTCTATTCCCGTCGCCGCTCGTTCATTCACAAGGAGTTACGTGTGACTTGCGACGCTGGCGCCGTGCCACGCCATTTGTGAAATTATTCAAATGAGGACACCGTGTTTCTTTTGTTTACTGGGGCAAGGTTGGAGTATTCATGAACGCCATTTCTCACTCCTGCGCCGCCCCCCCCCCCCCCCCCGTCTCTCTCTCCGCGAATCCTGCTGCAGCATTGGAGGAACGTCCTAGGCATTATGAGAAGCCATTAATGAGTGTGTGGCGTGGCGTGCTGTGATGCACGGCATATTACAGCCATTCATCAGAGTCAGGAGACACTTGACAGGCGGACAGCCAACAGGTTGTGTAATCATATAACACAGCCATGTCGGGCCTGCCACAGCTCCGTGTCCCATTCAGGCCTCTAATGTTGTTTTCCTCTGGGTAATTGACAATGCCAGACAGAGAGACCCAGTGATGGATAACATAATGGACCGACCGGCACACAAAGATGGCGGCCTACTGGAGTGATGTCATTTTAGATTATACCACCATTTGGAAGGATTTGAAGGGAAATTGCAGTTTCTCGCGACTAGATCCTCCTCTTCAATTTGTTATGATCATTTTGCACGTCCTTAACATTTGCGGGGAGCTGGAAACATGAACCGGTCCCAAATTTCCAAAAGCCATAAGACATGTTCTGTCAAACGTTCAAACTGAACTGCATTTTAAGGTACGTAAAAGTGCGCCTTATCTGCCAGGACCTACCGCTATGTCATGTGTTAAGTCAACAAAAAATGGAAGAAGAGACACCAGTGTTTATCCTGGGCCATAGCTGACTGCAGCAAAGTTTGGCTTAGCCTCACGGAAGGAGACGGGGAAAAGCGCGACACCTAAAGACAGGACATTCTGTGGACGAGGAGGGAGGAAGCACCTCTCCATCTCTGATTCATCCCCGATAAGCTGTGATCATACACTAAATGTGGCAAGAATAAAGGTAATTTGCTCTTAAAATGCTGGTAATTTTCATCGTCTTTTATTTCTTTTTTGTAAAAAGATAAGTAAAGACGCCTCAAATATTGGTAGTTATCCATATTTTTTTGAAAATGTTGAAACGGGCAATCTTTCTGTGAACTGTAATGAAGGTTTTCAACATATACCCTGAGTCATAATTATGTAAAGTTGAAACTGCCACTGAGACTAAAGAAAACCACCAAAAAGCATTCATCAGTCGATGAAAAAAAAATAAAAAAGACAAAGTTGTAAATTACAGTGCTCCGGGAAGGTGACGCCGAGGAATGTGCGTCGCCCGACTCCCCCTGCTCGACGCAACTCTCTGCCGCAACCGGGGAGGAAAAAGAGAAGAGGCCCCCGAGGCGGCGTTAGACATTGTTAAGGATAGCAAGTATCCTTACACAACCTGTTCTGCTCTGTCCCTAAGCTGGAAGGGAGAAGACAATGTTCTCTCTCATCCTCCCACTCTCACCACTTTATACCTCTGCTTGTTTGTGAGATTCCTCTTGCAGCACACCATCCAAAAAAAAAAAAAAAGGGCCAGCTTGTGTATGTGAGAAATGGGCCAAAAGGAACAATAACCAAAATGAATATCCCCAGCAAAAGGATAAAAATACACATCTCAGCCTTTTGAACATCACCACTGTCTCCTAAGTTGGAGGCAAAACTCTTCAGAGGAGGATAGGTTTGAACGGACCCACATTCTATTTGTGCACCGTCTGTTTATGCATCACATGAGCAGTTTCGCCTCAGATAAACCGTAGTCTGGAAAAGTAATCAATGCAAACAAAGGAGGGAGAAAGAACAAAAAGGGACGAGGTTGCAGGAACGCCGAATGGTGGGTGAGAAATAGATGAAAATGAAAAAGGAGCACTTGGAATTGGTTCCTAAAGCCTGTGTCAACAGAGTGGGTTAGGGTCCTAGTAGAGGGGTTTATGTCACAATACAAAGAAGACGTCCCTCTAAACATCACACACAAATGCACTCTTCCTCTATCCTCAACCTCAAGTTCAGCGCTGCACAAGGGCCACATTGTTCAGTGTAAACAGGCACTGCGCTACGTGGTGCTAACATTAAGCATGCCTCCAGTTAAAGCTGCAGGGGGAAAATACTCCTCGGTAAACTGCAACGGTCTGTAACATGTTTGCAGCAATGATAGGCTTTCTAGACAAATTAAGCCAAAGGAGCTCTGCATTACTCATCCTGGCTGCCTGGCTGGCTGTCTGGCCAAACTCTGCCTCAGCTGCACAGTTGTTTGATCAACTGTTGGTGCATAGTGTATGTGTTAATGTGAGAGGAGGAGAAAAAACAGATACGAGTCCATGGGCACCAGGCGGGATAAATACAGGATGACAGCAGCAGAGAGAAGCAGTAAAACTCGTCTTCCTATACTTTCATGTGTCTGCAGTCATGCGCTGTCACATTCTGCAGCTCTTTTCTTTCACCGCGCGTTGCTTGTCACTCTGTCGACGGTGTTAAACTTTCTGCCACCGTCTGCGCTCTGAAGCCCGTGTCCTAATCGCTTTGGCTGATCCCCGCTAGTGGCCGTGTACGTGTGCACAGCATCCGTCTGTCTGTCTGTCTATCCGCCCATACGTGAGAGAGTGCACGCGGGACAGATGCTCCGCATGCAGCGCCACTGCTCAGCGTTCACGCACGCTGCACTCGGGAAGATTAAATAGCAATTTATTTATTTATTTGCTTCCTGATCTACACACGCCCATTCTTCAAAGCTCCCCCGGTCATGCTTCTTAATCCCTGGCTGCAAAGAACGCAGGAGGAAAAGCGAGTATAGAGTTTAAAATTGCAGCTGGACTTCAGTCTGTCAAGATAACTTTTGTTGGCCAATATATTGTCCCAGAAATAATAGCTATAAACAATATTATGCTAATTTTTAAACCATTTTGTGCCATACTTGAGCCCCGCCTATGGTGAAACCCAGCAAGAGAATCTGGCTAAAATGACAATCCTAGACCTACTTTAGATGATAAACCTAGAAATAAATAAAGAGCACATGCACTAGACTATATTATCTACAATAAAGTCACAATAAGCTCTTCAAAGTATCACATTTCAGCCAATAGTGCGGTGCTGATGTTCAGTTTGTAGTTTCACTAAAGTTAAGGTTTATGTCTACAACCATAACTCGGACTATAATCTTTTTCCCCTAGTCCCCAGTCTGGCATATGCTCAATGAAAAAAAAATCTATATTTTTTTTTTTTTTTTTTGTGGAAACAAATGGTTTTTGAATCATAGCTCCATGGTTTTCTTCATTTCTCCGAGTATTGACACTGGCCACAAGCTCCTCTGAGGGGACTGGCTGGATTTTTTTGCACAGCTCCTCATAAACAGCAGCTGCAGACTGCTCAGTTCCCAGTTCCTCCTCGGCCGCCAGCCCAGGAGGGTCCAATCAAAACCAGCCACATTACTCCCTCACTTTGCCTTTGCACGCCAGGTCTGCTCCAAGTCGGGACGCGAGAAAAAAAAAAAGAAAAGAAAAAAAAAAAAAGCCGGGGCAGAACCAAAGAGCGTGCACAATCGAGGAGGTGTGGAAGAAGAAAGATTCATTTACCTGCGTGAACTTTGGCCTCGGTGGTAGTGGTGCTGTGGTCGCCACCCCGCCCCCACCCCACCCTTCATGTATTCCTCACGCACGGTCGCTCGCTGACCTCTCCTTAAGTGGTGATCTGAGGGGAAGAGAGACGGAGGGAAAAGGCTGTTAAATTTCTTTTAATGGAATGCCAGGGAGAACCTGGTTCAGACAGAGGACAAATGTATCACAGAGAAATACACCCCGTTGTTGAAAAATGTATGCAGGAAGCCATGAGGGACTTTGCTATGCTGCCCCATTTACTCTACCTCCTAACCCTGCCGGAGAGCCGGTGAACCAATGAACAACTGCGCCACCAATCACGCTGCCGCGCACGTATACTGCAGCGGTCCGGTGTGAACGCGGCCACCACCACCACCACCACCCCACAAGACCCCCACCTCCCCCACTGCACAGGAACAATGTCCTTCCTAAAGGTTATCAGCAGCCTGGTGCTTGGTCAGCCCTCATCCTGAGTCCATTACACATAGAGCGGCGAGATTCACTGCCTTAATACACCTCTCTTAGTCTCTCCTCACTGCTTCGCTGCGCCCTTTACAGGCTGATACAAATCCAGCATAGGCCAGAGAACACACACACGCGCACGCACACACATACGCATGCAGGTTTTGGGATTAGCCTACCAGCACATTTCCTCTCTGTCTGTCTCTAGACATCTGGAATGCACTTCACCTCGACTGGTGTAGGTTTCATTACAGAAGCTGTGATGGGAATCCACATCAGCCTATATATTGGACAACTCTGACTTTAAAACCGACCTATATAAGTTTCTTTTTTACTCATACTGAAAGTGTCACCTTTGAAATATGATCTTGATCAGTACTTTGTTTTATACCTGGAACACTAATATATTTCCCGTCAATCTTATAAAGCAAATGCTGGTCTACATTTTGTCTGCACTGTATTCGTGCAGCTCCATGGTGCTGGAGGAACGTCCTCTCATCTCCCTACGTGCTGTACCTGCTATATATGGTTAAAATGGCAATAATAACCTCTTTGAGATGGAGCGTGTTGATGACAGAATTAGATTCGACGCTGTGCTGTACCTAAGCATGGCAAGAAAGCAAGAAATCGTCTCAGCACGAAAGTATGGGGAGCAAAGATCTGATGACAGAAGCATTTCAACTATCTGGACAATGTGTTTATCCAGACTGGGCGGATTCCTGCTCGACAGAAATTCGCAAAAGTTACGATACAGTTAATCTCTGAAAATGAAAAAGAGGCTTAAATCTAAAATACCTCCTAGTGCCAATTAGAAAACAATACACATTCTGTAAAGGAGGGGTGACTGAATGGAATGGGTGGGCGGGGGGCCCTCATCCACCCCCAACACCTGCTCATTCATTTAATCCATGAGAAGAAGAGAACATACTGAGGCATATAATGCGGGGAGAGGGGGTTGATTTTGGACAGGGGCCAAAAAGAAGAGGACAGGGCGGAGGAGAAACCCATAAATACGCTGGGAGGCGAGCAGGTGTCGCAGACAAATGTGATTTACGGGGTCCGCGTCCCGTACACCGCTGACAGGTAAGCCTATTAGGTTGATATTACCCAGCTATAACACGCGCCGATGGACCCTTTTAAAAAAACGTGTGTGTAGTGAGCGCGTAAAGGTGATGGCTTTAAGAGAGAGATTATAATATCATGTAGTTAGGCCGGCCATACATTAAAATGCAATAAGCACATCTTTATTGCAGGTGATGTCACTTAGCAACCACGCAAGAAGCCATGCTGAAGTCTGGTTGTTGGTTAAAAACACTATAATCTGGTTATATTGCAGTAAAGGTTAGACTGGATTACCAGAGCAATACTACGTATGCTAATGCTTTTTTTTTCCCCCCCTCATGATATCATGCTTCATAGCCACAGAGCTAAATACAGAGATGGCAGCAAATTCTCTGCGCATTGGAAACTGCCGGGGAGCAATCACGGAAGAATGCGAACGTTTATGAGAAACTAAACACACTAGAACATGGAGATCTGCAATCGAATTTCACTTGTAACGCTGCACGAGAGACACGGGACTGCAAGAAAATTGCTGCCACTTGAGCGGCGCACTACAGATGGTGTTGAGAGCAACACAGCACAAAGCAATGTGTTCCTTAATAATGTGGTGAATATTGCAGTGAAAAGCTGAGCGCTCCGTAGTAGCTTCTGCAGACTCCAGCCTTTTTTTTTTTTTTTTTTTTTTATCCTCCCCCCTGTCAGAAGTGTGAACTCTTTCATCCAGGATATGAGAGGCTGCGGTAAAATCCTCAAAGAGACTAATCGTGTTAAATGAGGTTTGTGTCTGTATCCATGACTTTTGAGTGTGTGCGTTGGTGGTGGTTGTGAGGGGGGCCTGAGAGAGACTGAAAACTCTTGTCACCTTTGAATCTAAACTCTCCGTCAACTCTCCTTTCCTCATAATCTCGACCGGTTTTGCCCTCGAAACACTTCAATCCCGGTAATCGTATCTGATGATGTGGCTCGTCGTTGACTGAGATAAAGCAATTTTCTGTCTTTAAAGCGATTCAAAGGCTCCCGGTGACAAAGCCCAAGTTTGCCTGTTAAAAGCCCTTAACACCGCAGCGTTTACTTTTGCTTCCCGGGGGGGAATCCTATAGTCTCCAGTGGCTGCTCAGCTCAAACACACAGATCACATGTGCACACACACATCTGCAATATACATATATCCGAACACACACACGCACCTTATCATCCTAGGCTGAGGAAGCAGGAGGGCTATAAAAGCCAACCTCATCTCCTTAAAACAGGCAGGGCTGTCCCTGGGTGTCTTAACACAACTCATCAACTGTTAAACCAGAGAGAGAGGCGGAGCAGTAAAAATCAATGCCCCCAGCACAGCAAACAGCAGTCAATGATGTTAGGTGGGAGAGGAAAGAGCGAGAATTTGCAGCAGCGCCGGGAGAAGAAAGAAGGAAGGGGAAGGAGGGAAGAAGGAGGAGAAAGTCCATGCTAAGCTAAAAGCAGCAGGCTAATATATGTAATTGATTACCTCTATGCAAATAAAAGAACTCTACAAAACCGGCGAGCGCAATTTAAAGCAGCAGCAGAGACTCGGAAATCGATTGGCGCCCTGAGCAAGAGGAGCCATTTTCCTCCAGCCAAGATAAAACACTTTACTATGAGCTGTCAGATACTTATCAGGAGGAAATTAGCGGAGGAATACCATTTTCCCAAAACAAACAGGTCAAGTGTTTCTCCTCCTTGAGTGGTCTCTGCCTGACGCTCGCTCTCTCTCCCGCTCCGATTTAATCATCTGTTATTTCCTCCGGTTTAAATGCCAACAATGAGGATGCTGCATTTCGTTGGAGGGAAGGCCCCCGCGCGCTGGTAGGAGCGGCACGTTGTTTGAAACGGAGAAGATGAGGTCTACGGTTTGTCCCGGCTCCCGGGAACAACCCCAAGGCCTGCCAGCACACACACACACACACACACACACACACGTACACACTGACGCAAGTCGGTCCTCAATCTCCGAGCCTGATCTCACCAAAACAATATTTGCGTTTTTCGGCCAGCAGCCTGTGTTCCCGGCTGAAGGGAGGGAAAGGGGGGGGGTGAAAGAAAATACACCTAGAACTGAGCACAAAGAGATGTCGAAAGCAGGCAGCAGCCCACACAAGACAGAGAGAGAAGGAGAAGAGGGCGGCCCGGCGTCAACATCAACACCGGTTCTGCAGTCATCGCTCAGCAGGTAATTACGATAACAACGTGTTCCCTGAGCGGCCTCTCTCTGATTTAGTTTTCAACCACTTACCCTTCCTAAAATCCAACCCCCCTCCCTCCCCGATAACATTTGATATGATTACTAAGTCAAGATCCTTTTCAAGGAGCACCCACTTACGCGCCTCTAATTTGCCGCGCACCAACTTTCCCTCCTGTGACTGCGCAGCGATTCTTCTCATCTCACCGTGCGCGCTTAGTTAGGACGCCGCGCCGTTCAGACTGTCATAACATTTCGGAAAATGCCACGACGTAAGTGAGCCTCACCTACCGACACCATCTGTTACCGAGGGCTCCGCTGCCTGCCATTACCTTCGACTGTATACACAGCCTCGCCGCATGGGGAACTACATCATTTCATTGTGTCTGTTAACATGCAGCTTTAACAGTGGGAGTTTGGCTCTGAACGGAGTCAACAGAGCTGACCCTGTGATTACCTCTGTGGTGCGGCATTTTCCGCGCCTGTCATCACAGCCGACCCCTTAAACGGGCCCGAGCCGCTCGGCAACAGGGCCCGGGCTGTTGACATACTGAAGACATTTAAGATAATCCTGGAGATGTCTCTGTGTTTTCCAAGATTACATCTTCAAAGGGGAAATGCGCCCGGCAGCCTGTACTTGAAAGGGAGAGAGATGCGGAGGGCTCTTGTTCTGAAGGAGGGGGTGGAATAGCTCAAGAATGCAATCATGGTTTTGGAGTGGAATAAGGCCTGTCCTGGCTAGCTAAGCTGGCAGGAGGGTGCGAGGAGAGGAGGGAGGGGGGAATCAAACAGTAGAGAGAGAAAACACACCTGTTGGATGGGGCAAAACAGAGCAAAGAGAGGACTCTCACCTGTGTGACCTGACAAAGGCCGTAAATCACAGAGGTTATCTTTGTCTGGAGCCCTGCCTTTTTATGATGCGAGGTGTGCTGCCGGGGGGTTGTGGTTAAACTGTCATTATTTGCAGTGATGTGGTCAAACACCGCTCGCTCGCGCTCTCCCTGCGCCGCTCATTTGGAGCTTAACTACAAAGATGATCACTTATTTAGCGAAGAATGCTGTTTTGATCAAAAGAACTAACTGCTGGAAATGAACAAAAGGCTCGGCTGAGGAGTACTATTAGTTATCTTCACACATTTGTGCCGCTTCCGTGAGGAGGATGAGCTTTTGTCTGGGAAAATAACCCCGATGATCAGGGTTATTATCTCAGTCGGGGTCTGAAGGGTACAAATTGATAATGGCAAGATTGTGATACAAACTGGTGCTATGAGATACTGAAAGCCATCAACATTTTACAGACAACTGGAAGGAGATCAAGGGGAATTAAGAATCTAGGTGGAGTTTTACAGTAGACTGAAAGTTGGGCAATCTCAGCACTTGAGCTATTTCTGTCTGTCACTTTACATAAACGCTTGAGTTGCCCTTTAAATATGTTTATAACATTTGTTTTACGCAGCAGACTAAATGCGTAGTCATTTCCAGATCCGTCCTTTAGTGTTTTCTTTAAAGACGCCTTTTGGATCAAAACATGTCCAAGCGTGATGTTCGCCAAGTAAAACTGTCCTCTGCACACGATCCCAGGACTCGGCTGCTGTAGCTCTGGCGATCATGGCTTCACTCGTCACTGCACAGCCTCCGGGCAGCTCTCTCTCTCCCGTAGTGTTTCACATGCCGCATCACCGCGGAGCATTTTTAGATACTTTGCGTGTCATCCGCGGCGCAGACGGTCGGCCGCATCTCCTCTCTCTTTCCGCGGCAGCTGTGCGCGGGAGACGGCTAAATGAAACGTGTCACGCCCCGAACTGCTTAGGAAGTATTAAATAAAAGCAAGGAATTATGAGTCACATCTCCAACAAATGTCAGCGGTGACGTCTTCGGAGGCTGCGAGCACCGCTCATGATTCATGGAAGTGTTGGCTAATTCTGACGGACGCTGAAATCACTCGGCGGTGTCCTTTCCAGCCGCCGACCGCCTCTGTGATAACATCTGCGCTATTTATAGGACAGGAGCATTTTTGACACGACACACGAGGGAGAGCTGTGAGGAACACTGGAGTAATAACTGCAAATTCTACTCGTGGGTCGTGGCGGCGTGCAAAATAAAAAAAAAAGAGTGTTTTTAATGGTGTCTTTTGTTCTCCAGTCCTTATCTTCCGGCTTGGGTGACATCATGAGTGAGTCAGAGACCAGAGCTGGGATCAGAAAGCACAGAGTGAGGCCTGTCTATTATCAGCCTGCACTGTACTGTACATCGTGTGAAGGCACAAACACCCAGACAAAGAGGCACAAGTCACACAACCACCAGAAGGCTATTTATGAGCTGCAGAAGAAAAGGAGACAGAGGAAAACAAATTTGTCATCAACAGGCGGCCGGGAGCGAGCAGACAAATCAGCTGAATCATAATTGAGTCTCACAGAAAGGAACTTATTTTAGAATGAGCGGCGATAAACAGCGCTGGGAGTGTGGGCAGCGCCGGGCACAGTGCGTTTCCTCTCGGTGAGCTCTGCGACGGGCCCCTCCTCGTCCCTCCGTTCTCACTGGCCACGGTTGAAAAATTAATGCAGCAAACTGACAACACTTAGGGCCTCCCTCTCCCTCTCTCCCGCTCTCTCGCTCTCGCTTTCTCCCTCTTTCTCTCCCCTCCCCGTGTTCCAAACAGGATCAATTACCAAAGCAGGGCTCCACTCAGCAGCGCTGAAGAAACAAGAGGCACTCTCCATCACAGCTGTGTGCGTGCACGTGCGAGTGTGTGTGTGTGTGAGGTTCAGGCGGGCTTATGATGAGCAGAAAGAGGAGGAGGAGGTGGTAATAGTCTGTTTGCTTCTCTCTAATGACAGCAGCAGAGTGGATTAGCGAGCCTCCTAACCCATCAGCATCACTCCTCCCAGTAAGTGACAGACCATGTAAATAACCAGTTACGGCCACGAGCTGGGGAGGGAGAAGAAAAGATGGCGGACCAGTAAAGCGAGAAAGAAAGTACGCGGGTGTTTTCTCCGCGCGCCCCTTCATTCGTATGCAGGTGGAGATTTCAAGGAGTTCCATTTCTACAACATCAGCCGAGTTATTCAAATGCGGCACATCTGACTGGAGAGGATAACATAAAGAAAGGCATCAGCAGAAATGGCAGCAGGCAGTAATCCCCCGGCCAGGCCACTTGTGTTTGCCACGCAGGCAAGCAGCGCCGTCAGTGGCAGCACACACACCGGCCTTATCAGTGACAGCCATAGGGCTATTCTAATAACCCTGCTGATGCTCTGCGGCGCGTGGACAGACAGGGAGACGGACATACAGACAGACAGGTAGACAGGTTTCACTTCCCATTTAAAGAACGAGCCTAAGCGCCGGGTATCAGCCTGTAGCTGTGCCCGCAGACCCCGAGTGCAGCTACTCATTTCCCCTAACTTGATGTCCTGACAGCTTCACGCACGCCGTCGCTTTCATCTACAGTGCTGGCCGGCGCTCCCGTTAACTCCACCCGCGTGCACATTTTCCACATATGACGGGAGTTGTCTAAACTCAGGCGTGCTGGCCTTGCTGTCCCGGTAGGAGCGGATCCGTCTCCGGCATCATTATCACCATTCAAAAGGTCAAGCACAATGCTTCCAGCCTCTTCTTTGTGATTTATGCCTTTGTGCTATTAACTCTGCTCACATTAATCTCCATCTGTAAATCTAATCACGCCGCCTCACCGCTGCAGCGCCTGGTCCTCTCAGGACAGAAGTCGCGGCCGACAGGAAACAGCTTATGTAAATACGCCGCTGTTGACATAAGATGGGCAGCTCGCAGTGCCTCGCGCTGCTGCTGCTGCCGCGACGAGACGCTGAGATTAAAGCGCGGATAACAACGACTATCACATCATTCCTGTTTCTTTTCATTTAATGTCACAGATCTATCTTTACAGCCCTCCGCCCCGATGTTCATTTCGTATCTGTGTTTTATCGTTTTTCCGAGCTCATCTTAAGAGACCGAGGATGTTGTTACTGTGAAGAACAAAAAGAGAAGAAGAAAAAAAAAACGCTGCAGGGCTGCATTTGCAGTCAATGAATAACTCCAATATTGACACCAGTAAATGAGGGTGTCACTCAGATGATGCAAAAACAGCACCAACTGAAGTGCTTCCAGGCATTCTCTGCATGTATGCAAGTCAATAATCATTACCTTGGCGTGGAGAAAGGCTCCACAACCACTTGAAGTCTCGTGAAAACATCTACTCCTGCGTGCCTCGAAGCGGCCTTGGAGCACTTTGAGCAGAGTGGCCCGACGCTCTGCTCTGCTCTACTCTGCGCGGCTGCCACACGCAGCATAAAGGCTTAATCAGGTCTCCTGTGTGGAAGTGCAGCGGCGCTTTCGGAGAGAATTCCCTCCGCGCCGACTGATGGGAACCTTGGCGATGACACAGAGAAGCCTGCAGGCCTGTCAGCTCGTCTCGACGCGGCTCAAATCAGCACTCGGCGGCGGAGAACTTCCACCGACGCCCCTGACACGCACTCGCGCACTGGCTGACACGAATCTCGGGCATCACTGCAGCCGTCCGCTCAGTCCTCCAACATCGAGCTGGACGTGCGGCGCGTGCGTGCGAGACTTCTCACCGTGAACACGGACTGGATCCTTCCAGCTATTAAGTCGGATGCCGCGTGGCACAAAACCATCTCAAGATAAAGCCAAGATGTTCGTGTTTTGGCTCAAAACCAGCTGGAGCAGAGGCTGCTGTGAAGTTCAGGTTAATTTGGCATGGTGTTTAGTTGGCATCAGCTTGTTAAAAATTTTCTGTCTTGCATCAAAATCAAATATCTAAAAGTAGCCAAGCAATTCCAGAAACATTTCTATTCAATCAGTGAAATAACTTCAAGGAGAAATGGTTTTCTTATAAGTCTAATACGTCTAGAACCCAAAATCAATGCAAACCCTGAATTCCTCCGACGGTTATTATCAACTCAAGATTTCAGGACGGCGACGGATATTTTATGTGCCACCAAAATGCAAGGAGAGAGCTTTTAATAATTGATGGCGCTGGAGCAGGGAGATAACCGCTCTCCTCCTGTTATCAATCATTAATGGAGTTTCCATCAAAAACACTTCAACCCCTCAAGTATCAAATCTCTCTTGAAGGTGGAGGACCCACATTCAAAGATCCCACTTAATCAAAGGGCGCGCAATGTGCTCTCCCTTTCTCTCATTTTCGCTCGCGCAAATTAGGATAATAACAGGACAAATTGCAAAATTGTTCACAGCGCAAGTGTAAAAGTAGGCATTTTAGCAGAGGTCTCCTTGTGAGTGATGGGGGTTAATGGGAAAATTCTAAATGTTTAAATCACACGGGGAAACAGCTTGCCAACTTGCATTTTTTTTTTTTTTTTTTTTTTAACGCTCTGAGCCTTAAACAGTCCTGCGTAATACACACAGCAAAGAGAGACACAGTCTGTCTTCTCTGGCTAGCTCTGTAAAGCTGCAAGGCCTGTCTGGTCAAAGTCATCCAGGACATGATGTGCATCGGCGACACTCACAAAGAACTGTAACGCTGCTGCTAACCTTTAAAACAAGCACAAGGTTACACACGGCCCTGCGTGTGGATGCAAGGATGACTGAACACACACATACACACGCGCGCTAGAGTCGGGCTAGAATTTACTGCTTTGGACTGACTTTAAGGGATCAGCCAAGATCCCTCTATCTCAAAGTCTACCACCCAGCTACACTGAGTAAAATGTACTTGCACCATCTCTTTCTACTGATCCCATAGCTTCAGATACCACACACACACACACACACACACACACACAGGCATCGCACACATACTTGACTGCATAAGTGCTGCAGCTAAGTGATAGCAGAAATGATAGAGTATCCCTAATTACCCATCAAGATGGTTTTGACAGTGTTCTGTGTGCCAGTGATCAGTGTCATGGCGCAGCGCCAGAAGCGACTCGGTTCTGTTTGATTTGTAGCTGCAGCTGAGTAGCGGGTGGTACGCCATCAGAGCTGCAGTGCCACACACTTTCCCTTCCTTCCTCCAACCCGCCGTCGCCACTTTCTCCCACAACCCCTCTCAGCGCTGCCCCCGCCCGCCCGCTCGCTCACGCTGCCCTGTTTCGCTGGCCCGACCTTGCCTGTCATCGCTATAAAACAGCTTCCCAAGGCTGCTGCGCGGCAGAAGCACGGAGAGAAGAGGACGCCGAGACAATGGCAGGTGGAAAAGTTCAGATGTGAAAGTGAGCAGCCTGCACTTGGATTTGGGACACGTGTCACTTTTAAAGCTTTTATCCAAGCATTAAAAGAGACTTTCACATCGTGCTGAAATGATTAGCGGCTGAATGGGTCAATCTGCTGGCTCTGTGAGGCTGCACAGAGAGCTGTAGATGCTAACATCAACATGCTGACAACAACATTAGTAATACAGTAATGCTTTGCTTGCTAGCATGCTAAGGTTCGCTAACTAGCACCAAAGCATAGGCGAGACAAATGTCAATGGCATTTCTTTTGCAGGCGTTTGCAACTATGACCTAAAGAAGATGCCAGATTCTCTACAGTTCGTCCCAAAAGAGGCGAGTACGCGTGTGCACAAGATTTTACAACAATCCACCGAGCAGAAGCCAAAGCATTTAACTCCAAATCAAAAATGTCAGCAACACAGTGGTGCAAGAGGAAAGCCCCCTCTGAGGAACACTAACGGCTGTGCAAATAATCTGTGAAATCCATCCCATAGTTTTGGCTCTGGGAATGTGTGACGAGCATTTTCCATTCCCTTGAACGAACTAATCAATTAATCAAAAATCAATAAAAGAAGATATTCGTTTGTCGCATAGTGGGAACCTGTAAAAGCTCTGAATGTATTCACGGAGGATAAGTCATAATGTATCTCATTACAGCTGTGATAACATGCATTATGAAGGTGCCAACCTGAATGTATGAAGGAGCGATTTATACAGTGTAAGCATACTGAGAGCTTTGGCTATGATAATATAAGTGAAGTGAATAAATGCATAAAGCCAGCCAGTTAATATTTACTTTAGTGAAATGCCATTTGAAATCTGCAGCGTAGATAGTTTCTTTTTAATGTCTTTAAAGTGGCCACGAGCGTGTCAGGCCACATGATCCGCTCTAATCTTAAACCAGCACCAATATTGATGCTGAAGGGCTCGTCTATACGGCGGAATGTGCGCGGCGTAATAGCTCGGCGAATTAACCTCTTTATAACGTCGACGTGTAAACATTTATTTTCAGTCTCACTCGAAGAGGCATTTACATTCAAATCGTGGAGTCACCGTCGTCTTGGGCTCCTGCCAGCAAAGTGTCACAGGTCAATTATCTTTTCAAAGATAACAGGCGTGTCTGTCATGTATCCTATCTCAGCCCGATTTCCATCTCAGAGATTCATACCAAGTAAACAAGATGTTAAGATATTCATTCTGAAAGGGAGCAGGCGTGATAAAGGGGACTAATCTGCTTGTCACACATGTTCGCTTCTGACTCCGACTGTGATTCTGCTGAGTCACATGAGATGAGCTGAATCAAAGCAGCTTCAGTCGCTGTGACTCAGGAGCTTTGGAAAGCCGAGGCTTTGAGCTAATCAAATAGGTGCACCGCTTTATCTTAAAGAACCATTCCTGCGGTTTTGTAGACCTCTCAGTTGCCGCCCACATCTCCGATTTCGTTCAGCGATTCACACCCCGGGTTAGAAAACGTCACAGATGATTGGAGCTCGGTATCGGCTAAGATGATGTCATTTTCCTGTGCAACAGTCACAAACGCATGCGGGGGAGTTGCATTAGCCCTGCAAATTCCTCCCTTCTTACAGTACTAGTGTGACTCCTAGCTACAGCTACTGCTAAAGCTAACCACATGTGTGTCGACCGAAAATGGTGTCGACAGGGCGGATAGGACAGTAATGATTTGTTAGGGCAAAACAACTCCTTCCTCTCTGTGACAGAAAACACGGCCGCAATGTCAGACCGAATCAAGAAGTGAAAACAAAGAGAGATTCAGCCTGATTGTCAGACTGGCGGTTTTGCATGTTGAGCCCATTACGTAGCGATTTCAAAACTTTCTGCTGGGACTTGAATCTTCTACAACACTGACGGTTCATCACAGCCAACGCAGCAATTGAATGACAGTCGAACAGCAATCAGGAAGCTCAGAAAGCTTTGGAAAAGTTGCGCCGTCAAACCGAAAGGAACGTGAGCAAACATGGATGTGAAAAGGAGCATGTAAATTTAGCTGTCGCCGTCTTTATAAAGGCTCGGATGCAGCATCACTATCTGCTCCCGCTGTCAACCCGCATCGCTACATTCAGAGAACACGACTTAAGGGCAACTAAATACTCCAAGTGCTAGCACAGTGATGGACGGCCTGTCTCAATCAAGCCTCTGCAAGTTAAATTTCATAATTAAGTGGAATGAATAGAAACAAATGGTTGCCCAGAAGGCAGGAAATCGATCTGAAAATGTTGGAAAACGTAAAATACAATGGAACGGCTAATGAGCTGAACCACATAGACATCGGTCTGGTCTCTTGATTACTTTAGTCCCATTTCCCCGGGAACGTCAGCATTTCCTGTCTTGTCACTCGTAATAGTCCGACTTGTTCTGAGGAAAAAGCCACGACCGCATCACCCAATAAACATCAAAACAGCGAGCGGGATCAATCCGCGGCCCGTTCGTTTCTCACAAAGGTACGTGAAGTATCAAAGTTGGCAGACTCGGCGTGCCTCGGTTGCGCTCTCTAACAAAACTGAACAGCTCCAATTAACACCCTTTTATTCACTCTGTTATTAGTTCTGCCGTTAATGGCATGGCCCCAGGCGCAGAGATCCAGTTGAGCTGTCAAAAATCCTCCTCTCAGATCGACTGCACGCGATCGCAGCCGACAGGCAACCTGATAAAACTGACATGTGCCGGTTACACCTGTGAACCTGGGGAGGAGCTTCATCTGGAAGGCATTAGACGCCGCTGGAACAGTTTGGCTGCAAATGCCACACTCCTCAATAGAGGCAACAAACATCTCAATGCCCTGGCGTGGCCGTGTGCGATGTGAATTTTAATGAGACAGACGGAAACGCGTTCGAAAGACCAAAACACAAAGATCTCAGATCGTATCCCACAGTGTCTGGACTGGAGGCTGCTACTCTTCGTGACCCCGATGCTTCAAGCCGCAGATCAGATCAGGGACGCTGTGCGACAGATGTCTGCCCTGGCGCTCTGTTCCAGGCATGAGTGCTGCTGGCACACACACCAAAGAAGAAGGGGGGGAGAGAAAGAGAGAGAGACAGAGAGAGAGAGAGAGCGAGACGGGGGAGAGAGGGCAGGGTGAGCTCAGAGAACATGTATGTCACGTAAAAAGGAGAGGAAGTGAAAAGAAAACAGACACAAGAGAGGAAAAAGAAAAGATGCCATCGGAATTCTGGCGTCACACGGCACAGACCTCGTCCGTCACGTTTCTGTCAGCAGCCAGTCTGGTCAGAAAGTGACACTACAAGTTTAGACACACCTCGAGCGGTTACTCTCACCCGGACTGATCCGAGGGAGGAACGGCTAGACCTCTCGTGCACTGAGCCACCATTAGCGTCCTCTTTACGCAGTGGAAAACTGAACAGGGCAGAAAAAATACACAAGCCTCGTCCCTGAACCTGCAGCAGAGCTTAAAAGCGTACCACTGCACAAAACTCGGCGTGACCTCCACACGACAGCTCTCCTACTTTGTTTTCACTTTGAGGAGCAACACACACAAAAAAAAAAAGATGATGAGAAGAGAGAAGAAGGGAGCTAATTATAGCCTCACAGCAGGATGGCCAGAAACAAACTTGATTATCATCATCTTCAAGAAGGCACAAAGGAAACCTACTGCCTCCCCCCTTCCACCACAATCCAATAGAGAGGCTTTTAGCCTTCGTAATGATTTAGAAAGTGACAAGTCAAACAGATTTACTGTGACAGCCTGAAAGAGACCAGCACGAACACCATTACTGCTCACGTGACCAGACCTCCTAGCCCTGCTCCTATTCCCCTTTCCGCTGGCACTTCCCCGCTCCCGAGCCCCCACACCCGCCGTTCCAGGGGACAGGGAAGAATGAGGCAGGCTCAATAGAGGCAGGCAACAAGCCTATTCAATTCCCCCCCTCACTCAACACGAGCCCCCTTCAAACGGGAGGGAAAAGCTCTGCTTTGTGGAAGTTAGTTACTTAAAGCGACAGCCCGCCAGATAGAGATCTGGTCACGGAAAACTTGTGGCACAGAGTAAATGGAGATACCTTTGTACAATTTTAACACCATTACCCGCGGTTTATCAGATTTAATGAGCCATGAATGTGAGGTGAAATTTTCAGCTCGCAGGAGCAGCTGACAACATTTGTACAGCGGCCTCGGCCTTCAAGTGGCCGCGAAACACAATTAAAAAAAAATACTAATTCATCTGCAGAGGAGAATGATTAAAAATAGAAAACATTAGGCCATCACTGCAACAGTTTGCCTTATTAGGTTCTGGATATAGAAAGTGCCCTCTCTGCTCGTGGGTTTCATGCAAATTCAAGGTACCTTCTGTGCCCTGAGTGACAGGATCTAGACTGCACCTTCATTTCAGCTGCTCTGAAACATGGAGCAAATTTATGTTTGAGTATCATCTGTCCCTCCAGGCTTGAGACGGTTTGCCTGGTGCAGTCATCTTTTTTTTTTCTCCCACTCCTTTCTCTGGAAGGTGAAAAACACCTTGGCTGCTCTGAGCTTTGAAAACAGAGCTAGCCCTAAAACCATCAGAGATGGCAGCGGAGGGATGTGTGAGGAGAATTCTCAAGGAGCAGAGACCCTCGGGCTACGCAGATTTAGTTTCCCCTTTCTGGCTTCCAAAAACAAAGGAATTCCAGAGAAAATCAGGGCAGGACCTCACCCCAAGCCACCGCCGCCACCGCCGCCGCGACTACCCCCCACTTCCCCCTCTCTTGCTCTCCCTCTCGCACACATACACATATTTCAGAGCAACACGCAGCCAAGGTGATTTCATGCAACCGTCAATGAGACACATCTCCTCTCTTGTTATACAATCATGTTGATTTGATATCCAGGGAGACATGGTTATAGAGATGTGACAAGGAGAAGAGGACAGAGGTGTGTGTGTTTGTGTGAATGTGTGTGGGTAGGCAACATCCTGTTAATTCATATTTCAGAGTCAGGGTTGTTTTTGATGCTGCTGCCTTTGTTGATATTGACCATCAGACTGTGACCACATCACTGAGCAGAAGCCTCTCAAGATGTTGCAGGTGAGGCCGCAGCATGGCAGGCCCCCACCTCTGCAAACAACCCCCCGCCCGCCCATTCCCCTTGCATGAGTCAGACATATAACGTGTGATGGCCTCACGTGCGCCCTTAACAATGGCAGCGCAAGTCATTCAGCTTCCACTCAGCCAGGCCAGGCAAGTAAAGGCTGCGGGGTGGCTGTTAAAGCAATACGGCTGAGATGTGTAATAACCGTATGAGATGCTGCTAATGTATGTAATCTGGGGTAAAGGCTAGGTGCTGGAAAATAACATAGCTCATAACAAATACTATTACATTACCTAAACTGAAAAAAATATGTTATGAAAATGTTATGATTTATGAAAAAAGAATCACTTACAACTAATGTTTCAAGTGTTGAAAGTATTAAAATATGCTGTTGACTATATTTGAAACTTTAAAAATGGTTTTAAGCTATGCTATGGGCACTCTAAGCCCATGCTTTGAGCTAAATGCCAACATTACCATGGTTACATGCTCACAGTGGCAATACTAAAGGCACAATGTTATACCATGTTCACAGTTCAGTGTGCTTACATATGCTAATTGGAAATAAACACACGTCGTTCATTTTTCTGCCTAACGGAAGCTTTGGGTTCGGAATATTTTGACGTGATGGTGGCGCTGGATGGACTATCTAAAGATCTGCAAAGTGACTGAAATGCTTTTTGAGAGGCTCTTAAAGATGTGCAGCGAATTTTATGGCTGTCCTTCAAACAGTGGCGAGACGTTTCACTCACAAACACAGACACTGAGTTAATGGAAAAGTCGAAGCGTCATGAACGTCAATAGGATTCGTCATCTGGGGACCATGAATGTATGCGCAATCCAGTTTGGACCAAAGTGATTTAGGATAAATCAATAGAAAATCTAATAATTTTGTTGTTGTTTTTTCCAAAGTATGCATACATATACATAACCCTAACCTTAACTCATTTAAGTACAACTCATGACAATTTACTGTGGGTTAAGGGGATGGGCCTCTCTGGATCAGGCTTGTTTCAGAGCATCCCACAGATACTTGATCAGTTTGGCATCTAATGAATTTGGAGGCCAGGTCAACACCTTGTGCTCATGTTTTCAGGCTGCATCCTGCTGGGGATGGCTGCTGCCATCACTGAGAGTCATAGCTATGGGGTGGGGGTGCCTGGTCTGGTCTAAGTGGGTCGTACACGACTAAGCAACATCCACATGAATGCCAGGTCCAGCAGAACATTGCATAGCCACAAGCCAGTCAGTGTCATTTACTTCTCCAGTCAGTGGTTTTAATGATGTGGCTGATCGGTGTATAAAAACAATAAATCAAAAGAGTCTTTGGTTTCAGTACACCCCAACACGCGCACACACATATTTGCGATTAGTAACCTAGAATCTTTAAAACACAGTGGCCCTTCCTGGTTTGTCAATAATGTTTGCCAGATAATTAAAGAGCCCTGGGAGACAATGATAAACATTGTTTAGAGGCCGATCCCTGGCAAGCGCCAAAGCAGTGTATCATTGCTGTCTCCGGAATACACACGATTACCCTGGACTCATTACTGATATGATAAATGATGGCTCCCACCGTGGCTTTGGTTTGCTGGGAGGACACACACAACAGGGGCAGATTAGAAAAAGGTGGTTAAACACATTGCCCCTGTAATAGACCAGGGCTAAACAAGAGAGATGGGTTATCTGCAGTACGACTGCAGATAATGCTTGTGATATTTGCAAAGTCAGGTCCGCAGCCAGCTATGGTACTTTCAGCCATATATTACAAATTGCTGAGATCACTGTTTAATAATGTGGACTTTCATTTTTTTTTTATTATTATTTGTTTCACTCCTCATCACCAGCCGCCCCCACCAACCCAAACCCCTTCATCCTTTTCCGTCTCTGTGAAGTTGCTGCCGTGCCTCGGCCCCGGCCCACCAGCTCGTCTCTTTTTACAGTCTGTGTATCCACGCGGTGGTTTAAAATATGCCCCTTTATCTGAGTCGCCCAGGCGGGAAAATGAAAGGGATGTCAGTCCTTAGAACCCTGGGAAAGCGCCTGGCTCAACCGCCGGTGTCAAAACTGAGGGGAGGGCACCAAGCGGGCAAACACACTGCACACAGTAAAGGACTTTTACTGTCACTGAGCCTTGTCAAAATGTGGGAAGAAATCAGTCTTAGCCGCGAGGCGAGGCTTATAATTTCCTGACAATATGATTTCCAGGGTTGCTCATAATAATCCAAACAGGCTGAAAGAAACCCCTGCCTTAAATTCCTTTTCATGTAACATGTGTCCCTCCAAAGAAAACCACCGAGTGCATTTCAGCCTTTGCGCTCCGTGCGTGCGTGAGCGACGGCGTTATGCGAGAGCAGATATCGCGCGGCTCCCTCCCTCTCCCCTTCAACCCTGATGGCGCAGGCAAAAGAGTAAACGCTGTCCCCTCGCATTAGTAAATCCCAGTTAATTTACTTTGTCAGAAAACAAGGAAGTACGTATCCCCCGGAGGCCGCGTTGGAGACAATTCGACCGCCTTCGCAGAATCTCTGCCATCACTCTGCATCTCCCACGCAACCTGCACCAGAAAATCTGCATCAGCGCGCACTCTGAAAGACAACAGTGCCGACTAGACAAGAGGCTGTTTATAGCGCAAATGATATCACAAACACGCCATGTGGTGTATTATCTTAAGAAAATGATTCATTACAGCCTATAAGCCAGAAAGATCTGCGACACGCCGTGACGAGGGGGACTAAAGTGTAGCTAAAATTAATACATATCATCTGGAATCTACAAATAGCGGCGGCGTTGTTTGAAAGGATAACCAGCCATTGAGGCTTTTACCTCGCAGGCGCAGATCTTCACCAGACTGGTTAGTGTAATACCTGGCATACACTCAAGCCCCGGCCGAGCTGCATGAGACAGAGAGAGAGTGCCCGAGCACAATTCTGAGTGGCTGTCTGGCAAATGAACCCATGTGGGACTCTGTGTAAGGTGTGAAGACCTCTTGGAGGAGGCTGCAGTGTGCGCTGGCTTGCAGGCATGCTTCGGTATCAGGAGAGACAAGGCAAACACAGCAGATCAGCGCTGAAACCGTAAACCCACTGACCCAGCATGAAGAGGGAGAGGGGACTAATTAGCGACTGTGCTTACAACTCAAAGGAGAGGGAGAGAGACGGGGAGAAAGGAGAAGGGGGGGGGGGCGCGCACAGAGCACACAGTTGGAGGATGAGGACAATGAGTTTGTTTAGCTTAAACAGGATTTACAAGCCAAACAGACACACGCCAACGCCACTCACTCAGACACATACTATCTCTTTTTCCTCTCCGCGGCTGCCCGTCTCACCGACACAGACACACAGAGCCAAGAGAGGATCTGCGAGGATCTCATCAGTAGTGAAAAAAAGAAAAGAAAAAAAAAAAAGAAAGAAAGTGAAGGTAATTGCTTGCGATGGTGAGAAGTCTTGAGTGCAGGCGGCAGCGGTGGGCGAAAGGATGGATGGAGGGAACATTTTGTTCCTCCTGTGCGGGCTCCGACTTTCATATTGTTCCTGGTGAGGCCGGGTGTCATGTATGATTCAAGGGCCCCCGGTCTCTCGACGGACGGGAACAGGACATGGCCATTGTGACGTTCCCTGCACTCGTTTCTCAAAGAACATTAAATCAAACATGCATGAGGCGGTGACAGGGGCGTGCCAGCAACTTCTCTCTCCATCTTTGCACTCTCTCTTCTCGGGTAAAAAAAAAAAAAAAGCACTTAGAGGACTGGGTCTCCCTGATGTTGGCAGTGCTCAAGGTTAAAGCAGCGGCTTCTCTGGAACTCGGAGTTAAGTTGGGGTTTTGTCTATATTAAACTGATATCTGTAAACAGCCGGGCAGACAATGCAAAGGCACGGCACGCTCATTTCTAAGAAAAAAATCCCGTGACATTGATATTATACAAGTTAATACAAGACTTTGTGAGAAGCACCGCTGCCTCGCTTCACACACAAAGGAAAAAGGCTTGCACGGCACAGTCCTCTCCTAACAATGCTGCCTGCCTGTACTTGAGGCTAAATGCCTTGCTCAAGGACTCAGCATTACTCACAATGACTCTCCAGCCTTTCTCAGCCGCCTCAAGAGTTCAAACCAGCCACGAGCCGCGCTACAGCGCAAGGTTTGCAGCTTGAAGGACGGCGGTGACAGGCATGCAGGACTGAGGTTTTCTTATCCCGGCGCCTCGTGCGGGTCCTCTCTTGGCTTCCCCCACCAAACTGATGTCATCACAGTCAGTCAGCGGAATGAGTTACATCTGCTGGGTGATTTATTTTCTCCGTATTAGTTACACCGAAATTACCAGGTTTTAACTTGAAAAGGGCAGAGTTAAGGGTAGAATTACAACAACATTTAGGAAGTAGTTAAACAATCTGACACGAGGGCAAGCCCTCAGCTCAAAACCCAACTTTACAGATTTTACCTCCCTCTAAGCTCTCGTTTGGCAAAAATGAGTTTTTTAAAAAGCTCTGAGGCAACACAAGTTTCCCCTTATTAAAAGACCCAAAATAGGGATCGAAAACAAAAGGCTCAGTTAAGATGAAAGACACTGCCAAGTTTGAACCGCACTCGAGACGGAAACAAAGGCTGACTTCTGCTCTGGACGGGAGTGGGAGGGTTTGGGCTGATGGCGAGACACACCAGACTACAAGAATCCGCGTCTAGTGAACGGGAGGCGAGCATTTCGCAGCGCTCCCTCGAACAACACGAGCAGTTAGATGAAATGTCATCCTGTCAAAACATTGATTAGCAGATTTTAAGCCCCATCGCGGGCTGCAGCTGTGCCAACGCGGAAAAGCGGCGGCGAGGACTGTGCAACTTGGTAAATTGCTGAGTAACAAAAAGCTAATTACTCCGACACAAGTAATTAGTTGTTTTTCCCTGTTCGGTCTACTAATCAGCATTACCTCACCGCTTCACAAAGGTTCATGGGAAAGGAGAAAGGTGCGCTCGCTACCTTTCTTCTGTCTGAGAGTAATCAGCATGTGGGACTGTAGAATTGCGGGCAGGTGTTTGGAGGAGTGATCCAACTTGTTGCAGCATCAATAAACAAAGACTAAATCACGCTAGAGAGACGGCGTTACGAAATTCTGTGAGGGTTCAGATCCTTTTTTTAAAATGACACAAATATTATATTTACTACTGTTGAGTAATCTCCATGTTCTGTCCCCTTGTTTGGTTTGGACGACAAACAGACTGCTGGATTCAAACATTAATCTTCTTCTTCTTCATATTTAGCCGGAACGCGCAGGACTGCCAATTGCACGCGTTTCTGTCTCAGTTAAAGATTTCCCCATTTTCCCGTCGCATGATCCCTCCTCCCTCCGCATCCCGGAACGGCGAGCATCCTTGCATTATGCACAGTCTTAAAAAAAAAAAAAAGCCTTTGAGAACGACCAAATTTGATTTCAAAGTGAGTCCACTGGAGCCTTTAGTCTGCTTAGTGAATCAGACACTCTTCTGTCTTGTCTCGCAGCCTGGCTGGCTGACTGGCTGGCTGGCTGGCTGGCTGGTTGCAGAGAGGCCCCAGGAGGGACAACAGAAGGAAAGAAAACTCACACATACACACACACGCCGAGACACACAAACACACTTCCAAGTTTCAAACAGTTGCAGATGGCTTTAATTCCTTGCCCTCTTTCTTTCACAATTTATCAGGTAACCCGCTCTGAATGAATGCGCTTCTTTTCATGCTTTGCTGAAATGACTTAATGCTCCTTTGGTTTGTCAGAAGGTGGAAAAAAAACGGCACTAATTAATGTGGAGCGGCTGACAAGTGTTGCTGCTGAAACAATTTCATTACATCACCAATTTAAATTACCGAGGAACGAGACACTGGAGGGTGCACCCATCCGAGCTCTGTTTACACGCTCACATGCACGGAGTGGACACAAAAACGAGAACACCTGCAATCTAATGCAATACTCTTGCAACAAATACAGAGACTGTTTGAGTGTTGTCATATTTCTTAGAAATGGTGTTTGAGGAAAGGCTGGTTTTGCGCTCACTGCAGACAACTGGAGTGCATTCATTAAGACGCTGTCAGTTGTCGTTTAGAAGCCGTGAATGTTTTTGGCATCGCAAAACCCCATAAGGATCTGATGATGTGCTCCTATCATCAACATCAGCACTTTGCTAACAAGGGAAAATGCTCCTTTTCACCCCTGTCTCAAAGTTCAGGCGTCCTGTAGCCGGGTGCACGGTAATGAAAGAGCGGCAGTCTCCTCCTCCTCCTCCTCCTCCTCCTCCTGTCGCGAGCCCCCTCTCTGCTGTGCTCTGCCCCGGCTGGCCTCACATCCAGACAGGAGGAATTTAACGGGGAGGGTCCGCCAGACTTGAGGTGGAAGGCTGCGCTCAGTCAAGCCACTCATCCACGCTGGTCTGCGGAAGGGGAAAGCTCGGGAAATGTGCTGCTGCTTGATATCCGTCGGGGGTTCCAACAGTTTTGTGTAAAGGAAATCAAACGCACTGATTGATTTGCACTGAAACGTTAGAGGTGAACGTGCACAGCGAGGTCTCTGTGCAGGTTGGTTCATGGACAACACTGTACTGTCATCTGAGCATTGTCTAATTGAAATAGTCACATGAAATGTTTTGTGCAACAAAAGAGACTAGAGTCACGGGGGGGCCCCCAAAAGTCCCAATGCCCTAACACAGGAAACCACTGATGCTTGTCTGATCCCTGAGAGGACCCTGTAAACACAACCAGTGTCATCAGAGCACACATCAGGGTGGCAAGTATCTCTGAACATGCATTACAGGTGTTGTTTAACAGAACACAACACAGTAGCACACGGACAAGGTTGCTAATTGCATTACAACAGGTAGCCGATAACAGCCCTTGAAGGGAGTCAACAAGCCCAGACACACTGATGACTGTTAGCTAAGTGACATACATTCTCAGTTTAGCATCCACCGTGGCACCAGCTGATCAACCGAGACGATCCATTCACCCACACAGACCTGCAATCACTGAGTAACCAGCACATTCCTGTCCAGTGTTTCCACAGCGTGCATGCACCCTTCTTGGAAATAATCCCTCAGACACACTGACCCTGGCTATTTCGCTCCAGCGCAACTGCACAAGGCAAAAAGGGCAGACACAGTGTGGATATCACGCCGCGTAAAACGCGCTCCGCTCCGCTCCGGCTCAGCTGCACTACCAGGATCTGCCCCCCTCTTGACACGAGTTCATCAGCGGCTGTTAAAGGTTTCCAGGAGGTCACCCTATTGTTAGCAGGTAGTGCGCGTCCAGCGGGAGGGCAAACCACATCTTGTACAACACATTCAAAACCCCGCTTTGCAACAAAAAAAGAAAATAATAACCGGGCGCGAAACTTACTTTAAGCTCGGACCTCAGTGGCGACGCCGCGTATTGTTTCCTCCAAAACCTCGTGTTTACGCTGCTCCTCTCTCCCGCTCCGTTCACTTCACAAAGACGACGTGAGAGCTCCGGAGACGGTGTGACTGAGTGACTGAATCAACTACCGTAGAGCACGGCAAGTTGAAGTGTCAGATTACACTGGCTATTCAGTTACCAGAGAGAGCCGTGCTCGGCGGTCGGCAGGAAAACACGGCCTAGATTCCCGCGGAAGGACACCGAGTGTGAAAGGTGTAAGTACACGCTAACAGCCTGCTAACAGCACGTTTCACGCTGGAGCGGACTGCTGCTCACGGCTCCGGCTATTGTCTGGATCTGTTTCCTGGAACTGCCCAGTGTAATCAAACCAGTAGTTAATTGTTAATTTGACCATTGTTCATTTTTTTCAATTTAGCAGTTAGACCAAGTGGAGAAAGCCGAATATGTTTGGATAAAATTATCATTATTATTAATATTAGTAGTGGGAGCAGTAGTACTATTTAGATGCACTACTATTTTCTTTTGCACAGTTTGTAGGTCTTACGAATCAAGCACGTATATATAGTTTTTAAAAATGTATTTTTGTCAGTATATTCGTATGTGCATCACTTGTTTCTGCAAACTGCAGAAAACAGTCCTACCAACCTTTCTTTGTTCAGCTGTGTTTACCTTATCAAAACCTATCAGCTCTGGCAATAGACTGTGATCAGCAAGTCAAATTCCCCTTTATATGTTTCCAACGTGAGGTATTTTCAAAAACATAAACTGTTCATCACATAAAGGACACGTTTTGAATACTTTATTTATATGTTATCATTTCTATGTTGCAGCAGCAATGTACAGGGACTCTGCATAGCATACCTTAATGGTAGAGACATCTATGTACAAAATATTTACAAGAATAATAGAATTATTGAATGTTGAAATGTTACATTTAAATGAAATGACACCACCGACATGTGCAAAATGTGCCAGTTGCAGTAAGAACAATCGAAATCAAAACAGAAACAGTGATCCCAGTTAGGCTTTATTTTTATAATTTAAAACTTCCTCTCCTGGGTGTGGGGGGGGGCTTTGCCATGCGCTCCCCGCTCCGGCAGCGCTGCAGGAGGGGCTCCGTGTTTTGCGGATGGCCGGTCTCCGGTGGAAGCCTCGGAATAACAAAGACGTGTTTGAGAGCAGCGGCAGGCTGGGCTGAGCGGTGACGTCAAGGAACAATGTCTCTCCTCCCGACACGCACACACACGCACGGCATAACACACGCACGGCATAACACACGCACGGCATAACACAAGCTCTTCCCTCTCTTCCTAGTCAGGCAAGGCTGAACTACCCGGAGGGAGGGCCGCTCAGCTCACAGTGCATCAGATAGAATCACTCACTCCTCATGCTGTGCCTGCACACAGGATTTATCCAGTGTTTTTGAGGGACATTTTTTATTTATTTATTTATTTTGGAATAAAAAATGTGAAAAAAGAATGTGTCAGATCTGTCAAATTGTTAAATAAAACACAGCAAAAGTAGGCCTGCATGTGCACTTTACAAACGCTTGGCCTGATTTAAACACAAGATCGTCAGTAAACGTGATAAAGGTGACAAGATTAGGTCCCTTGAAAGCTAATTCACAATTTCCCTCCACACAATGCCATCAGCGCAGGGGTCGAATTCCTGTCAGCGGCTTCTTACACAGCCTCTTCTCCTCTTTTGAAGGGAAGGAAGGGGCTGCCATCCTTTTAGCTTCCTGCCTGCAGGGCTCCTGACACTGATGCAGTACGGACCTGGACAGGGTATCAGCAGCAAAGGGTTGGTTTGTGTGTGTGTGTGTGTGTGTGGGAGGGGGAGGAGGGGGTCTGTATCACAGCGTGTCTCAAGGACACCTCGGCCCTCTGGTCAAAGCAGCTATCCACACTGATGGGGACAAATGTGTCCAGTGACATCACCGGCTCTGGCAGTCACTCATTTTTATTTCAGTGGGGCCCGTTTCTTAGACGGAGATTGGGTGAACAGTCAATGTCACTGTGCTGTAGCTGTGAGCTCATGATCGGACTTTTTTTCCCCCCTCTGGAAATGGCCAGTTGAGGTGACCCATGCTTTTGTTCTGACACTGCTTCTGTTATTGTTGTTTTTTATATATTCCATGTTGCAACAGTGAAACTGATGTTGGCGCTGTGATTCCCATCAGACTAATCCTATATACATACATGCAGGGTTTGTCCTACACTTCTCATGGCTTCTTGTTGTCAGCTTTCCTCAGTTTAATAGGACACAAACATAGGTTTCTTTATTACTGTTCCCCTAGAATTTGAGGTCAACATCTGACAGCTCTATTGTTTGCTTTTGCCATTAGCTTTGAGTCTGATCATAATGTTATCTGTTCTGGATCATCCATCAAGTTTTTGGATAATACCAACTCAACGCGACAAGGCCTGTTATGGGTGTCAGGGGCCCCGCAGCTGGTCGGGTCATTCTCCAGTGGCCCTCTGCAGTTCAAAGAATGGCTTGTTGTCAGAAGTCCTCGCTTTCATAGCAAGGCGTGTGCCTTAGCCTCCTCGAAATAATATGGCCAGATGGCTGCCAATAAGATGGATGGATTATAGGTGGGGTGACTTCAGTTCAACTTGGCTCTGTGTATAATTTCATACAGCATTTCAAAGGCTGAGTGAATGCATCAAAGGAGAACAAAGAGAGCTCTCGGTGAAGCTTGCTCCGACAAGGTTAATACATATTGCATTGTGTAGGAGTGTATCAAATTAACATTTGAAAACTGTTTAGACCTTAAAACATTAGCGACGATCAAGGCCAGACTTGGCTTCCGACTGGTGTTCCAACACGAAATGATGTACATTTCTCTTGGCCACCTTTCTGCTGGTGACAAGGCTTCTTTCTGTGGTGGCAGCAGGGGGAGTGATGGATGCTGCTGGGGCTTCATGTAGCTACATGATGGAGGGAGAATTTCAGTTGTGCTGACACCGGCCCTCCTATTCACACAGAGCTGTGATGGTGGTTTACTGTACCACCCTGCTGTCACCACCATCGGGCTTCTGCTGTTGAAAACACTACACTGTAATACTAAGAAACAAGTGCTATCATCAGGAGAGTTGAGTGACTGACAGACTGACTAATACACACGTCTTTCACAGGACAGTGACTCTGGTCTTTCAGGTTCTTACCTGAAATGTCCACCGGTGCTATTTACCTCCAGAAGTTTTGCAACAACACTTTCAATAGGCTTTCTTAGTGTAAGTCTTTGCATTTCATAGAGTGACAACAGAAAGAAAGGGAATCCTCAGATGCTAACTACACTGTCCATGTCATTCACCATGTTGAATCTGAACAATGATGAACAATAAAGAGCTCCTGTCATCACCAGCACTCATCAATCCTCATATAACCTCTAGAAAGAGATACATTATATCAGAATATGTAGACAAAGGACAAGATATTGGCACCAGAAGAGTTATAGTTTCAGTTTATAGTCCGTATGTAGTCTTGTTTGTGTCTGAGCAGTATTGACCAAAGATGTCAGAGCAGGATTTGGTTGCATGCGGGTAAACAGTCCATGTGTGGAGAGCAAAAGAGGCGGAAAGCCCTGTCAGAGCCTGTCAACGAGCGAGCCAACACGCCGTGTTTGTTGAGCAAATACTTAAACAAAAACTATTAAGTGAGTGTAAACTGGCTTCTTGTGACGCAAACCAGTTGTGGATTTGATCTCTAAACTCCAGTTCTCGCGTCTCAAGTTACAAGTCGGACTGTAAACAATGGCCGATGCACAGAACAGGAAGTCTAGGGAGACGTCCACTGGCTACACCAGAAGCATGGAAACACTGCCTGTTACCCTCCAGAGGTGAAAGTGGATATATTCGCCTGCGTCTGGTTTACACAGAGCCCACGTCCTGGCCTATGTGAGCGCCTGTTGTGGGCGTTTGTACGTGTGGATTGTTCAGCAGTTACGACCACTGAAACGCTAGATTACGGTGGGAGTTCTGTGTCTCGGTGTTAGAGTTTCTTCATGTACTTCAAACAGTTTTAATGTAATCACTGCGACGCAGAAAGACTGCAGCGTAGTTTGTGCTTGCTGAACTGACTGAGGTAGAATTTCCTGTATGCATGTCCAGCCACCGAGAGACACGGACAAGGAAATGCATTTTGGACCAATCACAGTTGTTGCATCAAGGCGATGTGAGTTCACATTTGTAGGGAAGTCTGCGTCAGGCAATGGCAAAGGTCACAGAGATGTGGCAAAGCTCCAACGCAGAAGCATAAGTCTAACTTGAATCATCACACGAGAGCTGATGGGGTTCAAGAGTGATTTGTCTGCATCCGCTAGCATTTCTGTCCGATTAATGTAACAATTAAGCAAATATCTCATTTATGTTCTAACTTATTACACTATTAGCATCGAAGTGATGGCAACAACTTGATGAGAACACGTCATCAATAGCGTATCTTTTTGAAAATCCAAGAAAAATAAATGAAACCAATTTGGCTGATTGACCACGTGAGTGGATCAAGCACAGGTAAAACAAGGGTTAATTTTCAGGACAAGCTGAGAAGATGAGGTGCAGTAAATGGATCATCTCCTGCGGAGAAAAGGCAGGAGAGCACTATTTTAAAACAAGACAAGAGGAGTCTGGTTGAGTACACCATTGATTGTCTCTGGCTGTGAGAAGAATAAGGAGCAGAGGGACAGAAAGGGAGAGGGACAGAAAACAGATGATATGACTGCTGGCTTCTGGAGGCTTGGGCAGCCTTTTATAAATGCTCTCCCACTCAATCGCGCTCTCCATTGCTCTTCTGTTTTTTCGCAGAGTACGTTGACTGAGCAGTGGCAGATAAGGCAGACAGCCCGGGCCCCATGCTGACTGGCCTGACTGGATGTGGGGAGCAGAGAGAGGCAATCAATGAGTGCTCACAATAGAGCGCCAGCATCCAGATAGCTAACAGCTCCCTGAGGCCATGGGAAATAGGTAGAGAGGCGGGGGGATGATACAAGGAGGGGAAAGAAAGGGGGGAAAAGGCACATGAAGGTGGAGGAAGACTTAACACGTGGCTGTCGTAGGTGGTTTCTGGGCCATTGACAGAAATAATAAAACATATATGAAGCACTAAAGCACATAGCCCTTCATGGTTGTTTATGCTCAAAACAGCATGTGTTACTTGGGGTTTATATAGAGTTCAGGAAGCAAATTCTTGGCTGTATTTGAAGCAGGACTCTCAAGTTATGAGATGTGAAGAGTGGTGGGCCAATGCTTGGGGTGATGGCTACAGTGATAATACTATTTTTAGTCGGCTTCTTCTTCCCCTCATTGTTGCACAGTTTGCGTGTTTGCATGCGTGTGTATGTGGGAGCCTCTCTCCCTCTCTCTCTTTTTTTTGTTTTACATTATTATGCAATGCAGTATCTGACCTTGGGAAAAACATGTGCCAGAAGGATGTGGAGAGAGCTGAGTAAATGTGTGACCATTTCAACCCCTGTGTCATCCTTGACTGCACAGCTAGCTACCTCGCTAGTCACTGAGCGGTTCTCGTGAGAACATTGTTTATTCAGCTTTTTCAGTTGCACGGCGCTCTATGTGCTAACGCCGATGCTAAGCCTAACGCACGGCTGGAATAAAGGAAGTCATTTGTATTATTTAAAGCGCGCTAATATTCCTTTTATACGAGTTAAAAAAGCTAAAACACACAATCATAACCGGCTATTAAACAGCTGTCAGAAGCAATCTTTGCATTGCAACAAGGATCTCATGACCGGAGTTAAAAAGGAAAACAGGCTGGCAGACAAGCCACCTAAGCTAGTGCCTATTTCTCAGGATGACATTAATATAATAGCGCTGGTGCCCAAAACAACTTTGTATTGATTCGCATAACCTTTTAAGCCAGTCGATGGCTGCGCTCTTACTCAGAATGCTTTGGCATGGCTGTGTTTTCAAGAAAAGGATTTGTTGCAGTGTTGCATGTTGAATATTGTGTCTCGTGGTGCTTTTTCTTTACTGATGTGTGAGCAAACCTTCTCATTCATACCAAGGTGCACTAAATATATTAAATGTAAGCAATTAATCTCCCCAATGAATGATCTTTGCCGGTATCTCGGTGTCACAGCCCCCTCAAAGTTTACATAGCTTTTTTCTTTAAAGCTATAAATACCTTGTTATGACATCTGTTGTAATGTGCTTTCATCCCTGTCATGCTGACTCACGCTCCTCTGATTTTCAATGGTGCTATTGCTTCCTAACACACTGGTCACGGTGACTCATGCTTAAACACGGAATCTTGAGATCCATTTAGTGTTTACTGATCCTGGAGGGAGTTCATGAAAAAGCTGAATGGCCAGAGATGCTGGGGTTGTTTGTAATTCCACAGCAAGCTCAGTGCAATTTACATTTGAGTGAGGCTGCAGTCAAGTCAATGCAACTGCATGTTTGCAGCAGTTAACAAGGGTTTAGCCTTGCACTAAATCACGCACCAAACTGATATGCAGTGAACAATGCCTGTTCTACCACTTATATATTGTTCCTGTGCTAAACTAGGCTGTATTAGCTGTGTTAAGCGATAGCTGAATATTTGCAGGTCCTGTTTAATATTCCTTTCAGTACACCAAATGAACAGCAGTGGATGGTGAGTTTTGAAATTTCAATCTCTCTGATGCAGACAAATACACTCAGATAAAACACAGATCCGTCACAGCATTATGACCACCTTCTTAACATTGTGTAGGTGTCCTTTGTGCCTCCCAAACAGTTATGACTCATCAGAGAATGGACATGGACCTGCTGAGGTTGTCCTGTGGTGTCTGGCAACAGAATGTTGTTAGTGAGGGCCTTTGGGTCTTATGGGTTGAGGGGAGGGGCCTCTGTGGATCAGGCTTGTTCCAGTGCATCCCACAGATACTTGATCAGTTTGGGATCTTGTGAATTTGGAGGCCAGGTCAACACCTTGTGCTGTTTTTTTTAGCTGTTCCTAAACTGTTTTGTGTGTGTGTGTCTGTGTCAGACTGCATTCTGTTTGGGGTGGCTGCTGCCATCAAGGAGTGTCACTGCTGTGGGGTGGGGGTGCTTGGTATGGTCCTAGGTGGGTGCTACATGTCTAAGTAACATCCACATGAATGATATAAAGGTTTCCAAGCAGAACATTGTATCATCATAAGACGGTCAATGTTATTCACGTCTCCTGTCAGTGGTTTTAATGTTGTGGCTGATCTGCATTCATTATAAACAAATGCATACGTTCAGTACTTGCATACATGCCAGAAATCACTACGATCATTCTAGATAAAATATTGCAAATTGTATATGCATTTTATAGCATATGTGATTTTAATCGGCTTCTCTCACAGATACTATGGAACTGAAGGACCCTCGAGCTCTAGAGGAAAGCATTCATGACACAAACACAGCAAGGGAGCACTCACAATGTCTGCTTAGCATCTTAATAACAGAAACACAGCCTGTAGCCTACTTAAGAGCCTTAGCCATCCCAATACTCTGCGATCATATGCGTTAACAATTACTCATCATGTTATACAGCGGAACACTCTCCTGTCCTCCAAAGAACTATTTGACTGAGCTCACAACCTCTCGTGTGTCTCAGGAGGGAAAGTGCTTTGTGTCGTAAAGTTCAGGACGAAGCCGAGGAGCAGCAGGAGGAGGTATTGAATCTCCTCCAGAAAAAATAAATAACGCCCTTGTCTGCAAGTGACCGGCGCTCACTCCCAGACTTTCAAGGCGGCTCGAGTTACTGCGGCCCCTGACAGGAGCAGACAGGTTGTGTCTGAGAGAAATACCTTCCCACAGATGACATCATTGTGCGGGAGAGAGCGAGGCCCAGAGCGAGCGGGCGAGGGAAGGGATGGCTCCGGCATAAAGGCTCAATCAAAACACGGGCTTGTGTCCTGAGCTGTTTCTCCAAACACGTTTAGCTGTGAGAACACTGAGTATCCTGTCAGAAAGTTTGGTTGTACTGCAGACGGATCAGAGCCCTCATTAGACGTTTATGAGTCCATGAAGAGGAGAGCTTCAATCTCCAATTATTAGTATTCAAGAGACATGAAAACATGACCTTAATTCCCCAGAGTAGCAACGCTCAGACAGTACAGTTCTCCATATAATATGCTCTCTCTCTCTCTCTCTCTCTCTCTCTCGCTCTCTCACACACACACGCACAAACACAAAGAAATAGTGTGCAGTCTTAGAGACGAGCCTGTTGTGTGGGTTGAAATTAGCTCCCACCACCCTGCTCCCAGTGAGGGTGGTCTCCCCTGGGCGCTGTGGATGACATTAAAGGGATTTGTCCGTGAAGATCTGACTCTATTACTGCAGATAATGCTTTGGCAGGCAACCGCGGAGATCAGAGAGAGAAGCGTGTTGCTCACAACTTGTAATCATGTGTATCTTAATAATCTAAAACGGAACCACATTTTCATCCGCCTCCTCTTCTTCTCCTTCACTTGTCTGTGGAGCAGCAAGGAATCACGGAGGTTAACTGAGAGCGGCATCGTGTGAGCGTTCAGTTTCAAATGTTGGGCAAACAATGGGGTGTCTGCCGTTAATGGAGGAAGATTATGAGTAAAAAAAAAAGGCAAAATGTTTGAAAGGGAGGAAAACAAGGTGATACCACAGAAGACAGCACCACCTGCTGGCTGTGTCGGGTCAGTGATGTGGGGTAGAGGGGTCGAGACGTGCTCGCTGGACAAGATTAGTCATGGAGCGACACCAAGAACATCCATGACAAACACTTAAATTACGTTTAACAATGTTTATTCACTGTTAATTAAGTCAACTATGAGCGGAGTCCCTGAATTTAGAGGCTGCATGACTGCTTAACTGAAAAAGAAAGAGGTTAATGACCTCAGCTTGATCACGTCTGAGCAGCGACATTGGTCCATGCTCACAAGGACCTGGTTGTCACACTTTCCTAAACCCTTTCCTAAAACACTAAGAATCTCATCTACAGTGGTCATTCAAGCTCTCACTCTGTTACTGACACCCCGCTGTGATATGACGCAATAAGTGGTGTTTTAGCTGTGCAAACATCTCAGCAGCGAGAATGGACTCTGGACCTGGAGCGAGCTGTAAAGCTCCCCAACCACCACCCGCCCACATGTTGCCACGTTCGGGACTTACTGTATGTAAACACAAAGTGACTCATCCCTGTGTAAGGAAGGAACCACCCCTGTCCCCCCTGTGTGAAGTATCAGTATGCCTGTATCCGTAGCCCACAGCACCTGACCCGACACTCACCTCGCCACGGCTCCCTCGTCCTCATGTCCTAATGCTGTTTGGAATGCGTTGCCAGGCGATGGTCTCCCTAAACATAGCACCTGGCAACTGTGACAGGAAACCTCCATGGCTCAGTGGAAAATGAGATGCCATTACTGTGTGCACACCCATTTGTTCAGATAACTGGATATCTGTGCAGGAGGTCTCTCTCTGTCAATCTCCGCTCCACTGTTTCCGCTGTAAAGCCGGTCAGCCACAACATTAAAACCACTAAGAAGGGAAGACCATCTTGAGACAATACAATTATTCTGCTGGGGAGCTTTTGTACCTGGCATTCATGTAGATGTTACTTGGACGCGTACCACCCACATAGACCAGACCAGGCACCCTCACCCCATAGCAATGGCACTCCTTGATGGCAGCAGCCATCTCCAGCAGGATGAAGAACAGCACAAGGTGTTGCCCTGGCATCCAAATTCACTAGATCCCAAACTGATCAAGTATCTGTGGGACGCACTGGAACCAGCCTGATCCACAGAGGCCCCTCCCCTCAACTCATAGCTCCCAACTGTCCCCACTAACGCCATCCTGTTTCCAGAAACCACAGGACACCCTCAGAAGGCCCATGTCCATTCTCTGATGTGTCACAACTGTTTTGGAGGCACAAGGGAGACCTGCACAATATTAGACAGGTGGTCATAATGTTATGCCCAATTGGCATATAAATATTATTTTTTTTTTCTGGGATTTTTCAGCCAACAACTTGATGTGTTATTCATAAACCTCCAGCATTTACTCCCATTCCTCCTCATCACTACCAGCAGCCTTTCACCAATTAACTCCCTCTCTGATTTGCATTACAGCGGTGGCCAAGAAAGTGCCATTACTGGACCTCCAGGCTGCTCACTCAGTCCCATCAATTTCCTGTTATTGTTGGCAGTTGAGCTGAAGCCCCACTATTGATCCTTCACCCCGGGAGAAGATAAGGTGGGGAATCGAGATGGATTCCATATCTATTATCTAATGGAATTCCTCCTCCCAGAAAGGGCTATGGATTTTCTGCCATTGAAGCTGCGAAAACGCGTGTCTACGTGGGGCCTCCGCTGTGTGTCTATGCACGGGTCCGCGAGTGTCCTCTCTCCGAGCGCAGAATGACGCTTTTGTGGGATAGATTAATGCAGTAAGCAGAATATGGTGGAAAGTGGCACCGAGGCTTTACGGACTGTTGAAGCATTCAGGGAAATGCACTCTCTATGAATGTGTATTGACCTGCTGCTCTTCAAATGGCCCTCTCAGGGAAGTGCAGATACATAGGCTCTCATGTGTAGAGCATTGCATCAAATTGTGACACACAAAGTGGTGCTGTGATGGGAGCTTTCTTTAGACTGGAGCTTGTGTGACAGAGTGATGCCACTTTCGCACACGACGCTTTTATAAACGGTTCATAAGCTGAAAATAAGTGTCTCATGTTAATATCAGTGTTAATGTTAATAAATAATTTACTGTATAGACCCGCTTAGGTTTAAGTTGTGGCGAAAAATGATTAGTATAATAGCCATGTTATTAATAAAGTGAATTTCACACTAATTATTCAGCAAACGCTTAATGATGCTATGTCATGTCCAACAAATGTTCTTAAACCGCTAATAATGAGTTACAAAATCTGCGGCCAAAAATGTTAATCGTAAATCTGCATTAACAGAATTTTATAACGCTCCAATGACATACTCCATTTATGACATTTAACGTGCATATTTTCATACAAGGAGTCCATCTGTCCCCACAAGAGCGGCGTGCGAGAACATAACCGGCAAGGCTGCAGACGGCTGACAAAAGGAAAGAGCTGAAAGATGCTAAATCTCTGAAGAGATGAGGGAAAACTGCAGAGTGAAGCGCTTCCCCCCGATGTTAATATAAAAATATTGATTATCAGAGTCACTTTCATAAATGGATTTCAGCCATTTTTCAGAAGGTCAGAGGCCAAATGGTCCATTGTTGGGGTGCACCTGATGAACTAAAACTGCAAAGCCACAGATCCTTGCCCAGTTGTGGCTTATATAGCATATCAATAAGGAATAAGGATTTAATTCATAAACACTTGGAAAAGCAATTATTTATTTTTTCACAAAGACGCCTATCAGAGGATTAACCATTTTTCCAGGAAAAACAGAATTGACTTAAACTGCAGAGAGATGAATCTGTGACATGATCGTTGGACAGTAGCACTGTTCATTTCTTTTTTTTCCCCCTTACATCTTGCATGCTACCTTATCAGAGCCTCAGATAAGCTCTTGCAGATTATCCTCTTCCTTAATCACACACGAGCGCAGGCTGACCCTGCACAGATAGCAGCCCTAGGTTTTCATTTTGTAATATCCCATAGACATTAAGAGGAGTTTCATTCCCACCCAACAGCCAGCATGCAGGTGAGGTGGGAGTTGCTGGAAATGTAATATTTCTGCATCCCATTACGATTTGATTGCCTTCCAAAGGAAATGAGTCACAGCGAGAATAAGGTTGTCGGAATGCATTAGACATAACGACGAATCAACAACACATCCCCGTGATGGCTCTGATTCTGGTAGCTGCGTGGTCTCAGAGTGCACACAACAACATTACACACAGAGGCTTAAATCGGTGTGGTATGCAGCAGAATGCAGGTGTCTTTGCCATGTTCTGGGATGATAAGTCCCGTGTAATCAAGCTGTGGCATGGTCGCACATGTAGCGAACACTGTAATTCTGAGCGACTGCCGATAAGCCAGCGCCTTGCTTTACAGCACACAGGGGACATAGCTGTAGTGTTTTTCGTTCAGTCAGGGCAAGGGAATTGAAAACCAGTTTTGATTACTGTGTGTGAACATTTACTCCGAGACCGAATTGAAAGGACTCAAACGCGCATCCTCCTGCGGCACAGGCTAAAACCTGGAGACAGAAGTCAATCCTGTAATGGGGGGAGGTGTCAGCCTTAGTGGGTAAATGAATGTCAGCAGCAATTAGAGGCCCGTGTAATAGCATCTAACAGAGAGGCCACACTGCAGATGGGTCAGGAGTTTACCATGTATCACCAGCATTACATCCACACAGAGGTGATGCTTTCAGCCAAGGACGTCTCGAGGGCAGGGAAGAAACAGGGACGAGGATGCGTGCAGTGAGACAGGCAGACTCATAAAGGTCTGGCGGTTAATGTGCAAATGACTGCGACTAACAAAATGATGCCACGTCGTGAGGCCAGAAATGGAGATATGGGTCTAATAGCACACATGTGGCTGTCCAAGTCATCACACGAGGAACAAAAACTGCGATCCTCGTAAAGGTTAAGCATTGATTTTAGGGTTAAATTAAGTTTAAATGTTGCGCACCTGCGGCTAATGGGTCAAATGTTGACTCCTTCCACAAACCACAGCGGATGACAGCACTGGTCTGGAGATATATGTGTGAGAAGAAAAAAGAAGAAAAAGTGGGGTAAAAGCTTTTTTTTTCTGCTGCATATTCAGAGGTTTTCCCATGAGCCTGACACACTGGGCTAATCTCATCACATGCTGACACAGTGTCTGCCAGCAGAGAGAAGGTCCAAGGATAGAAAGACAAAAAGTAGGCAGGGGGAGGATGGATGGCGTATAAAATGGGAGGAGAGTGAGGGGTGAACAGAGGGAGTCAGGAGATGAATGTTAGGATGGGGAGAAAGATGAAGGTTGTTAGAGACCAGAGTAGCTGACGACTGAGGAATGATGGCCGAGCAGTAAAATCACAAAGAAGATACAGGAGGCTTCCAGTGACAACCCTATGACACGTTAATGGTTCCCAATTGAGCAGAATACATAAGCATTTCTGCTGAACGGACAAGCTTGATGGGACTGATAATCTGTGGCGCTTTATTCTGCGTTTTCCTCCCAAGCAGACACTTTTTGCAGTTGTCATCACTGAAGTGTGTGGGAGGCAGTGGCTGAAGATGGCACCAAGCTTAATTAGACATAATTATCCCTTTCTGCATCTTCAACCTCCAGACCCACGAGCGTCGCAGCGCACGTGCCGATCAATCACGCAGCGCCCTCTTTTGGACGGGCAAGCCTCTTTCTCGCCGAGTGTTTAGAAGCAGTCGCCGGGACATGTGGAAGCTGAAGAGGTTCCAGCTTTGACGCCGTTAACTTTAACATATCAGTCCCCTGGCGCAGAGTGTCTGGCTCTGTACTCTGGCGCCAAGCAGGATAGTTTGTCACCTCTCTGAACGTTTAACGCTGACTGTGGAGGAGGAGCGGGTTGCGAGCTCTTGGTGTAACACAATAGTATCGAGCTATAAAAGCGCAGGCAAGACTACACACTGCATCCTGCCAGGACAACTGACCAAGAGCCTTCTAATCTGCCTTCTGTCATACATGAACCTGGTCCCATTTTAATTAACTTCCTGGGTCAGGACAATTCTTTTCAGATGAAGGTCCAAGAGAATTTGCAGCACAGAGTTCTGATCGAAAAAGAGGCTGAAATACAGACGTTTAGCACCAAAGCTCCAACGCCTCTGACATAACAGAACAGTCATAACATTATGACCCAGTATTGTGAAGGTCTCTCTTGTGCCTCCAAAACAGTTCTGACTCATCAGAGAATTGACATGTGTCTTTGGGTCCTATGGGTTAAGGAAAGGGGCCTCTGTGGATCATCCCACAGATACTTGATTAATTTGGGATATAGTGGAGACCAGGTCAACACCTTGTGCTGTTCTTCATGTTTTATTGAGTTGTTCCTAAACAGTTTTTGTGTGTGTGCCTGTATCAGGCTGCATCCTGCTGGGGATGGCTGTTTCCATCAAGGAGTGTCATTGCTATGGGGCGGATGTGCCTATTCTGGTCTAGGTAGGTGGTACATGTCTAAGATGGTCAATATTATTCTCTTCAGCTGTCAGAATAATACATTTATATTTGCAGTGGGTAAGTGCATGCTGTCTTATTTAGGTAGTACGTGTAGGCAAGGCTAGTTCAATGATTTCAAATGTGAATATGGTTTTATTTTTCAGTAATGTGGACTACCATTTCCAAGATGTTTGCAGATGAAACTCCTTGCATCCTATAATAATTTCCTGTGTCCATGGTAACCATGTTGCTTCTGAGACCAAGGAGCTCAGGTGCACACTGTTCCTTCACACATGCTCTCTCTCTTCCTCTCTCTCACACACACACACACAAACACAACACTATGTTTAATATCTTTGTGAGGACATTCCATTCGTATAACACCTTCCCGAGCCCCTCACCTTCACCCTAACCATCTCAACTAAGTGCTTCGCCATAACCCTTTCCCTAACCTTTAGTCTAAAACCAAGTATTAACAGGTTTTAATCCTCAAAAAGTTGTAGCGTCAGTACTCCATTAAACCCCCACAACTTAATAAAAACAAGACCACACACACACGCAAATACAGACACACACACTCAAGCTAACGGCTCCCCTGACAACAGAGCACAGCTTGCATGGAGTGAATGAAATGAACACCAGAAACACCCAGCAAACTGTTACATCAACCCTTTCTGGCGAAGTCCTCCCATCACATCTGCTTTTCTTATCGGCTCACAGGAGCTCCCTTCTGTTCGGTTAAGGTTTGAATGAACTGTTCTCTTAGTTTCCCCTCATCATCTGGGAAAAATAAAACATAAGGGCACTGGGACGGTAAAAACAAGTATGCCAATGATGCATAATGAGTGCTTTAAAGAAAAGATTTAGGCATCTGTTGCTGTATTTGGTGCCACAGATATTCAGGCGCGGGTTGGATTATGGAGGATTTTAGGCCGCGGTGGACACGGCACGGTGAGTGACACTCAGAAGATTGATATTGTCTCAGGTAAAAGGATCTGTGTCACGCAGAATACAGAACATTATATTGTAATGCTCCTCGTGTCTGTTTGCCGATACGACCTTGCCTGTCAAAGTCTCCTAAGTGGCATAATTGCTTGTACAACCTTCAGGAGGCTGCGCATGCTTGTCCCCCATTAGATTCAAGCATTTCTGGACAGCGCATGGACAGTGCACATCAGGGGCGGGGTCTGTTCCCTTCCTTCTCTCCTCCTCTGAATTTATTCTCTCCATCCTTCTCTAGTTTTACGGGAGCTGTTGAATTCATTCCCTCGGCTCGCCTGCTGCAAGTGAAGCCTCAGCCAGCCCCCAGGCTTTGCCTTAGTGTGTGCGATGGAAGAGCTTTAATTTATTAAGTATTATCTCGCTAACACAAACCAGACCAGAGAGGTCTTTTTTTCTGCAGCACTGGTCATGTGGAGAATGCCTTAAAAGCCAAAATGTGAGAAAGACTCACTGCAATGGGATGAGGCCTTATATCCATAGTAAGAAACCACCAGTTGGTGATCAAAATGTTTGTTAAATGTTGATGCACACTATTCTGCATTTATACCAGACTCTCCCATTAGGTGACTTCTCCCCTGGTTGTTTTGTACCACTAACCTTTACACTTGCAGGTTTATATTCTTACTAGAATTCAAGAAAACAAAATGTAAATGAGTGAAAAGTGGAGCTGACCAACATGTTGATAAGCTGTGCCGCTGGTCACTTTCAGTTATTACTGTGCTCTCAGACCAATAAAGTTGATGTGCAGCAGCAAATGGTGCAGTGACAGCTAATTTTTTGGAGCCTCTGACAAAAAAAGGGACAAAACTAACACAAAAGGACGGTGCTGCTTTAAGTTGCAGCTACATCATATACAATTCAGTGCAGGTATATTTATCAAGGAAACTAAATGTGAGCATTAATGGCGGGGCTCACTTAGCATTTGGATTAATTGTTTATTCGTTTATTACGAGACAAAATGATAATGGAATGTAAAACCTATTTCATTTGGCGGTGAATGAATTCACTGTAAGCCAATATAAATGCAAATGTAAAACGTCATTTAGCTTATGGTTGTCATTTGAGAGCCAAATTTGTCTGGTGTAGCTTCTGCATTATTATGACATTTAGCTTCGTCTTGCTATAGGAAACTGGTGAGAGAAAGTTGACCTCCAACTTGCGGCCTTGTCACATAGTTCCTGTTCACTAATAATGTTTTACACTGCAAATGTAACAAGCTCTTGAATATAAATGAGAAGACGATTTCTTAGTTGCCTTCAGTCCTCAAATAAAAGTTATGGTGGAAGGAGATATACCACCAATAAATGTATAATGAACTCAAAGAGTAAATTTAAATTGTACAGCTCAGAAGAAAGGCGACAAACCAGCCATTCATGATGGCACAATGCTATGGTGAGTGTCTTAAAGATAATGAGTTGGATTCAAATAAGTCTTTAAGTCCATAAAATGAAAGAGTATATCATCCCAATATTTCCTAGAATTGGACCCTTCATCTTCCTTCTTCCTTCAGCTGGGGGGTTTAATTGTGCGGGGAACCATGGATGAAATACACATGAACAATAATCAAAGCTGAGCACAAGTTACACACCATGTAACCAGTCCCAAACATAAACACTGATGCAAAATGATTGTGGAGTAAAAATCTCCTTTTGGCAGTCTGTCTAGTCACACCATTATGTTACTTACCAGGCAAAGGTGGAGCCAACACAAAGACATGTTGGCTTGCTGGCAGACTGGCTGGTCTAATGGCTGCTCTGTTAGCCTGCAGTAATCCAGCCCAGCTCCCCTGTCTCAGCAGCCCTCCATCTGTCATTGGAAAGCCGCAGTGGTCCCCCAGGTGGGAGCGTTGTGTCAGCCTGGCAGGGTCATTACAGCAGGGCCTGGGAGTGCCGCTGGTGCAGCCTGCTCCTGCTGCAGTCCCTGCCCAGCTCTAACCCCTGCCAGGTAGCAAGATCTCACACAGACCTAATGTATTCACACTAATTAAACTGTGCCAGGCACCGCGAGCGCGCAGCCGTTAAAATAGAAAGACCAACTGTTTGCATCAGAGGAAGGCAATGTCACATACTTACACCCAGTTCCACCTGGACGTGAGACTAGAGACATCCTTTTAAATATCTACAGAGATTTTCCCAGGGATTTTTTTCTTTAATCAGATGCTAGAGGCTGCAGGGAGCCGCCACAAAATGAGGTGAGACAGATGAGGAATGACATCCAACAAAGGACGTTGGATGAAGGCTAACAGGACAGAACATCTCCTACGAGAAGTTTCTAACCTCGTATGGATATTGGACTTTGTTGGACTTACTTTAGTTAACTTTAGTTTGTTAGTTTGTTTGACTTTTGGAATTGATTGCATCAATCTGTTGGCTCCAACCCAAGGAGCTCCTCTTCAAAGTACCTGACAAAAGAGATGGGAAGAACCAGTAAAAGAGGAAGCTCTGTGATGCTTGGGTCCCATGAAATTCACATACACTGTATTTCAGGATTGAGATTGCTAGTTGACCCACAGATTGTGCGATATTTAATTATTTTTCCAGTCCAGGAGGAAGCACCTCTTGTGACGCCGAGGTGACTGAGAACAGTGGCCATGTTATCATCCGGTAAACACAAAGATGGTGAGAGCTGGAAAGCGGTCGAAAAAATGTTAGATTGCTTATTAGTGATCTCCTTCCAGAAGCGTTGTACGGATGGACAGCGCCAGATTGCACACAAGCAATCATCTAAAGTGTTTGGGGGAACAAAGTGAGCAGGTGTTTGATTGTGAGGGAACCATTTGGGACGGGTTTGAGTCCAGAAGTTGGCAGCAGGCGCGACTGATAGATATTTCTCCCATTTTGTGTTCTGGGAAAAAAATGGAAGTGTCTGTCTGTGCTGTTGAGTGGTTTTAGCTTGTAAAATACTGAATTAACTGTGTAGTTATGGCTACTTGGAGCATTTGATATATACTTTTTATGTTATGACAAATTTGACATGAATGTAGTGAAGTTTTTCTTGTATCTGTTTTTTTATGTTATGTAATTTGTATGATGTCCTATTGTTTTATGTATACACATACAGTAGGTTTTAATTACATTTATTTTGTACTATTACTTCTTTGCCAAAATCATACATTTTAAAGCCTTCTACTGCATAAATAGTGAGTTTGTGACATTCTGTATTATTATATTAAAAACATATTACTACTATTTTTTAATAGTAACCCAAAGGTGTTTCAGAAATTTCCATTCTTAATCTTTCATTTGGCAGCAGTTTACTTGGTCAGATATCCAGCATGACTGCTTCTGTTGACTTGCCTTTGTACACTGTCCCGCTGATGGTCTTACCACATATCGTGGCTGACCCACAAGCCCTTGCCTGCCAATTTGCATAAATCACAGACTAGATCTGACAGTTACTAGGCAGCACAGGCGGGGAGATGCCCAGCCCCCGTGCAGAAACCAGGCCACCAACCCGGAGAATGGGAGGCCTGGCTGCCAGAGTGACAAATGTGTCCGGAGCCTACTCTAACTGCCTCCGCTTGTGTAAATGGTGTGCTTTTGTGTGTGTGTGTGCACACGCGCACGTCTGCATCTTTTGCACGTGTGCAGTTACGCCCATCTGTGACATGACAAATAAAGGTTAAAGGGCGCTCCAGGGCTTAAAATAAAGCAGCCGTGGATCTATATGTTTTCTTTACTCGATTGCCTGAATGTGAACAGCAATTTTATTTACTTTTCAGAACTTCACTCTGGTGTCGCTCAGTGAATAAACTGTGAACCATGACAGCAAGCGAATAAGGAGAGTGCATCCCACTGAAACCTTTCAAACATGGCAGTGTCCCAAGGAAACATCCCACTTAAATTAACTTGGCTGCAAAAGGTCCTGATATTCTACATGTTTAATGACATGAAGACAAAGTAATTAAAGGAGCGCCAGTCAAACCTCAAACTATAGTAAAACTTTAACACATAGAAAAACTAATGTACAGTATGTGACTATTGCGTGTGTGTATTTTCCATGGTTTTCTTCCATGGCACATATTTTTTTCATGCATATTTAATTATACTGCATAATGTATCATTTGCATGTAATTTTTGTTGTATATGTACAACAAATGTTATATATGTATAATATAATATACATGTCCTTCATTTATTCCTTATGGAATTTTACAATATATTCCTCGAGAAGCTGTTTCCTCAGAATGATTATTTTTTCATACTCATACATTTCTGTGCCACTAATATCAGAAATCTTGAGTTACACATACAGTATGTCAAACTAAAGGTAAGAAAGTTTGTGAAGAGAGCTTTTTTCCTATATATCATATCTAAATAATGTATATAATGCTTTGCTCCTAAAAACATGGCAAAAAATATATATTCTTTCCCAAATTGCCTCTATAAACTCTATAAACTCTATAAACTATGACTATCATACGTGGACAAAAGGCAACAAGACTACTGAGCCCACAGCTTTGTCCAACATTTCTATAGAGACATCTGCAGTGTCAGTTAAAGAAGTTACAGTCTCCTGCTCATCACTCACTTTTTTTACCCTTTAGTGTCCTAACAGCAGCAAACATGTTGAAAACAACACCCGAGTGGACCAAATATTATCACAGGCTGTGATTGCAAACGATGTGATGAAAGTGTTTCGTACTTAAAAACTCATATTCCAGCTATGGCTTTATTTTCATCAAGAATCATCCCAAACAACAGACACAAAGCACTCTCGTCAGATCAGCTATGCTGATGATACTTATCCGCGATACTTGATATGAAAATGTCAGGTGGAGCTAAAGGACTGCGTTGGTGAGTTTAATGAGTTGCTAAGTGCTGGAGTAGTCGCATTTAGAGACACCGCCGAGCTCGAGATGGGTCTCTCTCGTCTCTCCAATTAGATATGAGCGGAGGCTTACTGTACTGTGAGTCCAATCTAAAGTGACAGTCAGAAAACAACATGGCGGGGACTGAGGGGATGAAAGATGGAAGTCAACCGGAGCGTGACAGACCAGTCATTTCCCAGAGTGCAGCGCTGAGTGTTAGGCCCCCCAAAAATAACATAATAACGGTGGTTTGCTACAGTAATTTTAATAACAAAGCTACGGATTAGACATCTATGCAGTGACTAAACTGCGATAATGTTGCGAAATAGAAGAAAAACATGCAGTGATGGAAATTCCACCAGAAAAAGGTCTTCTTATTAGGGTCACTGTGATTTTCCATGAAACTCCTGCTTACACTCAAACTGTCTCCGCTACATCAGCCGCCTGGGGTCTAGTGTTGTGCTGTGATGATGAAGTGTGCCCAGCACCGACTTTACAGCTGTTTACACATCCCCTACTGAGGGCAGCTCAGTACGTCACTGTGTTCGTCCACGTGGGAGAAGGAAAGGGGAGGTGTGTGAGGGTAGATGGAGGAAAGATCTACGCACTGCTCAGGCTGAATGATGATACAATTAGACATTTCTTCTGTTTTGATTCCGTTGTTCCAGTCGCGGGTTAAAACGACGTGAACCACGGAGGGACACACACATCTGCTCATCCTGCCCCCTCTTACACGTCGTACACCTCTTTTTGCATGTGTTGCGTAGAATCACACTGGTGCTTTCTTTGCATGTATCTGCCATTTTATTTGAGCCTAATCTTTTCTCTGCATAGCATAATCCTCCCTCCAAAAAAAGAGAAAGATCTCCACCGGTGGATGGTTGTGTACCAATCAGGATTCAGGTGGAAGCATTTAGTTGTGGTCTGACAACCATCCCCCCTCCCCTCCCGCCCGACACTTCAAAAGCACTTTTGATGTTTCCCCCCTGTTTTTTCAGGCCACTCATGCATCAGTACTTTTGTGAAAAACAGACTCTGAGACAATATTAGAAACGATGCCTCCAGGCGGTTCTTTGAAGCTGAACGCCAGAGCCAGTCGGCCAGTCGGCCCATTGATAGCGTGCTACTCTCCCTACTAGCTTGTTCGATGCTGGTCTTCATCTCGGCTAGAGGGAATAGAAAACAACTTTTTCCTCCAACCCTTGTCAGCGGTGATGTTAAATCTTAATATCGCAGGCCGGGCTTTAGCGGAGGCCGGCGAAAAGTCTTGCAGTCATTTGCTCAACGGAGCATGTAACGTTTGGCATAGAGCAACTCAAGTAGCTCATAATGCACTCATTTCAAGTTAATATAACTGAGGTTGAAGAGTATCCTGGTGCCTGTGGTCTACTGAAGTATTAAGTAAATATGCATGATGGCACGGGTTCATGTTCCGCTCTTTTCTCATGACTTTCCTTTAGCGTGTTAAAATACTTAAGAAAGCAGACACATCCCAAGAACCCCCAAGGAAATAATAAAAAAAAAACTGTTCAGTGAATAATGTCACCCTGGAAGTAAACACAAACTCAATTCTACAATCACGATTTCTTTTCATTTTATTTGATTGTGTTTTATGTTAGGTCTTCGTATCATGTCTGAGATTCGGGGCTGAAGCTCACTGGGAATAAACATCACCGCTGGGACTCTAATCATAGCTGCTGCTCTTGGAATAGCAGCACCAGAAGGCGTGAAATCATGCATGCGTTACAGCAGCCATCAGGGATTACCTAGGTGTTCTATTTTACACCACTTTTCCAACAAACACACAGAGGGAAACGTTTAAAGTAATCGTTCCTCCTGTAATGAATCATAATGAGTCTTTTATTGATAAGACAGATGATGGTCTGTGGGGACAATTACTGCTTCCTCATATTAACACAATGTCACAAAGTGGAGGAAAGGCTTTCCGACCGACAAAGTAGGATTTGTTTTTCTCACGCAATTAACAGTCTCTGATTTACAGACATGTTATGTCTGAGAAAGAGATGCTCGAGGTTGTTTTCTCAGTCATTCATTGAGGAATAAGAGCAATGAATGAACGTTTTCCTGCTAACTTTTGCCAGACCTCTCGTTTCCTGATTACCATATTTATCCATATTTCCAACACTTCTCGTCGTTCATTTCATTTTCCTCTATCCTTGCTCTTTTTCATACCAGTGCAGTTGACTGCACAACAGGGAGCAGCTTATATCCTGGGTTCCTCTTAATTATTAATGGGTTTCTCAACACGTAGGCTAATCCATCTACAAAACTCGAAATACCGACACAGGGAGAAATCACTCTTTCTGAGGTGTAGCTTTAGTTATGGTTGTAGAAACTGACCCAGTTTCAGCTGGTTTGACAGCGAACTCAGGAACCTGTGAAACAATGGCGTTAGGGTGGAAACCTTTTCAGATGAGCTTTTAATACTATACTCACATGATTACAGATACGCTTTTGTTAGGTTTAATTCAATTCTAATTCAACCTTGCTTTATTAGGTGGTTAAATATATATTCAGTGCGTCTTTACACAGGATTAACTATAAAAATTTACAACAACTGCAGTGTTTTGTTGAAAGTGTGATAAACTTTGGTCAACGAAATCATGAAAGTTCAACATGCTTTCACTAACAATGCTAACATGCTAATATTTGGCTTATCCTGTGCTGATATTGTGTCTTAAAAACAAAAAGCTTCCAATACTGTGCTATAGAAGCACTACAAGTTAAAACTCATGCACTTGAAATAAGAGAGAATAATATAAATGTGTTAACATGTCTCATTTGTCGGATAGATTTTATTTTATTAGGCTGAATATTCACAGTAAGGTAGCATGAGGAACCCCAGCGATCTCTTTAGAAATGTCGTTGCAGCTCTGGTAAATGCCCATAAGGTTAGTCTGTTTGAGAAGATTCAAATCATTGGCATGATGGGCAGCGTATTTTAGTGAGAAATCCACTTATTACACAATAACATTTTAGACCCGATACAAGCTAGCTGCTGAAAAGTTAAAGAACATAATGAGGGGAGGGAAACAGATGTCTGTACTGGTAGTGGATGGTAGTATGGCAGGACATTTCACTCAAAACTATAAATGCCAACAGAATAATGGTGCCAGAGAAAATTTCACACATCTGAGAAGTCATTATGATTAATTATCTGTTGGCAAACAGTGTTGCAGATAATTTAATCTGGGGTAAAGTGGCAGACCAAGAGTTAGACTTATATTGTCATCCATAGAGCTGTGCCACTTGAAAACTTGAACAGATAGCCGTTCTGTATATCATGGAGCATCTTAACAGAATAAATGTGACAACTTCACCATACATATTTGGGCTTACATGCTAGCACCAAGTCTATATTAATGAACTGCTGAGTCTGCTGTGATACAAGCTAAAATTCACTACCCACTAGCACTCAACAGCTGCCTCCAGTGCTGACTTGTCTCTAGTGGTCAACTAGTGCTTGTACTGAGGTAGTGGAAGACATACGTGTCCTGATATGTGTCCTGATCAGTGTACTGGGGTCTCCAGCACAGTCCCCGATAGAGGTAAGGTCAGAGCCTATTGATTTTTAGCGATGCTCGATGACAGAGCAGGCTGCTCATTGCAAAAAAATACCACTATGGAGCCGGGGTAAGGAAACACGGCCTCAGCTCTGTTACACTCTCCGCTACATTCATTTCATGTAGGTGTGCTATAATGGAAAAGCAATACAAGGGATCTCTACGTGATTGGCTTTCCACCTGGATGCTTTCATCCATTTTATCACTCAGATCAGCCATCACCTTGAAGAAGAAAGGCACCAGGAACAGGGAGGCTTCCATCGCTGCATGATGCACTACATAAGTGCGGCCTTTGTGCGCCATGCGGTATAGGTGGGAGGGAAAGTGGGGCACAAGGTCTTTAATGTGCAGGGTGGAATTATATATCCTTTTAATCATACTCCCCCACCCAGCAGCAGTTTAGGATGAGAGTGACAGAGAGCCAACACAAAGCTAATTCCGCCCCTGTCACATCCGATCGTCTCTTACCTCGTAAATGAGCTGCAGTAATGACACTCGCCTGATGGCCCATGTTCATGCACATTTGCAGGGATAATGTTTGATAGAAATCAATCCGCAGTAATATTGTGGATGGGAGCACCGAGGTGATTTTCCATAGATGGGTTTTGTCTGGTACGAGTGGTTCAGCCTGTGAGGATGTCTCTGTTGGCTCGCGAGTCGGCTCACAAGCCAAGCTATGGTTTTTCAGCACGCTTAACCTATGAACTTTAAATGACCCTTCAATACACATTAGACATATAATACCTTTTTTGTTTTTGCCTTGTGGTGTTTTGCTGTGCTTGTTATGTAAGTGATCGGGAGATTTAATTAAATGTGACTAAAACACGACAAATTAGATAATGTTTTTTATAAAGTGAAACCATATTGACAGCTTTGCACTGCCAGTTAAATACTGCCTGAGTCGTAAATGTGAAACTATGATTAAAATTTACTTAAAAGCAGTTGAAATGTGCTTCAGGGTATTAAGCAAAAAAATTATAGCAGATAACCTTTAAGATATTTAGCGAGCAGACTGATATATAGTTAATTTGTTCATAAAATAGTACATATATACAATTATTAAGAGATAATAACAAATACAGGCATGATACAAAGGAACACTAGCCAAAGTAACAGAACGTGTAGAAAGCTTCTCGTTGTTTCTTCATATGATCTCGACCTATCAGGACATGAATTATACATTTTTGCAGCGACAGAACATATTATGGGATCTGAGAGGCAATATGAGCAAATCTTCCTTTTTATTCATGCCAGTCCTGTTTAATGAATCACTGGAAGATTGCTCTCACTGTTGCCATTAATCAGAGCTTCTCCGCTGCTGATTGAGGAGGGTAATATGAACAGGAATACCAATGAGTGCAGGAATGTGCACGGGCTGAAAAATGGCAGAATAACTCAGCCGTACAGACAGCCAAGTGCTGTGTGCAGCCCAAACACAACCCCGCTCCATCCTTACGAGGAATAAAGTCTATTACAATTTGACTGCGTTCTCATATGGGGACTATATCAAAGTGTTGCACGCCCACGGAGACTGAGACAATTTGATTTTTGACTGCTATTGGAAAACCATGTACCACAGCCATGCCGGTGCTTGGGAAGCGGCATGATGCAACGTCTGAAACACAAATTTGCTTCATTGATTGAAGAAAACTGGACTGGCCGTGTGCTCGAGGGAGCATTGTGTTCATAAATTGAATCTATAAATTTGTTCGTGTGCAGTTTATGTCCCTGGAATAAGGATAAGTTGGAAACAATTTGGGGTTTCTGGGTTGTAATTTCTCTTTGCTTCTCATAGTTTTGCATAGATGTCATCCTCACACCCTTAGAAGTAACTATAATTGACATTTGGGGCCATCGAGTGTAAAGAAAAAGGAAAATATGCCAAGCTAGAAGAGAAGCTAGATCCACTCACATACTAGCTTGCTACAACCAGCGCTGAATACATGTTTTTTTTTTTTTAAATAGAGACTGGAAACCAAGAAATAATCAAACACGTACACAACTAAACCACAACTTCTCATTTTTCCATCCACCTGATCAGGATAAATACACGGCTACAGCTGAAATAGCTTTCAAAGTAATAAACAAGTCTTGTATCACCTCTGAAAACCACAATTAGCATGTTATACGTCGCTAGTTTTGTCTATACATCTTCCACGGTGTCACATTGGCACATTGCATCAAAGAAACAAGCAATGATGTGTTAAAACACCAAGTTTCAGATTTGCTTGCGGGTGGACTTCCTTTGGACACAGCTAGCTGCTTCTCATTTCTAATCTTGGTGCTAAGCAAAGTTACTTGGCTACAGCGTCCTATTTAGCATACAAATGCAGAAGTGGTATCGATCTTTTCATCTAAGTCTTGGCAAGAGAGTAAATGGGAGGCAGATCAATGCCAATAATACTACAATTAACATTAACATTACAACAGGAGGGCATTGTGCAGCATTGTGTAGCTTTTTAAGAATATTTCACTTTCATTAGCAAATTGATAGATTGTGAGGAATAGCTCATATTTTTGCACGGACCCCACAAGCCTGTACCGAGCATCCTTTCTCTAAACCCAAGGACACACACACGCACACATGATTCTTCAATAACGGCACACACACTCACACACACACCTCCCAATCTGGAGAGTATGACTATCACACAGAGCATTCCATCATACTGTCACTCACATCTGCTGCCCTTTCTCATTACTGCACCCTCCTGATTCTCCCTCTCTCCTTTACCTCTCTTTCTGCCAAATCCCTTTTTTTCTCTCCTCCTGTGCAACGGTCCACTGTTTCCTTTTCTTGCAGCTCTGCAGACGATCCTTCCATGCCAACAAAAATGAACAGAATACCTGAGGAAGCCGGTGGGTGTTGGGGAGGCAGGTGAGCTGACATGCTTTTATCCCGGTCTGATGTTCTCCGAGCCTCAGACAGCACGTTAACAGCCTGGAAAAAAAAAAAAAAAAAGGGCCACAGAGTGGTTTCAATACACCTCACATGATTGAAACCGAGAAGTGATTTTTCACATGTGCACACTGGTTAGAGTGCCAGAATTAGACAGCAGGTATCATTTTTTTCACCTCTCGCTGAACTTGTGAAAATGGATTGATGGAAAATACTATTGTTGCATTTCAGCTACTATACAGCGTCTGCTCGGGCAGATGTAGTTTGCTGCAGTCTCTGCAGGTTTTTTTCCCCCCTCCACCGTTTCCAGAGAGGGATAAATGACAAAACTATGTCAGGATGGTGATGCAAAGAGGATAATTAGGATTCACGAAACACAGTTTGTCCTCAAAAGCAAATCACTTCCCTGGTGCTCAGGGGCTACCAAGGCACAGATCATTTTATATATCAGCACCTAGCAACTGGCAGATGGAGTGAACTTAGTGCAGGCTGCCAAAGCTGATAGGACACTGCAGGACTGCAAAATGAGCTGTGATGATTCCCCTGCTGAGGCCAACAAGGGAGACATACCTCATTAAGATGCAGCGCATCCTCGAATGCCCGGCCACACTTTACAGCATCAAGTTGCCCCTTTACACAAAAATAATGTTCACGGTGCCGTTAAAAACATACAGTCTGGAGCTCATGGCTGAAAAACAATGACAGCTTGGTTATTACAAAAACTAAATTTAGTAGAACATCAAACATTGGAGAGATGTGAATTTAATTACAGCATAAAATCCAGTTTAGAATGGAAACATTGCACATCAGTGAAGTGGCAACCACAGCACCGTGGAATAGGACATTGATATCTGCACGGACTGCACAGGTTATCAGGAATTCTGTCTCTTTTCTTCTTAGAATACCACAACTCAACTCTGCATGGAGAGAGACAGGCCATTAAAACGGCACCTGTTGCGAGGGAATAAACATGTGTTCCTCATAGCCATCCATCATAAACTGCAAAAAATACCTTTGTTTTGTTTGAGGCAGGCAAAGGAATATTGTCATTACAAAGCCCCTTCCTGTCCTGAAGGAAAGAAGAGGTAAATGTATGTCCTCTCTCTGGTTTTATGTGCTTTGTGTGGGGGTCCCTGGAGGCCTTTGGCGCGGTCCCTTGAACATACCGGCCTGCATCACAGTTGCTCCGCAGCTCAATGTCATACATCATCTCCTTAACACTGTCCGCTCATTTATATCTCCTCTCCATCCTCCCCATCCTTTTGCTTAATCCTTGTCACATCGACAACCCATCTTTTTCAGCTTCTCCTCAGATTATTTTTTCCAGCTATTATTTTTGTATAATGTCATTTATTGCAGTTATGTAGAATTTCTTTCTTCTCTTCCTTTTTTAAAAATGCTGGATTAGTGTTGAATGAAACTGAAACAAAGGACGGGGTCGGAAGATAAGAAAGCTAAGAACGAAAAATGAGTGAGAGACACTGGGAACAGGGGTTGCAGGAAGAAAGAGAGACAAAGACAGAGAGGCACAGACTCCTGGGACGGACCGACGGGGCTGTGGAAAGAGGAGCTTAATTTCCCAACACCATCTGTTACCAGTCCCTGGGTTGAAAGCTCCACTTATGTCAAACCTCACACAACCACACGCCAGTGGAGCACCACAGAGCTGCGAGGGACCCCACAGCCTTTTTGTTGTCAGTCCCCTGCAACATATTCTGCTCCACACACCTATGCAAAAGCCACCCACCCGTTTCCGTCCTCTTTAACACACACATTAGGTGATAATCATGAATCTGAATGGTGTTTTCCGGGTCGAAGCGGCTTTGACATTTTGTGGAGTACAAAAATAAAGTACATTGGGAACCAACGTGTTCGAGGTCACTATGCTCTGTGGGACAAAGGACGCTTTTAATATTCACTCCCTATACTCTAATTTACTGTCCACTTAATCAATGGAGCCTTGATGTTCTAACTTCAATTTCTATTGTGTTGTGGAGTCCAGATTATCTGGATGAAGTGTCAGTGTTTAATACGTTTAAATACCAGTTCATACTGGGAAACAGAAGCCCACGACTTCATGTGTGAATGAGTGTCTCCAAATGACTGTAACCTTTTCCCCCCTCATTGGCACTAAGAACTGCGGTAGAGAAGTGTGTGGCCCACATTCTCACATTTAAGAATTAGCATGTAAATATGTCAAACTATCCAATAAAGACACAAAAGGCCAAAAATAACTTTAAATGAGCTGCAGCAGTTTGGATAATTCTCGTGGGTAGAGTGCTACGTTCAAGAGATTGAAGGTCATCAGAAGTTGCAAGGCATCATTTTATATTCCTTGTTGAGTACCATTATTCATCACTAATGAAGAGTTTGAAGTGTTTTTAAAGCTGCCATTAACATTTTTGTTTTTCCTCTTTAGTTCTTACAATTAATAAAAACTGGTCTAGAACCAGCAATTCCATAAGATCAGACCCCTTTTGCGCCTTCTGCTTTCTGACACAAGGAAATGCTACACTTAGTGTGACATTCTCAGTGGAGTGAGGGTTAAATTTAGGATATACTATTCACTGGCATTTTAATAACTTCATTTACGCAGCCTCTCGGGGTATTTCCTTGCAAATCATCTGTAAAGGTCACACAGCTAAGGAGAATATCTGATATCTGTTCTAAATGCATTAATTTATAAAAACATGGTCACTGACTGGTCTGTGTTTCATTGACATTTAGTCCCTCTTTAATGAACAATTAGTTTCACCATCAAACAAGCAAGTATGACTAGTATCTTGTATTATTCAGTGAAGGGAGTCCTCTAGCGGTCACATGGGATACTACAGCTATAAGCTTAAATCAAATGTGCAGTTTACTGCTCCATGAGAGAAATGGATTTCTACAATAAACGTCCAGGAAGCACATGATCTACACAGTAAGTTAATGAATTTGACCAGTTACATGAGAAAACAGATGAAAAAAGGTGGATGTTGCTGGATGACCATGTTCAGGTTTATACGATGAGTGAAATATTAAACATAAATTTTATTCATCTGCCCAAAACGATTTATACCACACTTTTTCATTTGAGGTTAGAAACACATCAGCACTCCAGGCCATCTTGTGTGGACTTGTTTTTTTTAAGTGATGAATCTAAAAGCACTTCAACTGATTATTATTAGCGTCAGGAAATGACGACTGCTCAAATGAGTATCACAGGAGTCATTTTTCCAATTTTTTCCAAAGTTTATTTGATGACAATATACAAGAACATCTTGAGCGCAGAGTCCCTCCCTGGCTGTCCGGGCTCACTGTAAGGAGAAAACGGCAAAATTAGTTTAAGAGGAAAACAGACAAAATATAATTCTGAAGTTGTCAGAGTTAGATATTGAAAACATATTGAACAGAACAAATTTTAAAACCCAACATTACAGAAACATAAATTTCAGTTTAAAATTCACACACTAGCAAGCTTTTAGTCCAGCTTCCACACACACACCAAAAACTAAGATCCACATGCTACACTCTGTTTCTATTAACTAGACATCTGCACTGTCGAAGCACTTGTGTCTGCTGAAATATAAGTCAGAGTGGGCACAGCCTAATGGATATGCCCATTAGAGCAGAGACAGCAGTACAAAGGACTGGGGTAAAGGGAAAACCTATTAGCAAGGAGTTTGAGACAACATGGGAAGAGGTTGAAAACACTGAAGGAAAACTGCAGGGCGGAGAAGGGTGTGACATGCATGGCACAACTCAGGTCTATCAGCATTTGATGTGCAACACAATGGCACACCATGCTTGTTCTGCTGCTATACCTGCAAACTGACACCTCATTTCTGCAAAAGAAATCCATGGAAGCAAAATAAAGAACAAAGGGTGGAACAAAAATAATGTTAACATGTTGAAAATTGAAACATGGAATAGAAAAGATCTCTGAATGGACTGGAGGCTGGCAAAACAATGGTTCACTGGCCTTCAGTGCAGTAGCTATTACAGATGCAATGTACTAAACACAGTCCAGAGAGATAATACAATTCAGAGATCTGTTCTATGTGGCTTAAAGGTAAATGACAGGTGCAATAGAGGGGTATAGGTGTATGGGGAAAAACTACACAAGGAGATTTCACTGATTAGTATTTATTCTGATTAAGATTTAATTTTCACAGGGGTAGTCTTCAAACCGTCACTGGGTTTGCAAAAGAAGGTCTACAACACTATTAGTATACAGTAGTACTCATTAGTACTAGATGAAGGGGTGACCTGGTAAGTAGTAACTGGTGGATCCTCCTTTCATATTGGATGCATCATGTGCATCCAAAGGGTAAAGCATTAAAGCTTGGGTTCTCAGATGAATAAGCGGGGGTATAAAGGAAGGAGTTAGCTACCACTTATAACTCCTGGATTATCTGCACACTGCAGTTAGTCTAGTTACAGCCAACATTTACCTTCTACAGTTTCCAAGGAAATTTTGATACGATTGGAAAGATGACAAAAGGAAAATTAAGACAGTACAAGAGTTGTGAAAAATCAAGATTAACAGGATAGCAAATTAATAGGTGTGCACTTGAAGTCGAGAAAGAAACCGCGTACGATAAACTGCATTTCCCTATAGGCAATGATCACAGGAATTCTGAATTAAATTGTATGTAGAGTCAAAAGGAAATTAAACATGTGGGCCACTGACTGTTTGCAAAACTATTTCAAACGGTCACTTTACCTTTTTGCCAGCAGCACCAACACTGGCCTTCTTGATGCCTCGTACTTTCTTCATTCTGTTCTTGCGTTCCTTGCGCTGTTTTCTTGAGGTCTTCTTCTTCTCATAGAGACCATGCTGTGGAACACAGTTCAAATAATTAATTTCACGGAACACTATTCTGATACAGTGTTAAGACTTGACACTATAACCGCTTTGAATCTGCATGTCTATGGGAATCCAAAATGAAAACCCTCTTCATAATAGGCAAATCACAGAGCTTTCAACATTACCCACCAACTATTTCCAATATAAATTCTAGACAGGTCAACTTCAATTTTTTGATGTAAATATAGTCTCACATCGTGCATCTTTACTCATCATCCAACCCTGTCTTTATAAGGTGTCATACATTGATCTTAATGTAAGGTGGATCATTTCGGGGACTTATCTGTGTTAAGTCTACAATGCAACCAAAGTGCTTCCATTTAAATAAATCTCCGTAACACTGAATCTGAGGTCCATAACACAACATTTCATCTGCTTGCTCAGAATATATAGAAACTGCTCATCAATGCAGACAGTACAAAAGTTCAAAACTCACTCTGGCAAGTCTGTGCTTGGGCTCATTCTTCTTGGCATAGTCTAGGGAGTCGTACACCATGGCAAAGCCTGTTGTCTTGCCGCCACCAAACTGAGTCCTGAAGCCAAAGACGAAGACGACATCAGGAGTGGTCTTGTACATCTTGGCAAGCTTCTCCCTAATTTCAGTCTTGGGGACTGTGGCCTTGCCGGGATGGAGGACATCGACGACCTACAGGGAAATCGAAGAGTGAATAAATGTACTGTCCAAAAAAAGACACCTAAGATGCTATCAAAAACGAATGTGCCGAAACATGTGAGAGCTTACCATTTGCTTCCTCTGAAGCAGGCGGTTCGTCATGAACTTGCGTGTCCTGACTGTTACTGTGTCATTCTGCAGGTAAGAAAGGATCAAGGATAAAGCATTACAAGACAAAGCAAATGTACAACATTTGAAAGCACTTTCCTCACCCAATCATGTACTGTCAGAAACAACATGTTAGCATCTCAGCTATCCCACTGCTAAGGTAGCTTAAGGAGGTGGAGATGTAAATGATTTTACAGGTTCCATTAATTCAATATCTACATACTTACAGTATACAGTAAATAAGTACTATACCATTTTAACGTCCCCACTTCAACTAAAATGAGGGCCTCGCCACAGCAAACGTTGTACTGTATGCTAACGTTAGCCACTGTTAGCCATAGGACTTTATTTCCTTACTATGACACATATAAAACAACATTCTGATTTGAGCAGTTGTATACAGTAAATTTAATAGATTATGTAATAATCAGAATGCAATACAGCCGGGTGGAAACCATATAAGTCAATACAAATCAGGTAAATAGTGAGTATGGCGTCCGGACCCTCATCAGTCAGGCTAGCATAAGGATGGAATCGCTTAATCTACTTTCATCGTTTTGTAATACATAAATATTGATATGTTATTGTAGGGCAAGCTTGTTTAATCATTTAGTCTACGTGAAATATGTGTTAGAGGACGGATGGTCTCGATGATCAATGGATTTTACTTGTAATTTTCACCACAAGACTCACCATCTTGACGCCGGCCTCGCTCAGGGACGTAGAAAAGGAGGAAGGACCAGCAGGCGTCCGGATTAATGCCTGCAGAAAATTCAGTGAGGAACTACTTGTATTGCCTGATGAAAAAACATTAAAAATAAACAAATAACACACGGCAAATACTTTTTGTTTGCGGCTACATTTAACGTAATATATAGCAGGTGCATGGTATGATATTGCATTGCAAAGAGCTTTGAGCTATAATACTGACATGTTTAGGCAGCGACTGGTGCTTTTTGTGAACCACGAAAACATGGCTATTTTCTGAGTGCAATAGCAGAAAAATAAAACTCCGTAGGACTAAATTGTTCTGTGAAATAATATCTCTGAACTCAAAGAACACACAAACCAGCAAATTTTAAATTATAATCAGGAATACGTGTCCTGCGGTTCCCATTTGGTCCACTAGACGTCAATGATACTGCGCCTGAGTATCAGCTCGTGCCATTTACTTCAGAGTATGGGACGTCAAGATGCACAGTATAAAAATAAGGCACAGAAATCAAATCAGATATTAAAGTTATGGAGGCTCAACCTCTCGGGTGGGTCCAGGAAACATTTGCTCTTCGCCCCTTTCTGATCTCTAGTCCCACGTTTAACACCACTATCTGCACATTGCTTTTACCAGGAAGTAGTCACTACACCCCTTACAACAATGCAGCTTTTGATGTTAGCTTGTGTTAAAAATTAAGAATATGACCTATGAACACATAGTGCACAGCAGTACCATCTACTTCAGGGCCTCTTGTTTGTCCTGTCACTGATTTTGGACAAACACATTAATGACACTGATGGATAAAAATCTCTTAGTGCCTAATCATTTTAATTTTAATTATTTTAATAATTTAAATTTAATATTAAAGCACTTAAGAATACATTTTGTGGGGGAGCAGCGTTGGGACCAAAGGGTCACAGGTTTCCCCTGAGGTGAACACCTAGCCCCAAAACGGCTGCTTGTACACTGCAGAAGTGGCACAAGAGCCCCCTGCTCCAAATGTGCACACTACTGTCTACACAACCAATGATAGCAGTAAAAGCCACCATCGGTTCTTTTACGAATGTCCAATTACCTAGATAACCAAAACCAGCTCAAATACAGAGAACCTGGGAAGAATTGAGGCCCTGCAGGAAGTTAGACATGCACAGACTTAAATGCACATATGAAGCAGAAGACATTGTTTATCAAAGCATCCACTCAGTGATTGCTTTTCCTAATTAAACTGGAGAAAATCATTACTGTATTTGAAGAAAGCTTCCAGTTCCAAAATAGACAGAATTAGTAGAGAGAGAACATTTACTAATTCACAAGGAGTAGTCTTTAATAGAGATATTAACAGCTGGTTGCCAAAGGAGACAGTGTCCCGTGAATGAGGAAACGAATGGGAGAAATATCACTGGTATAATGTAGTGCAATATAATTGTTAGCAGATTTTTTATTTTTAGTTAATGAGTACTTGTTGAATACTGTGTTGTGACACTTCAGATGTGGAAAGAGGCCTCCACTCTCACACACTCTCAATATCACTGACAAACACAGGGCAGAGATTTCTGCTCCTTACTGAAACACAGAAGCCCCAGTTGTTGACTCTATCCTCTTTTCGTCACTGTCGAAATATCAAATAGCAACTACACAAAACACAGACAATGAAAAACCCACAAACTCGATTTCTTTGTTACGGAATTTTATTGATCTTGCAGCAACAGTGTCCACTGGCATTGGAGTTTCATTTAAAATAAAGTTGTTTAAATCAGAAAAGAAATTTACAGTAAGTTTGTTTCAAATCTCTTCCAACACATAATGTTAAGCCCTCATTGTCAAACCAAACAGATCTCAAATAAATCTGCCATCTGAATTATGTAATATGAAGACATTTAAATTGCAGAAAATGTGCAATGCAAACTGGGTTCAAGCAACCCCTGGATGTATCTGTCATCAAACATGTTCAGAGTTAATTACAAAGCCAAAACTGAAAATTAAACTTTTTTTATAGACATAATTCAGAGGTTCCAGTCATTAAGATAAACCAACTTAAATGGAAAACAGGAATTTCGTGGTGATTCATCTCCCAAGTATAGAGCTGCTGCGTGGACAGAGTACAATTAGCAGACAAGACTATGACTGTGGCTTTAAAGAAATAATTACTGGGCCAAAATGTTGTACTCTTACCACGCTGCTGTGTGAGCTTCAGTATCCCACAAACACATGTGCACTGTCAACTTCACAGCCGCTTGAGGAGGGAAATTAAGTCGAAAATAAAAGATAAAAAGTATTTGCGTTGCTCAATTGCCAAGTACAATGTCACCTGTTCAGTGTTACAGTGAAAAAATAAACATCTGTCGGAAAGTACAAATTGATGATGAGGAACCTAGTTTTAGTTACTGCATTTCATGTAAAGTAAGGCATGGGCGGGCATGACGCATGAAAAGAATAAGGTAATGTAAAATGGATAAGGACACTGGGGACTAATTTGTAGATTCAGGGATAGCACCTATCAAGCCGTGATGCAAAGAATGTTTTCTGGTTCAGTTTAACAAATCTAAAGGCTTGACAGTGCATATACCCAAACAAAAACCCTCAATACTAAGAAACGGCATCAAAAAATAAAATGCATATAAAACATCTGGACTATTTCAAGTTTTCATAATCTTCTTGTATCTCATCCAAGAAAGAACATTTGGATATTAACCATTTCCTTGCTGCTCTAAATGTCCAGATATTCAAAGTCACTAGGAAGATGGTGCCAAGTATAATTATCTGCCAACACAATAAACAGTTTTGATCAGTATAGTAACTGTGCTTGGCAGACGAGAAATGTATCATTAAAATTCATAGTGAGGCCACGTTTGTGATGAAGCGAGTGGCTCGGTGCTGTGGCCGAATCTAACTCTAAATGAAAGGCTTTTCAATTGCTGGATTTAGCTTTAGCTTTACACATCAGTGGGAAAATACAATCATTTTTAATGACTACAAAACAGTTCCATCGCAGCCTAAACTTCATTTTAAAAAATGTTTTACCCTGAAAGTTGGAAACTCAAATGGGCATGTGTTGCTAATGGAGACTAAATATCATGGAATGAAATGAAATCTTCCCCTAAATGGAAAATAGGAACAATTTTGCATCCCCACATAGCATCACTGAAAATTTAAAGGTCCACCTGATAACAGATTGTGGAGCTTTTCAAGTAAACCAAAAAATAAAAATTAAATAACATGCTTACTAGGGTCTTTAAAACTGTGATAGATACCAAAGCTTTGACTGATTCTAAGGCCGGTACTAAAAATCACCACCTCCTCCCCCAATTAACTTTGAATATTATTAACGTGCTGTTAAGGATGTTGACTCAATGAAAGCTGTTAAGATGAGCACAGCGATCGACTAATTGGACAGTTCTTGTCTTGGTAAATAATATTCAGGCCCGCTCCCTTGTTGTGTAGCTGTTGATTTGTACTGGCAACCATTGAAATAAATTCAAATAAGAGTTGGCCACACTGTACCTGTATGTATGATATACTGAATCCCAATGGTTTACACACATTACACCCAGCAGTGAGACAAAGAGCTAAAGAAGATGGCTGCCATGAGGGCTCACAACATTGGTTTCTACAAGCCAAGCCACTGGCACGCATGATGCCAGGTCATTTCCTTTTGCTGGTGTGGTTCCAGTCGGTTAGATGTCCATTTCAAACTGGGCGTCATCACCTGGAAATCAAAACAGAAAGAAAAACAAGGTACTGAGACATGTGGAGCGATGACACAAAGAGAAACAGTGGGTAACTGTACCAATGGCCTATTAGATGAAAGGGTTATTCATTCCGTACCATATCTCTTACCGGTTGTAGGCTTGCCATCATGGTTGTTGATGTGGTTGTTGGCTTCATTCTTCTTGTTCTCACTCAGGACATGTTGGCTGGTCACTCCAGGGATGACAGGCAAGTGAGCTGGGGGAGTCTGGGCGATCGGAGAATTACGCCTGTCCAGCAGGAACTTCCGGTCATAGATGATCCGGGTTCCTGCAACATAACACATCAACTTTTTGTCACTTAAGTCCATGAAACTGCTAATCCAAACCTAGCCATGTTTTTCCTTTTCGTTTCCTTTTCCATATTTACTATTATTTTATTGCTCTATGGAAACCCCATGAGCTCTGCCAGCCTTTGAGTATGAACTGAATAACTGCTCTAGCAGTCTGTGGTTCTTGAAAATCATTATTTTATCTATTCCCACATTTGAAAGCAAAATGTTTATATACAGTACAATTTGTACACCAGTCTATACCCGCAGAAGATGCAAAACTCATACAAAAACCTATATACTGTGCACTTATTTCTGCTGTAAATGTAAATCTGTGTTCATTTATCGTTCTTAGTCAGATCCATCTATGTTTTTTTTCCACAGCAGTCATGAATTGCCATGACAAGAAACCACCAGTGGAGCTAATAAAGTTAACAACTCAGCTCCAGAGATTATTGCAGCAATTACCTTTATCAGCTGGTTAGTCCTCCCTGCTTCTGTACTGTGTTGCTATAAACCACAAGTATAAATAACACGAATTTTATTCGCCTCAAACTAAACATGCATGTGAAGCAGAGTTGAAACAAGTAGTGGGCTGACGGAAATTCTGCAACTTTATCTGTGGAGCTAGACTTTTGGATAAAAAAAAATCCACAACTTTCATATATTTTCTCGGCAATATGAGGAAACATACTGGCTTGGCACAGATTCTTATGCAGAGGTAAAGCAGACAAAGTCCTGCAGCTATATTTAATAGATTTATTGTACTTCCTTATTAGGAATGGAATATTTCGCCTGTAATCAGTCATATGATATAAAGCTGGAGCATAATATTCGCCATATTTTTTTTTAAATTCAAATTAATTTTCGCCATGAATGACAAATCAAACCTGTCCACCTTGTTTAAATCAAACAGCTGATGCATTTATTAGAATCTCTGCGCTGCAAACCAACCAATCAGGCCGCAGATAGAAGGCAAATGGGGCGGGGCTAAGCTTTGTTTTTGTTTTGATCGGGATGACAAGGCAGCCTAGGCCACACTGACAGGAACAGAAAAATGTTAGCTGAGTGCTCAAACACCACGCCTAGCGAACTATCCTTCCTTTCTTTCTTTCAAAAAATGTCATACGGCAGAGGCCCTCACCGCCGGGAGTGGTAGAGAATAAAGTGCCTCCAGGGGTGGTACAGTAGTCATGAGGTAGCTGCGTTGTGTCGTTGATCAACACCGTCCTGGTCGGGATGGCCCTGCTCTCGCTAAGCTGACGACTGGTCGACATTTTTAGCGCCGATTCGGGGACAAATCCAGCAGCTGCAGAAAACGGTGGTGTTTATTTCCCGACGGACGGTGGAATCCCGGGCCGTTCCCCACTCTCTTATATCTTCCCGAAGGCTTTCTTGTCTCTCCTTTCGTCCTCCCAGCCGTCAGCACCGTCCCCTCCCTCAGCAAGGCAGGAAGCACGACAAGCTGCGTACGGATATGAAGTCAGGGGCGCGGAGCGTCACTGATGGGCCAGCCTCCTTTATAGCCACTGAGAAACTATATGTGAGAAGCATATACGACTTATGTAATTTATTTTATTGTAAAAAATAAAATCTGGCTATGCCATCTACATTTTTAGATAACATGAAATCATTTTTTTTTAAGTCATGCTATAGTTTTGATGTTACTGTAGTTTGCACAACTTCTGCCATTTTATGCTATTCTGAAATAAATTAGTTTAAAAGGAAGTAAAGATAACAAATGGATAAAAGATGAAATAATAATCAAAATCGTAACTATTCGCGGTGGACGTCAGATGGGCATATTTATACTGAAATATTCATTTTTACATTTTGAGATGGCCAAAGTATTGAGACTGATGAAGCCAAGTCATTGGATGATGCAGTCAAATGCAGATTATAAGACAAGTTGTCCAAGTTTCCATCAGGTCAAGAGACACATCAGAATCATATGATCAATAGTTTTCATTCGGATACAGGCATAGTAGTCTTATAGCAGTATAGTAGTTCTATAAATAATAATTTAAGCTAAGGACTAAGGACAAATAGTAGCCTGCATCAAGATTGTTTAAGAAATGTGAGAGTCCACCTTCTTGGTTGACTGAGTATAAGAAACTGGGTTTGAATTCATCCTTACATAATAAAGAAATCAATACATTTCCAAAAACAAAACAACCACACAAAAACATAAGTGACAAGACTGTGCTCAGTTTATTGCAAGATGTGCAAGCAGAGATACTAACCGCTCATTTTAGTCATGAAGAAAAGTCGAACTGTAATGCAGAGGATTATACGAAAATATAGATTTATTTAATATTCCGATGACAATAATATAATATACTCATACTCTACAGGCCTTTCATAGCGAAACTAGTTTATTGCGATTACATCATACTTTACAGATATTTTCCCTAGGCATTGAATGCATCATTGAAGTGCGCCTGCGCGGTGCCCTCTGCGACCAAAAGAAATATCTAACGAAGGCTCAGACGATTCCTTCCGTCGCCATCCACCATCACAGGTCCAGACAGAAACACAAACCCGGACTTGAACATGAGCTTCACAGTAGAAGAGAGGGGAAACCCGAACTCCCTGAGCTACCGCCTGTTCTTCAGTAAGTAGAAACAATAGTAGAAATAATAAACTTCTGTCTGAGTTTGAGGACTCTCCACAAACACCACGGACCGGTGGAAATCTCCACGTGTCACTTATTAATCGATCCTCTCCCGGTTTATTTTATCATGCCAGTATTAGCAGTGATTCATGTTCTTGCGCTGGAAACTCTCGCAGATCGCGATCGCGATTGTATTGCGGCTATTCCTCAGGTCTCCTTATGATTCATTTTACTTGCGCTGACCAGTTCTGCTGGTTTCACCGGCTAATGCAAGTGACATGGTGCGTCTTTGACATAAAACATGCCTCGATCTTGTAACAGTATAGTTGCCTGATTCTGATAAAAGGAAGTTTGATATGGCGGTAATTCACGCAAGGTGCTTAAATACGTCATTCAGGATTGGATCGTAAAAAGTGAGATGACAACGCCCTCTTTGATTATTTTAGGTTGAATGGATCCATTGTTGCTGACTGCTGGACAGTCAGTCCTTGTAATTTCACAGATGGATTATTTAATATTTAACTGTGCGGTCATTTTGGTGGATATAGTTTTCGGTGCTGTTAAACTGTACTGAAATAAGCACAAAACTCTTTCTGTTATTTTACCCAGTCCACTGACTAAAATGCGGTAGCCAAAACTAATAAAAACATGTGTTGATACAGTATAATTCAATAGCACTACAAAGCCACAGCCTCCAAAATGAAAACACAGTTGAATCGACAGCTTTTGATCATTTTAAACTAATGCTGAATACCATAACCTTCATTAAAATAAAATTTGGTGCAGGGCTATTATATTAGAATAAATTGTGTACCTAATATAACTGCCAGGCGAGTTTAGGCTCAAGTAAAGTTTGTCAGAATCACTTAAAGCTTACTCTTCATCATCAGTGTTCAACAGTAATGCAGACCTAAGTTTAACATATGGGCAAAATAAGCCTCAGCTGACATTGGTTGGTTAAGCATGGGCATTGGCTTTTGTATGCAGCGGGCTTTAAATACAAACTGTCCTATCCTTACCAGTGTGTGCACTGTCACATTTATGTTTCATTTAACATAAATTGTTTCAAGAGTAAGCTGTGGCATGTCGTAGCAAGAAGTAGACCTGTTTAATGTCATGTTTAAGTTGTCGACATAAGTGTAACTGTCAGTCTGTGTATTCTGGCCGTGTTCTCACTGCATTTTATTGTGTTTTGCAGAAAATGCAGAAGGAAAGTACATCTCACCATTCCATGACATCCCAATTTATGCAGATGAGAGTCAGGTAAGAAAGCACACAGTATCTCACCTCTACTCTACTGAGTATGCAAATATGTGTGTATTCTTCAAATATGCCTTCTGGTTAAATCGCTCTTGCCCTTCTGTCGTACATATGCAGTTGTATCTACGGTAGCTTCAGGTAATACTCTCCACAATAGTGCGGTCATAGTCTGTCAGCAAGGAAATGGCCTTTACTCTTTATTTTCTGCCTGCTATGTCAATATGACTTGTGATAGCAGTGGATTTTCTTTTATCTTATCTTTCTGTAACTGTTCATCTTATTTAAGTTACGGCCACAGCAGTAAGAGCCAGAACGTTATTTATGCAGTGGTGATGTGGCTTAAAATCACTCCATATATGCAATTAGGTTAAGGATTTTAATGTAATTTATATGTATATTTATATATCTTTTTTTCTCCCTTATAGAACATCTTTAACATGGTTGTTGAAGTACCAAGATGGACAAATGCAAAGATGGAGGTATGACTCTCTTTTATGATCTTCAACCATTAGGTCAGGCTTTAGTGCTTGACCTAAATGTATTCATTCAAGTGTTTTCATCAGTGTAAAACCACATTATATTGATAGATTTAGTGATTTCTATAATTAAATATGATTTAAAATAACTGCAATGTGTATTTAAATCATACATTTCCTCCAATCTAAATAATATGTATATTTATTCACATTAGTTGTGTCTATAAGCATTATACATGTATTTTACAGATCGCTACAAAAGACCTCCTGAACCCAATAAAGCAGGATGTGAAGAAGGGGAAGTTGCGCTATGTTGCCAATGTTTTCCCGCATAAGGGCTACATATGGAACTACGGGGCCATTCCTCAGGTCAGTATTTTGTTTGTGATGCTAATGTGTGTTCTCCTGAAGTCGGTGAAACGGCATAACAAAGTGCTATATGTTTCTACTTGAGCCACGTTCTGATTGGCCTTCTCCAATAGCCGGAGCAGCACCCATACATGTTTGAGCCTAAAAGTGAAGCCTGAGAAACTGTTTCGCAAAATTGGCATACACTCCGCGGTGCAGGATGAGTCAGCATTATTCCAAGAAAAGACAACCTCTAAAATACCATTAAGAACAATAATAAAACTCCCTTTTAGTCAATGTTGGGCCAGATATATTGTGTGAGACATATTCTATAATAACATCATTTGTTTTAATGGGGACTTTAATAATGAGCAGCAACCACTGTTGTTAAAGTTGCCTTCTTTATTACTGCCGTCATGTTTTAGACATGGGAAGATCCAGCACATAAAGATGGAGACACTGACTGCTGCGGTGACAACGACCCCATTGATGTCTGCGAAATCGGCAGCAAGGTACAACGCTGGCTGGCGATTTTACAGCCATACATGTTTTTCGTACAAAATGTAGAATGCTGTTGATGTGGAGGTGAGAACTCGTTTGTTACCACAATCTGCAATGTCCTCTCTAGGTGTGCACCCGTGGGGAGATAATCAAAGTCAAGGTACTCGGTGTCCTGGCCATGATCGATGAGGGTGAGACTGATTGGAAAGTGATTGCAATAAATGTGGAGGACCCTGAAGCCAAGGACTTAAACAGTAAGCCCTTTTTTTTCTGTGTGGGTTTTGCCGCAGTGCTGCATCAGTCACAGCATGCACTTATTTTGTTGTCCCCGTCTATTTCCAGACATCGGCGATGTCCAGCGCCTCAAACCTGGCTATCTAGAGGCCACGGTCGACTGGTTCAAGAGATACAAAGTGCCAGATGGGAAGCCAGAGAACCGCTTTGCTTTCAATGAGGAGTTCAAAGACAAGGTGTTTACTTAATCCACATTTGGCATTACTTTGTCCAGGACAAACAGATTTAGATTAATCTTTAACATTTGCCATGTGCCATGCAAGGATTTAGTGACTTTTATATAATATGCAATTAACTGCCATAGCCCTACTTCTAAACTAAGTTATTGATGTTTTATTTTCAGGACTTTGCCATTGAAGTTATCAAGGCCACTCACAACTTCTGGAAAGCCCTCATCACCCAAAAAGCTAATGCTGGTGAACTGAACTGGTAAACGCTGCATTTCTTTTACAGCAAATGTGCACTCACATTCATTATTGTCTTAATTATAATATAAAGACATCAAATATAAATATAAATGTCCTACATTCTCAAACAGCAAAAACACATGTGTGTCAGCCACTGACAGTCCTTACTGCTGCTCAGCAGATGAGGCTAAAGCTGCTGTTGGTGAGGTAAGTAAGATTTTCTTCATCCTGTTTTGCAACATCAGACATTTCAACACAAGACCTCTTCAACTGTTTCCATCTCTTTTTAGACATGTCCCTGTGGAAAAGAAGAGCCCATTCCATCATCAGGTAGTGTTTCAATATCCCTTTCAATATTGTTCAATTTCTGCTGAATCTGACTGAAAATGAACGTAATGTTTTCATTTGCAGTTGATAAATGGTTCTACTATGAGAGGAAGTAATCCTGGAGCTGTCTGGATTGGAGCAGAAGGAAAGGCTTGTCTCTCACAGGAATACTTGAAGATGAACTAGCATTAGGAACCAATGGGGTGACTGGATATTGTGTCTGGGTCTGTGTCTTCCTGGTATAGGGGTTAGATACTGTAGTGAAAGAGAAGTAAAAATGTACTCATGTCATGACCAATGAATTTTCCACATATTTAACAAATATCTCCTCCGAGATGTGCTGTCATAAACTAAGTACAGGTACTGTGCAAAGCAGATACCGGTGTCCTGTATGAGAATGAACTGCTTTAATAAAGCTTCTCTGTTAAATTATAATCAAAGTGTGAGTTTCATGAGTTGGTTTATGTGTCCTCCTAGGACACGCGAAGTCTATGGTGTTTTGTGTGTGTGTGTTTGAATGGTGCCACCTAGTGTTCGTTACCTGGCATGATATTTGTTTGTTTAGTGTACAGGATGCTTGATTGGACGCGGTGTTACAATCTCTAGCAATTCAGCACGGTACTTAATTTAAATGGTTTATTGTCATGTCTGTACAGTAAAAATGTAAATTATTACAGGAAACTAGTAATTACGGGTGTCAGGACGGTTATGGTTAACTAAAAATCAACAAAAAACTAGACGTGACATGTGAAAAAAAACAGCTTTATTTACTGATATGAACTTTAGATAAAACAACAGTGTTTAAATTAAAATGTATTTGTAAATGTCTTCCCATGTAGTCTTTTCTATTTAGTCAGAGCATGTGTTTATTCAGACGGGGTGTCTGACTGTCGAGACAGACAAGACAACAACAACAAAAAACTGAAACCAAAAAAATAAAATAAAAAAGGATGCGACCAAATAAAAACTAAATATTTTCAAACAATGGAAATGAAAGTTAGAAAAAGAAAAAAAACCACAAACGAATAACCTCATATACTATTTGTGAATGAAAACTACTCTGTACTTCTGCTGAAGTTCTTATAAGAATGTTTTTAAAAGAGTTTTAACTAAGTACTTAGCCTACAACACTACGTAAATGATAATATATGTGTAAATGACGTGGAAGTTACTGCAAAATGTATTTTATAATCATTATTATTTCTTTATTTAATATACCTTCCCTCGCGCTTTAATGTTTATCGGCCGTCCTGGTGACGTACTTCCGGCTAACTGTCAAATTTGCGGTCTGCATGTCAGTCGACGGGACAGAGTTGGACCAAATACCAACCGACGAGGAGTTAACAAATTCGGGAGACCAAGGTAATATCGCAAATCGTGAATACAATTTACTTTGTATATGTATCCATGTTTCCATTTAAGTCCGCTAGTTAAAGTTACCATAAAGTTACTGGCTTAACTTGGACCTTTCGGAGCCGTTTACACGCTCATGTTTACTGAATTTATTTTTGTTTACTCTTTGTCAGCTGATGCCGCTACAGCTACAGCTACATGTGACAGGCCGAACCGCGGCTCAGATTGTTAAATTACTAGAATAATCGTTTCTGAGGAGCTTTGTTGAGAGTTTAGTGGGCTCTCATGCATTCTGGTATTATTTATGTATTTATTCATTGGAGTACTGATACGGCATTTTTGAGAATTCGCTGAGTACTAGCAGTATGTATTATGCTGCATGTCATATTCCACACATGTGGGAATAAAATTAAGTGACCCTGTAGAAACATTTTATGATAAACTAGTCAACAATCGGGTGTTTTCCAGAAACCTTAGTCACTGAAGGCCTCTCTGTTCAAGCACATTAAGTTCACTGAGAGTGACAGGTGTTTGTGTCTGTGAACGAGAGGGAGAGGGAGAGAGAGAAGCTGGGGGTGACCACCAAGATCAAGTGTCCTTGGCTTGAGTTGACATAAAAATAGGCAGAGGAAGATCAGTGTGCCTCTGCTCTCAGAACAGACTAGCAGTCTGTTTGTTGCTTTGCTTAGCTCTTTTTCTTTCATACTTTAAAACTTGTGTAATTGCTTGTGATTACGCAGAGCTTACACATACCAGCAGAGTAATCCAGGGTCAGAAAGGCTGATGAACAATGAGGCTCAGTGCTAGCTTCTGTAATGCAACATTGTCCTGTGGCAACAATATTTTACATTCTGTCATTGTTTTCTGTTATATGGGACACGTGGTTGAACATAAACTAAATGCCTACTGATACCTTACACGTTTTTTTTTATTCCAGGTTGTCGAGAAAAATGTCTTTTATACTTGATTGGATCTACAGGGGATTCAGCAGCGTCCTGCAGCTATTAGGTGGAGTATAATGCTAAAGCTCGATACGGTATAATGCTCGATACGGTGCAATGTTTTTGTCATATAAACTGAAATGCTATTAGACCTTATGGAATATCAGCGATCACAAAACAATGTATGTGTTACAGAAACATTAAAGTATGTCTTAATACAAATTTATTTAACTGTAACTGGCAAATGGACAATTAAAAGCCAATTGTTTTTTTAATTTTAGTGTATTTCACCAATTCTAACCGTAAATACTCACAGCTGTGTAGACTTTAATATATTCTTTACTCTCTTTGGCTGAAAACATAAACCAATAAGCAGTAAAATAACAATATTCTAACCTCAAAACTTTTCCTAAATATGAGAAAAAAATTTAAACTCCTTGGTGCCTTTTTTTCTTTGCTTCAGATTTTTTTCTGAGTTGTAGTCCGTTCTCATCCTTTTGATTTCTTTCTTCCATTAGGACTGTACAAAAAGAGCGGCAAGCTGGTTTTCCTCGGACTGGACAATGCTGGAAAAACAACACTCCTGCAAATGCTCAGAGATGACAGGCTAGGACAGCACATGCCGACGCTATACCCAAGTACAGTGATTCAACATTAAGCAGTCAGCTTCATGTTTCTTGCTTCCTCATTTATATTAAGTCTTCTTTGCCCTCAGCTTCTGAGGAGCTGACCATAGCTGGGATGACCTTCACAACTTTTGACCTAGGAGGTCATACACAAGGTGGGAGTTAATGGAACTGATGTATTTGCACAAGTGTCACACAAATACTGAAAGGTTGTGGCTTCCACAGCACGGAGAATTTGGAAGAACTATTTCCCAGCCATAAACGGTATAGTCTACATGGTGGATTGCGCTGATCATGAGCGACTAGGAGAGGCTAAAGTTGAACTGGACGTGAGTAAATTAGAAAAATTTTACTTATTAGATGAATGCAGGACATTTGTTTATACTTGCATCTGTTTTGATACTACTTCTTGTGGGTAGGCCCTGTTAACAGATGAAACCATCTCAAACATCCCAGTACTCATCCTGGGGAATAAGATAGATCGTCCAGAGGCTATCAGTGAGGATGCACTCAGAGGGATATTTGGTCTTCATGGACATACAACCGGAAAGGTGATGAGTGTGTGTTTGCAGTTCTTTTTTTTTGCATCTATTGAACTACATCTGTCTGTATAATTTAAAGTGGCAGAAAATAAAACCTAATATTTGCAGTAGTATTCTCCTTACCCTGATTCATAACCTGACCTGTCAATAGTACATATGTGTGCAAGCGGCCACCCTTCAATAGACTGGCGACCTGTCCAGGGTGTACCCTGCCTCTCGCCCAATGACAGCTCCAGTTCCCAAGTGGTTTCAGAAAATGAATGAATGAATCTGCAAGCCGCCTTTTCATCCAAGAACACTTTCACTGCATAATATCAGTGAAATCACTTCACAGGTGCTGCAACCCAGGTGGCACTGCGCTTTCTTTTGTAATTTCTTGTATAAATCTTACTTTTTTCAGTCAAATCTGAGATTCCAAGGGCAGCCATAACTGTGCAAATATCACCACCTGTCATGATAAATACCATAGCAATGGGGGGGGCATCATGCTGTTGAGAAACATTTGCTTATTAGCTGCCTCATGCAAAGTTTTCATTATTAATGTAAATCTTCTTAACTGCCTGCTGTTTTTCAGTGAAAGAGAAAAGAGAGGAACTAATGCAGAATTCAGCTGAAAGCAATTTGGAAGACATGTTTTAGTTATCCACCTGAATGAATAGTGGAAAGCTCTAAAAATAGCCATAGCTCTGACCATGCTTCAGTCTTTTCTTTAGTAAAAGTACCATTACAACAGGGTAAAAACTATTATACAAGTCAAAGTCCTGCATGAAAAAATCCACTTTAGTAAAAGTGTTAGCAGACACTTACATACTAAATCATCAGTGTATAAGCAATGTGAGATAATGAAGTGGACTTGAAAGAAAATACAGAGATCTTTGTTGAGATATTGGATCATTTGGACATTTACTGTAATGAAACAACGTGAGACATATAGAGGTTAAAACAGTATATGTGATTAAAGAGCTTGTTATACTATCTGTCACAGTCTTCACTTTAAAATCACAAAAAAAACAAAAAACACACGATGAAAAGGATGAACTATAAATTAAGATCTGTTCCTTTACATGTGTGTTTGTGTTTCCTCACAGGGCACAGTGTCACTGAAGGAGCTGAATTTGAGACCAGTGGAGGTTTTCATGTGCAGTGTGTTGAAGAGACAAGGATATGGGGAAGGTTTCCGCTGGCTCTCCCAGTATATTGACTGATTCACAGCCTTATCCAAACTTACAATGCTGTCTGTGCACAAACATGTCCCACACAAAACTACCTGCAATACAGAAATATTTTGTTAAATAATATATAAGACTTGGACTGCCAGTAAGAAATATGTTTTAAATAGCATTTTGTATTAATACACTTTGTATTCTTCATCCGTTTAAAGAAATGTACTGTATGTCATATCAGTAACACCACAGCCACACCACTCAGACTGAGTGTGGAGAATACTCTCTATGCTGTGGTGTACTTAAAGCTTGTAGAGAATTCTGTCTGGGACATATAGAGCATGTTATCGCCGTGAACCAGCTTCTGACCCAGGTTTATTTTTGGTTGCTGGTGTTAACTTACCATGAAGGTCGATTTAGTTAACTTTGTGGGCTTGGAGTTACTTTACCTTGATTGGCAATGAAACAGACAAACCATATCTTTTTTATTCATTTATGTTTTGAAACTAATGGGGTATCCCTTTTTGGGAGGTTGCTGCAAACATTTGGTGGTATATTTGTTAATGTTGAGACAGTAGCCAGCTACCTCCAAGGATACTGACAGTTCTCCTAAATGCATCGTTTTTCTTTTAAATCCGTGAAAGGTTTACGACTACTGCCAATAATATGAATGTGACCATAAGTGCTTTAGCTGACTTTTTACCACGGGAAGCTTTATTTAATACTACACAGTATTAAATTATTTCAGTACATGATAACTGAAACAGCACAGTCAGGTGATTTAACTAAGTCATACTCAGAGGATGCCAAACTACCTGTTGTCATGATAAGTAACTGATGTAAGATGAATGAAGTACTTTGTGATTAGTTGCTGCAACAATATGCAGTGATAATATGAGAGTACTTGGTTGGTGTTTAAAAATAGTCTGCGCACACAGTATATGCATGAGAATATCTTTCATTGTTAAAAAAGAAAATTTTGTGTATAAGTTATTATTTATATTTTGAAATAAAACTGGCTTATGTTACCTCAGTCACTGAGATACTGTATGAAGTAATGCTCCAAAAGGTAGGTCATGTTCTTTTTGGATGTGACGTGTGAAGTTTAGTATAATAAATATTTTTGACAATCCTTCAAACCTTGTTTGTCATTGTTTTTCCCCCCAATATTAAATTGCATACAGACAAGCATCTGCATATTGCAAGATGCGCTTGCAAGGAATATTTTGATACACATCTAACCCAGGTAAATGTGGGTGCCTTAAAGAACACCCTTGTTGTATATTATTAGTTAAAAATTAAAAATCAGTTGCAACAAGCAAGAACCAAAAGACAGATTAGGAATGAAGCAACCTGTTGCCAATGTACATTTTGTTACTCTATTAATAACTTTTATATATTTCACTGTAAATCAGTGAATCCCAAACATGCCAGTATAAAAGTAAAAAAAATAAAAAATAAAAAATACATCGTTTATTATCAAAGGAAACTACATAAACCGTGCAGCAAAACAAGGAACTGCTTTCCACCATCTCGTTTCTCATTGGCTGTTTGTATTTACATCCAGACCAATCACGTGTACCACTGAGACACAACCAGGAAGTAAAAAGCGGAATTGAAGTTTGAAGAACTCCAGCAAAGGATATTTACGATAAACTAATAGTAAACACGTTGCTATAGCCAAGCAACATGTAGTTTTGTTTTCTTGTCTCACCACTGGTCTGTAGCTATTTTTAACGTCCTACTTTTTCAAAAGTTTTCCGGTGTCTCCAGCTGAGCGGTATTGCTAGCGGCATGGAGTTAAAGGCAGTAGAGAAGTGCTGCTGTGTTGTTAAGGTGTCAGAGGCGTTTTCTGCAAAGAAAGCATCGAGCTGCAGCGGGGTTATCGTCCATCCTCAAACTGGAACTATAATATGTACCGGTCTCCCGTTTTCACGTTTTATTACCGACAGAGAGTCCCACTGCTCGGACAACGGCTTCCTGTCACCGCACAGCTTCAGTGACAAACTTAAAATCAGCGTCAGCTTTTCTTCTCAGCCGGCATTGGAGAGCGACCAAAACGCACAGGGAGAATTATTCACACGAAACCGAAGCAAAACAACACGGCAAGCGGGAGGTTGCAGCCGAGTTGCTGATGCTGGTGGACTGTGTGGAGTTTAAAGAGGCTTTCCAGGCAGTTTTCCAAGAGGCTGACCAGTGGCGTTTCCATGGCGATGAAGAGGATAAGGAGCTAATCAGAGATGCCCAGTTCCTCAGCTGGTTTGCTGTACTCAAGGCGAGACCTGTGGCTGACAGCAGCTCAGACTCGGGGACCATCCCCTGGCAGAGCAGCTCATCTCTTCAGAAAGGCAGCCCAGTTGTTGCATGTGGCTCCCCCTTTGGCTCCCTCTGCTTAGATCTGTTCTGCAGCACACTCAGCAGAGGTATCATTAGTAACCTTGCAGGAGAGGACAACGCTGTCATCCTCACAGATGCCCGCTGCTTACCAGGCACAGAGGGCGGAGGGTTGTTTGAGGTGAAAGGTGCAGATGATCTACGTCTCATTGGGCTGATCGTGTCCCCATTTGGCTGGAAGGCCAATGAGTGGATCGGCCTCACCCTTGTCTGCTCCATCCACTTGATATTCGGGAATGTCATATGCTACATGACTGCTCAAGATCCGTTCCGAGACGTCTGGCTCCACTCGGGAGAGACAGGCCTCTACATGTCCACCACAGCTCACGAGTCAAAAGCTGTTAAATACCCAACTGTGTGCTTTGTGGACAGTGGACATTGCTGGGGCTCCGGGGTAGTTGTCACCTCTCAGCTGGTTGTGACCTGCCGGCATGTTGTCAACAGGAAGTCTAAAGTCACCCTGAAGTTCCATCACAGGGACAGGTGACAGCACATTCATTATCTTAAGAGGCCCCTGTGGTGTGGGCTGTCCCAGACTACATCAGCACGATTTATAGCAGGAAAAACATAAGTGGACAACAAAGGCTCTGTAACATTAAGTGTCCCAGTATATCTCAGTGTATACGTGTGGTTTAGGGGCCTTTGGTAATCTGTAGTTTTTCTGATTTCAGTGTTGAAACTATTCACATATTTCTTTTTTTTTGTTTTGCTGATTCATGTTTCAGAGTCCGTAACGTTGTTGGAAATGTCCTGTTTTCCACAAAAGCATCGTCACCCTATGATTTGGCTTTGGTACAGCTTAGGGACGCCATCCCAGAAGCCGTGGTCCCTCGAATGTCACAGCGTTTCAGTCTAGGTTTGATATCAGTCTTGTTCAGCAGAAACAAGGGTACTATGTTGTGTTTCTTTACACCAGTGAAATTCATCTGCGTCTTGGTTTCTCTGTCTTCAGGGGATCCTGTAGTTGTGGTGGGATATGGTGGGTTGGGTCGGAGCTGTGGACCGTCCCTTACCTGTGGCATCGTCTCCAAAGCCATCCGTTTGAATAACCAGCCTGTCATGCTCCAGACCACTTGCGCGGTACAAGCAGGAGCCAGCGGGGGTGCTGTGGTGCAGAAACACTCAGGAGAGCTGCTGGGTAAGGAACCATGCAGCTACAAAAGTTTGTACTACTTTTGAACAGTGGGGGGCATATGACGACCATGAAAGACTTCGCTGTAATGCACAGCTTGTTTACAGAAAATACAGCTATACTACTCAATCTGCACTGCTTTATTATCAGTTTTAGGAAGTAAATGACTCGAATTTGCTGTTTTGCAGGTATTGTGTCCAGCAACACAAGAGACTTGGCTACCAAAGTGACCTACCCTCACCTCAACTTTAGCATCCCAGTGACTGTTTTCCAGGGATTGTTGCAGCGCTTTGAACAGACGAGGGATGTCAACATTTTCCGGGTGCTGGACACCTCAGAAAAAGAAGTCAGACGGGTGTGGAGGCTACAAGGTGCTCAAAGCAAGCTATAAATGACAACCCTGCATTTTGATACACGCAAGAGAAAAAAATCAGTTATATGCAAAATCATGTTAGTCAAATTGACATTATGTGCATTTTTAAAAGAAAATAGTTTCTAATTCTAACTTTCATGAAGGAAAGAGTAAAATATTTAACAGACCACTTAACACTAACAGTTACATTGATTATTTATTGTACTGTAATTAAATAAATAAAAGTTTATTCAGGTAACATTTAGTGTATGCTGGGTGTATGGACACAGTTACCCACATCCTCCAGAGCTAGATGACTGAATAAAATGAATTAAAATGATTAATTATCCATATATCCTCACTATGTACAGTCATAAAGTATTAGATTTCAAAACTGACACTTAATCCTTAGTTATCTCACGTTTACAGTATCAAAACAAGACACATTTCCTGGAAGCATGTGTCATGATTTCCACCTGGTACTGGTGCATATGGTTTGTTTTTACCATGCTGGAGGAATATTCAGCATAATAAGCTGACAGGCTGCCGAATATGATTGGTCCCTTTGGGCAGACAGAGAGCTGCTGCTGCTGGTATCAGGTATTCAGACATCTGTTGGCAGGCATACCCACTCACAGCTAACACATTTGAGGTTTCGCCCACTGGGACATTACTGGTACTGATTTCCATTATCACAGAAACGTGAAACTGAGAAATGACATTTCAGAGGATTGGTTACTGTCAATTTTTACAATACGAAGACAAGCTTTCTTAGCCCGAGCTCCTGAGGACGTGCATACGCTGTAACATACTCAAAGGTTTCTATTTCACTGTTCCCAGACTGGATAGTTCACAGTGGAGAGCCTTGAGCAATGTCCCGAGGAGGCTGAAGAGAAAGCTTTCTATAGGCATTGTGCTGTTAGAAGTGCTGATATGCAGACCTGGGACTATATCTTATTTCTGCTGCTTTCCCATAGCTATATGCTACACTTCACTGCAGAATAGTGTAAAGCAGGAGTAGAAGTGAGCTGACAGTAGAGAGTGGGTCACACAGAGGGGCGATGGTAGATTTAAGCAGTGTTTTAAGAGCCATTAAAATGTTATAGTGTTGAAATGTGCAATCTGATTCCTTCTTTCAAACAATTTCATCCTGGAGAAAAATAATTCTCATGTATTTCGTATGTCTCTCTTATTAGACATACCTAATAAAGTAAAGCTCCCCATTTCCCCACTAATCTTTTAGAACTGAAGCTACTGGGATGAGAGACAAAACGTCTTCAAGAAAGTCCAGCCGCCCTTGTTTCAGCTTCGCTTTTCGCATTTATCATGACCACAAACCATCCCAGAAAAATGAAGGGGGCCATGATGCAGTGATAATGGAATCGATGGATATTAGAGTCTGGATTTATTGACTCATAGTATTTGACAGCTTTGGCCTTAATGGCTTTGTGTGTAACAAAGAAAAAATGGTACAGATCACAGAATGTTGACTTAATTCCCTTTAGCAATGACTGCCTTCATTAGGGCTGTGTGTAAAAATGTGATGATGGTATTTGCTTTTAGTATACCCACTGATAATTCTTTTACACATTTCTCATTAGATTTAACTTTCATCCTATTGGAGTTTTCTAAAATCATTTTAGCCATCCCTCAACTTTGCTATGAGCCTTCATCAGGTCATAATTGCTGCTGCACCCTTTGCGTTCAGTAACAATTAGCCACTGTCGGCTGAGATGAGAAAGAAAACCAGAAAGAGCTCAGACTCAGATGTACGGTGGCCAGCTGGTCCACATAGATCATTTTATTTTATTTAACTTTTTTTTATTAAACACAATAATTGATCCACATTATGATACGATGCACACTTGTCAGCTAAGCAGTACACTCTGCTAGTCGTTCAAGGCATTGGTTACGGGACTAATAGGTGACATTCAGTCTTCTGATACACGCATTATTTACAGGCTAAAGAGTGACGCGTGAGAACCGTTTTCTTAGTAAGTCATGAATGGGACAGAGCACTACTGTCACATACGAGCCGAAGCGTATGAAATGAAAATGGTGAGGTGAAAGGGTGCTTTTCAATATTCTATTATAGCTTCCTTTCTGTAATGACAGTCCTCTGTCTAAAAGCCAAAACTGCTTACAGGGCTAAATGTAGTCAATCTGCGAGCATAATAGATGAAAAAGAGCCAGTTTGGATTATTGAAATGCACCCAGTCTTGCTTCATTATTTTTTAATGCAAGCCCATGACAAGCACCTGCAGTTTCTTAAAGTCTCCATTATGCATCAGCTAAAAACTGCTCAAAGAGAGTTCAAAAGACATACAACAGAAGAGAACGAAGATTCACAAGTATGAAGGACAAAACTCTTGATTCCAGACCCATAATTTCTTTATAGCGATATTTCCCCCTCCCCCTGCCCGTGTTAAGAACATCCTGTAACATTAAATACTCCCATAACATATGCATCTTCGCCATGTGCAACCCTCTCCCTCGCTTCTTCATGAGTCAGTGTTGTTCCGAGTGTGAGCACATCATCACGTCCATGTCTTTGCAGGATCTGTGTGTGTGTGTACGTGTGTGCGTGTGTGTGTTTGGGACCGTCGCGATGCTCCTGTAGAGGGGCCGGATTACACGTTGGCCTTTTACCAGATGTATCCCCCGTCATCCACCTCGCCCACCTCTCCCTCTTCCTCCTCAGCTTCCTCTGCGGTCTCCTCGGCTTCTTTCTCCTCCTCGTCTTCCCATCCAACGCCGCTGCCAAAATCACCTGAATATGCCACTTCATAATCTGCGGGAAGATGGAGAGAAATCATGCAGAGCGAGGGGGGTATGCAGGCAAATTGAATTATTGCCGTGGCAGCCCCGTGCATCGCAATAAATTCCGCTCATCATGTCTTCCTCTCAGCTTTGATGGAGTCCTTTCTATACCACTGAGCGATGCTGAAATCAGTTAAAAAACATTGACGGCAGAGGCAGAGGAATGGGGCATGTGTTTGACTTTGTCTGGATTTAATAGCTATTTCTAAACCTTGCCAAGGGAACCATTCTTATCAGGAGCAGGTTCAGTCCAACCAGCCCTCATTTATCTTGAAAGACTTTTCTCACAGCGACAAGCGGCGCTTTAGAATGCAAATGACTCCGGACACATGAATGTGGCACTGGTCCCTGCAGTGAGTTATGCAGCAGTGGGCCTCAGTCCTCTAACATAAAGGAAGCCTTGTGTGGAAGGCATGTGGAGATGCTGTGTAGTACAGAGACGATGCACGGCGTATTTATTTTTTTTCTCCTTCCAGCTTTAATGAGCTTTCAAGCTCAAATGCGATTCATTTATTGACAACGGAAATTGTCTCACCGCAGTCTGGCTTGCCACGAATCCTAGACCCGGCGACTTCTCCTCCGTTTCGGTCGACACACCAGCACTCTCCCCTGTCACACTGCTGCTTCCTGTAGTAGCCGTCTTCGTCGCAGCTCGGAATAAATCGACCTGGCATTCACACACACATAAATAATTAAGGGTCAGGTATGGTAGGCAATCTTCTGTACCTTTTATACTGCATAATCTCTCCAAACAGCAGGCACACATCTGCGTCATGTCTCATCACACATGGCTCTGAGTCCAAGTTAGAATGTAAGGCATGCAGCATATGTGGCAGCCAATTTCATATTCCATGAATACAAATATGTTCATGGAGGAAGATACAGACGAATAAGTATGGAGTCAGCATACTGCAGCATATTGTGGTTGTGTGGGGGTGGCTGGCTAATTACCATCTTATAAGGGGAGGATGCACGCTTGGATATTTTTATATTTCTGAACCAATGCAGAGTATAACATTCATCCACGTACGGCAGGACAATAGCCGTGCAAACTTAACCTTGCTGACATAACCTTCAGAGATGAGTGGATTTGCAATGACGGTAAATATTTTAGACAGTATTTTAATAACGCTGTAGCTGTAATACAAATGAGATGGGACACGGCAGAACTGTCCATCCAGTCTTCCTGGGGATCATCCGAGTGCCGGGCTGGCAGACTGCCCCCCCCCTGCTCGCCGCTCTGTGTCCTTGGAGAGTCCTGACTCAGAGCCCAGTCAGCCGGCCAAAATCTGCAGTGGGCGCGTGCATACACGCACACTGTCACTTACATATTCACGCAATTACACATACATGTAAGGCGGGCTGATGGCTGCCTTCCTTTGCCGTCTGTCAGTATCGAGCTATAATCCACAAGAAAGATCAGGACTAATCCCCACCTCCTGCTTGTCATCTGCTCGGTGAAAACCTCAACCATGAAAGACAGACCCAATTGGGTTGAAATGCTCTTATGAGACGTCAGATACCTACCAAACTTTCTCTTGCCGCCGTCCAGTACTTGGATCCGCTCAAGTTCAGTCAGGCAAGGTGGCTCTTAAAACAGCAGAAAAGGAAAAGAAAATATGTGGTAATTAGTCAAAGAACCAATCTGATTCTTAATACATGTAATCTGAGTGCAGTCTGTGTTTTCTAATGACTTCCTGCAATTTAAAAAATCAATTCTCAAAAAAAATCAATTCAATCAAAGTATTTTCTCCCCAAACAAAGAACTGTATAATCGTGGGACCTCCACCTCATTTCTGCTCGGCTGGTTGGCTGACATGCTCAATCACTGAGAGCTGTGGGAGAACCAGGCTGTCAGCAAGCAGCAGGAATGTTTTTAGTGCCTCACGGTGACCACTTCACCTCATCAGAGGATAGACGGAGGCAAACAGTGATGGACCGGCAACACAATACCAAGGCGGCTGCACCTGAGGGCGGCTGAGTGCCTTGAAGTTTGAGTGCAAGCACCATGGGGGAAATGTCAGCACACAGGCATGTGAATGTGCCTCCGCGTGTGGACACGCAGCCTTCAAACCTCGCGTCATCCCCCGGAAAAACACTCACTCTCTCTCCAGAAGCAGAGGCACCATTCGGCGGTGGAGACCTTGCCGTCCCTGTAGGAGTCGCAGGAGTTGAAGAAGGGCCGGATGCAGACCTCGTATTTGTCCAGGTTGATGGCAGCCAGCTCGGCCTGGTCAAGGTACAGGTCGCTATTGGTGTCCAGCTTGGAGAACATCCAGCCTATGGAGTCCTTACAGCTGGCCACCAGGCTCCTGTCCAGCACTGCCAGCACAAAGACAAACAAATAGACATTCATTTTTATCAGGGGACAGCTGCACAAATGGAAAATCATGCCAGTGCATTCAGAAATATATCTCCTGTCTCCAATGCAATTTGTGGTACCAAATTCAACAATAGAAGGATTTTTTTATTTTTTTTTACGAGAAGATGGCATTTCAACTTATCAGCCTATTAGCAGACTTTTCCACTTCAGGACATGGTGCTTATCAACTAAGCCAGCCAGATGCTTTGAAGCACAAACCTGCACAAACCAGCATGTGATGCAGCATAACCTTGATCCATCCACCCTTACTGCTGCTTTTCTAAACACAGTTACTCATTGCTGCAACTTAGTGTTGTTGCTGATCATGGCTACAGTTTCTTGAACTAGAAAATATTATGCAGAAGCAGAAGACACCACTGTTTTTTTTTGGTTTTTTTTTTAAATTAGACCTCTAGAATTGTGTAGCGCAAAACAGTCAGGAGCTGTAACTGTTATCTCAGCAGCAGCACCTGGGCAGCGACAACCTACAGATGTAATGACTCGTTTGGACATTTTTACTTCATATTACCTGCAACTAAGGTATTAAAATGACTTTTTCATGCTGCTGAGATTCATTAGGTAGTATTGGTAGTTCTAACCTGATGTGCCGCTGGCTGCAGTGACTCTGGCTCCGGGCTTGCTGTTGTTGTTCTGCTTGGCATTGCTCTGCAGTAGCTGGAACCAGTCTCTCAGACGCTCACCGAGATCAGCCAGATCCTGTCCGGTGCAGCTTTCTGTGCAAGAATAGAATATTTGCTGCACTGATTTATACTCTTAATGATTATTGTACTGTAATGTGAATATGTGAGATCAAAAAGAGAGACGGAAAGCCCGGCTTGGCAGTCATCTCCAGTGCATTATGTCAAATGGATTAGTTCAGGTTATTTCTTGTCATAACCTTTGTTGCGTTCGTTCTTACCATGTTTACTCTCCTTGGCTGCAGGGGCAGCAGTTGGACAAGGACACAGACCTGAACACTTCAGGGAAAGATCCTTCCCTGTGAGGCACGCCTGCTGCTCCAGCTTGCACTGCGACACGAACACACATATACATCCATTACCACACAGACACACGCCCCCGACATCGGCAAGGGGACACTAAGGTGAAGTAAAATGAGTTATTGCGGCAACACAGATCAAATATTCATGAGGTGACCGACTGTAAGCCTTAATTCAAATCCCAAACTCGGCTTGCGCGGAAGGTCACAAATAGTGATCCAAGAAGACAAAGCATTAATCAATAAACACATGGGATTTTGTAACCACAAGCCACCAATTGGTCCTTTTGAGACCATATATCATGGATCTTTGTCTTGTTTTTTCCCTTGGGAGACTCTTCACACTGCTGAGCTCTGAATGTGCAAGGTTGATGTCAATTCTTATCCTGTAATGCACGCCACATTATTTTATCCGCGACACAGATTTAAAGCTGAGAATAAATGCGCTTGCTGCTGGTATTACCTGAAGTGTTAAAAGGTGTCAGGGCTGCTTTAGCAATTCTTGTTAGAACTACATACATTATAGGAGTAATTTGCACTGTGTCATTGAGGGGAATGCTGTACAGTTCCTCAGGCAGTAAAGCTCACCCTCCACCTCTGTGAATATTTCTACCTTTATTTATTTTCTTTATAAAGAGAAGAACATTCAGTTACACTCTTTAATCCCAAAATAAGAAATCTGCAATCGCATTACATTATGGTTTGTTGGATCTGCAGAATCAAGCTGTAAATGCAACAATAAAATAAAACAACTATTAAAAATAAAGCAATAACGTTACATTTTAACATGTATGATGGGAAGCAGGGATGTTCATTTTTTCCAAACATGTAAGACTAAACCTCATAGGAATCACTTACACCATTGCATTGGAAATTTTTCCTAGTAAAAATAGAAAAACCATGAAGTAATCCCAGGCCTGCATATTTGCAAAGGTTTCATTGTACCTTTGAGGCATAGTTGTGTCCGTCCGATCCGCAAACAGGCCCAGTGGAGGAGATGGGACAGGGCTGACAGTTTCCATCAGGAGACCTGAGTGCAGGCTGCTTCAGTCTGCAGGACACAAAAACACTTCAGCCTCACTAAGTCCACCTGAGACAGCGACTGCTGTGCTAATTCAGCGTACAGACACATCCTGAGCATGAGGCGAGCAGCCCTGCTCCATGTTGTCTGGATGTATTAGCTTATCACTAAACAGCAGGCTGTTGTACTACACTGGTGCACAAACAGGCTTTATTATTACGAGGAAACTAGCCAGGCGAGCTAGATCCTAATGTTACAGTGCGCAAATTGAACGATTTTTGACTCTCTTGTGAGTTTTGGGAATTCTTGCCCAGAGGCTACACGAACTCACCTGTGTTCAAGTTTCTTGCGGTTGACACACACAGCCCTCTGGTAGCCCTGGGCGATACACACCTTGTGTCGGCTACACTTAACCTTTTGACAGGGGTCCTTGGTGGTGTCTACATCTACGGGGGAAAAAAAAGAAAATGAAATCCTTCACATCTTTCTATGCCCATCATTCAACGTTTCACTTCCAGTCTCAAATCCCAAATGTTCGCCGCTCTGCTTACTCGGCACAATCTGAGAGTCAGTCTAAATTATTAGAGCTGTCCAGAACTGTAGGGCTTGCACTGTTAAAATTATGCACCGTGAGGTATTCTGATTTGATTTATTAAAGGAGAAAAAAACTGAAAATTACAAGGCAAGTGTTCAAACACTGCTGTGCTTGTTTTGAGTTGTTGTATCTTTGGAATAATGTAGAACTAGCCTCAAGAAAATTGCATTTTATTCACCAAAAAGTTGATCTGTGTTGGAAGAAAGCTCAACTGTCACGCTTTATAAATAAGTCTACTTATTTAAATTTAATACCATACTTTAGGTGCCTCTGTAATGCAAATGCTTCCTGCACAGTAAGCTAAAGCCTGGATGGCCCCCGCTCCCTCTGCCCCATCCATCACGCTCTTTGCTAGCAGCTAATGCTGGACTGTGTGTGTGCACCTCACACACACTCATATGTCTCAGCTGTCTGTTCCCAGCAGGCCTCCTGCAGCCTGACCTGCATGTCACCCTCTATTCTCTTTAACTCACCCGGCCTTTGTTCACCTACCTACACCATCCATCAGTACAGCACGCACTAATGCGGCTTATTTGCATCCTGCTACTAGAGGTTTAGGCTATATGATAGGGCTGCGTGTAAATCGTGCATTCGTTCATTCATCTCCTGCTTTTACTCTATCCTGCTTTATGGCAGTACTTAGCGTGCAGGCTTGGGAACTCCTCTCTTGTCCTTCCCGGTGGCTGGATGCATTAATGCGGCAGAGATCACAGGATTATTGAAGCGAACCGACAGATATCTGATTTGAGAAGCGCATCCAAAAACAATACACCCCCTGTCATGGCTGAGCTGGTTGTATAACTGACTGACTGACTGACTGACTGCTCTCCTGCTGCTGGGGAGAAACCGCGAAGCTCGGAGACATTAACGCCCAGACGCGGACTCCTCTTCCATTCAAACTGTCAACAGTGGAGCCTTATTCTCTGGCCGCCCCTTATCCCAGTTGGCGTTGATTGTGTTGAGTATCTCAGTATACAGTATCTCACACATCTCCCAGCCTTTCACGTGGCTGCCCTTTGCCTTTCTTACTCCTGCACTCTCTCAACTCCCTCCTCTTTTGTCACCGCCGGCGTTTTCTATTCCCCAGCAGGTTTGATGTTTCACCTCCGTCTAATTCACACCAGCGCATCAGTGGAATCAGAGTGCAGTGGCCAGTTCCACCCTTCAGACATGAAAGACAGGGCGATTAATGTGGTAATGGGGATGCAGCACTGTAGGTGAGGGGGGGCACATATATTTATTGAGACAAAAAGAATGAGGACAGGAATACGGAGGAGATAATCCGACCTTCGAACAGCAAAACATTTGTAAATAAATCTTGTCGGTAGCGAGCGGCTATAACGCTGGCACAGCATTGTGTTGTGAGTACAGAAGCATAAGGTGGCTGCCTGAGCCTCATGTTAACTTAACAGGCTTCTACGGATTAAAGCAGTGCCTGCGATGATGACGTTTCCATAGCAACAGGCTCTCCGTGGTCTGGGAATCATTTCTGGGTTGACTGTGATTTGCAGCTCAATCTGGTGTTTCTGAGAACTCCCTCCCTCTCTCTCTCTCTGCATCCGAAGCCCCCGTTGTGCAATCATGTTTATCAGCCTACCTTTCTTCCATCTTTCCACATTCCTTTGTCTTCTCCTCATGTCAGACATCCTCACGTTGCGCTCTCATTTTTGGCCCGGCTTATTATTTTCCTCCTCGCATCCACTCTTTCTTTGTGCGTTCAGTCCCCGACGCGCTCACTCACTTCCATTCTTACTTTTCGAAAAGTCTCTCCTTATTAAACTAATGCCCGCAGCAGTTAAACCTCTTCTAATTAGGCTCCCTGCGCTTCAGTCTAATCCAATCCAGATTTGCATGAGGTTTATCCCTGCAGATTGAGGATAACGGAGGCAGAGATCAGGCCACATCGTCATCATCAACCCTCTTATCTGCTATTTACACACTGAGTCTCTAATGTGATCAGCGCCATGTTGTCTTCTAGGTAGTAGTGAGGCAAGGCACATCTCTGTCCGTCAAGGCACTTAATTGCAAACATTGTCTTGTCTGGCCTTACATTAGTAAACCAGTGCTGACATTTGTGACGCCATCGAACTAGAAGGCAGTTTTGTCACTTTTGCAGTACTGTCTTCGTTCAAATTAAACAAATAGGATTATTAAACTAAGCCAGAGGATTTAGCTTTATATTTACATACATGAGAGGTGAGCAGATCTTCCCAACAAAGTCTTGGCAAGAAAGTGAACGGTTGGTTCCCAAAATGTCCAGCCATTACTTTAACAGCAAAAATGTTGATTAGGTCTCTAAAATCCATTGCAGCTCTTGCAAAATGTACAAGAAAGGAATAACAGGAAATAACTAACAAGAGCAAATAGGGAAGGTTGAATAGAGGAGAATCAGATGCATAAAGATCATTTGAGTTAAAAAGATTAATTTGAAATAAATGGGGAGCTTGACCCCCTCTGGAGCAGGACCAACATGCTGAGCCCTTCACGGACTTGTATGTGGGGTTGAATTTGACAGAAGCAACCCCAGGTGGCCCGGGAAGGGAGAGCAGCACGGGGTGACACTGTACAATAGTGTAGAGGGCGGTGGTAAGAAGGGCAGCAGGAGTCCCTGAAGGACTGGTAAGGTGGAGAGTTTGTTGTATCGTGCACGATTTGTACAGCATGCACAAAAAGGTGGGCAAATTCCCCAGTGGAGGTTTTTAAGAGGCTGGATATAGTGGAGCAAAAGCATGGTAATAGCATCTCAGAGCAGGAGGGATTTTTCCAACAACAAAAATAAAGGAACTGCTTGATCCTCTTCAGAGCCGGTGGGAAGACATCCAGTTTAAGGCTTCAAGGAGGCGTTCGGTGGCAATCTACCATATGTGTCGGTGAGCTACTCAAACACCAATATCTATCAATAGCGTCGAGGGGAATTAAACTCTAGACCTCGTGGAGTGTGGATTCAGCTTGTTTTTCTATCTCCTTACTGTCTGCTATTGATCGGAAACTAGTGATTTGCCAGAAAGTGTCCATTCACCATTCACCTGGACTCTCTGGCTGATACTGGCCTCTGGAAATCCATCGCAAGCGAAAGTGTGCCTGTAAACGTATCAGGTCTTCTGTGAGTGCCGCCCACAGCAAACCGAGCCTCGACGTGTTTGCACATGTGCGCGCTCATATACGCTTGTTTGCGCTTACAAGTCCAAATTACAGCAGTCCGCTCGCAGTGTTTACTGTCTTAAGAGCGAGGTGATTCAATCAGCTGCTGGATTGATGAATCGACTGCACAAATCAACTGCAAATTACCCTGACCTCTCCCTCACTCAGCACAGCTCAGACTAAAGCGGAGTCGGCCACTGCGGTGCCTGCATGCAAATTTTCACCTCGGTCTGTTGTCGGCGGTGTCTGTCTGCGTGTTAGGGCTGTTGACAGTTCTAAAGCTCTGCCTTCCTCTGCCCAGCAGTGTAGCAGTCTGGCCTCCCTGGCTGAGAAATGAGGCCTGCAGGCACAGAGCGCCAAAGTAAAGACATCATACTGATTTAGTGATGTCTCAGAGGGACAAATCTCCTCTTTTCACTTCTTCGCTTCATTAGGCCTCTCATAAAGGAAGGCAGATCAATGGGGGGAGATGGCAACGGGAAAAATGGAAATAGGTAGTTGAAGGGTTTTATGCCGCCGTGTAAAATGAAAGTAGGGAAGCGCTATTCATCTGACAACCTAAGGCAAGCATTTAAAACTTGTGAGTTTGATCAATGCCGGTTAAGTTGACTGTGAAATCGGCTGAATTATTTCATCTCCATTGCCACACAGGAACATCAATATCCAGCAAAATTCAGATTTGGGTTCAATGACAACAACTGTTATCATTCAAACTCTGCAGTGTTTGCCATGGAAACAAGTCGGATAAAAAAGAAAAAGTCTAAATGTGTGAATAAATGTGATGAGCGCAGCTGTTATTTACAGGGCAAGAGGGCCACTGAATGCAATAATGAGTATAAAAAAGTTTGAATCAATGATTTTGCCTTCTCTTATAGTTTGGCTGTCTCCAGTTTTTGTGCCTGTGGTTTTGTAAGCTAATGATTTTAGAACAAGAGAGCGCAAGACTATCCATATTTCCATTTGCATCCGATCACATTCTCCTGTACCTTCCTACTTGCTTTCATCCCCCAGTCCACAATTTCGCCGTCACCAAGCGGCCTTGGAGTTGGCAGGAATAATGTACATGTCAGTTGCTTTACACTGAATCAAGGCATATCAGCTCCTGTCTCACTGTCTTCTGATGCTTTTACGTCTCTCTCTAGCCTTTCACGGAAACCCATAATTAGTCCTTCATTAAGCCCTTGGAAATTGCGCTAATGGACTCTGCCATTCAGCCGACTTCATTTAAGCTGCAAATCAAGCGACAGTGGTTGAGGACACGACTCTTGTGTCATGGCTTCATCAGGCGGAGACTCAATTAAGGCTGGAGTTACAGCAGGAGTCGAGGAGGAGACCTCAGACGCCCAAGGCTCCGGAGCAAGTGCAGACAGAGAAATAGGAGGAAGCAGAACGAAGTGGTGACGGGTTGAAGTCGGGCCAATGTTTAGCATCTCCTGGGGGAGTCACATCAGATTCACTCAAGCAGATAAAACAAAAGCGCTAACATCTTTTGACCTTTTCGCTGAGGAACCGCTGCAAGCGTGGACAGTGAGCGTCTGAATACAAACACAAAACACACGCAGTGTTGTCTAATAATTGCAGACGGTCTGGGAGGCATCACAGTTCAGGTACAAGCCACAGGTTCAGTCTCCACGCTAGAGTACATGGTAATCACATTCAGCTTCAATACATCTTGCTGCTTTGCAGTGCATGCACAATGACACACATTGAGCACAGAAAAAGATTTTTTCCAAGAGCACAACTAGCTGTATGTAATAAAGATATTAAATGTAGAAACGTGCGCTCTAAAATGGTTAATCACCCTCGTGATTTTGCATAACTTGTGTTGTTTAAACCCTAATTTTGTTCTGAGATATGTGAAAATATTTTGGCTGAAAAAACGTGCCATTAAGGATCCTTAGCTGTTTTACTGGGTAACTCTTACCTGCTGATTCACTTCATCAGAGGATTTGATCTTACATTTTCACAAGACAAAATGCATCTGAGCATCTCGATCTTAGCCTAACAGTATTTCAACAAGATAAAGGCCAGTCCAGTGGAACAGCTTTTGTTATAACGGTATAAAGCACAGAAATATATTAAAGGACCAGTAAGTAGGATTTAGTACCACCTAGTGGTCAGGTAAAAGATTACAGTGAATTGAATACCCCTCTCTCCCTTATCCCTCTCCAAGCATGTAGCTATCACTTCAACACAAAACAGCAAAAAGCCCCCTCTAGAGCCAAAGTGTGGTTTGTACATCCTGGGCTACTGTGCAAAAATCCCAGATTCTGTGGAAGAGGAACTGCTCCCGAGGAACGCTAATAAAAACAAATCTGTGATTACCATCACAGATTTGATGATTACCATCATCTATTTCTGTACGTAGATCCACATAAAACCTAACCATCTTTAAGGGTTAATGAAAAAAGAAAAGGGCTTTTTTTGTTTTCTCAAGTCAAACTATTCTTATATTTGTGTTTCTAAAAGATAATTCATGTAATCGCAAAACCATATAATGACATTTATATGAGTATACTGCACATTGAACTAGCAAATACTAACAAAACACTTTGGTGTGTAATCACAATCAGGGACCGCACAGGGAGAAAGAAATACGATGTTGTGGGACTTACTGTCATTAGAACCTTGATTTTCATCCCAGGTACGCACATAATCGTCCTGCAGAAACATGAGGAAAACAGTCATTTGTTAACACCTGCAGAGGATAAGAAGCCATGCAATTCACACAGAGTGTAGTGTTGATAGAATAACATATGAACACTCTGTCATCACCACAGAGGAGAGGTAATGTACTTTACATTATCGCAGCACACTGATTATAATGTGTACACTGACATGATAATTAGCGTGTGATTCACACTGGAGACAGACGGATGCTGTGGCTGTACATTCTGTATGGATATTAGCTCAGACATCCTGCAACCTCTGCCTATAAGTCAGGCATATGGCATTGGGGGTGAGCTGCCTTTAAGTGCTTTGCCTTTTTGCCCATTTAATTAGAACATTAATCGTTCTAATTAAAGTGGCCCAGTGAAGAGATGTCGGAAAAAAGGGGCGAGAGAGGACGGATGGAGAAGAAAAGATAAAGACACACAAAAAGACAAGGGAAATGAGTCATGAATGAAAAAGACATCGTACAAAGTCAGCTAGAGGAGCATTGTAGAAAAAGTGAAGAGGACTGACCTCTACCTCCTGGGGCAATGACAGCAAAAGGAAAGAAAAGAGCTGATATTAGTGAAGAGGAAACACAGATACAGCACATTACGTTTTATTCAATGTAAGGCCACAAGTGGACAGAGCTAAACTCTAATGGTGATCCAATTATTTAAACCACATTGCTTCATATTTTTTATAGCGTAAAAGCAAATGTTTCCTGATGTGTCCCTAACCAGGATGTAACAGGACTTTATATCATCAATGCAGGGCTTGATGATTGCTTTGTGACAACGTGCCAGTGCTACAAAAAGAGCTTTTTTGACTATCCAATAAAAAAAAAAAAAAATACAGGAGGAGACAACGGTAGACGCAGGTCTTGATGGAAATATGTCTTTGCCATGTTACATAAAAGATTCCTGAAGAAACGTTTTGATGCTCACCGTTGCCATCTTCGCAGTGTTTGACTCTCAGCTAGCTTAACTTGCTTAGCTAGCTTATTCAAAAATAGATAGAGGTGGAGCAGGCGGGTGATGCCCAGGCAGAAACTTGTGATGGCATCTAACAGTCACTTAAGGCTGCCACGTCTGTAATTATGTGTTAAGCCTAGATATAAATTTGATATAAAAAAATCACTTCCTGTGCAGTTGTCAAGAAAGAAGACATTAGCTTTCGAGACCAAAATAGTTTTTTGTACTGGGCTGTTAACATGTTTGCTGCAAATTTTGACACAGGGGCCTAAGGGGATTTTTCACTCTCTGTCCTTTGGCAAGTGTAAACTGGGTTATTAATTCATGTTGCTAAGCTCTGATTGGTGCATGGAAACACACACTACTTCCCTACCGTATAAGCTTCAATTTAAACCAGCGGCAAGAAAAGAAGTCTTTCTTGTAGATAAAAAACATTATCAGTCGTTTCCTGTGGAATCCCATCGCTCAGAGCAAGATGCTAATTAAGAAAATATGATAGCACTTCTTTTAATCTTAAATACAGAATAAATGAAGAAAATGATAAGTAAAAAAAAAAATCTCAACATTCGCGATGAAAGGATTAGATATTCTCCATATACAGTATAACTCAGGGGAGATGGTGCAGATGTAAAGAGGTAGGAGTATATTGCTACATCTGAAATTATAAACATGAGTCATTAATAGATATTTACAATCGTCCAGTACTGCTCATCGCTCCCTTAGCAGCGACTTACTCATCACCGTAAACATTTACTGTACTGAAAGCTCGTGCCAAACAACGCCTAGGAATATATATCCTGACACAACACAACGTAACAAGCAGCCCTTGTGAAAGCTGGGACCTTCTTCTTTGACCCTCGCAGTTTTATTTCACATGGGTAAATATTTTCATCACTGGCGAAGACTCCCTTTGCGAGTTAAAATCCAGCAGACTGCTCGGGCTCTGCTCACTGCGGCGTCAAACTCATTTCCCCCTCATCGATGGCAGAAGAATCACTTCTAGTAAACCGTCGTCCGTCTGGATCTTTACTCACCACTCCAGCTGAGCTTCATGAATGATTGCCGGTTATATTGTTTAACCTTGTCAGCACTGATGGAGTCACGTATTACCCGGGTAAGACCTCAAAGAGTTTACGACCCGGCCATTAATCTGATGCCTCCCATGTCTCCTATATTGATGCTTAAGCTCCTGCATTATTTAGCAGCCTCTCAGTATTTGTGTTTCTGCCAGGACCGATGAGGAAACTGTCCTGCTGCGCTGACAGCACTGGAAATCAATGATTTCATAAAAGAGAGGCTGCAGAAAATGTATTCGGGGAAAATAAATTCTCCAGCGTGTACAAGGAAAGTGAGCATGAAAATGTGGAGCAAGGTGACAAGTCTGGTGAAGAGCAGGGAAGTTACATCACACCGGTGTGATTCATATGCCCAAATTGTGATGAAAAGACTGCTGTTTGTGTTTTTGTTTTTCATGCAGAAATGATTAGAGGAAGCAGGACGAGAGTTGGAAACACTCGCCTCTATCCAGGAGCTCTGTGATCTACAGTAACTGATAGCATCAGAAAGATTTCCTCTTGTTAAACAGAGCGGGGTGAAGCTTTACCCCCAACATCAAACGCAATGTTCACCCGTGCCGACAATACTGACTGACAGATCCCAATCCCTCATATCTGTGGCAGGAGGCGCACAACCCGATGAGCCTGTCCACTGTAAAATTGGGCTCAACTCAAGAGGAACTGAACAGTGTCCCGGAGATCTCTAAAATAAATCTGTAACAGACAGATATTCTGCTTGTTTGGTTGATTTAAAAAGAAAGGACAAACAAAGGAAAGTTGTTGAAATGAATGTGTGTTCATCTGAGAAATCGTATATGTGACTGACAGGTGTTTCAACGTAAATGTCAGCCGTCAGATGCACTCTGTGCTCACTGTGGTTATCCCGAGGGGTTTGTTCATTGTTACCGAGGAGTACATCCACTACCTCATCAGTAACAAAGGACACAGTAATAACACTTCGCTGTGAGGATCTGCATGGGCCGAATGAAGGTTTGCACTTGACCTTTTCTCTAAATTACAGATGATGCCGGCCTTCAGATGATTCATAAAATTCACACTGAACCTCACAGGTCTACAATGTCCACACCCCACTCTATACCAAAGGAGCATCATTTGCATAATAACACAATCATTTTAGCCCACACAGACCCCAATCTCCTGTTTTCACGTATGATAGCGGCCAAAACCTTTTCACGAGAGCATCAAGAGAGTGACTTGTCTAGAAACGTAAGCCAGTTCCAAACTTGTACTGATGCAAATTATTTTTTTTAAACTTTTATGTTTCCATTGGCAAGTGAGTGTGTAGTTCCCTCTTGAAGCTTAATGTAATAATTAACAATCTTCCAATTTAATCAGTGCTTTCTAATCTAACTTGCTAACCATACCATTTGGTAACGGGGGATTAAAACACTGTGGTTAGGGTTACAATAGTAACCACTTCATTATAATTATAATAGCAGACATGGTATAAAGAAACATTGACTGCCAGTAGCTAATAGTGATCTGTAATGAAGTCTAACGTTTTGTTGACCCGTCCATCCACCCCGACCTCCTCTCCCTCTTTCCTGCCTTTAAAACAAGGTAACACTACTTCCTACGCTATTGATTCCAAAGGACTTTGTAATCTGAGCGAAATATGCGTTGCGGAAAAGACTGATGCTTCTCAGTGTGTCGAGGAAAAAGGCAATTCATCTTGGGAAGGAGACGTGCAAGCTGGCGAGGAATTGATCCGACAGTCAACCGGACTGTCAGGGCCTTCAGAGAGAGTCACTTGACATTTTTTGTTGTCCCCTTTCCAGTCAACTCTGACAACAGTGAGAGGTCCTTAAGCAAATACAAGAACTCATTCGAAGACGAGAATCACTTACATATGCAAAGGCGCTGACCATCTCAACAATCTATCAGCGATAGAAACATCAGTTAAGTGATCCCAATTCCAGCTTAAATAGAGTTCAAAACGTGCTACTGACATCCCTCATCCATATGAGACACATTGATCCACTGATGGTTTTATTTATTATTCTTAGCAAACTCCGGAAATAAACTCTGTTATCTACTGTTGTATGAAGTATAACCCCCAAATCTGCTAAAATATAGATGAAAATTAACACATGATGTTGCCCTGAGGTTTCCCTCAGCAACCTCAGGGCAACTGTGCCAGTGAGAGATTCACATAAAGACTCTGCTGCTTTTCACAGATTCTCAGCTTTGGTTCACAGATCACATTCGACATGCCCGAGATGTAACAAAACCCGCTTAACATTACTCCCATTCTATATGTTCTTCTCTTATTGTCATGCACGCTGGGCCAAGAGGGAAGAGAGGCAAGCTTGGCTGTTTGTATTTCCGTACGCACACAGGGGCTCTGATCTGACGCTTCAGGAGCTGAAGGGCTGGTCTGCTTACAGGAGTGAAGCTTATGTAAGAGAGCCTGCAAGAGTGGGTAAGTAAAAAGTGAAGCAGAGGTTAGTACTTCTCGGGAACTCGATCAATCGGTTGAAATAAGGTTAGGGACTAACAATTACCTAGACCAGCTCAGAGGAAAGGAGAAAAAAAAAGTTTAGCTTCTCGCCCCATTTTCTTTTCCTCTAAAGCTTTGTTTTTCTCCCAAGTGAAATACGTCATAATTTGACCTCTTTGAAGCCAAAAAAAAGAAAATAACAAATTGTTTTTTTTCATGTGTGTGTGCAGCAGAGTTTTAATAATCCTACAGTGCTTTGCAGCTATTACAGTCCTGAACATGCAACATTAAAATTTGCAATTGTCGAGCAAGTCTTTAAGCACCCCGGGTATCTGGAAGAGTATCAACACAAGCTTTTTTTCCTCGTAGTATTTCACAACGGGGAGACATCAACCCAGAAGACTAAGATAGAAAACACTAGACAGAGAGTGATTGCGGACCGTGTGACAGGTTTGAGTTGAGCAGTTTTAGTCTGAGCCACACTAACACTAGTTTTTCCTGCATGTGTCTTTTCTGTGTACCGCGGAGGGTTTAAGCAGTGGGTGCACAAAATGATGCTCGTGATGTTAAAAATCTAGACTGTGGTAAAATCTGTGTCCATAAATTACTGAGATCAGATAGAAAGCTCCCGGCTGCATAAAACAAGCATTTACACTCCAGTACCGAAAGTCTATTTTAGAATGAATAATTTACAATTTTCTTTTCCTCAGTTTGCAGATACATTTTCCATTTTTATCTGAACAAAAGAACAGGCTTATATCCTGCGTTCCACTCGTCCTTGCTGGTTCTTAAATGAGTAATGTCCTTCACACTGAAGGTAGCGGATGAAAGGTGTTCATTTATGCCTGCACTAAATGGACACTTCACTAATATGGATATCGTGCATTAATAATTCCATACGTTGTTCAAGAAATGCTCTAATGTCACACTTAAACTAAGATGAGCGACGTCAGACATACAACGAAGATCGGATAAAAGGTCAAATACAAAGCCTGACTGAAAATTGCACTCCATTATGTAAACTGTGAACTGCTTTTTCCATTTCTCTGGATATGTATTCAAAGGTACAGACTGTTTTCATTCAATTTAACCGAAATTTACATGCAGCGTTATGAATTCTTAAACTTTCTTGCTTTGTCCTTTTGTGCAGCACACACATCGGACGCACATTCAAGCACACATATAGCTATAAAAATCACACTTAGTCCACGAAATCTCTCTGCACTCACGCCAGCCCTGCGCTGTCTATAAATAAAATCAACCCTTGTGCCTTCCAGGGCCCCGTGGGGAATAAGAAAACAGTCTGCAACTCACAGGAGAATCTGGTACAAACAGCGAGAAACTTCACACTTCACTGGAAACACCAAGCTCAAGTGAAAAACAGACTTGTACAACAATGAAAAATCAATGAAGTTGCCTAGGTAAGGTCTACGAGAACGATTAGGACTGGCCAATGATTTGAGACAAACCAGTTCAACAACAACAGGAAGCTCGTCCACAGGGAAAAGACAGACTGGCTGTCATTTCTATTGCGTAACAACTTCTGTCAAAGGTTTATTCATATGCTTAAATTCCTTCAAAATAATTCCACATTATGACTGCATTTACATTTAATTACATTGCATGTACGTGCAATGACATTCTTAATTAGCCTCCTGTTCCTATGCCTGTCGAGATTTTGATGCTTTGTATGTGGAGCATGATATAATTGGTTAAAGCTGAATCTTGTATAAACTCGTCAGTCAGAATAAACTGATGCAAACACAGTGAAATTTCAGTTGGCTGTGGAGGTAGTACAGCCAAGGCAGACTCATATTCTTATCAGAATATGAGTATTTTCAGTCACTTGGATATTACTGATACTGATAAGAATGGAAATTCAGCGTCTTTTTGTGGTAAACAAAGGGAGTCTCTTAATGTGGATTCTTTGTGTTCTTGGGAAACGTCATCGCCCCCTGCCCAAATGGCGTTCCAATCACTGACCAAATACCAGGATGTGTTCTTGCTGAGCAAGTCCACATCAACTTTCCGCCACAAAGATTTTGTGAACGGGCTACTGCAGAGGTGTAGTTTAAACCTGCGAGAATTAGTAGGTTTAAACTACTAATTAGTTTAAACCTAGGAGAATTTGTGCCATGTAAAGGGTTTCCTTGCTGACCAGGTTTTTCTATGTAAACAAAACATGAGAAACTGGTTGTAAAGGAAGACAGTTGTATGTATTGTATATATTTGTCACTTTGTTCCAATTAAATGTGTCGATGTGTGTAACCATGACGTTAAATAATATGCTACATATCTCACCTGAAGTCGTCAGATAGACTGAAAGCAAAACATACCTTTGTAACCATAGTGTTCATTGTGATTTGTGCAAATTGTGCAAGCAAGCAGGTACACTATATAAATTATTCTTTACTTTTTCACTTTTGGATTTTTGGTTGGGAAAGAAAATGGTGAATCCTCATCCAAACTGTTTAATGGATTGGTCTCATAACACAGCACAATGCTAACAGGTTTAGCGTAAATACGAAGCATTACAGACCTATAAATAATAACAAATACAAATTCACTCCATCAAGTATTGTGTTGCTTCTTACCAGATCTACATTTAAACAAACATTTAAGCTTCAAACACTTCGGATTCCAATGTGTGCTCACACAGTGCATATTTCTGCGCATGCATGTCTTTCTGAGTTTGATTGCAGCAAACACTTTCTCAGCAAGCCCTCTCTCAAGGGCTCTCAGGAGCCAGAACATCTGGATTGTTATTTTCAACCACTTCTAACTTTTTTTCCCCACCACTAATCAGCATTTTTTTATATCAGCTACCGTACCTACAGGAGCTGATATCACACATACACACACACACATGCCGTGACTCAGTCTGGCTCAGGCCCAACAGCATTTTCTGTAGAGGCAGCGACTGCCACTAAGAGTTATCATTAGTTCTGAAGGAAAAAAAAAAACATTAGAAAGATTTACTGAACCTGTCTTAAAAAACAGAGTTCATTATGAAACAAATACATCTCTTGAGTCGTGTTTGAACTCATCCAAATTCACATCACACTGATTCAAACTGCTGTAGGAAAGTCACTACCGATACGTACTTGGCTGTTTACTGGATTTACGCGTTTATTAACTAACTAACTACAGTTCACTGGAAGTATCCCACAAAGAGCTCATTACAGGCAGACTGCTGAATGTCACATGCTCTCTGCAGCAAACAACCTATATGCCATATAGACTCCCCGGTGTAGCCAATTAGGTCACTCCAAGACATCACAAACATGCTCCTGAAATTTCAGTGAGATTTCTGTGTCTTTACAGAAAACATATGCTTGAAAACACTCTTTTTATGCAGCAGTCTCTGCTGTATGGGGACTTCTGGACTCATTTGTTGAATTCTGAATCCTCTAAGAAATTTAAAATGTATCACCGTCCTTTGCTACTTTATAAATGTGTCTCTGCAGCAGATGTGTCCTTCAGCTGTGGCTATTGCACTCCTGCGGGAAGCAGCTGTAGCCAGGCATGTGAAAGGCTATTTCTTTTTCTTTTTTTTTCTTCTACTCAATTACAGCCCACCTAGGCCTCTGGTAGCCGGCCAAGACACCCCACAGCGCACCAGTAGTCCATCCAAAGCATGCACAAAAAAAACAACAAAAAAACAAAACAATGCACACTATCTGCATTGCCACAGAGGTCTGGATGTGTCCAGCCTCGTAGGGAATCTGGAGAAGGCACGATTTATGCCAGAACAAAGCATGACTAGATAGACTAATGGATTTCTGATAAGCTGTTATCATCGTGCGTAGCATTAACGCATCAGCAGCCGCCTATTCTAACATCAGAGAACGCGGGGTAGTGGAGTGGCTGTGCGATAGGAAAGCCAGGCTGAGCGCAGGGCTGGTGGTGATAATTTACCGTTCATCTGGATAATCTTTAATGGAATGTCTGGCTCCAGTTTTAGAGATGCCATTATAGATAATTATTTTTTTTTTGTATGCAATGTCTACAATTATAAAACAAATTGAGTAAGCACATACACAGTCTCAGAATTAAAATTCTGCTAGACTGAAGCCAGTTCGGAGGCTAAAATCAGGGAAGTGAGTATAGGTAAACCTCCAGTCAAAATGATCTCTAAAGAGTGCCAGTGTGAAGCAAGAGAACATCACATCTTAATAAGAGCTGTCAGACCCTACTGCAAGTACCTCCACCATTCTGCATATTTAATTCGCTGACATCGACGAGGGATCTGATGTTTTCGTGCGGGCACAGAGTGTTTTCTGCTCATTAAAAATGAAGAGCATGGATAACAGGTGCAGGCAGGGTTGGTACTGGGTGGTCCATGGCTGCCTGACTTTAGAGTCACGCGTTTTTGTTTTTGAGAGATTATTTGTCAGGTACAGACTGTGCGCTGAATAGGAGGGGAGAAAGCTGAAGAAAACCAGAAAAATATTAAACACAAATCACCTCATAAACTCGGAGCCCTTGCCGCAATGATCGCGCCGGCGTGCTTGATGGATCCCAGCAATAAAGGGGCTCTTTCTGCATGAACTTGCTTTGGTATGTTCCAGTAATCATCCCTTTAGCCGCAAAGTTTGCCTTAAATCAACACGAATAAAACGTCGGCCCAATTTCAAGGCTTGGTGATTTCATGGACAGTATCATTTTTACAAGGAAAGCTGAATTTAGTGCTGATCTGCCTTTAGTAGACATACCAAATAGGATCTGGTACGCCTAAAATGCAGTAGTCTTCAGCCATTTCATTTCAAATCCATTAGTTCTATGTAATTCTCTTTTAAACTCAGGCGATTGTTAATAATATATTTCTAGTATATGTTTGAAAATGCCCACAATGATGAACGAAAAACAGAGCAAAGTGAAGAATTTTATAAATATCACTGAACTCATTGTTCTTGAAGCTCAAACTGAATAATTTCTCATAAAAACTGCGTGGTAATAGTAAGTAAGCAATAAATCTGCATCCAGTCACCACAACTGTCTTCCCTGCACCCCTGTCTATCCCTTTTCCCCCCTAGGATTTGATGCATTAAGGGAATGAAATGTTGAGTGCACCTGTCAGATTAAAGGATTGAAGGTATCCCATTCTATTATTTGTTGACTGTAACTGTTAAATCTAATCGCCCGGTGTTCCTGTGAAATAGATTAAATTGAAATGCGGGAGCTGTTTTAGTCAAAGAGCCTCTTATCCTGATTCCGCTTTCGCGTTCCGTGAAAGAAAAGGGAACAAAGAAAAGCGAAATGTTTACGTTGTGCGCGCCATCTCCAGCTTGTTTGTGAGAGGGTTTGTGTGCATGTGCTCGCGTGCGTGCAAAGGGGAGCGTGAAAGAGCTCGTCTTTCATGTTGTGGAGCTTTGATTATTGCGTTCTAGTGTTGGATTAATATTCAGCGTTCAGCTCTCCGAGGACTCTGCAAGTCAACATTAATTTGTGTAATCTGAGTACCTATCACTGTGTCACTGGCAGTCACTTCTACATCAACCAAAGCATACCCATACAGTGAACTGCTCGTTTTTTCTAGCTCAGCTTTTTAATAGCTCCAAGACCCACATGAAGCGCCACCAATTAAATGTCCATCACATCCCATATTAAGCATCTCTCATTAAGAAGAATGAAAAAAGTGCCCCTTCGTTGCACAAACGCTCTTTCACATGTGGAAATGATACGGAGAAGCCCCAGTAAAGGATGTTTCCACTTATTCTCCCAGCCCCGAGGCAGAACTGGCGAGAGGATGGAGTCGTCAAACTCCCAGTGATGCACGCTCCATCTCAACACAGAGACGGCTGTTGCTACGGCAGCAAGCTGAAATCAAAGCGGTTTCTACTGGCAGTTCCCTGGAGGTTCGGTGGTTTGCTTCTCTGATGTTTTCTCCTGTCATTGTCATCATCACTGGAGACACGGCCGCTCGCAAGCAGGCGCATCAGCCCAAACAAAAGTCAAAATCTATGCGCTACCACAAGTGTAGACACAGTCACGTGTCTGTATACGTGTACACACACACTAATATGCTAACACACGGAGACAATCCCCTCTGGGAATAATGATCATGGAAGAGATACAGTGTGTAAGTGTAAGGGAAGTTTGTGCTCCACAGCAGCTTTGACGGTAAATTGAGGAAGAAAGGAAAGCCGGTGACATCTCCATAGTAGCTGGCAAAGCCTTAAGCAAACTGTTTATATCCTGGGATGTGCTACATAATGCGGTTCTGTTTGTGTTTTCATTCTCTCACGGAAGGAGTTTTTTTTTGTTTGTTTTTTTGCACAGCCAGCCATGATGTGCTGATTTCCAGATGACATGATGCATGCTCTAAGATTTTAGATCAAAGCTGTGTAAATATAGATCAGCATCTATCGAGTTATAATCCCACAATAATTCTGGCTTAATCTTTCCATGCCCACAATTTCATTACTTCCCTAAGTACAGTTCCAGAGGACATACTCTTTAAATAATCACAATCCGTCCGCAGGAGGGCCCGGTCACAAATGTTCACGCACTTTTTTGTTTGTCAGGAATGTCCACGACTTTAAGGACCCACTTTAAGTGACACCCCAATATTATTTAAAAAGGCTCGCGTCCTTTTGACGAGATGCGCCATCATTCTCAGAGAGAAAGCCAACCGCTCACATTTCAGATCTAATAATGATACCTGCCACGTGCCCGCCCTACAGATCAATTAAAACCCAATTAACAGGAGTCATATGGAACATAATCCAACTGCACTGTTGTCCAAATCCTGCTGAGATCATTAGTAATCATTTCACAGCGCTGGAGGCAAAACGGCATCCATACATCCACAGACACAGTCATATATCACCGTGGCTACCCTGAAGGCTTTAATCAATTCCTGCAGCCCAGTTCAGTCTGTTCAGTAGGTGAATATGCACATCAATCAATCAATGCTGCCCTGCTCTAATTGCTTAATTCTCTTGTTTGTGAAATCTCCTGAGACCAGTCTGGAGGCACATCCGAGGCAGCCCGAATTAAGGTCAGTGTGATGGAACAGGTCTGTGAAAGTGGGACTAAAACATTAATTGCTTATAATTAGCAAAGGCCCACTACCTTGAAAGTGTATACAGCAGCCTTACGGGCATAGATTATGGTTTGCGTCTGGAAGTGTGGCTTTATATGGGAGGTTTGCTGATTAAATGTCACTTTAGTGAACCTTAAAGTTACAGAAAAGCCCTAAAATGAACACATTTTCACTTATAACATAGCTTAACACATGTTTTTGTTTCCCCAAAAATATAATATAAACAGGATACACACACATTAAGATGGCATTCATTAAAAAAAAAAATCAATAGTTAACAATTCTTCCTATATTTTCTACTTTATAACACAATAAAAGACCCAAATCTATATATTGGCCACATAGAAAAAAACAACAACATTATTTCTGGATGTTTTTTCTTGAAATATATTTAAAGTATGAGTGTATTTCGAGGTATGTTCGAAACACAGCACCAAGTTCTGTGTGCCTTATCGTGCTAAGAAAGTGTGCGTTAACTACCGGAGATGCGTCTAAACGGAGCCCCCCCCCGTCAGCGCACCTCGTACCGCATTACCGCGCACCTCTCAATCAACACTCACGTCTCTGAAGCGATTCCAGTGCTTGATCTTGCGGCTGTACTGTGAAATGGTGGACAGCCACTGCTCGTCTTCCATGAAATTCCCCGTTTTTTCCGCCTCCTTGGCGCTCTTCGCGTCGGCCTGGAAGGTAGAGCCCGCCAGCATCAGCAGCGGGACGACAAGGCACGCGATATCCGTAATTTCCACCATGGTCGCGGACGAAAACAAAAAGCACTTCGCGCACACCGGCTGTCGGCTGTCCTCTTCGGGGAGGAGGAGGAGGAGGAGGAGGAGGGGGAGGATGCTCAGGCTGGATTGAAACTACCACTTGATTAGCCTATGGGATAAAAGAGAGGGAGGGAGGGAGAGAGAGGAAGAGAAGAGAGAGGGAGCGAGAGAGAGAGAGAAGGAGAGAGAGTGAGAGAGAGAGATCCACAGATTTATTTGCATTTTTTTTTTCCTGAACTACACTGTTGATGTTTACGAGCTGCATAATCAAAAGCCACGTGACGCCCTTTTGGTGCAGGTTGTTTGTTTGGTATGTGGGATCTGAATGAATGAAGGCTACAACAAAGGCTCAATACTGCCTAGTTTTGTAGAAAAAGTCCAAAATGAGGCACCAAAAGGCATAAATTCTGGAAATACTGAAGCTAAGAAGAGCAGCAGATCATTACAACAGTCTGGCATTAGACTTTGGATTATAATCCAGGTACATTTTTCAACTAATCTCCCAACAGATCAGTTGACTACCCTCATGATTTCACTTCTTCATTTACCACAACCTATATTTCTTATTTAAATACTGTGTCTGACACGACAATGGACATGTGAACCTACCACACTGTATTTTTTTTATTTTTTTTCATCTTCTCCAGAGTCTTCGGTCAAATCAAACTATCTTCATCCATGGATGGAGTTTGCTCAGTTGTCATGGAGATGAAGCTGTAGGCACTGGCTGTTTGGATTTCCTCCAGCAAATTAATGACTTTGTGCCAATCAAAATGTGCAGAAAAAGCAGCTCATAGGTCTTGTTACGTGGCTGTTATTGTCATATCTTTTTTTTTTAAGTAGTATTTATTTGACCCTTCTTGTTAGCATTTAGTCATTAATCAGTCCGTCTTGGTGACAGATTAATTAGTTGTGGTGGTACGTGTGGAGCTACATTTAGAAGAGAGCAGTTTTCATAATTAAAGTTTCCATCATAATTTAAAATTTTCATTTGTTAAACTTAGCTACATTTCAGAAACATATTTTTAAAGCAAAGCTTTACTGTGTCTAGCTTATGTCTTTTTAATTTTGCCATCCTTTCGTAATAATTTGTTAGAAATTTAAAAGTCAACACAGAACATGACTGAACAACATGAATTAAAGCATTTTTATGACTGATATAGTAGTAGTCCAAACAGACTTCCTTGTTCTGTGTATATTGCACAGAAAGCAGAGGTTGAACTTGTGATAATACTGTTGGCGCTGCTCTATTTAAGTGTCCCAGTAAACCGTGACAGGAAGCCAGCGTACGTGACAACGAGGCCCTGGAACTGGGACGCCTAAATGCAGTGCAGCCGTAATTAATGGTGTTAATTACACCTGCACTGCTCCTGCTATTAGTGGCTTATTATAATTGAGCTGACTCGACACCTCTTTCACCTCTTTAGACAAAAAAAATGAACATTGAATGACTCACAAATTAGTATGAACTGCAGTGCTGTTGTATTGGCTCGAGCGTGTGGTGTGGAATAAAGTCAATCGATTAGAAATTAGTCTGCACCTGTTTTACTTTTGTTACCTTGCAGAATGTGGCAAATTTGCCCTTTAGCCCTTAACGACGGCATACCAGTGAAACGCGCCTGGCTAAAATGAATAGTTAAAATTTAATAAAGTTGTAAAAGTAAGGTCCGTGGTATTTCAGAACTGTTATTGGTATTTCTGCGTGGTCAGGCTCATTTTTCGGGTGCAGGGTATTTGCATGGTGCCATGCTACAGTATCTGACTGAACCGTTTCTGCACCGCCTGCTGTATCTCTGCCTGCCGCAGCCTCGTCCCCAGAGGGGCACACGCTGAATGACAGATTGTAATTGAAATGCTAGATTAACTGTTGCCATCTTTATTTCTTCCTGAAAGGAGTGTCTTTGAGGCGCTCTTAATAAAGGCAGGCACGAGACAAGACGTCATCTAATCTCTTAGCTGAACGCAATCAAGTTTAACGAGGAGAGATAAAGAGACAGGAAGTTGCTCAATCTGAACACATCCGCGTACATATATCTTGGGATATTAGGCTGTAATAAAGGCTGCATCTGAAATCTGCTGAGCATGTCTTAATCCATACTATAGTGAACCATGCAGCAAGATTTACACACATGTGCTCATGTTTTACAACTACACACTGAGGGTAGAAATAAAATATTCATGTATGGAAATAACAAATTTACAGCTGGTTGGAAGTGGACTGTACTCAGTATGGACTCCCTGCTATAAAACGAGGCTCTTATACTGACCCATTTTAAGTCAATGCTCTGCAGCTGCTGCGGTCTGCCTGCTTTATTCTCCATGACATTAATCAAACTAAGAGAAATGAGTAACATGAAGCAAAATGGCAGCGGGATTAACTGCGGCATTTTAGGGTACATACGAGGTGAGAACCTCGAAGCTGCTCAAGTCAAACGCAGACCTGCTCATGAGCCCGGACAGATGTGATGCGACAGTCACAGAGCACCGATCCAGAGAGGGGAGGGCGGAACATGGCAGGCCGACAAAGTTCATCTAATTTTTTATTTTTTTTGTACAAGAAAAACTGTCTGAGTAATCCTAGAGTCGCGGAGCCATAGGGGGTTTCAGGTAATCTTCTTATAGAAGCCTTGTGAATGCACCTCCCTGTCGGCGAGCGAGGTTTCCCCAGGTCTGGTGCTTTGTGACTCGCAGGGTGGGAATGTGGTTGTGATGGCTGGAATGGCTGCAGGTGAGAGACATGTAAAGATCAGATGATGCTCATTGAAAAAAAACGTCTGTCACCCAGAACTGATACTGCCCCAAGACAAGTCAGCTGGATTTACTAAAAACTTTCCATGTTATTATTTGAGTTTGCAAACACTTGCATGTGTTTTTGCATTTAACATAACAATTTCACAACCTAAGTATTATTTTTCCATTTAGACGAATAGTTGCTTTACTGTATTTTTAGCCACATTAGCAGCTTGGCCTGAGTATGACTGCACAGTGGCGTGGTGGTTAGCACTGATGCCTCACAGCAAGAAGGTTCCAGGTTTGAATCCATGGGCTGACTGTGTGGTGTTTGCATGTTCTCCCTGCGTGTGGGTTCTCTCCGGGTACTCCGGGTTCCTCCCACCGTCCAAAGACATGCTAGTTAGGTTCATTGGTGATTCTAAGTTGTCCGTAGGTGTGCATGTGGGTGTGAATGGATGTCTGTCTCTCTGTATTAGCCTGCGATAGACTGGCATCCTGTCCACCCCACCTCTTGCCTGATGACAGTTGGGATTAGCTCCAGCAGACCCCGCGACCCTTCACAGTAACAAGCAGTTAGATGAACGAATGAATGAATGTCTTGACATTTATTGGATCCATTGCAGCAGCGATTTTTTGGCAACTTTGGCCATCTACCATTAGTAGATCAAAAACCTCCATGAATAGGCCTATTTGGTGCATATTCACCACTAGTGGGTCAAATAAATCTGGTAAACTGGATGATAAATATTTCAAGATTCAAAGAGCAGCCACAACAACCCACCAGGTCTTGTTTAATTCAAGCCCAAACACAAAAAGCATAACATTGTCAGCTTGGATAAATAATGCATACGGTTCTAAACTGAGAGATAGCTTCACTCAGGGACACGTCACAGAGAGAGCACTTATAAATAATGATCGGGATCCTTTTCTCCATCTGATGTCATGTGGTCACAGTTCATCACGTATGCATTGACCTTTTTTCACTCCTGCACCTCCCGTTTAGCAGTGCAGCCTCTGCGGTGCCAAATGAACGTTCGATCAATACCAGTAATGAGATTTGTTCAGAGATACAACAATGCAATCTGAAAACTACAAATAATCCAGTTCCTTTGGGTGTTTCATGTCGGCGAAGAGAAATGATAATGCCTCGTTCTTAGGGAAATGTGTACTCACTGCTCATACCCTGTGACTGACAATAAGAATAAATCAATGAAAAACACAAAGCCACTTTTAAATGGTGCAATATGTAATTACAGTACAATTATCTAGCCTGTGTAAAAGAAGAGCAGAATAAAAATGCATCAAAACACTAAGCAAATGCAAACACATATTGTGTTTACGCATGCATGCAGTATTCCTGTATTCTGGATTTTGCACTCAGCAGTTTTTGACTATATGTCTCTCTAACTGTGGTCATGCAGTTTGCTCTACTTGGATTACTTTTATTATTTAAAGTAAAAGTGGTAAAAACTTTAAGACACCCACAGATATTTCTATTTTTTACTTTCACCATCAAATAAAGAATCCAGCTCTTTAATAAGCTAATATTTCCTGTCAAGAGAGTTCCGAATGTGGTGTGCAAAGCGTTAACGCGCTGATAAAGAAGAGTATGTCTCAGCAAACCTTGCCAAACATCACAGTTTCTCCTCCCCTGAGAGTGCAGGTCTGTTTCTGCCTCTCCCAGCAATAAATCAAAACCTAAATGGAATTCTGTCCCAGCTCCAGCTTCAGGTGACGCAGGCTCACACAGCCAAACCGAGCGGACCTGCATTAAGTGCTAAGGGGTTTCCAGATAAACACAGGGCTCATATGACAGACGAATGAGAGGCCGTGTGCTGTGATTTTCACTGCTGTCTCTTTTTACTTCCTTTGTTGGAATCATCTTCACAGAGCGGCCGAGAGCCCCCTACTTTACATGACAGTGTTAAACAGTGATCAAAAAACACATTGTTGCTATAGCCACAAACACAGTACTGAGACCCTGTTTCCCCTTTCTGAAGCACTTAACATAAGCATATTCAAAATAGCGTGGAGAAGAAGAAGCTTCCATCTGAGCTAATTCAGGTGTGCATATATTGCATTCACCACTTAAGTGCATCATTTGCACACACCAATTACTGAAACAAACAGCTCTTTGGAATAAATAAAGGTATTTTGCTTTAGTATTCACTCCAGTGCTCTTTTGATTAAGCAAAATTTTCAAGAAAAAAAGCTTCCTAACAATCCATTTGGTGGTATATTCATTATACATGAATTACACAGCCTGAGGCAAGCCGGCCCAACAGCTCTCAAAGGCCTGTTTGAATTGTAAAACACAGCGTCTGTCTCGCTTTATTTCCACTTTTCCAGTTTCCTTTTTTTTTCCATGACATGGTACACATACTGTTTTCCCCCAGCAGTGAAGTGTAAAAGCTAATGCTCAGTTAAAAGACATGTGCAGCGTCCAGAGACCCGTTTAAGAGGCAGAACAAAACACAGTCGTGACCACAAAAGTGGGCATACACATGGAAATAGGCCTCTCTAAACACTGTGTTTGAGGGCACGTACACTGCAGACAATAGGTTAAATCGGGCATAAACGCTTCACATGCTTATGTGCACTCACACCTCATTGGTTGGTCATTTACAGCCGGTACAGTGCCGCCATCATATGGAGAGACGGTGTATTACACCAATAAGGATGATGGCTGGTATTAGGTGGATTGGACCCGGTCACCCACAACTGATCAAGTATCTGTGGGATGTACTGGAACAAACAAGGTCCACAGAGGCCCCTCCCCTCAACCCCCCATTAACGACATTTTGTTGCCAGGCACCACAGGACACTCTCCGAAGACCCATATGTTCATTCTCTGATGAGTCACAACCCCATTGAAGTGAGTGGGCACAAGACTTTTGTTTACTTAGTTTAACTGCCCCTCAAACTACAGCCTGCAAAATGAACATATATTTCAATCACCACTTTTCTTAAACTTTCATTCATTCATTCATTCATTCATTCATTCATTCATTCATTCATTGTCTGTAACCGCTTGTCCTGTGAAGGGTTGCGGAGGGGCTGGAGCCTATCCCAGCTAAACATTGTAACAGTCACAAAGGAATATTTAGAGCAGGACAGTAATATATGTGGTATTACTAGTGTACCCAAATGAATTGGCAAATGAGTGTATACATTCAAAGTTACATGCAAACACACACATTTGTCTTTCATTCGTCAGAAGTAATGTCAAACTGAATGTGTCTGCGTTGGGACAATGCCAACAAATATCCCATATCATATAAAATCTTTATAAAAGAACAAAAGACTATAAATGAAAGAACAAAAACCAAATGGTTGGGGACAACCTCATCAGCTATGCAAAACAGGAGTGGAGACTTTTCTAGAAGTGGGGGATGGTGTCTCTGTGTGTCTGCCTGTTTGAAGTCAGGAGTCAGAAGAGTTGTTCCTAAAGTTTCTTTTTTTCCCCCCTGTTAATTATTATAGGTAAGTATTTTTATGCCACGTAGTCCAGCTTTTTCACATAAAGAAAACAAATTTGCATTAATGGTCTATGAACAAAAATACGATTTGGTTTAATGGCTTTATACAATAAATGAATAAATACATAAATAATAAAAAAAAAGGCTTGCGAACAAATCAAGTTCTGGGCCCTTTTTAATATTTAGGTGGATGAGGCTAAATTTCTCGATTTAATTATGACAACAGTATTCCCTAAAACAGTTCCTGAAACTCTCATTATCGACTATACGCCGAGTTTGACTCAGGATCGTGAAACTTTGAACGAGCTTACAAAAAAAAAAAAAAAAAAAATCTTAGTCAGCTCTCTCTTACCAAATAATGAAAAATACGACCGTGGTCTACGTGAACTACGTGTCCCTCCCTGCAGCCATTCTCAAGAATCAATCTTTGAATGCCTCTTTCATCATTTCTTTCTTTCTCTAACATGTCTGGCTGTGCCTTTCTCTTACTTAGTGCATTCTGAGCAGCGGATGTCGAGCTGGCTTGGCATCGATGTTTTACCTTTTTGTAAATTTGAAAATGTATAAAAAAAACAACACAAACTTGTTGAAGTAAGTTTGGTTGGGGGTCGGGGCGTCTTAACAGCCGGGGGGCCTGGCCTTTGCTTCATCATCAAAAGGGAAAAGTATGTTACCAGGCAGGTCAGCACGCTGAGGACGTGAGCTGGAACCTCATTGGTTTAAAAAAAAACACATGGGCGTGGTTTTCTCGCTTGGGTATTTAAGGCTTTGTTCCATTGTTGCAGAGTGTGTTTTCCAGCTGGCCTAGGCTCGGGACGAGAGCTGCCCCACTGATCACCATTGCACTTTTTTTTTTTTAGACCTTTCTTGTACTTTTTTCTTTTTAAAAATGGCATTTTCTTGTAATCAGTCCCTGAACGGCAGCTTTCCCCCGTCTCCAGCGGAGGACAGGGGCTCACAAAGGCTGTCCTGGGGCAGTTTGCTGCAGAGGCTGACTGAGCTGAAGGGAATCAATCAGGGGGTCACAACACATCAGTACTGCAGGAGTGAAACTGGTAAGTGTCTGAAAAAGCTTTTGTCTGAGCATGGTCTGTTGTCTTAGTGGTCAGAAATATATATATTAAATATACTAAATTAATTGACTATGGGAGAAATAGACATTTACCGATCCCTTTTTTTTCAATCATCAGAAAACTGAATTACAATTTTATGTCACTCATCCACTGCCAGGCAACCGTTGAACCTTTACTCCTTTGTTTCAGGCTCTGTGGCAGACTTGTCCCTCACAGACTTAGACAGCAGTTTCTTCTGTTATCCCCCAGAGGAAACACTGGCTGCAGAGGTTGTGACCACCATTGCACAAAGTCTTAACAATGCATCCCACACTCTTGGCTGCTCCAAACTCATCCTACCTGACTGCTTGCTGCACAGTATCACTCAAAAGCTGCTCCATTTGGCAGCCAGCGAGCCTTGTGGCCTCAAGGGAGCGGTCATTGACTTGTGTGTGGACAGGGGGGACCAGGGCTCCTTGTGCACCGTGGACCAAATAGCCGTGGACCCATCACTGGTCCCGACCTTCCACGTGACTCTGGTGCTGCGACTCGAGTCCAGCGGACTGTGGCCAAAAGTTCAGAAGCTCTTCAAGCGCGGCAAGCCCCCACAGAGATCTACAGCGAATCTCAAGCTGAGCATGGGCTTCAGGGCTATCAAGAGGAAACTGTACTGTTCAGGGGAGCTGCTGATTGAGGAGTGCTGCTGACAAAGAGCTGCTGTGCCTGATAAGCTGCACTGAATCCATGTGAAATAAGGCACAAACATACATGCTCATTGACAAGATGGTCTTAATAGAACAATCTCTGTTGATGCTTACAAGGTTACTTTTTAGAACCAACTTATGCTTCATGGCAGCTACTCATCTGGTTACGGGTGATTCAACAGAGAAGACATGTCTGAACACGTGTCAGTGTGTTTTCTGTGAATGTAGAGTCGCACCTGAAAGGTAACGGCTCATGTATTTGATAGTCAAATATTACCACCTGGAGCTTGTGTATTTTTTAACATAAAATAAATTATTTTGTATTAATTTGCTTCTCTTCTTTCTTGCCTTGTCTCATACATCATCAGTAGCACACTATTTATACAGGAAGTAAACACAACATACTTTATGATTTCAGACAAATACAATTGACAGTGAATACAATTAATTTTCATACTAGTCCGAATGTTTAAGATTCGGATTTTTCTAGATCTTTCTGGAGCTGTCTCACCATCATCCACAACTGATGCTTTGAGGATACTTAATTCTGCTATTGCTCCAGTGTAAACACTCAAAACCAGTTTAGAAACAGCATTAAATAAGAATATGCAATGTATACACAATATATCAATGTGTTATAAAGACACATGAGTGAACATATGCGGGCCTGGATGTTGTAAAAGACAAAATATGCACCGGTCAATCATTGGACAAATTTAATTCAAAGAAACTTCTATACAATTTTAGCTTGTTAATTTAATAAATATGGTTTCCTTTTATTTGTGCAATGATTTTCAATAGTTATGATCCAACAGGCTACGAGCAAATCCACATAACATTGTAAATGACTTCAACAAACCCTGCACTGTTAAAAGTAAAATGAGTATTTACATTGGTAAGAACTATAAAAAATTACACACTTTCCTTGTGAGTGGCTCAGACGTCTGTCTATGAGAAGGCCATGAGGTTTCTCAAAATGTTTAAGGAAAACAAAAAGATTGGGACAGAGAAAGCTAATCTGAGCAGCTTTGTTTACCGTTCAAACAGACACCAATGTTCTTATTTTCCACCGTGACGCCTCGTGGACTCTCACCATTGTAAAGACACTAGAGAAAGATAATGTCGGCAGTCTACTCAAAGCTTCTCACAGTTCTACAGGAAGTCAATCTACATCAAGTTGCAGAGAGGTTCCCTGATGAGGTCTGCTGCCCACTGCACGTAAGGCATTTTTGATTCTCTTGGTTTGCTGCAGAAATATGCTCCAATTTGAGTGGGCTCCGACCGATTTCTTCTAATTAGATTCAAGTACTGACGAACCTATGAGAGACAAAAAGAAGCGTGAGAGTTATGCTGCACTCTTTTCATAGGATGATCTTTTATTGGCTTTCTGTATTTCACAACTCATTCATTGTTGTGTGAAATCCTCACCATCAGCAGAACAGAGGACAAAAAGAAACTGATTATTCAGCAGAATGAACGGGGTCAGCAGCAAAATGTGTTTTATCGCCCAAAACAAGGCCAACCATAATGGCTAGAGCATCCTGTCAGAAAGGGCTGTCTGATAGCAAGGTAGAGCATACTGTAGACAAACCGCACAATTAAACAGATATTAATTTATTAAAATACTTATAAAGGATTTATTCAAATTTGGTTGTTAAAATACATTATGCTGCTGACCTTGTACAGAACAATATATTGCTCAGTTTCTATGCTGGTACTTCTGTCAGTTTCTCTGAAGTTGGGATCGGTGACTCCAGGTAATAGTCTGACTATGGATATGAACCTCAAAGAACTCAATTTCTAAGAAATCAAGCTTTCACTTTAACAGCAGCCAAGTGTTGTTGCTCTTTTCAGTGTATTAAGTTAGCCGAGGCCTTGCTCGAGCTGAGTTACACCATCAGCTGCCATGTCTGATATAAATTTATTGGTCTGGTCAAAGTTCTGTTATCACAAGCTAATGCGGTTGTCAGGGCCTGTCTTAAAACCACTTCCCATTATAGTGTTGTAAAGTGCTTGAGGGAAACTCTGACATCTGAGACAACGCAGCCGACTCTTGAATATCAAGTGTCAGTCCCAGCATTTGGCTGCATTACCACACCAGGTTAACGGAGTGAAGTATTGCTGATAAATATAAATGTATTTACTAAAACAAATGGAAAGTGCAGCTTGGGAGGCTGAAATCAAATAAAGGAGAGCGTGCGTGTGATTTGTAGGTACACAAAGCATGCAACTCCCTGAGGGCATTGCAGATCTTGTGCATTATGCAGTAACAATTAAACTGTAATGTCCATGGTAACGTACCCATATGCGTGCGAGTGGTTTTTAGCCATCCAATATAACCTGAATCTCAGATAGTCTGGAACAGCTGGGAGTCCCCATTCTCTGTGCTCTTTGGTACAAGTCCGAATCCCCAAAGTAACGAGCACGATACAATAAGCCTTCCTCTGAAAGTATAAAAAGAGCATGTGTCAGAATCATAGCCATCGATCAACTATCCCCTTGAAATTATTAGTCAATCACATCAGCTAGTACAAAATCTCTGCACAATTCCAGTGTTAAATGATCCTTAGTATCCTTTGCATGATGTTTTATTGACGTGCGAATGTCTTGCAACTTAGTGCAACAATGACCTAAGAACATGCACAACCGAAGAAAACCAATATACACTGCACAGTTACAACACAGCGAGCTAGAGCTAAAATGAGGAGTCTATTAATCAAATAACAGAGAATCAATTCAGATCAATGCCACTGATCTGTCATTTAAACCCGTTTGAAGCAAAAAATAAAATGTATAGATTCTTCTTTTCCAAATACGAATGGTTTCTTTGTCTTTTCTCTTACTCAAAATACTTATAAATGTGTGAACCATGACATTAATCAGTAGTTAAAACATGATTCAGCTCTACTGTAAACTCACTCTGCTGCTTCTCCTTCCAACAGTTGTTTCTGAGATTAGAGATGTAGTCTTCCTCTACACTCCTCTCAACATTCTTTAAGTTATTCCCAGAATATTCCTCATTGAAACGGTCCCCCACGTAGAAAGGCACCTTCAGGCTTGCTGTATGCCTTTTGTGAATATGTCCAGCTGACCTGATGTAGGGGGGACATAATGATAAGAGTGAGACAGATGGTGAGACGCGCAACATCAGAAAGCTCTCTAAGTGGAGAGCCACTTACGGGCGGTAGCTAAGGCTGTATGGAGGCTGCGTGACCATTATCTGGCTGAGGGCAGACACAATGATGAGAATTAAGATGGGCATCAACTGGACAAACAGGGCCAGACCTCCCTGCAAGGAGAGAGAGATTTTATTAGCGCCTGTCAGAGATCCTACGATTTAGCCGCGTGTCTTAAAATAAAGTGCAATAAAATGAGCACAAACGGGACTTACATCTCTCTGCTGTTCTCGTCTTTCTTGCCTGTTGTGGTGTGCAAAATGCATTCTTCCGTTTCTATAAACATGTACATTACCTAGGAAAGATATAAGAAATGATAGATAATCAAATATAATGGGGTAGCCTGGCTCAGATATAAGCCCAGTCAGTTGTTCAACCAGAGAGACGGACATATTTAAGAAACATCACAACTTACAAGGAAAGTATCATTTTTAACGCGTAATTTGGTCAGTTTTTGTCTTGTTGTTGCCATATAGCTTATGCACAGCATTACAAAGCAGTACAAGTGATGCAGAAATCTATGAGGAAATTACAAAAGTAACTCCACAGCTGCCTTTCTGTGTCGATAAACACCACATAATTGCATAGAAAAAATGCAGTGAACATTACAATACCATTAAAAAACATAAAGTTGTGCTTAGCCCTTTTGCGTTTGCATTCACACAAGCCTCTGGGTTTTTCTTGTGGAGGATAAAAATGCTGGGCCAGAAACTAAGTAGGTTCAAAAAGCCAAACAGCTAGTCAGAAGGCTGTATCTCAGTGAATCCCTCTGGAGATTCCTGGTAAGGGCTGACAAGGGACGCAACGCAGAAGCTTATGGTGATGGCAAAACAAACACTGATGACAATTTTTCATTCTTGCATCCTAAAATGTTTTGAAAGGCAGAAAGTCAGCTTGTGGTGTGCTTAGAAAAACTCCAGATGTGAGGTATGGCAGTTGCAGGTAATGAAGTATTTAAGTTAATACTCAGTTTGTGCCAAATATGGTACGATACCCGTCTCCATAGATACCTGGCCTCATTAACACTGTAGTTTTAAACACGGTGACTTAACCTTTAATCATCTGTTATCTGCTTACTTGATGGGAAGCCTCCACCGAAGAACATGTTGAAGAGGTCCTCGGGCGAGATGTCCGCTTCAAAATCACGATGGTGTCTGTGTCTGCTCGGGTGTGTCCTCTCCTCTCCATACTGGTCGTACTGCCTTCGTTTCTCAGCATTACTCAGAACAGCATAGGCATTACCAATAGCTGAAATACACACACACACACACACAAAAACCACAACGTTAAGCTTATAGTTCCACGACGTCCAGAGAACGGCAATGGAGATGTTTTTTTTTATTTACCTTTAAATGCCTCTGTGGCTCCAGGGGCGTGATTTTTATCTGGGTGAAATTTCAGAGCCAGCTTCCTGTAAGCTTTTTTAAGATCATCCTCCGAGGCTGTCTTTTCAACTCCCAGAATTTGGTAGTAATCCTTACAGCTTTTAATCCTACAGTTAAAAAATCAACAACACAGCAGAGATGATTACACGTTGTGACATTACTGGGACACTAAATACCTACTTAAACAGAAAATAATGACACGAACAGAAACAGAATGTAACTGTAAGATAGTTCAGAGATATGTATATTTTACTGTATTTACGTGATAGTGCCATTGCTTATATACATAAAAAAATAAATAAATTAGCTGAAACAAAGGCAGAAGGACTTGCTGGGTTTCTTGAACATGTTTTGTGAGTAGTTTCTTCAGTTCTAAATGACGGGTGGATAGTTTAAGTCTTTAACAAACCCAGTTACCTTTGTTTTGATGATATACCATAACATGGAATACGGAGAAACGTCCCAGGCATAATGCCACGCTCAGAATAAACATCAGAGAGCGGTAGTCTGATTGCTCAGCATAAAAAAAAGTAATCTGGATATAGATTGTGCAACATGGATTGATTTGTGTAGTTGTTTTTGGAGATTTTAAAACAGGAAACAATAATAAAAAATGTATCACATATAAGATATTTAAGGTGATTGACAACAATAACCAGTTCTACCTGTTCGGTCAACATACCTAAACATCTTAATTTAAATGAAAATGACATATTATTAAAATACAACCACATCATTGACAAACAATGATTAACATTTTGCTGGCAACACTGCTGTTTATAGCGCTGCGTTTTATCTATATCAAAAGAATAAATCCACATGCACTGACTTTCTGACAGCATCCAGCTGCTCTGCTGTGAACGGCTTGGCTGATCCAGTGGGCCCCTGTGTGGACCCATCAGCCTGCTCCCTGTCGCCACGGTGCCTCATCGTGGGTCCGTCTCCGTTCTCATCCGGAGGCTTTCCATTCTGCGCTAACGACTCCAACAAGTCTGTGAAGAGAGTAGCCATATTACTCAACGTTTCCACCTGAGTTTCCTAGTAAGTTAATCCATTGCAACGGCGAGCTAATGGTTAGCACAGTTGCTACTAGGCAAACGTCTAGCGGGGCTTTAAACGCAACCTGGAAGGTAACAATCATTAATTTAAGACAATAAGTAACACATGTATTCGATAAATCGCGAGTGAGGGCTGAAAAACTACAAATACCAGTGTCGGCTAGGAGCAGCTGGTTAAAACGGTTATGCTAACGTTAGCTGATTCGATTTCACAGCCACGGCCCACCACCACTCGATATAACATCGCCGCCTAAAGAGGTTTATTCGACATACTTTTTGCCTGATCTGTCGGAAACAGGCGCTGTGCCTTCTCCAGAAACTTCCTGGCTTTGTCCGGCTGGTTGTTGCTGACTGCATTAAGGGCTATTTTTATGCAACGCTCAGCTTCGTCCTTGTTTGAGTCCATCGCGACAAAACGGAACTGTTTACTTGCCGTGAGACGCACGAGGATGACGCTTACAAGTCATCCGTCTCGTAAATAAGACGTCATAACAGTTCCTTAAACGACCGACAGCATGGACTTCACTAAAACGCGGTAGAAGATTAATTTTAAGAGTCAGTGGTGTTCGTTTTATTTCATTTTTACAGTATACGGTATACTAGCTGTCATCTGCACCCATAATAGGAAGTTGTTTCAGTCCAAGACACAATGGCATTGGCAGCTACATGCAGAAGGTCAGTCATATCTGTCAAATCCATTTCTTTGTCTTTCTCTTTGAGGAAAACCTACCGATTGTTTTCAACAAATTACACTTTTCTAGCTGACCAGGAGAACCCCCAATCAAAGAAGGGGTGGAGAAAAGGTCTAAAGAAATCCCCTAATGTAGATAATCTGTCCTGGGAGGAGAGGCTGTCTGATGCGGTTACTCCTCTGTGGAGGCTGAGTTATGATGAACAACTTGAGGTCAAGCAAAAGTGTCAGGAGAAGATACTGTCTCAGCTCTCGGTACATCTTTCATATAACTTCCAACCACATGCCTCATCACCTGATAGAGGTAACTTCAGCTTTCCCATCCTGCCTATTCTTCCGTCGCCAGTTATAAATGGCTACCGCAACAAGTCAACATTTTCTGTCAACAAAGGTGTGGATGGAAATCCAAAGACTGTTGGATTTTATGTGGGCGCAGGCAGGTACAGGAACATTGTCTGCGTCAACGGAGACCACCTGCTCAACGTGCCAAAGAAGCACAAACTAGTCTCCAGATGCTATCAGGACTTCCTCCGCCTCTCCTCGCTGGAGCCCTGCCTGCTTTTCCACGCTGGGGGTCACTGGAGAGAGATCACAGTGAGGACCAATGCAGAGGGCCGTACCATGGCTATAGTGTACTTTCATCCACAGACACTCACCCCTGAAGAGGTGGCAGTCCATAAGGCCGAGCTGGTGGATTACTTCTTGCAGGGCCCAGGTTCAGTGTGTCAACTGGACTCACTGTTCTTCCAGGAGAGCACAATGACTCGCTGCACCCATGAGGAATCCCCCTACAAGCTCCTGCATGGCCAGCCACACATGTATGAGGAGGTAACGGACACCAAAATTACAGAGAGTACTTGTTAGAGTTCTTGTTTCAATTCCTGGTGCATTGTGGTCTAATAGAAATTCAAATACAAATACATTTGGTTTCTAACTCATGCCAGTCTCAGTGTAATTAAGTACATTTAAAGTCATGAAGCTTTTATTCGTTTGCTAATTTAATAGTTGCATCAAGTGACTAAATCTGAGAGAAAGATAGGCTTGAATTTATAAAGGCAATAGAGAGGAGTGGGTAGCTCAAGTTTAATGTATTCCTACATTTAATTCCTGTGCCTGGGTTCTTTTGTGATTCACAGGTGCTGGGCTTCAAGTTCCGCATCTCAGCCGATGCCTTTTTTCAGGTGAACCAGGCAGCTGCTCAGGTGTTGTATGGCACAGTCAGAGACCTGTGTGTTCCAAACATTGAGCAAGTTGGAGGACGAAATAAAGTTGGTGGTACTCTCCTAGATGTCTGCTGTGGCACAGGTGCCATCGGCATCATTACATCTCCCAGAGTGGACAAGGTTATCGGTATAGAGCTCGTAGAGCAGGCGGTGGAAGATGCTAAACACAACGCATCTCACAATAATGTGCTGAACTGTGAGTTTATTCCTGGGAAGGCAGAGGTTGTTCTTCCTGGTGTTATGTCTCAACTGAGCTCTACAGGTGGAAGCCTTACAGCTGTGGTAAACCCTCCTCGAGCTGGCCTCCACCACAGAGTGGTCCGGGCTTTACGAAACCAACCCGCTATTCGCAGGCTGGTCTACGTTTCTTGTAAGCCAGATGGAGAAGCGATGAGGAACTTCAAGGAGCTTTGTTGTGCTCCGGACCCGCAGAAGAAACTCACAGGAGATGCATTTTCTCCCACTCTGGCTGTGCCTGTAGATATGTTCCCACATACTCCTCACTGTGAAGTGGTGCTGCTATTTGAAAGGTAGCAGACATTTTTTTTTTTTTGTCTGAAAGTGAGCTTTAACCCTTCAACAACAACTCTGCTTGGATCTGAAAGCTAGCAGGAAGTTTAGTAAAGGTGTATGCTAGAGACAGATACATGTTTGTAACCAGTCTGATAGGGTTTCAGCACACCGTTATTGTGATTAAGAATTAATATGCCACCTCTTATTTATTTAATATAAATAGAGGCTAAACTAAACTCTTGAGTTTGCTAGCTTTGCCAGTCCACAAGCCAAAGATACTCAACTCAACAATAAATATATAATTTCTCCAAAAAAAACGACTATTATCATTTGTGAGTGTGCAGGAGGCCTTTGAAAATTGAAGTTAGATGGTGATCTTCCGCTCTGACAAAGCCAAGAAGGTTCCAGGTTGCATCATACACCATTTTCAGAAAAGACATTTTGACTCATCATAGGAAGAAAGGTACAACTACAAAGATTAACAGCACATGACTCATTTTCAATGAGTCCAGAAAGTCTTTCCAGTGTGGCAACAACAATCCAGTTGGCACATAATTAATGATGGCAATTACATTTGTGCATTTCCTGCTTTAACATGTCAAAATGTCTGCTGTGTGAAAAGATTTGCAGTGTCTCTGCAGTACCCGTATTTGTGCTGTAGATGGTGCCATTGCTGCTTCTCCCACCTAGAAAACACTGAACATCTGTTGCCCAGTGGTTGTATAAGTTCACCCCATTCCTTCCAGTTCACTAAAGGTCATAACATAATGATTGTACAGTATGACAGGCCAGACTTGTTCCTGCGAGGTTACCACCGTTTATGTGAGGTCTTGTGGCAAGGTAGCCTTGGCTTGAAGAAACAATGTTCGTTTTTCTCTTGACCAGGGTGATGCTCATGTACAAAATCGTCTGTGCCAGTCAGTCAGTCATTTTCTATACCCGTTTAATCCTGTTAGGGGTCACGGGGGTCTGCTGGAGCCTATCCCAGCTGTCATCGGTCGCCAGTCCATCACATGCACACCTACAGGCAATTTAGAATCACCAATTAACCTAATGAGCATGTCTTTGGATGGTGGGAGGAAGCCGGAGTACCCGGAGAAAACCCACGCAGACACAGGGAGAACATGCAAACTCCGCCAGCCGGCCTTTCTGTGGCATCAGTGATTCAAACTGGTGACCTTCTTGCTGTGAGGCATCAGTGCTAACCACCTCGCCACTGTGCCGCCCCGTCTGTGCCAGATTTAGCTGAAAGACAGAGAAGTGAACTGTTTTACCCTCCACAGGCACTACCAGGGTGCAGTGGTTCAAGTCAATGGACAGTCTCGTATTCTGCTCCTCTCCATACTGTTATGGCAAACCTAACCAAATCAAACATTTGGGGAAAAAAATATTTAAAATATTATCATTTAATAATAAAAAAAATGCATGCATAATAATAGGATGTAAAATGTCCTTAATAAATAGTAACAATCACATTTTTCTCAGTTTCTGTGTGATATTTTCTGTCTTAGACTTGCACAGAAACGTTTTACATTATTCTGCTGAAAATGGGCTGAATTTAATAAAAATATAAGAATGTATTAGCTACAGCCCACTAAGAAATCCCACTTCTAATACTGTTAACTGGAGCTTGTAAAACAACAAAAATTTAGTTGATTTATACATTGTTTGGAAATAAGTGACATGCAAGCGGTGGTAATGGAGACATTCATGTGCCTGCAAATATTCTGGGGCCCCTGTTGCACAGACGGGGCAGCACAGTGGCGTGTGGGTGCTGCATGACATCATGGTGTCAGATGAGCTATCCTTTGTTGCCAACCTTTGGCAAACTGTCATTAAGATCAATGGGTTGATTTAAAATCTTGTGCAATGGTTAATTATTTGCAAGATAAGATTTTCTGATGGTGGACAAACGAAAGGAGGTTAACATCAGTTATACAAACAGCCAATGTGATGTCCCAGAGGCGGTGGTGCTATTTTCCCCATCGAGCAGTTGCATTAAAACGAAAAGGGTATGTTCTAATGTCCAAATGGCAGACTGTCATTGCCGTATGACATCATGGTGTCAGATCAGCTGACTTTTGTCTGCAACCTCTTGCATTGTGTCATCTGTTTAAACAGTCATTAAGATCAAGTTTGTTGATTAGATATCTTGTGCAAGAGTTGGATTCTTTGGATGATCACACTTTGTGAAAAAAAACAAAAACGGAGGGAGGTTAACACCAGTTCTTCACGCAGCCAATGGGACATTCAGAACCAGAGGCATCAGTTTCCTCATCGGGCAGTTCCTTTAAAACGACCTCGGAATAAACTGGATTTCACTGTCCGAGGATCAACGGAACAGTCCTTTCCTCTTCATTTTTACTTTCATCTTCTGGTACCTGCAAACTAAACGGAAAGGCCCAACACAGGTAAGAAGTCTTTTATGTTAAATGAATTTGATTTGACAGTAGCCTACAATAGAAATTAGAATACGACCAATGATGTGGCTGCCGCTCCACATGTGGATATTCAACGCAGGTGTACTGGTAACTACACATCAGGTCAGCATTTTGAGAATTCATTTTAAGGTATTTTGCGGGAACATACCACATAAAAGTCGTGCTTTTTAATTGCTGATGAAGTATATAAACAAATTAATAAATATTGTACTTATCAAGCACATATGGCTAAAGTTAACGGTCACATGGCTAACTATTTGGCTAGCGTTAGCTTCAGTAGCTTAGCCAACAGAAAAAATTAAATAATATCGATATAGTGTAAGACAGCCAGCTGTGGTCTTTCGCTTGCTGTGGTATTGTAGCATTGTCCTTATTAGTCTTTTAATTTGTCTGCCAGCACAGAGTAGCATACGTTTTCTCGTTTTAATCGTGTTTATTGGACATTTTAAATCGTACAGTAGTTCAAATTAGCCGTTTGACTGGCACCTGCACTGTAACTGTTAGCCCTTTTTGGCTAACACCGGCATTTACAGTGATGTTGTGGGTTAAAATACCCATGAAAAACATACGAAACGGATGAAAACTATTGTGACGACGAACAGTTTTCAAGTGGCATAAAGGTCCAACCCTTCTCTGTCTGTGTGAAGGAGTGTTATGTGACAGCGGGGATGTGCTACCGGTCTCATGTGCCTGTTATAACACTGTGGAGGTGGACCAGCAGCGGCGTTCCGTGTATGATTAGAAGCAGCTGCAACATGAGTGTTTAAGAGTCGCCGGCTATTATCGCGGGGGGCTAATATTAATCAGTGAGCGGTGGTCATAACAGTATAGCATGATCTATGTACCATGTAAAATAAGCCAATAGAAGTGAAGCGGATGTAGTGCCTGCCGCCACTATATCCGATCTCGGCGCCACTAGAGAGTACGTGGGCACAGCGAGCCGCCGTACCTTCCTCTCCGTTTTTTTTTTTGCATCCTGCTGTGCGCACTTAACAGAGCAACATCCTTCCTTTTATCGCTCTCCACTTTTTCAGAAAAATGTCCAAAGTCGAAAGCAGGAATCACCACGCCGACAAGCAGCACAACGGAGATGTCAGGACGGAAACAGTTGAGGATGTTTTCGACGACACTTACAAGGAAAAAGAGGGGAAACCACCGACGATATATGTGTGGAGAAACATCATCCTGATGACCCTCCTTCATATCGGTGCGGGTTATGGGCTGACTCTCATACCCTACGCATCGAGGTTTACTCTCGCATGGAGTAAGTATTAAGTAAATAGTGTGGTAGGTTTGCCTGTGTAGATTTTTTTTGCAGGTTTTTTTTTTTTACGCCCTACAGGCCACAGTCCCAGAACAGAATGTGCTGATGTGGTGTGATCATTGCTAACTACAGTAAGTGCGCACTGAGCTGAGGGCTCATGGCTGTGAGAATAATGGAGAATGAGTCACCCGGCCTTGTGATTTCCATTAGTGTGTCCGGAAAACGTGATTTTGTGTATGTAACTGTCAGATATACAAAAAAAAGAGTTAACATAAAGACAGCCTTTAGGTTTTAGATGTTATAAGTGTTTATTGAAGCATAAATGTTATCTAACACTTTAATCACACCCCTGCAGAACTTAATGGTAAGCTGTGAAGCGTTTATAGCAGCAACTACTGCCACCTTTTCATATCTGGAGATAAGTCTGTGATATTGCTGTGGTGGTTATCTCCTAGTCTTTTTTTTTTACAGAGTGAAAAAGTATTTGCCCCTTAGTTCTCAAATCATGCCCCCACACCAGTGAGTGTGTGAGTACGAGTGTACTTTTCAGGTCCCCCACACCATCTCCACTCCTTTTTTCCTCCTTTTAAGCCATTTAGAGATGGGGTTAGTCCCGATGATTATATTACTGCGTAATTCATGTTTGCCTCACTTCATAAAAAGTTGCCATGGCCCTGAAGCAGTATACCAAACCCTACAATATTACACTGCAACTCCCACTCTTGGCTGTAGGTATAATATTTCTTTTGTGGCATTCTGCATTTGTTTTTTGCCATGCGTGAAAGGATCCCCTTTTTCCAAATAAGTCAAACGAGGTGTGTGATGCCAAAATTCATGTGAGTGGTTTCTGCCTCGACGCTCCCATTGAAGCTGTTTTTTTTTTTTTTTTTGATAGTGGAGTCATGAACACAGCAGTGTCTTAGATGCTTTCCTCAATTTTTGTTTTGGCTATTTGGAGGCCAGTCACTTCTGGAAGGTTCCCTATTGTTCCAAGCCTTGTACATTAATAGATGAAGTCTTTCACTATGTGTGGAGTCTCAGAGCCTTTGGTCTGACTACTACCACCACTACTTCCAAGACTGGTCCTAATTTTGTCCAAAATTTCCTTAAATTTGAGCTTGGAGTCTACTTTATGTCTTTAAAAAAAGCTCTGTTTAAGTGATATTTTGATTGAAGACTGGTCCTAATCAAGCATGGATGTCTAATCCAGCTGCAGCCAGTTATTCATGTTATCAGGTTTTGTTGATTTAAGAATTAATCGGTAAATACCATTTCACACCGACCCATTTGGTAGTAGGAGTAGTAGGTTTTGTTTCAGTTCATGCAATCCTCATATTAAACTAGTTTGTGTTTGGTCAAGGGTTACGGTTTTATGTTGTAGTTTTATAATTAGTATTACCGTGTGTATACAAAAATTAAATGTTTTAAAAGTTTATGACGCCATCTGCTCTCATAAACCTCCACATCTATTCTGCCATTTTTGAATAACTCAGACCTGGGGTTGATTGTAAACTGTTTGGACCTGTCGAAATAAATGTTATGCAATGTCTCAAATTAGAAGCATTTGAATTCCAGCGGTAGTAGTCAAACACTTTGCTGAATAATTTAAAATTGTGCCCTATATATGCAGACTATTGTGGCATGACTCAAATTCCCGAACAATCACAACTTTGTTTCTGTTCTGGCACTGCATAATTTTCCCCTCTCTTTGCAATGCTGAGCTGCATATTATTTCACCGGGGGAAGACAAAGCACAATCACCATTTCTATAGACATCCCATTGTGAGCTGCATGGCACCACAACAGAATGCTCTTTGCCAATCAGAAGCCCACGGTTCTCAAATCCTGTGTAGTCTTGTCTGGGCTCCACATAGAAATGCATTCAGCAGTTTTAGAACAACAAAAAGTGTGAGGGCTGACCTGTGTGATCCCACTGATGACTTTTCTCAGAGCAAAATGGGTCGAGTGTTATACAGAGAACATGATGTCCCAGTGACTTTGCTGTCATTGGATTAAATTAATCAGTGTTATAATCGCAGTCTCATCTAAGACACTTCTCCTTTCCATCTGTGTTTCCTCCAGGTGCAGTATGCTACACCATCAGTGCTCTGGGTGTGACCGCTGGAGCCCACAGACTATGGAGCCATAGATCCTATAAGGCTTCTCTTCCCCTGCGAGTCTTCCTCGCTCTCGCTAATTCCATGGCATTCCAGGTAAAACAAAGAAAAATGTAAATATATTCCAAAAAATATTTGTGTAATTATACTACATATAGACAGCACTGTATTTTTATGTCACAACACATTGATGGATCCTAATTCTTAATATTCATCATATTCACAAATTTAAAGGGCTAATGGTGTGGTTTCCTGAATCACTGTGTAATCTGATATGCATTTATTGCTTTGCTACCACATGACCTCCGGCCTTAATCTGGTGATTTGAAAGTCTCCCCTGTCTCTGCCTGACTCTCTATGTGCAGAACGACATATATGAATGGGCGAGGGACCACCGCGTTCACCACAAGTACTCCGAGACGGACGCCGACCCCCACAATGCCACACGGGGATTCTTCTTCTCCCACGTTGGTTGGCTGCTGGTTCGTAAACATCCCGACGTCATTGAGAAGGGAAAGAAACTGGAGTTGGCGGACTTGAGGGCAGATACAGTGGTGATGTTCCAAAGACGGTGAGAAAGTAGATGATAGATTTGTCACATTTGACAGGAGCGCAACAACACAACAACAGATCCTTGTCAGTCATAACAAGAAGTGGCTGTCACCACAGTGAGATGTGCAACCATTTTGCTGTTGCAATAATGCAAACATGCAACATTTCCTTGACTATGAATGCTCATTCCGGTAGGACTTATCTGTAAACGTTAATACATGTGTTAGGGGGGAATTTGTGGTGATGCCGATGAAGAAGAAGAAGCACCAGAGTCCTGTATGTCTTATGCCTGAAGGAGTTTATTTAGGCTTGATCAAGGAGAACAGAAGATTCGTCATCACAACATAAGTGCATGAGTCCACCTCAATTCTAAGGGACAAACGGTAAACTCAAAGTCTGATACTAAGAGGGTGGACCGAGGCAGGGGGAGATGTGTCAATATCCCATTAGTTATTTTACATAAACATGAAGATAAGGATTCACACCAACTAGGAAATACAACTTGTCAGACAGTGATGGAGGATATTATCATCTAACTCTACAGCTGTGTCTGTTGACAGCCAGACAGTGAGATTGAAGACGCCAAAAGAGGGACCATGGCCTTGGCATGTTCCTCAGAGAGAAAATAGGGCAGATACCTGACCCCAGCAGTAGGGAAGAGAAATTATTCTCTAACACTATGTGCATTATATGCTACAGAAAACATGTTAATATAAACAAACCTGCCAACATGTTTTATTTGCATATGTCAGCGCAAGCATGCACCACCAGGTGTCAATAGCACAGTGCTTACTTTTGTGTTGGCTTTCACAACTTTATCTCATCACATAACGTAATATTTAAATGTCACACTTGTCCCTGCAAAAACACTGCATGTTGGGTCTGTAACATCTGTAACACACAAGACATGTATGTAAACGTGCTATGTTGTTCTTTGTCTGGTTGTCAAAATGTATTTCCTCTATGAGTGAAACTGCACGGGATGTGGTTGTCTGAGTTACAGTGACCACAATGTCACAATTTCACACATTCACGTTTTGTTCACTGTCTGGCCATTAGTCAACATTTCTACCCTTCTGGACGCAATCCCAGATTCTCACTCCTGCTCTCAGGCAGAGAGAAACCTTTAATAGATCATTGGTCAGGGCCACCCACTCAGAGTTGACCGTGAACAGTGATGTAATGTGCAGTCTGTCTGCAGATAATCATGTTAAACAAATATAAACACTTTATACTCGCATTGGGTACAGATAATGGTTTCTACATTTCCATTAACACATTGTTGGATTATAAAATATACAGTATTGACTTCTGACATCAGACAAAAACGATTTAATGTTATAAACTGAAGCATCAGTAATGCTGGATCTGTGTTACTTACAGTTTGTTCTTTCATTTCAGACACTACAAGCTCTCTGTGGTGATTTTTTGCTTCGTTATGCCCACGTTGGTGCCCTGGTACTTCTGGGGTGAATCCCTGGTTGTGGGATACTTTGTTGCTGGACTACTGAGATACACTGTGGTGCTCAATGCCACCTGGCTGGTCAACAGTGCTGCACACATATGGGGCAACAGGCCTTATGACAAGACCATTAACCCAAGGGAAAATGCACTGGTTGCTTTAAGTGCCATAGGTAATGATTATGTTATTTGTTTTGTAGTAACTTGTTACATTGTATTATGGCTGCGTAATCATTCTTGTGTAATTTAATGTCTTTATGTGACTAAAGAGGACAGGGAGGGGTATTCATTCAATTTCTTGTCTTGTAAAATCACCCACAGTGGGAGCTCTCAAAGCTGATTCAGTGTGACATCTGTATGGGACGGTGGGGTAAACCAGGGGTGATGTTTATTTTGTCTTGGCTGTGCCATTTTTAGAGTTCAGATGTGGAGGTCATCAGCTTTCAAACTGTGTAGTTCTGATATTTTTAGCCACACTGCTTCCCATGAGTATTAACTTTCTTTGTGGTGGCTAGAACCACAGGGGGAATGATGCTGCAGACTGTGATAGCAGAATTAACATCAGCTGCACCTTGCCTTCCAAACTTACAAGAAAGATGTCATTTTTTTATTGTCCTGGACTTCAGGAAATGTTCTACAGTAACTGAGCAGAAAAAGTGTAGAGAAAACAGTTTTGTACTGTTTTAAGTCCATTTTCACAGTTTCTTCTGCAGTTGTCCTTGATGCTTAGGAGCAAGGAGCAAATGCTGCTGTAAAGTCTCTTACATTCACAATGGAAAGTTTCCGATGATAATCTTCATGTTCATCAACAGAAAAAATAGTGCATCAGGCCCTGGTGAGGGGGAGGCTGAGATGGAGAGATGTCTTAATCTATACTAATAAAAGCCCTGATGCAGCTTTAACCTCCGTCACTCCCTTGGTCTGAAGAGAGTGACACAGTATGACTTAGCAAATTCAATCTTATGAGCTTGTGAATTGCATTACTTAAAAGTCAGCCTTTAGAATTATGAAATCCAAAAATAAATCTTTCACTGACATTCAAATCAAATTATCAGTCACATGCTGCAAAACAGCTGCTTGCCGCTCTGCAACAACCCTGTGTTTAAATCAAAATAAGTTAACCTTATGATTGTTGTCAGCGTCGTTTTAAATATGTCCTCATTTATGACCTTGTTGACATTGAGCAAAACACTTAAGTTTTCCTTTTTCTATTTCAGGGGAAGGCTTCCACAACTACCACCACACATTCCCTTTTGACTACGCTACAAGCGAGTTTGGCTGCAAGCTCAATATCACCACTGCCTTCATCGACCTCATGTGCTTTCTGGGTTTGGCCGAGGACCGCAAGAAGGTTTCAAAAGAAATCATTGTCGCCCGCATGCAGCGAACCGGTGACGGCAGCAACAAAAGTGGCTGAGTCACAATAGCTTTGTAATCCACAAGTGATACAATATGTCGAACCAAGACAGAACGTAGCAGCAGGTATAGCAGCATTTCACTTATCGAGTGGTGATTATCATGCTTCAGATTATAAATTAAACCTCTTCTTGAGACTAATGGACCTTTCCATAAAAATGTGTGGGTCTGTTTAAGTTTTGAAGTGTTCTCACCTACTCTTATCCACGGGTAGCTATTTGGCTACACGTGGAAGCACAGCTTTTTTTACCATAATATCAACCAAGCGGGAGGAGAATGAAAGTCTATTTTGGCCACATTAGCACAAAAAAACTATAGCCGTGTGTAAAAGCAGTGATTACAGAATAATTTACTGTATCTTTTATTTATTAATTTGCTATTTATTAATAGTATTTGGCACTTTGAAAGCTTTATTGAAACCCTTAATAGTGAGGTTTCTCTGCAGATGAGACTGAAGTTTATTGTTGAAGCTCCTGTCAGTAGTGCTTTGTTTCATTCCATAAAGTGCAGTTATAGCTTGGTATTTGGCTATTTTAAGCTAAGGGTTGCTCTATATTAGGTAAGCTAGTAGTCTTCCTAAACCTGCTATATTCAAGGCCAACATCAAGACAGTCAGTCCTCTATTGAACTGCCCCCATTTGTCATACCTGCTCTACACTTGGGGATACTTAATGAGTTTTCACACACTGACTAAAAGATACGTTCACATCTTTTCTGGTATAACACGATGTATACCTCTGGCTGAAATGTGACGCCGCCTCAGACTCCATCATTAAGTCTCTTAATGTAGGTGCCTCAGACTGAAACCTTAAACCAGACATGTCATTTTAAGCTGGAAGAAATAATTATTTTTGCATTTATTTTATATTCATTTCAAATATGATCATACGTTCTCCCTTTCCCTCAGACGAGGCCAACGAGGCATGCATATAGAGGCTTATATTTTTGTGCTTGGTGATATTATTGAAACATTTATGAGGAGTCTTGCCCATATGCCTTATGAGGTTTAAAAAATATATATATCTTAAAAAGTGAATGAATTAGGGCTTAGAATTTTTGTCTAATCGGTTGTTTGATGTCTGCTTTTGAGGAACTCTCGAAGAAGTGAAATCCCTTTTCATTTAAAATGAAAAACAACCCTTAAAAAAATTACATCTGGCTTACCGTGTTTTCACTTTTCTGTAACCAACAACTACTTTACTCTGAAGCAAACGTGGCTATGACATCCTTAGTGATACTGTTGTAATATCTGTTGCTTTTGCAGAGCAACAGAAACACTGTTAACACAATGGTGTTAAAAATGGCACTTTTTTTTCAAAGAATGTTTTTGTATGTATCGTATGTACCGCAAATAAACCAAATTTTCTACATGTGAGCAAATATGTTGGAATTCTGTAATACTCCTGATTCATATATTGAATAAAAACTGAACATACCATTACTGTTAAACATTTTAATCAGTGGTTCTGGATATTAGAATAACAACTACTAATAAACAAACTAGTAACTACATCATATCTTAAATATGTTTCATAAAAATAATACAAGATACTGACAATTTGATGCCTATGAAATAAAGCTGTAACTGCACACTTAAATTTATGCAGTATTTATTAAAATGTATGTGAAAACTAATATTTATTACATCACATTTACACATACATAAACACTAGACCTTTCTGGACAAAGTTTGTGCTTACTGAAGAGAGTTTGGATAATCTGATCCCGTACATTGATCCTATAGGGGTCAAGAATTTGGATGTTTTTATCTCCTTGTTACCAACACGGTAACTGAGCCATAGCAGCTCATCAGGACATCTGCCACGCCTGCTCCCAGCCATCTTGTCCTTGTAAACTGAAAGCGTTGTCTCCTGCCTACACTGATGAGGATCTTCCCCCGTGTGCTTCATGCTTGGCTTACTTGTCTAACTCACATCTAACAGTGCTGAAAGACCGCTGTTCTTGTGCCACCACCTATTCTTATTTAAATTATGTGCAGATATGGTTTGAACATTCCTCGAGGACTAGGACAGTTTGTGCAGCACTTAATGTGTCCACCGATGCAGACTCAAAAACTGAGACACCTGTCGTAATCACCAGTGGGATGAATTTAAAATGTAATGTCCCCATGCAGGCTATTGTCTGACATACTGCTCCTCAAACAAAGCACCAGATTCCTGACAGCACCATGTGTTTGAACCAGAGCTGGTAAATTAATAACTTTCACTTTGAAGTCCATAAAGAGGCTTTATGGGTTGTTATCAAACCTATAAACGTTTGAATATGTTTGCACTTGCTCCCCCTTTTGGTGAATCACGGCATAGAACGAGCAACAGTGCATCCTCTGTCTATTTCATGTACAAGCAGTGAATGTGATGTACTTGCAGCAATTTCAGTTTTTCCGTGCAAGAAATCTTTGCTGCATTCTGCTACGGGGTTTAGCCATCGCAAGTCGTGTCCAAATGTCCTGTACAGATGCCACCACTCCTGATCTCTGTCTCCCCAGCAGTGACATCAGCCCTCTGTCCATTGGCTGCTGACTGTCAGGCCATCCAGTTCCCGGCGTCCAGCACCTCAGTGTTACAGCTCTGACAGTTCACTGTGGTCACTCAGACCGTTATGGCTCGACACTTGCAAACAAACTTGTGCAACGTGTACTGGCTGCTTTTCAGAAAAATCTGAATCTGATGCCTTACCTCTGGCATAATGTGGGTTGAACTGATTTAGAATTAATTAACTTCTGTATGTTAGGCTTGACTGTGCATTTCAGTCCCTGTCAGTTAGATCTATATGGCAGCAAAATTGCAATTGAGTGAACAAAAGTGTTGTATATTTGACACTGGGAGAACCTCCTAGAATTAAAGAAATAGTCCTATAGAATAGTTTGCTGTGCATTAAATTTTTTTTTTTTTTAAATGAAACAACAAGATGGTTTCCTGCTTTTGTCTCATCTTACTTGTCATTTCTCTTTAAATCTTAATCCAAAAACATCCCTCAGAAGTCCCCTCCTTTCCAAATCACTTTTTCCCCCCTCTAATCCTAATTTGCACACAAGAAGCTTGCAAAAGGCCTGCTTGAGCCAAAGGAAAGGGACCTAAGGGTCAGACGGGGTTATTGAGGGAATAACCCTTCATCCAGCGTTAGGAAAGGAGCGTCTGGATTAGTGATGCAAATGTCCTATATCTGATCAATGGCTACGGGGCTTCACTGATGTCCCAATCCACCTTTTATTTTCTGCCGGGGGATCATCTCTCTGGTGATTTCTCCGGGCATCGAAACAAATTAAAATCATCCGGTGGTCCGTTTTGGATGGTTCATAAAGGCAGGGAAACAGGAAAAACGAATAGATGCGCATTTAGGAATAGAACACCCCTGCACGACGTAGCCTTAACCAATTGTGCCTTTCGTGCAGACATTCACTACAAATGTTCCCATCCAGTTCAATAAAACGCGCGCATTCAGTGGATCCTCTCATATTAGAAATATATTAGAATTTCCGATAAATTTGGCGAAGTTTGACTCTAAGGAAAATGAAACGGACTCTTACTGCATGTCCACCTCTGTGTTTCAGGATGATTCAGTGATTGAATCACGCTAAACTGTGAATTACTTCCTCAACAACAAACAGTATGGGAGTAGTTTGTAGTCCTATCAAACTAACAATTCCTCAGGACTATCTCCCCCTAATCCCCTAAGATATCAGCTGCGCTCTAGATATCTTAAATAAACTTTTCTTCTTACCAGAATTTCAGGGGATCAGTGTTACACTTTTCCTATAGGATTAAACAGATCTTCCTTTGCTCTTGAATGGAGGCAGGGAACCTACCGTTGCCCAGCCCTGAAGGCCCAGGGTGCCCTTTTGATCATTGCAGTCTCTCCTCGGTGCAATACTTCTGATTGGCCGAGGGAGTAAGAAGGGGGAAAATCTTTAATTAAGCAGATAATCTCTTGTTGGGACGAGAGCAGCTCCATTTCAGAGCCCCCTCCTTGAATCCTGGAAGCCCTGGTGAAGTTTCGTGCGCTGCCGTAGCTCAGTATCCTCTCCATCGTTACGCAGTCTGCAGGCTTTGGGCGAGCTCACCTGTCAGGATGTTCATGCATTTGGAGGTTTTCTATTACGCTTTCATTCTCCTGACTCACATGAGGTCTTACTGCTGTTGGTAAGTTTGTTATGAAATATTATTTCTTTGTCCTGAAGTCCAATTTGCTCATAAATCGATGAAGATCAATTAGATGCATTACAGACTAGACTTAAGGCTTACATAACCAACCACATTCAATTGTACCTGGATTTACTTAATTAATTACAGCGGTACACCATTAAAGTGTATCTGTGATTAATAAATAGATTAGCTGCAAAGTAATTAAAAAGCCAGTTTTTGTGTTGCCAGGTTGCGAAAATTTCCTTTAATAGCAGCAGCTGATCGGCACCACAATCAGTTTATTGACAACCTGTTTACGTTGAAATTAATTTATGAAATTAATTATGACTTATTATATTTTATAAATCAACCATGAGGATTTGCTAGAAACATCTAGAAACATTATCACTTGTTAAATGCTAACATCGCCAAGACCATTTTAAATATTCTAAATCAAAAGGATAAACAGAAACCGCCCAGATTCCTCAATAACACAAGCTTTACACTCATTTCCTAAAATCCTGAAAACCCTTGTGCACATCCGTTCACATGGGTTCGGCTGGCCGCTGGTGTCACAGTTTAACATGTTACAAACTGCACTAATGAGAGATGTTAGGTGAGGAATTTGTGAAGAACACTGAGCTTCCCCCGAGTGAATAAGCTGTCTTCTTTTCCAGGTCAGTGAATAATTTCTTGATGACTGGACCCAAGGTAAGCCATTTCTCTTTTGATCTTTTGAGGCAGAGAGGCCGTGCTTCTTGTGATATCTTAACTCAAGTGCGTGGACAAGCACTGGTACCTGTGTGGATGCAACAATGGCGCTATATCAGTGATATTCTTGGCCTTTTGTGATTTTTCCTCTCCCCCTTCTGTACACTTGACCTTAATCAGAGGCTCTGTGTATCCGAGGGTTGAATGCGTAAAGAGGCAAGGGCAGGCAGCGCTGTAGTGGGTGGTCATCATTAGCGAGCCGGACCCCTGTGAAAGAGGTGGTGCTCCATCTCCCTGAAGGCCACTTGAGACATATTAGTTATATTATCATTCACACAGACCGAACAAGCAGCAGAGCGGCAGGCGAAAGCCGAACCCAGAGCGTACTGGTTTATAATAAAAAAGCTCAACATTTCATTTTTTTAATAGTTAAAAAAAGTCTGTTAATGTCAGCATGTTTTTTTTTTTTTGTCATGTTTTAGCCAATCATTGTGTCAATCTGTACATTACTGATGACTCCAAAGTTATTTAACTGTTGTACTTATATAACTCATACTCATATAAAAGAGACATAGAGTCTAAGACGACGGAGTCACAAAAGCATTTCTTGTTTTATTTTTTTCTCATAAAAAATGTTCTGAAGTATTCTGATGCTGTTTTTCATGTGATTGACTCGAGATCAGCTCATGTCCCATAGATACCTGCATAAGCTGGACTAATTCAGCTGTCACTCATAATCCTTTATTTCTGCAGAATGGAATCATTGATAAATACTCCACCACATGGCCCTTAACTTTAATTTAATTGATTGATTTATTGGTGTAAGGGGTTGGATTTATTAGCATGCAACCATTTAAATGTTATTTGAAATACAGTGCACATTTTCATAATCTACAGTATGTCAGGTTATGATCTTGTGCCGGATGCTTCAAAAACAAAAAGTCATTTTCAAAAATCACACTGCCATTGCTGGGACATGAGGGATGAAGCGTTCATATCATGTCTTATCCGTGCTACTGCAGGCGTACCTGATCTACTCGAGCAGCGTGGCAGCAGGAGCTCAGAGTGGCATAGAGGAGTGCAAGTACCAGTTTGCATGGGACCGTTGGAACTGCCCCGAGAGAGCTCTGCAGCTGTCCACGCACAGCAGCCTGCGCAGCGGTAAGTCCAGAGTCCCCTGAGTCTGACCGACCTTAACGCCAGCTCCAGTATTTCTGCACACCAACTGGGCCTGGCTGGATTTTATTTTAGTTGTTTTTTTTTAAGTGCATACTTCTGTTTGTTTCATTAAGGGGGAGTTTTCCCCCCTTTGTGAATGCCCAGACAAAAGTTTCATCACCCTTTGGGAAAGTTACAGTGGCTACCGTCGCTAAAGGCAAAACAAACACACTAATCCATTTCACAACATCCCCCAGTATTGCAGCCTCTATTTGCAGCTTATGAAAGCAATATACACAGCGGCATGAGAACAAACAATCAAATATGTTAGACGATACAAAATCTGTAAAAAGATACAAAATCTGCAAAAAGAATATTGTAAAAAGTCTGATTAAATTTGTAAACCTGACGTTAGACTCAACTCAAATCAAATTCAATTTCCCACAGTACAATGTAATATGATGTTTAAAGTTTTGTCATCAACGAGTCTCTGTGTTAGCAGCAAATCGAGAGACGGCGTTCGTCCACGCCATCAGCTCTGCTGGTGTGATGTACACCCTAACCAGGAACTGCAGCCTGGGAGACTTTGACAACTGTGGCTGCGATGACAGCAGGAACGGACAACGAGGTCAGAGAAATACACAAACATCAGCTGAAGAAGATAAGACGTGAAAGGATCTGAGGCTTTAACAAGCGTATTCTTCTCCTTTTTTTCTTTTTTTTTTCTCCTAGGTGGTCATGGCTGGCTCTGGGGCGGCTGCAGCGACAATGTTGGCTTTGGAGAGGCCATCTCCAAACAATTCGTTGATGCCTTGGAGACTGGGCAGGATGCTCGAGCAGCCATGAATCTCCATAATAACGAGGCTGGGCGCAAGGTACAGTAGGTGCTCTTAACTCACTGGATGGATTAACATGAACATGACAGATGAGCCCGTGGTGTAAGATGTAGCACAAGCTTTATTTGGAGAATACAGTATTTAAACTGGGTGGCAACTTGGTTGAAATTTTGTGAATCTCTGATGGCCCTCCAACTGATTGCTGAGTGTAAAGCACCTTTTGAATCATTTTTTTTTCTCCCCCATGCTCGGAATTACACCGAGTGTGCCACCCAAGCATCCCTTTCACGTCGCTATAAGTGAGGTGCCACTCGTCCCCAAAAATAACAATGTGTTCGGTGTACCAGAAGGGCCTATTTACCATCGCTGAATACGCCTTATGACAATACCTCAACTCAAGAATCTCAGGATCACTGGTGCAAGCTTAATTAGAGATCCTGGGGAGCCAGACATTGCACTGCATTCTGTATTATTCTGCTTTTTAAAATAAGTGTTTAGTTTTTATTCTTGCAATAAGGATCCCACATTTATGTTGGTCTTTGTTTGGCCCCAAGGGAGTCTGAGGGGACCACAGGCGTGCAGCTGAAGTGCTCTTTGTTTACGGTGCCTTTGCTCCCCCCTGTTGAGCCCTGGGATCCCCATGGCATCTGGAGCATCATTGTAACAGAAAAAAATGGGGATAGAAAGAGAGAAAAACTCTTTTTTTTCATTTCTCCACTCAATGGGACGCTCCATTGGGTCTCCTCACACCAGAAAACATGTTGATAATGAACATGCTAAATAAATACTCCTATTTATTCTGGTGGGACAATAGCACTCAATGTGAAACTTTGATTCAGCCTCACCTCAACAGAGAGTTCATCCCCTCCTCACGCAAAAGAAAACGCCCCTTTTCAAACACTCTGCAACAAAGAGACTCAGCAATGAACCTTCCAGCTATCATTTCTTTCTTTCAGTGTGTTCACCCATATTTCCAAGTAACTGGAAAACCTTGTGAATACAATACAAGAAACAATGGAGATTTAATGCACACACTTGTGAGCACACCTAGACTTATATGTACATATGAATGCATGTGGCATACTCGCTCAAGCACACAAAAGTTTGTATATTTTGACACGTCTGAATAAAGTGAATCGTCCCTTTCCTTTCCAGGCGGTTAAGGGGACCATGCAGAGGACATGCAAGTGCCACGGGGTATCAGGAAGCTGCACAACTCAAACCTGCTGGCTGCAGCTGCCTGAGTTTAGGGAGGTCGGGAACTACTTGAAGGAGAAGTACCACAGGGCCCTGAAAGTGGACCTTCTGCGAGGAGCTGGGAACAGTGCAGCCAGCCGAGGGGCCATCGCTGAGACCTTTAGCTCCATCTCACGTAAGGAGCTGGTCCACCTTGAAGACTCCCCAGATTACTGTCTGGAAAACCGCACGCTGGGCCTGCCGGGCACAGAGGGTCGCGAGTGCCTGAAGAAGGGCAAGAACTTGAGCAAATGGGAGAAACGGAGCTGCAAGAGACTGTGCGGAGAGTGCGGGCTGGCCGTGGAGGAGCGCAAGGCCGAGATGGTGTCGAGCTGCAATTGTAAATTCCACTGGTGCTGCGCGGTGAAGTGCGAGCAGTGCAGAAAGACAGTAACCAAGTACTTCTGCGTGAAGAAAGGGGGTCAGAGGGGAAGGAATGAGAGCGCTGGCAGCCGCCGCAAGAGCCTCAGACTGAGGAAGAAGCACTGAGTGTCGCCATCGCCGCTCCACATGCTGTCACCGTATTCACGCCACTGCAGTTCCCGTCAACACCCAGACTCCCTGTGCATGTTCAGATATTGTGTATTTTGGACAAATATAATTTCAGACTGTCTTCATTGTTTGTTTTTGTGTTAAAAGTTAAAGCCACATAAAGGCTTTGTGCACACCAAATTTTTTACAGCTGAGGAGATCAGAATTTTTACATCTTTGTAGTATTTGTTTTTGGTATAAATGCAGATATATTTTTATATTTTTTACAAAATTTTGAAAAGCCACCGGGCATTATTCCCCTGACTTCCAAATTCTCCACAACACTTTTTATTTATTGTGACACACACACACACAAAAAAAAGCTTTGGCGGTTGATCTGGCTAAATAACTTTTAAAATCTAAATTTTCTGTCAAGCACGTGTCCTCATGTCACCCTTGCACCCTTGCAGTAATCTGTGTGTATTTCAGCAATCACTGTCAAGTTTTATATCAATTTTACAAAAACACATTTTGACATTTCTGGGCACAGTTTTCCCTCTTGTCATCTGGCTCGCCCTGACCTTCGCTGCCCTCTCGATGTATTTAATTGTACATAAAATGAAGCACTTTGTACTGTACATTGTTAATTTATTGCACAGCGTTTCTTAGTTTTGCTCCATTGCTAGTTCCCTTTGTGGTATGTTTTCTATTAAAATGTAATGAAAGAATAATAAATCCTTCAGTGGTGTATATCACTCAGCCTGAAGTAAGTGCTCATCCTTCTTTACCTTTGTGGCAACAACAGTTCGAAGTAAGCACAATCTGTTCTTTGCGCCGCTCCCACTGAGGTTAGGATACTCTGAGGCGAGCGAGCAAGAATAGAAAACTTTCCAGCGTACTCTTCCTTCCATCGCGCCTCCCTCAATTTCGCCTCAACAAATACCTCCCGTTCTCTCCCTCATCATGGTAATCCTCAAAGAGCCCCCTAACTCCTGAGCACTTGGAAGTTTCTTCACTGTTTAATACTAGTTTAATTAACTTTGTCCAGACAGAGTAGGGCCCTGGGGGTGGAGGGCATGAGGCAAGTTGCCCTTAAAAATCATCCCGCCTCTAATTTTGTATGCTAATCTCCTTTTTCACGCCGCACCTCCTTAGGAGTGGGGGAAAGAAATGTTGGGAAAACTTTGGGTTGCCTGTGCGAGGCTTCCTGTGGCTGTTTTATTTCTGGGCCCACCTATTTGGATCCTTTCACTCCTCTAGGGCCTTCCTTTGCTCGATTTAACAATGAATGCAGAGCTAATCAGCTCTCTCGGAAATGCACCACTGTCGAGGAAGGTAATCCCTTCTTCTCTACTCTCAATGGGCTGTCGCCTTCTAAAGGACTTTGGGAAAAGGCTTTGCACAGATTCACACTGTTCGCTCAAAAGAAGTTAGTTCAAGTATTGTGCCCAAACAAGTGGGTTTTATAAACACATGCTTGCCAGGATACTCACCCCACCTGCAAATAAGAAGTGCCAGGCCCAGGCAGACTAGCACATGGCAGCCGAGGCCGAAACCCTTCAGACAAGAAGAGACATGAAAGAGGAGATTAGAGCTCCCATTGAGAAGGGGGCGTTCATTTCTGCACCTTCCTCCTTTTACTCAATAAAGTGTCAAGGAAACACCTTGTTGACATCTTATTTACCAAATAATGATCATAATCAAAACTCCTCTCTCCTCTGATGACCCCTGTGGGACGGCCGGATTGCTCGGCCTGGCATGCAGCGAAAGCCCTCTCACCAACAAAAGCTCCGGCATACCAAGCTTTAGCCCCGCAGCTCTGTGGAAGGGTCTGCAATTTGCTGCGTAAGAGAGGACAACAGGGGCACGTCAAAATGTTCATTCAGCACGCTCAAAGGTAATGCAAAAATGTAATTAGGGCGCAGATTTTGGATTAAACTTAACAAAGCCACTTTAAACTTGCGCCATGCACGTGATTGACGTTTTCAGCAGAAGGAATGTCTGCTGACGCCGCATAAAGTTAATGGGTGGGAAAAGTGGATATGAAAATTTGCAGCAGTTTGACATGGTCAGTGAAGATCAGTTGTGCATCACCAACACGGATAAAAGAGGGCGCCGCTCTAGTAGGCAGCGTTTAAAAATATGACTGCACTTAATATGGAGGCCTTATTTCAGGGGGTGGACTCAGCTGGGAGAAACAAAGATGTCTTCTGGTTTAAAAAGTAAATTGACCTTTAACCTTTGCCCTGCTGTACCACACTGTGCATTTCTATTTTTCTTCACTTATATGTTCATAACCTATGGCTATAAGTGTGCTGTGAGAATAACATTTGTAACCTTTTTTCACTAACAGTGAAAAAAATTAGACTATACACATATCCGCTGACATTCGCAAATCCACAAAACCACACCACCGCAACAAAAGGTGCTGTAAAGAAAGAAACAGGGGCTGTAATGGACGTGTGAAACAGCACACAGTGTTGATCATGACTCAGGCGGACGATTTCCCCACACGCAGAGAGTGACGCGACCTCTGACCGAGGGGTCTGGACTTCCGTCTCTCGGGCTGGCCCTGACATTTTTAATCTGCAGTAAGGCATGAGCCCGAGGTGACGGGGAGAGAGGAGACGCTGTAGAGGAGCAGTGGGATTTTATGCTTTCTTTCAAATCCTAAATAATCTATTTGAACTTTTGATCCGGAAACGCAAAAGATGAAATATGAAGAGGTCGTTTACTATGCTGCTGTTGGTATAAATACTTGTGTTACGCATAAAATTATATGAAAAAAAAGAAGAAAATACACAAAGGAGATTGATATCTGTCAGGTAGCAATTGATAATGCAAACAATTAAAGCTGGGAAAGCGACTTATAATGCTTCAAAGAATCCTTGACTAATAGGATTTGTGGCTTAGGGGTTTTGGACCTACAACACCTAGAGGGGCGAGGGTCAGCATGAATGTGAGAGAAAGCCAACACAGATAAGTACAAATGAGTGCTATGTCCAGCATGTGCTCGGGTTTACAAAACCCTGTCAGATCCGTGGTCGTCTGTGTTGTATTTTCTAATTTATTTGTAATAATTGTATTAAAAGATTAAGATTAATTAAACAGATATATTAATGCTCTGTGTCGGAACTCAAGTTCCACAAATTCAGCCCGTATAAACCACAAATATTACACGCTTTTATATTCACAGTGCACAGTAAATGAATTTAAAATTAAACAACAAAACATTTAAGGCGTGATAAAAGTTGCTCCAGATCTAGACCACATATAAAATGTTCATCAAAAATGTGACTGCTGAGACATCGCTTCAAAGTCACTTTTGATTTGGCCCTTTTCTCTACACGTCAAGTAAATCTGGGACACGGCCAGTCACTGACTCAGCCTTCCTAATCATCTTATTGCTCTTATCATGCGCAGTAATGATAAGATTCCCTGAGAAATAAAAACATGAAGAAGCTTCTCACATACATAAAATGATCCAAGATTCCTCAGGAAGGATAGTCTTGGCTGAGCCTTCTCAGATACAACCCTTATCAGTGTTTTCCTTGTTTAGAAAGACGCCAAGATCTCAGTGACACTGGTCAATCTCTTTGGGTCTGTTCAGACCTTGTATTAGTATCCAATCTGAGCATTCAGTTTGCAAGTGGCCAGCTTAAAAGACAAGTGTGAACACCCAAGGCGATGCATCGAGAACTCTGACTGTTAGAGAATAATTTCTCTTCCCTACTGCTGGGGTCAGGTATCTGCCCTATTTTCTCTCTGAGGAACATGCCAAGGCCATGGTCCCTCTTATGGCTGTCAACAGACACAGCTGTAGAGTTAGATGATAATATCCTCCGTCACTGTCTGACAAGTTGTATTTCCTAGTTGGTGTGAATCCTTATCTTCATGTTTATGTACAATAACAAATGGGATATTGACACATCTCCCCCTGCCTCGGTCCACCCTCTTAGTATCAGACTTTGAGTTTACTGTTTGTCCCTTAGATTTGAGGTGGACTCATGCACTTATGTTGTGATGACGAATCTTCTGTTCTCCTTGATCAAGCCTAAATAAACTCCTTCAGGCATAAGACATACAGGACTCTGGTGCTTCTTCTTCTTCATCGGCATCACCACAAATTCCTCCCTGATCACACTGATCACATTTGGAGGTGTTCTGGGCCGCATGCATCCACATTTCTTTAGTAGGATAGTAGGTAGTAGGACACCTCCTCTTTCTTCTGTCTAGAATCAATAACCCATGGTCTTCCAAACATTCGACTTTTAGAAATGAATGACCTATACTGACCATGATCTATATTTGCAATGGTTATCAGAGGTGTCCACCAATCCTTCACAGTAGCTCCCTAAAAGAGTCTTTGCTTTGTCAACTGTCTGTGTGTCGCAGAGAAAGCAGCAGTGTTTGTTTCTATCAGCAGGGTTGAGATACATGCTTCTTGTGACTCACCAGGGGTGTTCAGTCTCCTGGCTATGGGTGTCTGCAAAGAACCAGAGGGGGGGAGAAGAGCGTCAGAGGGATCAGCTCAGCTCAGCTCACTGATCTGCACAGGAAACACAGAGCATGGGAACCCACCAGGGAGCCCCTGCTGTGGAAATCTACTGATAAAGCCTGCCTCAATAAAAAAAATAAAAAATAAACACAGACCAATTGGGAAATGCCTGTGTGTTTTGCATAATGTTGAAAGGTTAAAATACTGACTAACAGTGATCAAAGCGATTGATAAGAGGTATCCCATCTAGTTCAAAACCAGTGAGACGCTCACAAAACAGAGCAGGCCTCTATCAGCTGATCAGACCACTGAGCAAGGTACAGCGTGCACTGCTATGTCATGAAGAGTGATCACCAAGTGATGAATATAGCAATGCTGAGGCTATGATGACCATGGTCAAATATTGCCTCAGGATTTCAAAAGCCTCCCATTACCATATTTTCCCACCGGGAGATAAACACAGACAGTGGGACAGCTTGCATTGTGTCATTTATTGCACATCACTGGCGATTATACTCTACAAGGTTTTGTTAAGGCAACGGACGCAAACTTTATTTCTTTTGGTCAAATGAAAGCTACAGTTCCAAACTGTGACAAAAATACTCTACGTACATTTGTTCACAGCACACATTTTGTTTCTTCTAAAATAAATCACAGGTGGTACTGGAAAAATGAAAAATGACTGCCAACAGCTGAACCACTTTCAGGATCCTTGTTTCGTGTTGTCAGGTTATACTGGGACACTTCACTGAGTCAATTATTAACAAAATGTGTGTTAGTTTTTTAGATGATAAAAGCCTTGCATTTCAATTGTGAGTAAATGTATACCAGTTTTATTAGGAATGTGTGCACCAAATGTAAAAACCCACAAAGTGACCCTTGTCAGTGCCAGTTGCACTTTGTTTTATATGTATACACTCGGTGTGAACAGTTACCTGCTGTTACAGCTGTGAAATAAACACATTGGTGTAATTCGTAGCATAACATAAAATACCCAAGTACGGTCAGTCAGTCAGTCATTTTCTATACCCGTTTAGTTAGGGGTCACGGGGGTCTGCTGGAGCCTATCCCAGCTGTCATCGGGCGAGAGGCAGGGGTACACCCTGGACAGGTCGCCAGTCCATCGCAGGGCCAACATTCACATTCACATGCACACCTACGGACAATTTAGAATCACCAATTAACCTAATGAGCATGTCTTTGGATGGTGGGAGGAAGCCGGAGTACCCGGAGAGAACCCACGCAGACACAGGGAGAACATGCAAACTCCACACAGAAAGGCCAGCCGACCCATGGCCGGTGACCTTCTTGCTGTGAGGCATCAGTGCTAACCACCTCGCCACTGTGCCGCCCCTACATTTTATGTACAGCTTCTAATTCTCAGGTTGTATATTTTTATGTCGATGAATTGTGTTTCATAGTTATTTTGCTTTCTGTGACTTATGGAAGAGGAACCCCCCAATAAGTATGATTCTCTCAAAATAAGCATTTGGTATTTGTGCTTCCCTGCCTCCTGCTCTGATTTCCAGACGGAGCAAAAGCTGCAATGGTAAAAATTACACGTTTCCCCATTTTTTGTAGTTGTAGCTGGGTCAGAAACAAATTTTCTAAACTGCCATGTTTCGGGTTTGAGTTTGAGTAGGTATGCTGGTGTCATGTTGTGGAGGAAGTATGTGTACTGTAAGGTTACAGGACATCCTATACTTATTCAAACATCACTACTTAAGTGATACAATATTTACTAATTACACTTAATTGCTCACTTACAATTATAATGTAGGCCATGTTTACAACTTCGACGCACAAAAGTGTTTCGTACATTTGTGGAATTGTTTTTCTGTATATCATGCCCAGATGAGATAAGATAAGCCTCTTGTTTTCCACATCATGCTGCTCACACGTGCCTTTATATCTCCCTCCTGGGCACAAACAAAGTTTTATGAATCCGAAATCGTCAGTAGGGCAGCACGAAGAAGAGGCCGATGAGCTATAAACACATAATGGATACAGTAAAACTTGGCTGGAGTAACATTAATATATTAACTTCTATAACAATGTTTCATTTATCTGAGATGATTTAAAACATCTTCATCTGCAATGTCTGCAGCTGCAGGATACATTTAATAACATAAAAAGAGTATAATGTTGATACAAATGTCTACATTTATATGCGGACAAGACTGGAATAGCTTCTATTTTCTGAATCAGAAAATAGAAAATCATGTGCGACAGCTCCCTCTTGTGGCAGGGACGATTTATTACAACAGGTGCGTTCAGTCACCCGCACCGCTAAGTGTCGCTGTCGGATACCCAGAGCTTAAGATTTTGAAAGGGTTTCCTTGTATTTTAGTTCGTGTCGTTGGCTTTCTCGCTGTCAACACGGCGTGTAAACACCTACACGGAACAGATCCGCGTAGATTGTTGTCCGCCCATATTCTCCCCATTAATCACTTATCTGTGAATGGGAAGGGTCGCGTGGTAGTGCCGCTGCTGACTGTGTAGCCCAGCATTAGGAGGGAAAGTCGGTCTCGGGTCGTTTCGTTGTGCGGAGGACGGAGGCAGCTTAGCAGCGCTTGTCGACGACCATGGCAGCGGTGACCGTTGTGGAGGCTGATCCGGCGACGAGCGAAGGCGGCGCCGCTTTCTCCGGCGTCCCGAGCAGAGGCTGGGACGAGTCTCAGCTCCGAAAATATTCCTTCCCAACCAAGACCATTCCCCGGCTCTCTCACACGGACCCCAGAGCAGAGATGCTAATAAACAACGAGGTAACGGCTGAAGTTAACGCGGCGCAGAAACTTTTACCACACCGTCTCTGCATTATCAGTTCAGGGATCTTTTTATATATATATCTCAAGAAGCGAGGGTTGGGTCTGCACCACAAAAATCATTTTATTAGGTCTGACTCAATGAGTTAAAGCTGGGAAACTAGGTCAGAAACATGCACCAGTGTATATCAAAATAATCCACAGAAAGATAGCGAAAATGAAAGTGAGTCATTTTGTTTGTGTTCATTTCTTATCCTCGTCTTGGTGATATTAGTCATTGGGGGGAAATATATTCAAAACAGTAGCCTAATTTTAGAAGCTGAGTCAATGTGTAGTGCTGAGATAACATGTTACCAGTTAAATGTAATGTTGGTGTCATTTTAAGGTCCCAAGATTTAGCTCCACAATCATAAATTACATCCCACGGTAACAGGTGTTTGTTTAAAAATAATTTCTGCACTTAAGTAAAGAAGTCAGTATAAATGATTTAGCTGTGACTTGTCAGTGAGTATTTTGTGGTTTGTGAGTCAAGCTCAAGAGCAGTCCAGTTACCTGCTGATGCAGAAATGCATAGATGTCAAGTAGCACCTTTTCTACTGAATGAGATCTAATGTGGATTTCTAGTTTTCACATCAACCTGGAAATAAAGCAGCCACTGGTTTATGTCGAAGCACAGACATAATGCAATGTGAAGACGTGACAATGTCTGTGAGGATGAAATAATAACACATCAGGTCGAGCAGGGGGCGGTGAAAGCCTGTTACGGATGTGAGTCAAACCGCATTTCGTGTAACAGCAGGAGCCTCATCCAGCACGAGTACAGACGCGTGGCCTCCATAGACGTGAATATGTGCTGTCATTTGCATTTCAAAAGATGTCCACTTTGCCCTTACTTTAATAGTTCACATCACACAAGAGTCTAATGTGTGCTGAGGAATGTCACAAAATGAGTTTCTCTTAAATCTGTCTGTCTGTGAATTTTGTAGCTATGTCTGTAACTGTGTTTTCTTTCCTCACCTAAGACATGGCCTGTCTACGTTATCACATAATGATGTAATCCCACAGCAGCATTGTCACCTTGCTATGCTCTGTCTTCTTCTATGGTTAGTTGCCACTTGAAGGGAGAAGCTTATAAGTTGGTGGTATATCAGACAAAGAAATGCAGCTGGCTAACCATTTCAAAACATTTCTGCAAGAGCTGACTATATTGTCAACTAAACCCCCCCCCCCCCCCCCCCCCTGACTGTGACAGACTGACACAAGCAATGAAAAGCTTAGAAATAATAATATTACGTATAAAGAGGAATCGTCATGGGACATGTTTACGGTTGCATCACCTTCCTATGTAAGCACGTGTCACCAGAACGTCGTCAAAAATCATGTTTAGAAATAGCAAAACAGATTCTGCTTTGGTGGAACTGAAACATGTTTATTGTCAAACTCTCTCCCTGCTTTGGAGGTTTCTGTCACAAAGCTGAAATGTTAACAAATCGCCCTGCTTGTCATTTTGAACACCTTCTAATATGGCACGACTGGAAAAATCTTTTTAAACATTTCCTCCTGATTTTGACACTGAACTAGTGCTCTTTTTAGGCCTGTTTTGAAACAATGTGAAAACACTGACATTCATCATTAGTACTATGCAGTGATGCTTATAAAGTTTGCATCCAAAAAGGCATCGAGGCCGAGCTACTGCAATGCAGCCTAAGCAGGTTAAAAGGTCAATGAACTAAGCCGCAGATAAGAGACTAATAATTTATTGTCCAGGATAATTAATATAATTGAAAAGGAAAAATACATGTATCACAAGTATGTTTTTATTCACTACAGGTTCACACAGTTTTACATGAGTATTACATATAAAAAGCTAAAGAATTTGTATTTTTTGAGGAAAATCATTGAGATCATGGCAACTTTTTGACAGGCTCATCTTTCAGATTCAAAGATGAACATAAGAGTGAATGGATGATTAAATACATCACAATAATGGTGATCAGGCCTCACATTAGGAGTGACCTCTTCGACAGGAGATAGATCTGTCCAAATGCGGCCGTTGCCCTTAATTACTTGATAATAATTTTAATTGTAAAAAGAAGAAAAGACATACACATCCACGTTAAAAGAGTGTGGCGCAGTAATCCCTGCGGATATGTATATTCGGCTTATCCCTTGATAAAAAAGAAAAAAAAAACGAGATAAAAGGCGAAATGTTTTATGATTTAAAACGCCGCAGAGCAGACGTGAACCCCCCCTCTTAAAAAAAGACCGAAGCGCGCCGCGTGTCATTGCGGCTGTGAGGGAAAGGGGAACAAACACCAAAATTGCAACATTGAAACACGTCGCAGATAGTTGGTTAACGGCGTCCGATTTCCGAGCATCGTTTTGACTCCCTGCGTTCTCAGGAGAAAGTGAAACCGAGAGGAGTCGATGTGTGAGGCAGGCAGGCGGGCGGGCGGGGAGCGGGAGCGCGCTCAGAGGCCTACGTTCAGTTAGTCACGTAGACCTCGGAGCCCAGAGCGTCTGCTGCCATCCGACGCTGCACACATCCATGCACTGCACAGGGATGTCTGTCCCTCTGCAGAGAAGCTTATAAAAACCAAACCATGCAATATAGCAACATGCACGCGACAAGACATTTACTAAAAAGCATGACGGCTCTGTTTAAAGCTCCGTTTTTGCAGTTGAGGTTCACCAATTTTAGTACAATTTGTTTATGTTATTAATTAACAGATAAAGAGAACGCACATCAATGTCATATGATGATAGTAATATAATGATCTTATTATATACTCACAAATGAACAAAGTTAATAACAAATACCAGCAGGGAAGTTGACAAGAAAGTACAATGAAAGATTAAATATTATATTATGATAGAGATAGATAGATAGATAGAAATATGACATACAACTCAATAAAAGCTTAACGTGAATGCACCCATCACATTGTTATAGTGAAATTATGAACTAAAACATCATAAAGAACAAGCAGTTTATAATTAGCGTGGATTTATAATAATACTTTTAGCAGATTTGCAGTAATTATTTCTGTATGTATTGTATTATTAGACCCTGTTTATTTTAGCGTGTGTATAACAGAATATACTTGAAGTAAACAGTTGTTGTAATGTTCTCGTACTGAAATGTCCTCTGTCTGTTTTCAGGAACCTGTGGTCTTAACAGACACAAACCTTGTGTATCCAGCTCTCAAATGGGACATTGCGTACCTCCAGGAGAACATTGGAAATGGAGACTTTTCTGTTTACATTGCAGAAAACCACAAATTCCTGTACTACGACGAGAAAAAAATGTCCAACTTTGAGAACTTTGTGCCCAAGTCTCGACGGATGGAAATGAAATTCTCAGAATTTGTGGATAAAATGCATGAAACAGAGCAAATGGGGGGAGAGGAGAGGTAAGGAATGTTTTAGCTGGAGTCCTGCACCGATGTGCAGGATCATAGTGAAATATGATGTAAGCGCTGTTTCTGTCTGCGAAGCTTGAGAGTCATCTGCCAGGAACAAGATGTGTTTGTGCTGCAGGTGTGCTTGACAGTAAAGGGTGTTCTCTCACGTGAAATGCAGTGCAGCGCAGGAAAGTGGAGCAACTGACTAAGCATCTACAGCAGAGAATCAGGAGAGAAGCTTATTCCTTTGACCTTACTTGTCCTGGCAGCACATACAGACACAGATCACTTACTAAAGACTGTGTGGCGTACTCACAGTGGCTGCTGTCTGTTTGAATTTACACTGCCCAGCTCCCTCAAAGTCATGTTGTTCTTCGCGGTTTAAAGAGGACGTGGTCAGATGAAACAGAAACCCCCTGTAAACATGATGATATCCTGCAGCAGACACATTTATAGTAGTAAAAATGAGCTGCATTGTGACTTGTTTTGGGTCTCAGGTTGTGAAAGAAAGCTGCTCATGCACTTTGGATGTTTCTTTCCTCATGTATTTCAAGAGTATATCTGCAGCAGACCTTGAATGACACAGTAGGAAAGAAGATTGTTGTTGACTTTCTGGGTTTCAACTGGAACTGGATCAACAAGCAGCAAGCCAAGAGAAACTGGGGACAGCTAACATCCAACCTTCTGCTCATAGGCATGGAGGGTAAGGTTCTGACTGCAGTCGTCCAGCTCCTGCTATAAAGTTTTATGTCTGCTTTGCACATCACTTTTGTGTTTCCACAGGCAATGTGACACCGGCACATTACGACGAGCAACAGAACTTCTTTGCACAGATCAAAGGTCATAAGAGGTGCATCCTCTTCCCTCCAGACCAGTTTGAGTGTCTCTATCCATACCCTGTCCATCACCCCTGCGACAGACAGAGTCAAGTAAGTTATTCAAAGTAGGGTTGGCCAATATGATAATATTTTCTAACCGGCCACCATCAGTCCAGCTAAGTGTGGCGCACTTAGCCCTCGTGCTACCCTCTTTCTGTCTGTCCATTCACCTGAGGTCACAGAGGCCCCAAAGGTAGCACGAGAGTTAAAATGATCATGATATGATCGCCTATTGGATATTTGTGCACCCAATATCCCCTATGAGTCAGGCTGTCTTCACCTTTGTAGTTAAAAGTGAATTGTATGGAAATATTACAGCCTGTAGGCGACACTTCCTCAATCAAACCTAATAAGTAACCTTGAGATCTTTGATAAGCAGCAAGCTGTAAAGACAGGCAGAACAGGTGTCTGACGCTATTTGCAAAAGAGTTCATTGGTGTCAGATGAGGGATGCCTAGGCTGGTGGCCTATGACTGAACAAACAGGTGGGATAAGATGCTATTAAATGATCAGAGTGCACAAGCGTACATGTAGTTTTTGGTGTACTTCTCCAACGGGATTTGGGAATTGCTGTTGCTCTTAACTGTTATTTAGTCACTGCCTTGTTTTGGGCAAGATAGAAATCATTGCAAGAAGAACGTGCTTGTCACTGCTAGTTTTGATCAGTGCAGGCTTTGAATTGTGCTGCACAAGTTAATCATTTAGTTTGCCTCCTTGAGTTTAAATCTCAAGGAGGCAAACAATTAAAATAAAATGATCAAAACTGAACCAAAAAAATCCAGCCTGTAGACTTTATGTTTACAGAGTCGTCCATCCCTGGTAGTAGGTTTAATAGTCGGAACTTGTGTTAGAGCATATTCGTTGTGTTTGTGCTGCAGGTGTGCTTGACAGTAAAGAGCATATTCGTTAGTCCATTTAGTTATCTTAACTCACTGCACCAGAAGAAAGGAATCCACTTACAGTTATAATAAAAATATTGTGTTAACATGACTTAACTGAAGGATCTATATATTCAGTAAAAAAAAAAATAAGATCAGATTTATAGAGATCATTGTGGGATGAAAGAACAGACAAATTTGCATTCATTAAATGGCGCAACATGTTGATGTTTTACAATGAACGTATATTGTTTCTGTTCTAGGTTGATTTTGATAACCCAAACTATGAGAAGTTTCCCAATTTTAAAAATGTTGTTGGCTATGAGGCTGTTGTCGGTCCTGGAGATGTGCTGTACATCCCCATGTATTGGTAAGTGCCTCCTTAATGCTTTTCTGTAGTCTCAAATCAATATAAAATTATTAAATTGTCTCTTGTGGATATTGTTGCCTGCCTTATTGGTAGAATTAGTAGTAGTGCATCTGTAATTGATAACAGTAAAGTATAATAATCCAATAATACATTGTTTATCTCATAAGCAACTCTTAACAGTAGAATAAACAAAACTTAATTTGTTAGGCATGCCACTTTGCTTTACTACATGTGTTTTTTGTAGGTGTAGTGCTCTCTATAGCATGCACCTGCACATTCAGGAATAGTTGCTAAGTGGTTTTTGGTTTTACGTGCCCAAGAGCCAAACTTACCCGTCCGAAATTGAAAATACACTGGGAACTGATTGTACTCCAGTGAAAGCTGCCAGGCCAGCTAAATTATTTGGACGGGGTTTATGTATTGATGGACAGAAGAGCAGCAGTCATACAAGTCATCTGAGTGCTGTGGAGTTGAAGTTGCTTCCAACAGAATGACTCTGATTGGCTGTCAGACTATTTCTCAGGTATTTCTCCGTGTGTCGGTTGAAACGTGGACCCCATATCATCCTGATAGTGTGTTGCCAGACTCATGTTCCTACCTGGTTATAGCAGTTACTGCCCTGTTTTTTTGAACCAGTTGTGTCAGAAGTTTAGTTTCATTGTCCATTTGTTTGCGTTTCATTTGATTTTAATTCGTGTTTCTTCTTTTCTCAGGTGGCATCACATTGAATCACTGTTGAACGGTGGAGTGACCATCACTGTAAACTTCTGGTACAAAGTATGTATATCCTTTACTTCGACATCTGTCTCATCTGTGTCATTCCATGCGTCTTCACGGTTGCTCGCTTGTTTTGTTTCAGGGCGCCCCCACACCCAAGAGGATAGAATACCCCCTGCGAGCTCATCAGAAGGTGGCCATCATGAGAAATATTGAGAAGATGCTGGGAGAAGCACTTGGAGATCCACATGAAGTAAAAGCTCTTGGTTTTTATGTCATTCTTGAAATGCTCTAAATGTCAGCGCTGTTTGTTACGTAAGTCGTACATAAATGTCACACTGCCCGTTTCTAGAACATCCCGTCAGATCCACATTTAGGTCACCTGCTGCATGAATTCCCTGGGCCACACTGACCCTTCTAGCAACCCAATTACAGTGAATATTTATGGCTTTCCTGAGTTAGTACAAAGAAAAGATATATGCATTCTGGGACGACGGGTATGCGATACGTCTGAGTCTATGAAGCAGCTCATCCTAAACAAGAATCCTTTTTGTTTTCTCGTAGGTCGGGCCTTTACTGAAAACGATGATCAAGGGGAGATATGACCAGGATCTCAGTTAGAAGCCCCCTCCTTGAAGCTGAACCGTGTGCATGTGAAACTGACTGCTGTGTGTGTGTGTGCGCGTGTGTGTAGCGTGCATTCTCTGTTTGGAGCTACGTTATCACTGCATGGCGGTAAGCAGCCATCTTGAAAATGTCCAGTCTTCAAGTGCCATTGTCGTTGCAATTACAGAAGACACAGAATGGGAATTTGACCTACTTGAAGAAGTTTTTCTTGTGTTTTCAATGACTGAATTCGACAAATGCTTCAATGGCAATCAGTGTGATCTCAAAAGTCTTACAATTCAAGCTAACTGGGCATTAGCTTTAATTGTGAATTGTACGAGATCGGTACCTTTCGGAGCAAACTCAACATTTTGACCACTAAAGGATGAGTCAAGGGGTATTATACTGTACATACAATAGACATGAGATAAACAGTTAAATACAGGACGTTTCTTGTATACATGGAATAAGTCATACATTTGGAATGATTATACTGTATCACATCTTTATCACATACAACTGTTTTGGGAATATTTATCCACATTATCTCCACGCCTTCTAATGACCCCAGATTGGGCACTGATCGTCAGGATTTATTTTGGTTCAATGACGCTTAAGCACGGACATTAAAAACACTGAAGTACAGTGATTAATGATGATGAAATATAATTATTAAGAAATGTGTGGGTGTGAAAAAAGGAGGCTTGAATATTCAACTGAAGGAATGTGTGACTGCAGTTTTTTTTAGCAGAGTGATTGCTGTTCGTTTTATAAATGTTGTGGTTTGTATTTCAAGGACTTTATTGAATGTGCTGTTGGGCATACCAGTGATAGACGCGGGAGTGCAGAAAATAAATTACACTGCAATTTTGGTTGCAAATACAGTAAAGAATCAATTTTTGGGGAAAACTTCTTATGAGTTATTGCAGGTGGTGTTTTATTGGGAATGCAATTATTAACACAGTTTTGTGTTTAAAACCGGTAAAAATGTATAGAGGATAGATTTATGTTATATTGCTTTTAGCTGACTGAACCCACAGGACCATCTGCTGGAATGTAGTTTATAGTATCAGCCATTGCGGCGCAACATAAAGCTCCATCTAGTGGTCAGGTTTGCAGTTGCATGTTAAGCTCAACAGTCTGTGCACTATACTGCTACAATACAATTATTCAGTATGTTGTATTAAATATAGCAGATCTAAGATAAAATGATGCTGCGACGTGTGCAAACCCGTACTTATGAGATGTGTAGGTTTTCAACTATCCTCCAGAATGCACTTATTTCTACCGTCACACAGCCATATCTTGAAGACCTTGAAGGTGACGCCGTCTTGAAAGATGGCAGTCGCTAGTTTCCAAGTTTAAAGTGCTCTCCGAATTGTTGTTGAAACAAAAGGGAGGATAATTTCATATATATATATATATTATTGAAATATATTGTGCTGTATGTGCCAAACCATCTTAATGTTAAGAAATCTGCCAGAGGCACTGGATGAATCAGGAAGAAGTGAACTTTACAAATAGGAATACACAAGTTTGAAGAGTTTTGTTCTGATCACGGTTCAACCATTTAATTGGTGATTAACTGTGTATGTATTTCTCATATTGCACAAAAAAAACCTGAGCTCTTCTGTAAAAATACTTTAGTGAAGATGTTTCATCTCTCTAATATTGCTAGTTTGATAGTTTACTGTATGTGCCTTGCCTAACATCGCATGGCATTAAATGTCACAAGGACTTTCAGTTCATGGTATTCACTCTGGCATTAAATGGCTATAAAGGTGAAACTGACCCCTGTCCCTGGAGATAAAGGCCTGTTTTGTTTTGTTTTGTTTGTTTTTTTGAACATGTGCTCTCCTTGTTCTTCTGATTAAAGTTTGTTTTCAAATTGTAAGAGATGTGAATGATTGCTTAAAGCTTCAAATTAAAAAAACCTGCATTTTAAATGACATGAGTAAATAAACACACAAACGCAACATGAGTATAGTCTACAAAAATTATTTACTATAAATTGTGCGTCAGCAGTTTGTCAAAGCAGGGGGTTAAAACTCAGTAGTGACTAAACAGCTTTAGGAAATCCATTCCATGCTCTACGGTTACACCACCACCATACTGCAGTAATTCAAGATAATATTGCTGCTGATAACGACGAGGATCAGTAACAACACATCTTACATCTTTGTTACATTACACTCAGAAAAAAACTATACTATACCACCAAAACAATTTATATAATTGCTCCAAATGGATGCAGAGGGGAACACAAATAAACAACAGTATATCTTAGTAAAGAAAAACTGATCAACCCATTGACCCTATTACACAACTGAGGAATGAGAATGAAATCATAGCACGATAAAAACAAGCAAAGCAAAATTAAAAGAATACAAATGAGATGAGAGGAGCCAAGGGAGAGAGAGAGAGACGCTCCTTTTCATATGTAAACAGACCCTGAAAGCGCACACAAACGTCCGTCCTCACAGACACATGACTGGACACTTTGTAAATCTAAACATCTCTATCAAAAATAAAGCGAATGCTGCTGGAATGAACTTCAAGACCGACGTCCTCCCGCAGCATCTTTCACTCAGTGTTTTGGGGGAGACGACCGCAGTCCTCCACATAATTATGCCAGTAATTATAGTGCTGTAATAGTCTGTAGACGCCTTGGAAGATGAAATTTATCGGGCTCTAATAACCAACTCTTATTGTTAACTGGTTTGATAGCTTATTCTGCTTCAGTGAGTAAAAAATAAGGCGAGTGAAATGAGTCTACCTCTTGTTTTATCAGGGTTACAATGAATCAGTGCTTAATATTTCCTCTTAGGCTGCTTAAGACTTGCCCATAATGAAATTTTAAAAGGCTTCTGAACCAGGGTTATCAGTTTCATAGCTCAACAAAGTGTCCAAATCTCAGGTCCTGAAGAAACATATTTACAGCACTATAACCCTGTATTATATATATATGAAACTTGAAATGAAATTGGCATCTTTGAAATAATATTTACATAGAAATAGCAGTCGAGACTGTCCAGAAGAGACTCTACAGCACCACTAGAACGTATTTACACAAATGAATATAGATTCATTTACTATGTCACAATTATGAATTTAACTTCTAATGGGTTAAATAAAATACAGCTTAAAAAACAACACTGTCAGTGCAACATCAGACCTGCTGAGATGGTCAAAAGTAGACAGGCTAGTCTGTTACGCAAACAAGAGCACATCTGACCACATCCTAACTAAAATATCACACAGAATACCTTAAGGTCCTCAAGTAAACAGTAAAGAAAATAATGAAACACAGTAATTTAATGTTTTAACAAAGGCCTATAACAGTTACCATTTTTCAAAATAAGCCACTGACAGTAATAAAGGTAATTCTGTACATGGGGAAAAAAAAGAACAAATTGAAGCTAAATTGATAATAATAAATTAACACTGTAAACAATATTATTGTTAGCTGCTCTTACAGTATTGTGCTCGTCATCAATGGAATCGATACTTTCGCGCGGGCTTGAGGTTGACGTAAGTCTTCTTCATGTCCTCGGTCTCGTTCGTCTTCACGAGCTGGTATCGCTCCCCTTTTGTGGTTACCACCTGGTTACCGTGGTATCGAACTAGCTTCTTTGGAGCCTGAAAAACGTAAAAATCAACATCTCACCCGAACGTAAACGCTTTATTGTACGAAATGGGTTTGGTGTGGAAAAAAATCATGACTTGATCTTACATCTTTGGGGGCCACAGGTCGGTGGGTTTTGTTATCTTCCTCACTGTCCACCAGCATGTACCTGTTAAGATGAAACACATAAACTTATAAACACTGAAACAAATAAGTGTGGACAGTTCTGCTGAACACCGGCAGATCTTACTCACTTCTCAAGAATGCTCTCTTTAAGCTTCTGGTCTGGCTGTGAGGAAATGTTCTTCCCATGGTTTACCTGAGGCAGCGGGACACCAACAACTCAGTAACATAAACGAGGCAGGAAGGCAGTGGCTCAGATGGAACTGCAACAGTGTTTTTTTTTCCATATCAGAGACTCACATTAAGAGGATTGGGGCTGAGCTGGACATCACCCTCTATGATGAGTCGCACAGCTTCCTCCATATCTCCTTTGGCAATAGACAGGGCGCTGCGAGCCTCAGACAGACTACACTTTGGAAACATCTCCAGTAGATGCTGTTCCTGGGCCTCCCACTCAGACACTGGTAACTGAACAAAGACATTTTTATTTTCTTATATGTATGGGTAAACCAGTGTCAACAGGTGAAAAAAAAAAAAATCACGAGAGGGAAGGGAAATGGTGTGCTGATTTATGTCATAATGATTACCTTGGCGGTGGCGCCCTCTGTCTGTGTTTTAAGGCACTGCGTTTCTCTTCCTGGTGGAGGCTCAATGGGCAGAGTGGTAAATTTCAATGAAATCTCTTCAGCACCCGACTTAGGCTCACTGTTTTCTTCATCAGCTAAAAGATAAAAGACAAATTATTATCAGAGCACAGCAGTATAAATGTTAAGTCATCTAAAATGAATATCACACCTCTGCAAACACTAAATCAATTTTGGAAAGGCTAAAACGCCAACAATATGTGCATAAGAAGTTAAAATAAATACGCCACCTGAGGTTCGAGCAGATGCTAGTTTCGAAGCCAAACTGAACATCATTTCACAGACTTTGACGCTGTAAAATAACATGTATATTTGTAATAACCATAGAAAACAGAGCTGCAGTTGCCTCATCTAGAAAAGCATATCCATTTGTCTACCTGTCAATTTCAGCAAAGCCCGGTATGTAAGCTTCTAACATCTCTGCAAAAACCTCCACATCAAAGTTCTCCTCAACACTCTGCTGGCTGCCAAGATCCTCCAGTACTCCAGTGATGTAAGACAGAAGAACATCATCCAGCGTGCTGCATTAAGTGGTAAAAAGAAAGAAAGAAAAAAAGATGGTGCAGACTAACAGAACAAGATATTTTTGAAAAGATGCAATGAAAGCTTTGTGGCACAGCTTACCTGAGGTCTGCATCAGGAATGTAAGCCTGAATAAATTCGTGCAACGCACTGTGGATGATTTTGTGGAGGTCCATTGCGTACTCCTGCTGTGCTGAGGAGGGAACACACAGTTCAGTGAGGTGGAGTTGGTGTGCAGCAAATGGTCAAGGGGGGTTACATATATAAGAGCAGCAGCGACAGCAAACCTTAAATAGCCGAATGCAACAGTTGTCACCCGTGTGCAATGAATGGTACGCAGCCCGGGCATAAATGGACTTGTTACAAAACTGTAACTTACGAAAGCCTGGTTGTGTAAGCTTGACATGCAACATCTTGACTTTTACGCATTACCTACACACACACTACTCTGCAGGATTCATCCCATTGAGGATTTCAAGTGAGTTCAAGTAGCCGTCATACAACGTTGAAAACATATCTATGTAGCTATTCGTATCGTACAATTCACTAGCAACACGCTGACCTCTCTTCGTTAGCCAGCGTTAGCAGCAATAGTTACCAGCTAATGTTTAATTGCTAGCATCAGGGCTAAGCTAAAATTAGCTATACCGTACCGTGTGCTATTAACTGCGTGATGAATATATCCTATCAAGTATTGTTTTCTCGAAACTAACAGTTAATTAATCTACAACGTTATCCTTGTTGCAAATGTCTTGTAAGATAAATAGCGTGAGGACGTTGGCGAATTCGCGCTAGCCAAATGGGTTACTGTTAGCTAACAACAACTATTAGCAAGCTATCGGCTAACGCTGCTGCTGCAGAAGCAACCATCGTTGATTACATTTAATGGAGCAAAACTTACTCTTACAGGAGATTATTACGGAGACATGAAGCTCAAAGTTTCCCCCAAATGCACAAGGGGCAGGATGCTCAGTCTGTGCAGTGGATGTACGGAGATGCACGATTCAAAACATTGGTACGTCACTTCCTCTGATTGTAACTAGCCTGGTGGACGCGGCTGTTGATTTGTGAATATGTTGGAAACCTATTTGGATTTATTTTACATTTATTGTGAATTCAAACGGAGTATAACAGATGTATAATGCTATTGCGTTATTAGAAGCTAAATTAAAGACATAGATTTAACAACGAAACACTATAAGAGTTGAAATGATTCGTTGACAGTAGAAGAAGCAGCAGCAGCAACAGAAGTACAATCAATATGCAAAAATATTTAATTTTAAATGTCTCGTCAAACTGCCTTTGTTTATGCTATTATTGCGAGTGGTGGAGTGCTTTACGTATTTAAAACCTATTCTACAGCAGTTCTTCTGCATCTCAATAATTACAATATTGCAGGACCACCCTTACTTCAGTACATTTATCTGACAGTTGCAGTTGCAAGTTGCATTACAAATTAAGATTGTTGCATTTTTGCAAATTTTAAAACGAAATTTGCAACTACTTTGACGTGCATTTAGAAAACTTGTCAGAGCATATCTGCCTGTTTTCGGAAATTGTCGAAACAAAACAACCTAACAATTTGACCTTTGTCTTGCATTTAGTTATTTAACATTTAATAATCTAAGAATATTTTGTAATTTACAGTGCATATGTTTACTAGTAGGTGAAGAAGCTGTGTACTTCCTCCACAACTCATTATTGCTGACTGACTGTCTAATACTGAAGAAATAAAGAGAAATGCAATGCAAAACCATATGATGATGCACAGTGGTTTACAAAAACTGCTCAGGATGTCAAAGCCTTTTTGTAAAATGTTAGGATGTTTTTCTCTACATTCCAGGTGTCATTAAGTGTTTTTTTTCTCTACGAGATCACATTTTATTTTCCACTTTAAACCTTTGTATTTAGAATTCATTTTAACATATTCAGTCTCTTTGATAAATTTGAAATTTCTCTAATCCATACTTGCTTCCTGACTCATCAGTGTCTGAACCCTCGTAAATAGTCTACTCTCACTTGGACATTATCTTATATCTTTTGCCAGATCCATACATAGTTGATGATCAAGGTGTTATCTGAGGCAACATCAGTGATGTCATCAGATCCTGCTCTCAGTTACCTCCGCCTGTGTTGGTATTATAGCAGATATGTACCTATAAATCATTAATGCCCATTCAATTGTTCTCTCGCTGCCTTGGCAGTATCTCTTGCAGGCTGTAGTATTTCATGGGGAAATATGGTACACGCTCCTGATAAAACAAGCAAGAACAATTCTCAACTTGGCTGAACTCTGTTTCAACTCTGAGCTCATGGCTAGACAGGTGGGGCTGAGGTATCAGAGGAGAGAGCGTAAAGGAGAGCACCTTGTTTTTCTCCATGTGTGTTCACAGCTGAAACTGAGGACAGCCCGCAAGTCATATAACACATAGCACAACGCTTCAGCACGACGAAGAGCACTGGCATACAATATTGTGATTATGATGTCATGGCAAAAACTAAATCCTAATAGCAGTGTCACATTTAGCTCTAAACAAAAATGAATGCTCTCGAACCACCCGGGGTCCTGTATATGATCTTGTTTTTCATCTGCTGCAGTTCAGAGCTCAGTGGTTAAAATTAACTCATGCTGACAGACCTAGTAAAGCTGAAACGAGGGTTTCCTTTATTCCTTGAAAGCACACTACGTGCAGACACTAGGTGGCAGCATTGAGTTATTTGTGACAGCAGGACATCATGCAGCAGGATATCTGTTCCAAAAGATACTGGTATGCTCTTGGGACCTTTGAGTGGAAAGAGAAGCAACAAAAAAGCAGTAGAGTTTATATGTTAAATCCACAACATGCAGGGGTACTTGACTGCTCCTATTATCATTTTTAAAAATACAAATATTAGTTGTGTAACAAACCCTAATCTTAAAACAGACCTCCAAAAGCATCAACCTTGTTCATAGGTTTGTTGTCACTTCCAGTTTATGCTGTGATGGAATAAAATTACTTCTCTTTTGTTTTTGGCTTGTCTTGGAACTTGTATTGATGTAAGTTATGTTTGATCTGGATTTATTACCCAGGATGTTCCATCTTTGTGCATAGGTGGCTAAACAGTCGCTTTATGAGCTCAAGCCTTTGTGTGATGGGAGAGGGTGTCCTGCATGCACTGGTTCTACTAGATCACTTTCAGCCAGTGCTGTCCTCGTCATTCTGACTATGAGCATCACAATAACATATTGCAATGATGGTAATTTCTTACTTTATTTAACTAAGATGACATAGACCAAAGCAATCAGGTAAAATTAGCCTTTGCAGATTGCAAAATATAATGCTAAATCTTCTTATAAATAAAATGTTTTATGCTATTTTTAACGCCTTTCCTCAAACAGCCTCACAAGGAACGAACACCTGGCTGTACATCAGATATAAACGTATATGCTATAATTCAAATTAGTTGTTGAATTGTCAGTTAACACAAAGACTGTATTGCAGTTTGCAGTAGTCAATTGACTAAAGCGGTATGGCAAAACCACAGCCTTGTTGTTCATGTGTGTGGCAGGAAGGTAATATACGATTAAATATTAATTCTGACTTTTATAATATGTATGTGATGCAAGTTTGAAATAGACTCTTTCAGTTGGTCCATACTAACTTGGGAATCAATGCATTTCATAGCCTTTATCCTTTTTAATATGTAAGAACAAACTGTTCTACAAAAGTCTGAGAGAGATTTTATTAAAGTACCTGTGAAATCGTTTAAAAACCTCACATATTACACGTAAAAGTAAGTGGCAGACAATTCTTAATATGTGCTAATGGTATGTTTATACGTTTCTGTTCCTATATGCCAGGGTACAGTCAAGCATGTCGTGCAACAATGTCGAGGCAGGGCTCATAATGTGGATATTGTACTGGTGGCACAGATTTCCATTTTCACACAGACAATGGGGACTGGGGGTTGGCTGAGGCGATGTCTGCGAGAGAGAAAAAAAATACAGTCCTCATCACCAAAACACTGAATGATTTACTGTCAAATTAATTACCCTTTAACCAACTTTAGACAATAATGCTCGGAGCCGTCTGTCGGAACGGTATTCTTCTATTAGTGTTCAATTTCCAGTTCAGCCAGAGTGACTTCATATTTAGATTTTATTGTATTTACTCAGCCAACGCGTAGCATTGCATCCACAATAGAAAGGCACAGAATTATTCAGTATTTTCAGTTGAATCACCTGTGCAGCAGAGATGGGATCAGCACATTAATTTGGACATTGATTTTGTTAAAAAAAAAATTAAACATCTAAAAATGTCTCAAAAGGTGCATTTAGCAAGTTAATTCAAGCACAGTGCAGTTTAATTAATGGAAACTTTTACAATGTAAGGCCTCTTTCACAATCGGGACTGCTAATCATTTTACCTGTCTGTGGTTGGGTTTGAAAGTCACGTGACTGATGGATTCATACAAAAGTACAGTATTAACGACATTTGTGAAATCAAAGTTGTGTTTTTAATTAATTTTTACACTTTTTTTGCTTTAATCGGAAGCTGTCGGTTAGTCTCTTGAAAGGAGTTGGAGCATGAGCAGGAGATTATCTGGCTTGTTTTCTGAGCCTGACCAGATCCAGATCCGGGCCTCCTGTGTGGGCTAGCCTGCCCTCCCTTCTGCCTCCTGTCCCCAGGAAATAGTCACCCGGCAGCCCATTGGCACTTTCGCTATTCTCTTCAACTTCCTCAACTGGCCTCAAGATAGAGTGCAAGGTTAGACGGATCACATTATATTTATCTCTAAATCTTATTAATATATTTAAGAGAGAGAAGCTCACACATGCTTAGAGATATCCAGCAACAATGACAAAAGTACAAAAGTTTTGTGGTTACAATGAGCAGAGCGATCTGCACACAACTATCTTAGCTTCACCCCAGTAAATGGACTGGTCTGGTCTGTGTGTCTCTGTTGAGCAGTCGATAGGTTAACCTGCCCGTGGCATCCATCTTGTGTGGCCCCCCTCGCATTACCATTGATCTGAGGGAAATAAAGAGCACACGTGTTATTATATACAGCCCAGAAAAACACCCTCTCGCAGTGATGGAGTGAACAGGCCAAATGTATGAAATATTGCCCCTCCGACATATTCTGTCTTCCTGTCAATAGCGCAGCCTTTGCCTACAACCTGGATCAATAGGGACTTATCTTTTCATGATAACACATAACGACGTTGTTTGTTGTCTTTTTCTGATACCGAGCTTCTAATTCTGTCCGTCTGCCTTTTCAAATCATCCACGCTGATATGTAGATGTGGGCGCGCCTTTTACAACTACTTCTCATTTCGTATTTTTTTTTCACCCCCTCCCCGCTAAAGAAATACAAACTGGCGTGGGCCCGCTAGTCTGAGACGTGGCAGTTACAAATTTACATGTTGGTTTTCTGGACGTTTCTCTGAAGCTTTTGGGGGTCTCTCATGTGTGAGACTGCTCAGTGGAGAGAAGACACCCCTCTGTAAAAACATCTGTTGTGGAAATGGCTGTCAGACTCCCTTTTGTGGGCTCCGTCTCTTCTTTGCGCGGAGATTGTCATTTGTTTTGATCATTTATGTGGGTGAAAGAATAATGATAAAAAATCCGGAGACGGCGCCCGTGTAGTTGAGCTATCTACAGGAGGTTGTGTTTATTTTTTCAACGCGAAGGAACATTTCTCTCTGTTTTAGTGGCGTCTGCACATTGAGGCGTGTCATGTAACTAGGTTATTTAATATAAAAGTAGTGCATTGTGGCTGATAGTCTTTAGAAATATTTTTGCAATTAGCCATTTCAGTAGGCATACGTACTCTGTGTATTAATGTTTTTATCTGCAAGTTGCTTAAAGATAACTAGAATTACTTTAATTATTCATGATGTGATGATTGTTATCATATATCGAAGGAGTCACTGGAGAAGTGAAATTATCATTGTCTCTTATTATTTTTACTGATCATTTAAAAGAGAGTGCAGTTTCACTTTACATGTAAAAAGAAATTTGTCCTCTATCTGTCACATTTGTGTGAGAGGCTGAAGTCATTCTAAAATAATGCAAAGCAACTTTGCATTAAACAAAGTTTCCTTTTCTTTAACTTTGCTAGAGAAAAGGAATTGACAAGAGGCTGCCTCCGTCTCGCTCCTTAAAAAAAATGTATTGTCAACAAAAGCTTTGTGTTATGACTTTCTTTCAGCGTGGCCCAGGGTGCGGCGGCGCCACTGTCCTCCACCTACACAGGAAGCGTTTCGAGACCACCTATCCCGTAATGCCACGAGGCACATCACCTCTCTGCGAGTCAGCTGCCATCTATCTCCGTCAAACTCAGGTAATTCGTTTTTTTCCCCCCCTCCGTTCAACAGCGCTGCACACTCAAAACCCAAACATAAAGTCCTTCCAAAATGATTCACAGCTTTGCATTAAATTATCCTGATTGGTTTCAGACAAGTTAAGTCGGCTATAGAGTCCATGAATCTGTGTTTTAGGGACGTCACAGAACTGCAAAATAACTGCACTGTTGAATCATTAGAGCAAATTAAGGTCTGCGTTGTGACAGCTGAACAATACAACTCCCAGTTAGAGGATGTATTTACAGTATGTGCTCTTAAAGTGACAAAAAAAATAAATCTAGACATGATATATTATTTTCAAAAGCAGTTCTTGATGGGTATGTTTTCTGTGAGTCCCAAGAGTCGCACGTTTGAAGCACAACATCAGTTCTCCACAGTGTTGGATGTGGAGCATTTTCTCTGTTTAGACACCAAACCAGAGTGTAACACTGGTCAAATCTCCCCATGTGAACGAAAAGCAGTAGAAAAATGCTTCTTTTAAATATATCACAAAAGAAAGCTGCATAACACAACTTACGTATAATGTATGAGATTTGGTTTAAAAAGGTGCAAAAGAGGAGGGATCGCTTAAATTATTCATAACAGGAAGATCCACGCGTGAATTAATGGGACGCCTGTTTGTGATTGTACGATTTTCCAGCGAAGCAGGTGAATGTTTGAGCAGAGTGACACCTCATAAACTTGCTGATAACCTGTTCCTGTGTCTTCTTATCTGTCTTCCAGACAATCCCTGGTCCCTGAGCACGTTGTCGTTTCCCCTCAGGCCCATTATCAGATTCCCTCTGTAGGCTCCCAGCCGCTGCAGTTATTGTGGAAGACTCGACTTTTATAGCCCCGTTGATGTCTGTGACAACACTGGCTTTTATGAGTGAGTATAGTATGTTGTCTTCTGGTTACCATGGAGGTAGTTTTCTTTTTATTTATTTTCTTTTTGTTTTGATTGAGAGCTTCCTTCCCACCTTTACCTTTTCTTTTTTTTTTGTTAAAATGCCTTTTTTTGGCAGACAACTAGAGAAATTAAATAAATCAACAGTTTCCATCAGACGATATCCTACAAACAAATCATAAAAATAATAAAACAGACAGCACAAGCTTTGCAAAAGTATTTAATGCCGAATTCAACGTTATCAATATGATGCTATTTTCACCCACTATATCATTAATCATCTTTTTCCAATCATATTTCTGCACTGATCTGTCCCCCCCACTATCTGTGGGAAAAGTGTTATCTCCCTCCGCCATTCATGTACACATTTATTGGTTTCCAAGTCTCTGGGATCAATCTTTTGGCCACCAGAGGAGCATAACTAATGGCAACATTAGAATGGCTTTGTGAGAGGGACTGGCCGGATGCGGGTTAACCAAGCAAGAAATAATCTAGGATTTTATATCCCGCATGAATGGCCATAGGATATTCTGAGAATAAATTAATCCCCCCAAAAATTTTTTAGCAGCGTGGTTATCTTTTGAATGAAACTGTTTCAGCGGGGCAGGCGGGTTTGTTTGTCTGATTTATTTTCTCGAGGGAGGGTGTTTGCTCGCCGCGCGTACACATGTGGAATTTCTCGGCAGATAATGATCGTCATCTTAATGCTCAGCCAGGGTCAAACTATCCTTTCTGTGCCTGACCGCAGGTCTAGACGGTCTTCCTCTGGAAAGCCTTGTTCCTCTTTCCTTTTAAAGACCCACTTCTATTTTCCTGTTGTGCCCAAACAAGGATTTTATAAAACGGGTGACATCGCCACACAAGCTGTCTGTCGAATCCCCCTTAATTAAAGTGACGTTTAAAGCCTTCCTCAGACACTAATAAACCCCCTCTCCATTAAGATCCTCCTAATTACTGTGTGCAAAGGAAAGGGGGACACACACAGACAGACAGTGCGGAGGTAAGCCTGCTGGCATTTGCCCCCATAAGCTGAGCGCCACACAAAAGAAAATGTCCCCTGGGTTACCCATCCTACCAGAGAGACTCCTTTTTTTTTCCAGCCCAACTCCCCCTCTCCTGTTTTCATCTTATGAATGAAAGTGTATGACATGTGGGGCTGAGTGTCCATTCATGGAGCTGGTGGAATGTGTGAATACAGGCTTTGAATGAGGCATGAATCAAAGCCACCTGATAAGTCATTAAGCAGTCTTTTGACATTACCATTGTTTAAATGTGCATGGTGGAAGGGAGAGTGCTGTCATCTTTAAACACTCATTCACTCAAGTGAGGCTGATTATAGAAGATGTTCAATGTAAATTTAAAGATGCGGGGGGCTGCTCAGGAAGCGTCGAGCATTTCCACAGTGAGACTTTAGCATTAGAGCGCTAAAACATTTTAGGAAGTTTATTTTAAATGTTGATTTAAAATGTTAACCCCATGTTGGAAACGTATGACTCTGTACGACACTACAGTCCCCACGCTGCTTCATACCCAGAAAGGTTAAACATTCTTGGTTCATGTCCTGGTCTGTAGATTAATGACATTAACGAAGTTTCCATTATTCGTGCAACTGGGGGAGAGAAGGGCGTCCATGCGGAAAGCCACATGACCGAGGCAGAGATAAGAGAAAATGAAATACGTCTTCGCGGAGACAGGAGGGGCCAGGAAGTGCCACTCCAAATTAGCCGCGGGCCCAGTTTGTTGTTACTTCATTAACCCAACAGCCCCGGGAAAAATAAAAAGCCGGGTCACAACCTTTAGCAATGGGGAGGCCTGAGATTTACAAAGAGAGGCTCCTTCAAACTTTGACTGGATGCAGCGACTGACACAGTACGTACTGACAGAAATCATTTAAAGTAAAATCCTACAAACCTTACAAATGTTACGTATAATACATATAATAGTTGACATCAAACAAGTAATTTTTACTTAATTTAATATAGTAAAAATAATATATACAAATCAGTCTGGTGCAATGACAGATTATTTATTTAAACAATAGTAACAAATCATTGTACATGAATGTTAAAATCCACTGTTTCGGATTTGATTGGCGTTAAACATTTAAGTCTGCTCTATCCAGCATTACAGGATCAATGATCACCGTTGTCACAACTTATTAAAAAAAGAGATGAACCAGCCAGCAAGTTGATAAAACATAACCTATTACATGGTTAGCTAGTGGATATGCTAATTTGAGTTAAATAATGAAAAATAAAGTCTGCAAATAGACCTTGGTTCAGATATGGCTGCATGTAAAAGTTCACATCTGTTTTTGTTAATCAGCTAACCATCGTTTTGGGCGCAAACATCCACATTAGTTAAACTTACACAGTGTTGTATCCCAATATACAACACTAGACTGTCAAATGAATAACATCAGCTGTTAAATGAGAATAGGACGCTATGTTATTGCGTGATCAGTAATAGATAATGTGCATTGCGCTCCGTTTGCTGCTCTTTAACATTTGGTGGTGTACTTCAAAACAGAGCCCAGTTGTATAATGCCGTCCTTGTTGTTGTAAGACGAGCTGAGCAGCGGCTCTTTATTTGCAGGCAGTGACTTTATTAGAGTCTATGGTTACAGACCCTTGGAAGGAGGGCTATTGTATTCTCACCCCTTCTCTGGCAAACATACCTCTGCTGCTCCCTTCCTTTGTGCACTCTTCATAACAAACAGGCCCTGATGTAGCTCGAAATCCGAAGCTGTCTGAATTACTTTGAGTTATTTTCTGAAATTTGAGTCGTATTGTAATTAACAAAAGGGGCTGGTTTTTGTCACGTAATGCAATGCATGTGTTCCACATTTATTTCTTGAACTCAGCTAAATTATTCCTATCTTTCCCTACTTTTCTGTCTCTCGCATACACACACACACACACACATACACACGCATACACACCTACTCAGCAGTGTGGATCAGCAGCAGCTGACTTGGCTAGAAACTCTGTGGCACAGGTAGACAGAAGCAGGGTCCAGCGAGTATCTACTGAGGCTGCAGACACATCTGCCTGCTTGATTTCACCTGGTAACTGAGCATGTAGTATTTACTTCTCGGCTGAAATGCAATCAGGGGCTGGTAGCTGGCAAGGAGGCAATGAGCCTGCGATTAGGTGCAGCTTTTTCTCCCCTTTTTCAAGAAGTAAGTCAGGGTGTGAGCTGCAGAAAAAATGCATTGTAATAGTTTGGCACCTCACACCAAACTACAGGTGACGTTTTACAAACAATGTATAGTTGTAACATATTGACATAAATAATAATATATATGTGATATCCTTTAACTGAGTTTCACTGAATGTTCGTTTTTGTAAGTGGCATAAACATCAGCGAGCAAAGAGATGCATGCCATTAAACGTATTTTTTCTAATGTTTAACATTAAAGCAGTAGTTCTAACAAACATTAAAGCAGGGTTCATGGTCTAGCTCGCACTAAAAAACATTAACACTCCGTCAAATTGAGTTTCATACGTATCCTCATGAGCTCTTTCTTTGCTGACGACAACCTTGCGAATTCCTGTGATAAACGTAATAGTGACACTGTTGAGGTTCCTACGGTAGAGCGCTCCCTGCACGTATAAACATTTTACATCCTCGAGACAAGAGTCACCTCTCTAATCTGGCTGAAGAAGTGTGTGGAGAGGCCCTTTATCCCTCCCTGCTTTAACCGGTTGCTCACAGAAGAGCCATTTACCTCCACTAATGGGGAGTGAGTCTTTCACCGGGGCCTGTTTGCCTCTCAACCCTCTGAAAGAAACTTCGCCAGAGAGGAGACATTAAGAAAACCAGTTAATCTGCAGCAGTCTGTCTGTGTCGACCCAGGGAATGGGCCGAGGTCCTCAGTGCCTTTTCAAGAGGCTTCTCTTCACAGTAACTATAGAAGTGTTGGATCAGCACTTTTCTCAGTTTCCCTGATAAAGACACAGCAGTAAAACAAATGAAGTGGTTTAGTCTTGTTTGTTTATTGAGTTAGAAAGCTTTAAAAGTTGCTGATTTAATACCCACATGTCACCACGTACAGTATAGTCTTTGTTCATTACTACGCTTACCCTTTCACTTATGTTTCACTGCCTTACCATAGTACTCTCTTAGAATCATCAAAAGCAACAGCTTAAACAAGAGTATGATATAATCATTTCAGTGCTTTGGATTAAATGGTAATGCCATAACATGGTGACCTGCAATAACACTGTTAAAATGCAGATCTTTAGCAGGTACAATGTTTATGATGCTCACCGTCTCAGTTTAGCATAAGAGCATGCAAACATTAGTTAATTATCACCAAACTGAAAGTACAGCAAATGCAGATGGGAGTGCTGTACAACAGCAATAAACCGAGTTTTGACCTAATGATGGCAACGTTAATTTAACCCTAACCCTAACATATCTGAGTTATTTTTACTGAGGGGGAACGTGAAAGTCGATCCAATAGTTTTTGAAATATTTTACCAAACACAGAAATGCAACAGAAAAAGGACGAGCACAACCACAGTTAGTAGCCTTATCCTCATGGGAACACTGACATATACAGAAGATTGATTTATTAAAATAACAGATGCTGAGGAATTCAGTCTGGACCAAAGTGGTAAAACAGCAATGCCGTTTCCAGAGCTGAGATGACCGAAAATGAATTTGATGGGTTCTGCAAAAACACAGATAACATAAATGATTAAAGACAATAAATACTGCACAAGACAAAAAACACACTTGCTCTATACCCTTGTATTAATTCCTACTACCTTGGCAAGCAAAGCAAAATGTTGGTTTTAGAGCAGCAGATCAGGCAATAAAGACCTGCTCGCTCTAAAAGGAACCTGGGCTAAAGAGTAGGAACAGAAGCACTACCACACAATTACACCCAAGTCACTGTTACTTACCTTTGTTTGTGACAGAGGGGGCTGTTAAGCCTCAGACACTCTTTACTGACCATTTATGGAGCAATCCTACTGTGGCAGGAGTGCTAGACCAAGGTCATTAGTGGCTGCAACCGGACTGACCTGTCGTTACAGATGGGACAAATAAACACAAGGGGGAGAATGGGGCTAATCTGGTAGGAGGTCACAATAGCAGGTAGCAGTAGGTTAGAAGGAGAAGGATGGGGGCACGGGGGGTTGGATGCGCTTATCTGGAAAAAGTTTGCACTAAGACAATAAAGTGGGCAGAATAAAAACAAACGCTGAATACAACACACAAACGCATGCATGTACACGCAGTCATACCAGCAGTATGCCCGCTGAAACATTCATGTACAACACACGCACCCCCCTCACACACACACACTGACTTGTGTTTGAGCCCGTACGACAGATGCCGTATGGACTGTTGTATTCTCAGCAGTAAAGGAGGGCCCTGAGGGTGTCTGCTGTCAGACAGTACACTGGGGATCATCTGTGACACAGTGACACCGATCCCCCTCATGTCACACACAATGCTAGCCTAACACCACTGTTTGTGGACGTGTGTGAACATGTGTGTGTGTGTGTGTGCGTTTCTGGATCATGTCAAATACACCGCAACACATTTATTCACGCCTCGTCCTCCTTTGTGCCTTTTTACACGGTGACGTCTCTGCCGCTTGGGTAGCACTTTTTTTCGACAGACTGGTGAAAGTAGATTTCTTAGTGGTTAATCTGAAATTAATTCCAACCTGCCTGATGAAGGACTTGGAATTTAAAGTGAAAAAAACTGCAAAACAAAAGAGTAAAAAAGCCAAGCATTGCTTACTTTTGAAATGTATTCTGAACTACCAATTTGTAAGATTTCTCTTCTTGAACCAACTCTCTGGACCTCCGCAAAAGACCGTCATATCTCAACCCCAGCCCTCCCCACTCCCCAAGATATCTAAACCTCACACTGTCATGCTGCTGCCACTGCATCCCAAAGAAAACCTCCTGAAAATTAGTTTTTGGCAACCAGCTTGCAAACACACTCTCCTGTCTGCTGCAAGCCACCAAGGCTTTGTTAGGCAGGCCTGCTCTGAGCCCAGAGCCTTCAAGACCCCCATTATGCAGCAGGACTCAGCGGGGCAGAAAGAGCAGGAGTGTTTTCGCCAGTCATGTGGGCACACAGGCATTATACACTCTTCAGTGGCACTGTAGATATTTTGTGAGTCTTACAAACAGAGGGGAGGCCTGCAAAGGCTGCAAGAAGAAGTTTTGGTAATTGGGAGTTATATAAGTTCCCAAATCCTCACGGGAGGATTTTAAGTTTTTTTTTCCCCCTCCCTTTTCCCCATTGTGTGTTTTGAAAAACTGTGTGCAAAGGCCCCACTGAGAAGGTGACAAATCCTTTGACATAAATCATTGTGTAAAGGTTAAAGGAATACAGTCAAGTACTCAGGAAGAAGAGCCTCTAATTGCCTGCCCTGCCTCGGCTTCGCTGAACAGTGTTTTACAAATTAAACAACAGTTCTTGCACATGCAGAGCATTTGTCTGCGTGTGCACGCACTTTATGCACATGTGGTTGTTGGTATTTGTTTACATGTGCCCTTGCGTGTGTCCACTTATGTCCTATTGTAAAAAAAAAAAAAAGAAGCTTGCACAGAGCTCTTGTCAACGTCCACGAACGAGCATATCAGCTGCAGCCGGGTAGGAAGAGCTGGAGTTTTTACTAATCAGTGATGGACAAACTCAGGGCTCCCTGCATCTCAAACATCACTGCTTCTGTCAGGGGCCCTGAGTGCAGAGCAAGCGGGCTGAGCAGCTCTGATCAGCAGTGTTGTGTTATTTTTTTTTCCCCCCACTGAATCACACAGGGGAGCATGTGTGTGTGTGTGTGTGTGTGTGTGTTTGAGATGCAGGGATGCATGGTGCTAACCCTCCCCTGAGTAGTAATGCATGAACTGTTAGCAAAACATTGTTGCTGCTCCTGTTTCCTTCTATGTTAATAAGACGTGCATCGGGCTATGGGGGTATGGTGGATGCACAGATGTGATTCAAGGTTGACATCCCAAGATTCATAATGAACCTTTAGTGACGGATATCATTCATTTTGCAGACCTTAGGCTGAAAGTTCAAAGTCAATACGGAAGATGCCCCCGCAGCCACTCGCATATGATGATTTCATACGAGACGGCTCGAATAAATAACGACTGTGATTCAAGGTGAGATGTTTCGGATTATTACCAAATATGTTGCTTTGGAAATCAGTTTCATTCAAAGTAAATACATTCTATATGATATCTGGACGCAGAAAACCCGCGCAGCTCATTACAGTCCTTCTGTATCTGTAATCCTGGTGCCTTTTATGCAGCACCTCAAGCTGTCAAGCCTCTCGCCTTCGTGTCACTCAGTTACGTGTTGTCGAGAAGAAGAGTTTAGGGTGTGAAAATGTATTTATGAATGCATGATTTTGTGAAAGTGTGTACTTGTCTCTTTCCTCTTGCTGTCTAATAACTGGTAACCCCAGCTGTGAGTGTGTGTGTGTGTGTGTATTTGTCTGCCTGTGTAAAGCTGAGGCTCGCCGGGGCACTGAGGCGTAACTTGGCCCCAGTCAGGCCAGTGCGCAGAGGGCAGAGACCAAAAAGCCTCCAGCCGTGCTTTCTCTCTCTCCCTCTCTCTCTCTCTCTTTCTCTTTCAATCTTTCTCTTTTCCACTGGGATTTGGAAATAGGTAGCCCAGAAGATGTAACATGTATTTATTTTGTATACAACACTCAGGGATTTTTTTTTCTTTCTTTTTTTTTTTTTACCTTTTTGTAAATGCAGTATATTTTACTGACTTTGCAGTGTCCTGCAGAAAGAAAGCAACATATCAGCTTTGTGGACGATTCAATAACGCTCTCCCAATACTAAAACAAGAACTCATAAACGTTCACTCTTTTTTCTTGCACCTTCTTTGCGGGCAGATATCTGTTTATCACTCTGTCCCCTCTCCTTTCTCTCACTCCGTCCAGCAGGAAAAACAGCATGAAGCCACTGGTTAAACATTATCACGCTGGATTTAAAATCAGATTATATATGGGGCTGCTCAATTGACTTAATGGATTTGAAGACTAGATCCTATTAATAAAGGAATAAAAGAGACGGAGGGAAAGAGGAAAAGGGTGACTTTACCCTCGAGGCAGTGGCCCCACCAGTGGGACAAGAAGGCTAATCTGCCATGCAAATTAAATCCTGCCTCCATGCACTGGCCCCTCTAATGTCCTCCATTACACACCTTTTATTTGTTGTTGTCTGATATAACAGATATGGTTCCAGCAACAGTCAGGGACATCAGACTGGTATGGGAGTGATTACTGGAGAAGATGGAATTTGCATCCATTCTCATCTCGGCAAAGTGCTCTTTGCCTCGCAGGGAGGAGCGATGGGAATATTCCAGAGATGGTCTTCAGATTGGCGCTGACACTCGTTTGGCGTCCTCTGTGACTGTTTATTTTTTTTTCTTTCTCCTCCCAAAGAATCCACCTTCATGAGTTCCAGGCAGGATTATGATGCAGACTGAGAGGTTTAATCAGTGAGAGTGGCAGTATTTGGGCCGCAACAGAGCTTACCTCGCCGTCCTCTCTTTTGTCTTAATGAGGTCGTACTTTGCTTCATTCCTTGGAAGTCTACCTCTCACACTCCGTTTCTGTCGGGGCTGTCAAAAGCAGCTGTGAAAACACACATATGTCACACACGCTAATCCGATTTGCACTTAATCATGACAGGGATTACACTGTATGTACAGTATAGGCACAAAGCTGTGAAACGGTTTTCCCTTTGGGGTTTTCCAACTGCAGTGTTCACCTTCCTGTGTGTGTGTGAGACAACTTCTCTGTGATTAGGAATTAAAACTAAACAAGACCAGGAGAAGAAAAATCCCAAGAACTCTGCCATAAGTAGCTTTCAAGGTTCCCTGTTTAGAGTTTTTTTTCTTTGATTAATCGCCGCAAATGAGTAGATGAAATGTTGGCCCCAAGTATTCGTTTGTTTGTGTGCAGGCCATTTGGTGGGAAAGTCCACTTTGAGTTAATTCACTTCATCTGTGTTAATCCTGACAACAGATGAAAACAACATGGTTCTGGTTAGAAACAAGACATATTGTTATCTATTATTAGCGGTTTTAATATAGCCATACATGCCATGTTACATATGTCCCCAAAAATTTGCACAAAAATGTTTATTTATTGTAAAGACGTTTTTTTCTTCAAGACCAGTCCATTTGAAATCTTTACCCACATTCCCTCTGCTTCGTATAACGCTCATTTGGAGCTCATATGTTTTACAGCACAACAAAAATGATGCTCTTGCTATTCCCTCCTTTCATCAGCGGAGGAGGAGCATTGCTTCTGTCCAATCACACCAGAGGAAAAACATAAATAAAACCGAGCTCTTAACCTATTATGAGTGTTTGACTGTTTGACCAATCGCTGCAAGAGAAACTGCTTCTGCAGGATAAACATAAACGAAATATGGAACATATCCTGTGTCTTTGATATCAACATCCTGCCAAATAAAAATAAATATCCACCTTTCAAACAAAGGTATGCCTGGGAGTGTGGACCTCATTTCAAGCACAATTAACTTGAAATGGAGTGCTGCAAGATCAATAGTCCCCAGTTGATCCAGAGGGAGCTGTCAGTCTATGGAAATGGCACACGTATGGTAATATCCCCAGCTTAACAACAACTTAGAGGATTTACTGTTGCTGTTTTCAGACCCACATGAATAACAAACAGTGGGCCACCCCCTGGGAACCATTTTGTTTTATCCCAGCTTCAATTAATCTTTAAGGGGGAGGATACCATTTGGGGGAAATGGCAGGGGGGATATGAAGAAGGCGTTTGTAGATGCAAAAGGTGCACTGCTAATTATGAAAATTACAAATAGACGATCCACTTGTGTGTGTCTCTGTGTGTTTTTTTTTTCTATTATTGTCTTCACTGGCTTTCCATCATCTCTTTCTCTTCCAACTTTCCCTCCATCACATGGCGTGATGGATAAAGTGTGTTTGCACTTTCATTTTCTAATTAAGACACTTTTGTCTCAGCGAGAGTTGCTATTGACAAGCGCTCAGACATTAGCAGGATTATATGAGTTCTTGCACTGATCAGTGTGATGAGATCTCAGGAGATGTGTATGGATTTAACCTCCTGCTGACTACACTTCTCTCTCATCTTAGCCTTGGGCGAGAAACCTGTGGCAAGAAAAGGCTCTCAGAGAAGAAAAGCAAGCTAGAATCGCTGGCAAGCGTGGTAGTTATACGCTCCAGTGTGATGTCATTAAGTCAGATTCGTTTAGCGGAGTCAGGTGTGGACAGCCATCACGTATAGACAACGCAGTGTCTCCTGAAAGAGCACTGGGACTTAGGTCAATTCAAAATTGATTTACCTCAACTCAGCGATTGATGAAGTCCGTTCAAGTTAAACTGCAGAGTTCTCGATTGGACATGCACTTTAGGGAGTTGCTATTGGAATTGACTTCTGTGTGTCACCCTCAGCTCAAGCCAGGTGGGAAATTGAGTTACAAAGCACAGTGTGAGAAGGATAGATGACCTCTTTGACAGTTATACAGTGTGTGTCTGCCTTTCATATCTCAGGCTAAAGAAAGTCTGATGATTGACCTGAAAAGGAGACTACGGTTAAAACCTATATTACTCGTTTTATACTCTTGTAATCTTGAAGCAGGTCGAGTCCTCTTGTGAATAAGAGTACTAAAGAAATTGCACCATTTAAAACACAACTAGGGAATCCCTGATTGGTAAATCACAACATAATGGTATGTAATACACTCTCCCTCCTTCACGTTCAGCACAGCGAGATGTTGCTGGAGACACGTGGCGGCGCAGAGGCAATTCCCTGTCCTGTTTTCCTGGGAGTGTGTTAAGCTAAATCCAAATTGCTACTATGATTTCGTCACTCGCCTCAGATGAAGGAGAAGTGATGTTGGTAAAGAAATGAATAAATGAAAAAAAGGAAAAGCACCAGAGCCCGGGGCTTGTGGCTCTTCCCGACTTCAGCTTTTATCATGTAAATAAGGCGAATGGGACTGTGTGAGGAGGACAATTCCCCAGCCGCCACTTTGGCCAAATGCAACTTTCCTGCGTTTTTAGGCTCACAATGAGGAATGTATTTGGTGGCCTCAGTTTTAATTTAACCACAGTGGCAGCTGAGAGGGCACCGGGGACCTCATCTCATGACTGTTGCAATCACTCGGGCGCAAGGACGGGAAACCTCAACCTGGCGCCTTACATTTCGGTGTGGAAAATCACTTCCACAACCCTGTCATTGTGTGCGTGGCTTTCTACAACTGATTTGCGCGTTGCAGCTGACTGTTGCACTTGCTCTGTAACACCTCTTTGGTTTCCCGGGGAGGAAACACGCTTCATGCTCCCCTCTAACATTTGATTCATTACAATCTGAAACAGCACATCAGTTCGCTTATTATGTCTTAAAAATTCCTCCCAGCGTCCCAAAGAGCAAGGGGGAAAAATCCACCAAAGAGGCACTGCCTTGAAATTGACAGCTGTTATTGTGCTGTGCCATCTGGTGCATTTGCCATGGAACAGAAAAGGGTTAATATTCTATGATGTGTGGTAGCAGTGGCACAGGCTCTTTTGCACAGCCAGTGCGAAATAGCGGGTGCCAGGAGTCTGTGCACCCGATGGAGAAAAAACCTCAACATTAGCATGGCACCAATGTGGCTAATTTAATGGGTCAAATACGGTTGGGAGGGTGCCAAAATAACAGCCGTACCAGCAGCATTTGTAACTGGGAGTAGAATCACAAAGGAAAGTTGCAGCTTCCCTCGGCGTTATGCAGCTTTGCAACATAATTTTCTGCAGATAAAGCATACAAGTCCCCGAAATTCTCTTTTCCTTTTTTTGTTAACCCCACATTCAGGAAATGTGTGCTCAGCTTTTGTGTCTGTTTGTGTCCCTGTGTATTGTGTGCAAGTATGTGTTTTGCTGTGTAGGAGCTGTCATTATTCATTGACCACAGATGTAAATGGAACTGAACAATGGGACGTGCGTGCTGCGGGTAGCGATCGCCCCTGGAGAGGACAGGGCCTGCTGAAATTAATAGGCCTCCCGTGGCTAAATAAGCAATGGCAAAATAAGCCTAAATGTCCCCCAATCGCATGACAGACAGGGCCCAAGAATCTGAACAGCAGGTAGTTATTATATGAATTGCTGGAGAGGGACATATTGCAGACCTAACATGCCACATCAAAACCATCACACTGCACTGGCTCTGAATGATTATGTGAGCGTGCCAATTTGCTTTTTCGTGTTTCCTGCATTTTGTCCTACACTGTTCATCCTTCCTATTGTCCTCTGGGTCAAATGTGAATGTTTCTATACCACATAATTCAACATGTATGTGGTCTACTGCCCATGGATTCCGAAAAGAAGTGTGCAATATACAGAGATTAGTCGAAATGAAGTTGGCTAAAAACAGGAAACACAGAATTAGGCTACATGTTTTTATTCAGCTAAAAATAGCCAAACAGACCAGGTCATTTTTGACAAGGGAGGACAAAAATTGCATGGTTGACAGGACGATGGCGGTTAAACAAATAATTACGGCCTATTCCTTCACTTACAACCATTAATATGAAAACCCAAAGTTTCTTTCTGTTGTACGGAGGCGATTATCGTTAAACTTTTTAGAGAAGCAAATCATGAAACATCAAACATTAACAAAGTCTCTGTCAGTAAATATCACATATGGGCACTCATCTACCCAAAGCCCTTTTGCTGTAAAAAACACTGAAAAGTGTGGGTGGAAATATGCTCCTAAACTGGGAGACACACTTCTTTGAGCCATAGGCTCATTTCTAATTCTGAGTGCTGGTTCACAAAATGGTCCAACATTTAAAACGACTGGCAGGGGGTAAATTAGTGCTCCGAGATGAATTATCATACAATTAAGGAGTCCAGAATGTGCCAAAACACAAAACACACAATATGGAGGAAAGACCTACTTTCTCCCTAATTCATCAGAGACAAGCCAGCGTTGGATCCTCTGTTAAGCGAACGGGGTTTGACTTTCTAGTTCATTTAGACTCGTGCTTGTTTGGACACTGGTGCACTCTCTTATGAGACTCTCTGTACATACAAGTTTAAATTTTCCTGCTTGCGTCCTGCAGTTTGGAGACTGACATTCATTCTGAAGAATGAGTGCGCTGAGATTTTGATGTCAGCTCGCTCTGATTCCCAGAGACACAATAATTCACGTGCATGTAATTTGACCCAGTGGTGCTTCAGCTTGAAGTATCAGCTTTTCATTCATCATAACATGTGTGCTCCTCATGCTGTCTGTCTTTTCTCCCGGCTTCTGTGTGGTGATAAAGGTGGCTGTATTGGGGATCTGAGCTGTATGGGAGTGATGGGACTGCTGAGGTGGTCAATAATCTATTACCGCACACAGCCCTGCACAGAGTGACAAATGTCTGTCAGTGAAATGGGCCCAGAGAGGTCAGAGCTGGGCTTCTGACCTCAGCCCCTCTAAGTCACCGCACACAGTGTGCATTGAATTCGACTACAGAGGAATATTTTAATTGTAGGTGCCAACATGTGGGTGTAATCTTCCTGTTTAGAAATGCGCCACAAGAGAAGCACAAGTCTGACACACTTGAAGAATGTGAAGAATGATCTGAGATACTACTTTCATGCAGTATAAGCCCCGAATATGTCTTGAGTTTCCAGTGGAAATTGTGATCCCTAATGGTTTCACTAAAGTTACAGAACTGGGAAATTATGAAAGCAAAAGCACAGGATAAATTGTACTGTGGCTTTTTTTTTGTCAGTTGCCAGTGATCAGATGGAGAAGCTTAATCCAGCAGAGTGGTAAATGCAGCACAGCTCACACCAAAACTGTGATCAGTCTGCAGCTATGTCGAGGACTGAATCTTTCATGTATCCAGAGATGTCACCCATCTTTATTAGATTACCAGGGCAGTAATGTGCATTTAGTCAAGTCTGATGACAATAAAACATTCTCTTCATGCAAACTTTAAGAAATAAAGCTGGTAACTGCATCAAAAGTCTATCCTTTATGGTTTTGCTTCTGTTTTGCATCCTTCAGCGTTCTTGTGCATTTGCACACCACATTATTTGTGCAAGTAAAGGACGTATGTGTCATTTTTGCTTACATTTGTCCGCTTGCTGTATATTTTTTCTTAATAGAGTTCTGTTTCATATATTGTCATACCACACAATATACGGTTTTGGGAGGGAAAAAAACAATCAGAATGTGCGATTTATTAAACTGAGATGCCACAAATTAATTTGCCGCTGAGTTTGCAAAAACTCTCTCGCAGCGTTTTCGGAGTCACCCTGAGAGGAGTCAGGAGTGGTCCTTTTGTATTGGCAGCCGTGCTCCCATGTTATAATGATAGGAATGGACGTAGACCATTTAAGTATCAAATCAATAGCAAATTAAATTTTTTAGCAGTGCAAGCTACACTCACAATCACCTGTAATTAGCCTTGGCAGGCTGTGGTTACGCTTCTCCCGTGTCACTTTGTTCCCAGTTCACATGCTGTTTAGACCTACACAAAGCAGTTTCTGATTACAATTCAGACTTAACAACACACAGGCGTCATAAGCGCGTTTCGTTGGCCGACCGCGCTCCTTATGTGTTCTTAAATGTATTCAAAACAACGCGTAAAACACCTGAAATAGGTTAAGCGGAAACACATGCATCTAGCCCGGTGGTTGGAGAAACGTCTGGGACCTGATTTAGATAAAAACACAATGACCCACAGGCGCTCTTATAATGAATAGTGTGTCCTCCGAGCCTTTCGTTTTCCTCCAGCTTGCTGCATTTGTCATCTTCATATGAATAAACAGGCCTACTTAATCTCTCTGTCCTTTCATGGGATTTTGTGGCACATATATTCGCTAACGGTGGACTATGTGGTGCCTACAAACGGGCTTGTGTTGTCCTGTTTCTACTGAATGGTTATCAGCGGCATCTCCATTGCAAATGAACTGCAGTACCAATCTGTCATTCTCTGAATTTATGTGGAAACTTTGACAGTGTTTGGAATGAGCTCGCCACGTGATCAGTGCGGTAGGATGTTTTCGTAACATAGACCTCAGTGAGAGCTGTAGCTGTGGCATAGGAAGCCCTTGAAGGTTCACCTGAGGCTGCAGAGAGAAGATGTTGGATGTGTCGAAGCTGACCTGTCAGTCTCTCTGTGCTCACTTCTGCAACATATCTACTGTTGATCAAGTGGAAATTAACTGCTCTTCAATGACGCGCCATGCTGGGAATCTACACATTGGCTCTGCCTTTTTAATAGACTTACACCTCATTTGGCCTCTAAAGCTTGTGAAGCCTCCCATGGGATGGCCTGAGGCAAAGACACACACACACACACACACTTAAACAAATGCATGCACATACAGAGAAAGCCAGAGTGAGCGGTGCCTACACCAGAGGGATGCGAGAGATCAAGAGGAGAGACGGAAATAAAAAAGATTTGGGGAGAGTTTTGCGATGAAGAGAACAGAGCCGCTGATCGGACGAGACAGAACGGGAGACAGGAGCAGACAAAGAGACAATGGTAGCCGAAGGAGAAAACACCGGAATGAGCTTGTGCCGTTTGTGCCAGACAGCAGCCACAAAGCCTGATTAGGCCATCGCTACTCAGTCAGGGAGGGAGCGAGGGCTGAACAATGTAGTCCGCTTCCCCTTCATAACAACAGACCGTCCCGTCTGACCCCCTAACCTCTGTCACTGGCAATACGTGTCACAGCCGAGACAACACCCTGTCAGACTCACCCCTCCCCGCCTCACTCCGTCACCCACCTCCAACTTCAAGTCAGTCACTCCAACATTGTCAGCTGATGACCCCCAAATTATTCACTTTTCCAACAGCAGGTGTGATGACGGGTTTCTTATGTTTTTGTGCTGCCGCTGTCCCCCGCTTTTGTTTAGTGTATCTTCACACGCTTATGTAATGTTTGCTCAAAACTACTTTAGTGCGGGTAATAAGTTGAGAAAAGCTTTTAAAACAGGAGCATCAAGTTTCCTGCTTTAATGGCTACTGCTGCTGCAAATGATCTGTTTTTAAGTCTGGGAAAATCACTGATGAATCCTGGAAACAACTATTAGAGCGGATTCATCTATTAGCAGATTGAGAGCAATTTAATAAGCTCTCGTTTATGTGCTTAAATCGGTTTTGGGGTAAATATATCCATGACTTTGCAGCTCCAGCTCCTCGAACGTGAACATTTGCGGTTTTTATTTGGGACATGTTCAGTTACGCTAAACGTCTTAAATCTTTGAACTCTAGTTTGGAGAGCACAAGTCACTTGGATACATCACCCTGGGCTATATATATATTTATAAAGAAACTGTAAGTCTCTCATTTCTTGAATTTTAATGGGTAAAAGTTGAATCAAGAGCATAATCATTAGACTAATGGAAAATGAAAATAACTGCTGCAGTATGAGCAAATAATGTATTTACAGACGCTGTAGTGTCTCAGATTTGCTGCATGATACTACATGGGCTGCCTTTTGCAAGCAAATGTAAGTAATAAGGTGGTTTTATAACGCCAAGCTTTACATTGAGCCTGTGTTATGTACAATATCCTTTAATGGCTTTAGGTGTATAGTCCACTGACGGAGCTGCTACGTTGCCAATGAGAAACAGATAAAACAACAGACACTGGAACACAAAGAAAACCAGAAATCAATCCTGCCATCTTCACTTCACTTCAGTTCACAGTATACAGCTAATATGTTTTTTGCAAATGTCTTTTTGTTAGATTAAATACATTTCCCTAAGTTGTGTTTACATGTCCGAGTGAAGGAAGTGCTTCTGTTTTGCAAGTTGTAGTGATGAGACGGAGGTGGACGTTACGTACGTGGAAAAGCACGTGAAACCTTGTTTTGTTGGCAGAGAATATAATTCAAATCAAATCATGAAGCGTGTCTGTGCTGCAGACATTTTTATTTCCCTTTTCCAGAGAAACCTTCCTTGCCGCGCATACCAGTGCTCGCTGGCTTCCCCCCAGTTTGTTTTTGCATTCTTTCTGCGCAGCTTGATGTAACTCAAGCAGATGGTTACAGCAGAGTTAAAAATCTGCTGCAAATTGGCCTCTCTCTATCAGAAGTTAACAGTTAACAATTAAAACACTTCCCCAGCTAAACCAGATCGAATTAGCTTTTGCCAATTTCCCCCCTCTATGTTTTACCCCTAAAACATTCCATCTGCTGCAGTGGGGCTGCGATAGTGAACTCCACCATGAGAAGCGGATTCTGCAAAGGTTATTTCTTTTCTTTATTTTATTCCATCTTTTGTCTGCTGAGGAAGGGTTATTGTCTACATATTAAGTGAGGTTCTGTAAGGGTTTCAGCAGCATCTTGACTCCCCTAAGCTGAGGAGCAGCTGAGGTTAAGTGGTCTCCTCGTTCGTGGCACCCATCTTCTTCTTCACCGTGACAGCTGGGGACCAGAGTGTTGCCATAGATACGCTCTCAACCCCCAGTCAACTGCTCATTTGAAGTAAACGCACACACACATACAGAATACTGTATATAAACTTAATACGGGGGAATCAACTAAGAATGATTCGTTTTTGCCTCTTTGATCATTTTTTTTAAATTCTTTTATTCTCCAACAAAGCAACTAAACAAGAATACTGAATCTGAAAGCAGAAAAAAAAACGTCTCTCTCTTTTATGCACTCCAAGGTCTAATTGTTATCTATTAAAACTGATTATGAAAAATGGAAAGTCAGTTTTTGGAACATTAAAAATAAATTTCCCTCACTGGCGACGAGTGCATTTCTGTTTGTTTTGCTCAAACTGCAGAACTTTCCACTGGAGGTGGAAAAATTCCAAGAGATAAGCCAGTGATCAGGAAAATAATTTCAAATATTATTTTCCAATAACACACTCCAGAGGGCAACTTCTCGCGTTCCAGGCTACAAAAGACACATTTCTTGTTCGCTGATTGAACGGACTGGGTTTGGTTTTTGTACGCGGGGACTCTGACTGATAAAGTTTAAGTCTGAAAATCTACTAAGACTGTGGGAGAATTTGTTTCCAGAGCCACCGTAATTTATGTTTGTTTTCCACTAGATCAGATAGTTTTAATTACTATAATATATATTAATGGTTTGCTGGTTAGGGACATTTTTTTTAAGCATTAATAAACATTTAATGTGGTTAAATTATAATCTTTTAACATAGCCATTTTTTTTGTATGGCCATTCCCTGTATGGTTATACAAATATATTAAGTATTAAGTACTATGTACTTAAATATACAGTGTAATCCACTTGAGTTGCTTATATTTGCAGAAAATGTGTATAAATGTTTAAGAAGAGATGTGTGCGCAATATCTTATTATTATAGAATATATATATATATATATATATATATTTCTTTCTACATTTATAAGCAAAAGGCCTGACATTTCTCTCAGTCATTGTAGGCATCATGATATAACAAGAGCCACATTCTGAAGGCCTGCCTCTGTATTTATTCACAAACTGATATGAGCATGCAGAGCTTTATTTTAAAAAAAAAGTATTTCTTTTCACACAGCCTTGTCATGGGTCGTTACATCGTCATGTTTTAGACTGCATTGTACCTTCCTGATTCCTGACTTCAAAGTCTTCGTAATACTCAGGGTTGGTGAGAGCAGTTGTTTCAAATTTACAAAAGCTGCTTCTAGGGAAGACTCGGCCTGATTTATCCATCAGTTAGCACGGCCTCAGCATGTTGCTGCTAACGTAAACTACGGAGAGAGAGAGAACACCCAGCATGCATCTTCCTTCCTGAGAATATGGACGCAAAAACCCACTGTCTCACATTTTTGGAAGCCCGAAGAAGACTGCGTGTGTATTTTCTGGATATTTTTCATGTAAATATTAGGATGAAAATCTGAATCAGAGTGTATAATTTGATCATTTAATTGCACAATGTTTGCGAGAACATTTAATTCACCCTGAGCAATGAGCATCATCCCCGAACTCGTAAACATCGAAAAGGGAAACCAGTCTCACGGTTCACGACTTTCATGAGCTATTATGAAAGGTCGTTATAAGATCATCAGATAAAAATGTGTTTAATGTAACTTTGTACACGTTTTATGAGGATTTGCAAAAAAATACACTCATGATTTGTAAAATATTGTTTTAATAAGTGCAAGGCATTATTGTTGTTGAATAATTTGACACGCTGTTATTCTAATTATTAATTATAAGTTTACAGTCCTGTCTGCCTGTATAAAATGATTAGCCACCCATTAGGTGCATTACCTGCTAATAATAATAAGTATCACTGTTACCACACCTCTGTAGATATGTGCCATTCACTCAACAGCCATACCGTATAGTTTGACCTCCATTTAGGATCAGGATTTAAGAGCAAAAAGGCAAAGAATAGGACAACGAGGAGGCCCCAGCGCGGACCCCCGACCAGCAGGCTGAGATTAGAGGACATTTGTTCCACAATATTGCTGCCTCCTGGTTTCCTAAGGCTGCAGCGTTTGCACAGAAGGTGCAGGCAGATATTTGGGCACCGGCCAAAGCCTTTCCTTGCTAGCGGGCCACCTCGGCTAGAGCTGCAGGTGCTGAGAAGGACTCCCCACTGCTTCCTAGTGTGGTCTGCGACCCTACAGGCTGATGGAACAAATGCTGGTCTAGGGAAAATAAACTTATCTCATTTGGATGACAACACATAGCCTCGGGTTAGTGTGTTGTGTTGCACCAGTTTTGAGGAACAAGTCGGATTGGGTCAGTGGCTCTTCCATCGCGTTCATTCTGTCTCACTTTCACTCTCTGTTCTTCCATCTCTGCAGATTTCTTTCTCTCTCTCTCTTTCTACATACGTACTGTATACACCCATATGTACAGTCTCTATATATAGAGGGAAAAGCCTGCAAGATATTTATACTTCACTTTTACAGATTGCTATGTCAAGCAGATAAATGAATCAAATAAATCTGATTGGAAATGATTTTCCACTTTGGGTCTCTAACTGGGAGCGTTGGAAGTGTTCTCTGTGGAGGGGCTCTCTTCTGACTGACCCAGCCCTGACCCCTGGGATGAACCCCATCACACAGAGGTGTTAGTGTGCCACCAGGCATGATGGATCACCCCTTAGAACCCCGTGATCTTATAATCACGGCCAATCATCAGCACTCTCTCTGTTACTATAATGATCGGCAATGATTCGGGCCTGGAGTATTCAGATGATGGATGGAGGCTCGCGCCGGGTCCTGAGAGAGGATGAGTCAGGCTTTCGGTGTCTATTTAAAGCATTGGTAGGTTGGCTAGTTGTTCACATCTTTATCATAATGAAGTGGAGATACTTAACCCTGGAGTAGGCAGGGGTCTCTTGGTACCTTAACACTGATGTTTAAGGTGACCCCCCTCGGGGAGACGCCCACATATTGGCTAACCATTTTGCCAGATGATATGCAAATTTCCGTGACCTTAGATTGAGCTGGGTTACTCCCACGTCTACTGAAAGAAAGGATGATGAACTCAGCACAACATGCAAGATCTTATTTACATGCCTCTTATTTGAATCCACATTCATGTTGTAATCAGCTGTTTGAATAATCCTGCAGTGCACTTATCTTCAGATATACTGTTTATAGAAGGTCAAATACGGAAAGAAAGCATCTCTGCAGCAATAAAATGTTTGAGGCCAGGTTATGTACTGTATCTCTTTATAATACATGCAGTGTCTATGTCTGGCCTTGGATTTGGGCAAAGGCTGTCACAAGCTCACATGAGTGCATGCATCGCAGAGCAGGGGTACTCATCCAAACCCCACCCAAAAACCCAGTCCCCCGGTGCAGGGAATTACTGGGCCTCTCCCAGCTCCTGGTAACCCCTTCATTATCCACACACCAATGGGTCCGGATCAGATTCTGCCTTTCTGCGGGGGGGGGGAGAGAGAAATGGAAATTGGGAGGCTGGGGCTGCAGTCCATGCATCTGAACAATGCCTCAATGTTTGAGACCTGGCCTCATGGACGGAAGTGATAGGGTTCACTTGTGGTTGCGTCTGGAGCAGGCTTTCTTCTTTCCGTTTGGTGAAAATACCCCTAAACGGCTCCTCTGAGTGTGCGGCGATTTAATGATCGCGCGTTTAATTACCAGAATTGCTTCACAGAAATTACATGTATTTATTTGATTCCTGCGCGGTTGGTGCTCATTCCTCTCTCTTTCTCTGTCACTTTTTCCTCTCCGTATGTCCTCTATTCATTTTTAAATTAACCTCCTAATGGACCTCATCTGTCCTGAGAGAGCCTATTAACTAAAGCCCTGCTCTCATCCAGGGTCCCCGCCACACAGGGCCGCAAACCCCACCCACATGAACCCGTCCCTCCTTACTCTCCCATCAAACATCCCCACACTTCACGAAAGAAAAATCCAACATGGAGAAAAGGGAACAAAAGGATTACACTATATATAGTTAATTACACACTGCCCTTTTCCGAACAACTTTTAATTGCTTTATCACCTGGGCCTGCGAGTGCAGCAACTCAGCAATCAGCCTGATTTGTTTTAAATGAGCTGCCATGGGACGGGGTAAGAGCTTGATGCTCTCTCTCTCTCTCCCTCCCTCCCTCTCCCTCTCTCTCTCTCCATGCCCTCCAAAACCTATAGGTGAGGTGCTGGACTACAGCAGGTTTACACCGAGGCCGGGAGGTTCCCAAATGTTAAACAGAACGTCTGTAAATGGATGTAAATCAACAGTGTCAGTGCCTGAAGCTCCCAAACATTTTCCAGTGGCCAAAATGGTCATCATGAAACAGTGTGCTCAAGGGTCCCTCTGTTTCTCTCTGTCTTTTCTTTCTTTTCTTTTTTTATTTTAAACAGAGGTTCCAAAACCTCCGGCACATTAGCTCCCTCAGGATACTGCGGTAGCCTTGGGATTTGAACACTAGTGTTACCGAAGCAATTAGCATATTCCTGTATTAAAGGAGGGAAGCGTGACAGTGTTTTCCAGGATGTCAGTATGTATCATTAAAAGGCATATTTTAATTAGGGACATGTTAGTTCGTTACACTAAATGGATTAACATTGCTTGTCAAGGGTAGAGATATGTTTTACATTTAAGTCCACTGGGGAACAAGGTCTCAATTTAACAAGACATCTTAAGTTGAGATGGGGTCTTGTTAGTGGGGATCCAGAAATGGCACCCAGACAGTTTAATGTTTTTGAAAATGTGTGACGATGCCGTATCGCCGGGCGGCTGTTTGTGTGTAACTGAGTGTAAGAAGTCAATTATTGTCTTGCAATAGTCTGCAGGCTTTGATCTGGAAACAATACGCTCAAAGCCTGACAGTCGGGTGATATTATTCTCAAACAATATTATTAACAACAGACAAACCCGAATTAGTTTCACGTTATTATTTGTAAAACAAACTCATGTGTTCCTTATCGTGCTTCTCTTTCTCAAAGTTTTGGAGGATGGATATGGAAGCGAGGAGCTCGACAACACACTTTCTGACGATGCAGCGAGTATAGGTTCTGCATGACCGTTTGGATCAAAGAGTGGTTATCTCTCCTATTGAGCTGTTCTCACCTCTGTCTTCTCTCATTATGGGGTGGACAACAAGAATTTCCCTCCATTAATCAGAACCCAATCCCTGGGTCAGGAACTCCTAACAAGCCAAAATGCAAAAAAGAAGCGTGGAAATGAAAAAAATAAAAAATATATATAAAAAAACAAGACAAGCATCTCCTGAATGTCATAGATGCCAGAGAATTGATTTCTTCCCTGTTAGTGGGAGAAAATGGGTGAGAAACTACTGCTTAGCCAGAGCTTCTACTAAATTAGATTCACTTTGTGTGTTCAGTCAGCGATCAGTCAGCAAAGTCAACCCGAACTGGTTGTGAAGTAAGCACATATTCATATTAATTGGCTTTTTTTTCTGCTGTGAATGAAATAATCCCCTACCTGACCACAGTGGATAGCACTGCATACATTTAGACAAGTTGTTTCCATCCGCACCTGAATAATGGCTTCTGCTAAGAGAATGCATTTCCAGTGTTGCCGCAAAAAGCACGTCAAAGGAATCCCCATAGTTATTCCTGCTGTGTTTTCGCACACCTACAAGGATTATATCCAAGAGGATTTGCAGCCCAGAGGAGTGAGAAAACAAAACAAAGCTGAGTGAATTTTGTGAACGTGTCGTGCAGATTTGTGAAGTTTTCACTAAAAGATGAGGTGAACAAATGCAGACATGATGTCAGACGCATTCTGATGATTGCTGCTGAAACCAAGCATTTAAGATCGGATGAATAACACAATCCACGCTCCCAGAAACTTAAAAACCCTCCCATGCTTTGCCACTATCCTGTCTAGCTATAATGCCCTGTCCTACTTTGCCAGTTCTTGATTAAAATGTTGACTTTTTGCTGGGTAATAACCTGATTAATGTAATTGAATGTAAAAGGGCGTAGCTCAGCAGCACTGCTGATCACTGGAGATGGATTAGGAGAGAAGGCTTTCAAATTGAATACAGTTCTCCCTCCTCAGCTTGTTAATTGTGCCGTTTACCACTACCTGAGTCAGTGACCACTGCTATTTAGTCTCTCTAATGATGATGCACAGTCGGACCCAACCACAGATAATTAAAAAAGCCTTCCCGGCACCCACCCCCCATCTCTCTCTGTCTTGAGTTTGGTGTTGCATTGACAAGCTGCACTAAGGCCAGATATTGAGCTGTCTGCTTTGCAGAGTCTTGGCTGCAGGAGCATGTAGCCCTCTAAATGCTCTTATGTTGTGTGTATTTCAGAAAGAAAGTTAGGTATAGATCCTCGGTATGTGGCTCTGATTGGCGGCAGAAAAGTTGGAGTTGTTCCTGTTGAAAGAAAAAAAACTTTCTTTACTTGTCTCTTGTATCTTCCATATCATTCATTTTGACATTTTATTGAACTGATCCATCACTGACACATAGCGAGAGGACATACCTGGGTAAACATAAGATCATTTTCTTCATGTTAAGTTACTGAAAATGGTTACAGTTAATGGCGATTCATACCCAGTTCATAACCAGCTAATATTTGCTGTATTTGTCTGAGAAATTTTAAAAAAAGTTTATTTAAATAGTTGCAGATTCTGTTTATATCTACTGACCAACTGTTTTGGCTCCACTTAATTTTAACCACAGTTGGATTTATATTAAAAAAAGATTCTATCTATTTCCCATTACCATGGCGGTATTGCCTCATCAGTTTGTTTTGAATTTACCACAAAAAAAAGAAACAGGTACGGCAGGCTTTCGTTACTACAAGATTTTATTTTTCCATTATCACTCTGTTAGAGAGTTTTGGGCCTACAACTAAATCTACTCTTCCCAATCAAATTTCAGGTTCATCAAATTTAAGTCCATATCTTTAAATCTACCCGGCTGAAGCGGCTCCGCAGCGAGCAGCGTTTTAAGAGGTGGAGGAAACACAGTCTGTGAATTACACAGCTTGCAGTCTGGAGTAAGTGCTGAAATAATTAGGAGAGAGAAATCTTTGGCTTGTGCAAACTTCCTTCCACCATTGCAGAACAAAATAATAAAGAGAATGTGTGTGAGACAAAGGCAAGAGACCCCCATGGTGCCTGGGTCTCTGCTTCCTGTCATGAGTATTCCTGCGGGGTTTCACATGACAAAACGCAGAAAGTTGTTTTGTCCCCGTGCCTGTCACGATCCACCCTCATAACCGCAGCTGTGTGTTTGTGTGCGCGCGTGTGCTGTGTGTGTGTGTGTGTGTTTGGCTGTGCGGTTGCATATGTGTGTTTGTGACTGTGCTTTTCTTTTTTTGTGCTGGCATGTTGTCTCGCTGTCTTCCCTGTCAGCTCATAGCCTGGCACCTGCTCTCATGTTCCTAATTAGTCTCATTTAATTAATTATATTCTACAGCGCATCTCCTCTCTGTTCATAGGCAGTTTCTTTCTGTGGCTTTCATCCTTCTGTTCTTCTAATGCCATGCATTTTTGGAGGCAGAGAATAGAGAGTCTTTGCATTTTACTGCAATACTATGGATGTTTGTTGAAAAGCAGAGGCGGATGTGTCGAGGCTGAGTTTCGGTACCTGTTAATGAGCCATCCCCTCACTGGATCAAGCATTTCTTAATATGATGGACACATGAGTTGAATTAAACATCTAAAATGGAAATAACACTTCACCTAGCTGCCCATGTTATCATACTCTTCATACTCTCAAAAGATGCAGTTTCCCCCCTCTCAGATTTGAAGCTAAATGAGTATTTTTTGTTTTGTTTTTTTGCTCGCGAGAGACAAGCTGACAACCAGCTGACTCACAAACAGAATCTCTTCAGTAAGCTGCAGGAAAACAAGTCAAGTTTCAAGCGTGGTGAGTAAACAGAAATCAGGGAAGCACTTTACCTGTGACAGTTGGCCTAAGCACCTCTTTCTTCTCTGTTAGCTTTTCTGTTCCATTTGTCAGGTTCACTTGGCTTGTATGCCTCTGTTGTCTATTAGGTGTATTTTCACAGTGCTTAGCACTACAGTAAAGGACTGGATGGAGAGGAGAGTGAGAACAGACCTGAGTTTATTACTCTCCTGGGTCACAAGACAAAATCCTGATCATTTATGTGAAAATTTACTGGCAGGAATATTTGTAGTTAATTTGCTCTTGAGATTATTAATAAATGATTGGTGAAGATATAAATATATTAATCGTACACTTTAAAAGCACAAAACACTTATCCTAGAATCACCTTTATGGTGCATGGGGTGTGATACTTTCTTAAAAGCAGGTGACACTAAGAAGGGGGCATCCAAGGTGCACAAGCCCATCAATACACGACAGTGGAAACAGTGTTGAATTTCACTTCCTGATGTCAGAGAGGAGTGGCTGGCAGTCACATGCAGCCTCCCAGCTGCCCCTCATCCCGTGTTTTCCACTAGAGGATCCTGGGCTTAAAGAAAAGATGCCGTTAATAATTCAGCGTCGTGATGAACACCACCCAACGCAGCCACAAAAGACAAGATCAAACTTTTGGCAAAGCCAGCGCTGCAGAGGGTTGATAGTGTTTCCGAGCATAGCTCTCTGTACGTTGACCATATGGACGCGATAATCACCCGTGGGATGAATCAGCAGATTCTTGATCTGGAGCCCAAAATCACACGACACCTTAATTAGCTGGTGTTGATATCGCCCTTCACGGCACTAATTTGTCACCACCAACAAAACAGCTTCTGGCAAGCACCTTTCTGCTGGATTTTGTCAGTGTTAAGGAAATAGAGATGGAGCATTTAAGGTGACAACTATTTGAAATCTATGAGTAAATCTCCTCTGACAAGTAGCTCCCATTGAATCATGTTACATATCAGCAGCCAATTATGAGGAAATAAGCACGAGTTTGTCTTGGTTATTTCCTGACTGATACATGCAGCCATCATTGAATTATTTGGCTCTGTGTTTATTCCTGATGACATGCAGATCCTAATAAGGTGTAAATAATTGCTGCCCTCCTCTGGAGATGTAGCCACCATGAAGCAGAGAGTTGAAAAGGTCAGACGTGTTCTGCACGCCGGCTCTAAAGTGGTTTATTAGCATCCCAACGACATATTCAGGAGATCGTCTGAGACATAATTACCTGGATAAGGTACAGATGAATACTGTATTTGGGGGAGAAGGCAAGGTTGGTTGGATATTGGCTTTGTCTCCATTAACCTGGAGCACGGTGTTAAAGGATCTGTTTGTGGAGAGAAAATGACAGGGAGTCAGGCTGACGGGGCTGGACTGAGACAGTTAAAGGCCCCTCGCTGCATAGGATAATTAATAAATAAAATACCAGGGGAGCCCCTGCCATGCCTTCGTCTATGACAGGGGCTGTCTCCAGTGCGCTAAAGCATTAAATGACCAATTTCTGTCAGACTAACTTCCACCACGCGCTCTCTCTCTCCCTTTCTCTCCCCCTCTCTCTTTTGCTTGCCCTCTCGTCTCCACCACACTCTCACCCCTCTCTCCTCCGTTCCCTCCCTCGCTTCCTCGTTTTCTGAAGTGGGGCTACTTTGCTCTCTTTGCACCGAGTTTTTCAGCGACTGATGGCTCTAGTTCATTTCTGCTGAATTAATTGGTCCCTGAATGAATTCTGTTGACAGGGCAATTCATCATGTGTTTGGCCTGACAGTGACTGGGTGTTGGGTAGGGGAGGGGGCGGAGGTGTTGGAGAGAGCGTGTCTCTGTGTGCGTGTGTGTGTGTGTGTGTGTGTGTGTGTGGGTGAGTTCAGGGGGTGGGGTGAAGCGGCGTGGGGAGCCAGTCAGAGGTGGTGGGGGTTGGCGGTTGTGGCCTCCCGCTTTTCTTTCTCCCCTCTTTCGCCTCGTCTCTTCCTCTTCCTCCGTCCTCCTGAAGCTGCAGAACGCTTGGTGCTCTTGTTGAACTGCTTTACCAAAACAGTTGGGACTCAAACAAATGCCCCCCCCTCCCACCCCCCAGGCTGAGCTTCTGTCAGACAGAAGACACTCTCTCAGCTTGAAGGGGGCACCCAGGTCACTGCTACCCCATTTTACACATTTTGGCCTTTTGTTACGCCCCTGCACACTTCCTCCCCAGCCTCGAATCCCTCCCTGCCACTTGATATGCTCGCACAAACACAGGAGCACCATTCCTCGCCCCACAGCTCCTCAGCTCTTTTGGAGAGTGACATAATCAGGTAGCGAGGCATATTTAGAGCTTAATTACACAATGTGTCGCACAATGGCCATTCAAAACGATAATTTAGCTCCTGAAGGGAAATTGCTCTGCACTGCTGACTGATCTAACAGCGATGGGAATGGTATAATAGCATTAAGTTGGCAGATGAGGCCTTGGTTGAGAAACACAGCAATTGCATTTCTCCAGACAGCTCTTCCACTGCTCATTATTCTAATTGCGAACTATACTACAGTAGAGGATGCACAAAGAGCCCGAGCATCCTTGGAGCTTGAACATGGAGGAGACCTCTTTAGGCTGCGCCGAGTCAATCAATGCTCACTCATTACAAACATCACAAAGTCATGTTCCTGTCGCCTGGATGGTCTCACCCGCCGACAGTGAAAATAACCTCATAATCATTGTTCTGTCAGGATCGTCAGAGACCAGGGCTGAACTCTTTCGGCTCCCAAGAAACACTGACACAGTCTCCAGCTTTCACGCAAAAATTACTCGCACAGCCACTTATCCAAGATTATTTAGGTCATGCACATTCACTCTCAAGATATAAACAACCCGTAAATCTTTTGAACACGTAGCAGCGTCATAGTACAACACTGGACCACTGTAGTGCTTCATCTCTCCAACGCAAATCCATTTGGGATTAACAGAGTTAACGAAGGCAGCGCCGCGAACAATACCGCGCCCGTGCAGCCACTAATTAAAGCCGCTTCTAATGAGGGCTCGTTGATTGACACAGCAGGGTTGGCCTCTCCCCTCACCAGCATCAACTACGACAGCCACATGATGAGGCTGATGACAGGCTCCCATGCAGGCAGATGACAGGACGTCACTGCTGGACCACCACCAGCCCTCTCGTCTCTGAACAATACAGCACTCGTTTGACACCACAGGGTTCACTGAGTCTCGGATTGTAGTTGTAGCCGCGCGAGGAGTAATGATTAAATATTGAATTCTAGGTGTTTGCGACAAGCTTTTTTCGGGGTCTGTTGTTGGTCGAAGGAAACACCATGTCGACCGCTGGTGGGAGAACGCTTACTTAATCAAAAGTACCTTCGCTCAAGTATTTCCTCAGGTAGAAGTGCTATGTATTATCATTTAAATGTAGCGTTACGTGTAAATGGAAATCAATGTAAGTAGAATATTCTTGTATGTGAAGCTTTAACGGGGCTAGCTAATTTGGTCCAGCAGTTCCCAACCTAAAGAGCTATCAAATGTGGGAAAACAATAGATGGGATAAGAGTTCAGCCAAGATTTTGCCACACAAACTTATTTATGGATTTTTTTTTTTTTTTTTTTTTTTGAATTTGCTGTATATGATCTTTTTGGGCCCTGGACAGACATTTAAATGGAACATCTCCACCCTGATCTTCATTTCTGAAATGTATTTCTTTTGGTGGGAGTACTGGTGGCTCCCAGAGCATCTGGATCTTTTTTTTTAAGGGTGTATTCTGGATGTTGTGAATGAAAAACTAATTAATCTATACTCTGTAACAGATAATCTGAACAAACACAGTTTCAAATAACTGTAGTGGAATAGAAGTATAAAGAAGCAAAAAATGGAAAGAGTCAAGTAAAGTACAAACGCTCCCAAACTTTACAACACATGACTAAATGTGCTTTGTTACTTTGTTCCACTGCTGTCAACCAATGTTAGTTGAGATAACTAAGTGGTTGTATCTCATATACGTAAGGGTAAGCAAAGGCTATAAAGCTGAAATGTTAAAATCTACATATATTTATAGGAGTGAGTGAGGCATGTTGACGCCTGAAACTTTAAATTTGCGAGCGATTGCTTCAGACTGCGTCCACCTTTTGGCTTTTTAAAACCAGCTCATTTGGCTCTATATATCGTCACTGTCAGACGTGAGCGGTGCCAGAGAGGCCGAGCCGTGGGGCATCACCAAGCCAAGTTGACAATGAGGGTGAAGTGTTTGAGTAAATCTTGCGCGAGGCCCGTTGGCCCCCGCGACAGGGCCTCTCTGTGCGGGGTTTGAGAAGCCCCGAGGATGACAGGTGCTTTTCGTAATGCCTAACTGATGAGAGCCAATCAGTGGGCGCCATTCTGCTGGTGTGTGTGCGCGCGCGGGTGTGTGTCTCTTCTCCTGTTGTTGTCATCTGGCCCGCTAAAGTAAAGATGAGCTTGACTGACAGATGCATCCGGGTTCACAGTTTATTGGTTTCTACGAGAGAGGCAGATATGCCAATTTAGACAGGGTAGTGACAAAAAGTTCCCATCTAAATGGAATAATTTTACCACTGGGAATTCTCAGCTGGGAGAAGAGGGAGTGTTAGAGTGTATGTGTGTCTGCGTGTGTGTGTGTTTTTTATCCTTAACAAGGCCTGAATGACAAACACATAGGACAGTTAGGGGCTGACAGAAACAGCAGCTTTTGATGCTTCACAGGGGATCCATGAAATAAACAATAGGCAGAGGAAGCAGAGAAATTGAATTACAACTGGGTGAGCTTGTGTGTTTCGGAGTAGAGAGTGCAGCGTGGAAGTGAGGCAGCAGCAGTGTGGTATAGCAGGATGAAACCAATGCATCATTAAATATACTGGACTTGACTCAGAAGCTGGGGGAAATGCTCTCCTGCTCTTCTTTGTTTAACCCTCTTCTTTGAGCCGTGCACACACACACACACACACACACATGCACACACGCATCAAACTGCATTTTGCTCTTTTTTACTACACACTAATTTAAACAGTAACCATAATTTATATGGTCTCCTCAGATATCCCCCTAGTGATGCGCGCAAACAGTTTGTTGTGCAGCCTTCATGTATTTCATATCTGAGAGCTGTGCTTTTACGAACTGTTCATAAAATAAAACAGCACCACTGCTCCCCGGGAACCTTGAACTCTGAATCATTTTCTTATGAGGTTAATAATGAGGGGACGCCGAGTCAACGACAGACATATAAAAGAATTTATTTCTCATGTGCACAAAAAAAGAATTGGAACAGAACTGAAACAGAACAATGATTGAGGCCACAAGGCTTTCCATATAGATTTTCGTCAGAAATCCTTTTTATGTCCATGACACATCTCCTGTATCATCTTTACAACAGCAGAAGACCCATTCCTGCAGAGGTGCTCCACTTCCTAAAGCAAAGACTTTGCCTGAATGACGGTGGCTTGCACTCTGCGCCAGTGTTTCATTTTCAGATATGTCGAGCTGCAAGTAGACAGAAATAGGCAAATCCCAAGTGCAATTTGTAGAGGATAGCTTCTCCTGAAGAGCAGGGCCACAGTCTGTTTCTCTGTTATCTGGTGCCCTCAGCAATGACGGGTAACCCTGGTTCCAGCTGATGCTTTAGCTTGTGTGGAATTAAAAGAAAACTTCATCTTGGATATGTTAAGCTGTAGTTCTGGTAGCAGGTGGAGGGAGGGAGCAGAGATGGGAATAAGTGTGGAGGATGCGTTTTTTTTTTGTTTTTTTTTATACGTGGAAACCACTGTATTTGGATTAACATAATGATCACAACATCTACAGACAGCGAACAGGACAATATCTTTGATTGTTGCCAAGGACTTCAGTTTGATCTTCATTCGAGGGATTTTGTGGAGCAAAAGTGAAACCAGAGAGTATCAATTTCACACTGGAGGTCTTCAGTTTTTTTTTTGTTTGTTTTGTTTTTTTACTTTTATGGTGTTCTCCATGGGGATTACTTACTCTGAGCCCAACAACAGAAGATGATACAGAAAGCCATTAAACTCATTGCATAGTGACATAAAACATCATCATGACAATATCATGAAAGTAAAATAAAATGACAAAGACAACCTATGTGAAGTTAGCAAACCTGCCATAGACGTAGCCATAGGTTATAGAGGAGTTGTGCCTTTCCTCGGAGCACAACATTACATTAAGACACAAATGTAATGCATGTTTTTTTTTTTTTCTTTTCAGTCTGTATATCTACAAAGGGAGCCAGTATGACACTGCAATGGTGCATGTGAGACGTTATATTTACAGAGAAGAATTGTCTTCACATTATTCACAAATCATTCTATAAAGCAGCGCTTCGTTGCAACGGCTGGAATATTGAGTCACTGAATTTCACCTTTTTTTTTTCATTACAGTCATACGCATCGTGTCCGCTGAAAAGTCATCATGACGTACGCGTTTAAAAGATAATACTGCTTTACTTATGCATACATATACTGTAAATAAAATATTAAATATCAAACTAAGTCTTTGGCAAATGTAGTTAAGAGTACATTCACAAAATAGTTTCCGAACGCAAAATGAATCGGTACTTCCTTTCAGCCCATGTGGGGAGCGGGATGACGAATGTGTGTTTTTAAAGGCAATTAACTGAGTCGAACAGAACGTGAATTTAGGTTGAATGAAACTGGTTTGTAAGGCAATTGTTGAAGCTAATACACAGTTGCTTAGGCACAACTGCATACAGCTTTCTAAACTGCGTAGGCATCTAGTGGTGGGACTAAGTAGCTGAATGAAGTATGTTTGAACTGAAAGGATCTGTTCACATGTTATCCCTTTTACTTCGAAAATCAGAAACTCATCTTTTGTATTCTAAACTTGTTAAATAAACTTTAAGTGAATGTACCAAATAAAATAATTTAAAAAAAATCCAAAAAGCTGAGGTTATATTGAAAAGAAGCATTGGATCGTCCCTTGCACCGACATGACTGGAGGGAAATGTGACAACTGTTCTGACAAAAAAACTGTGACAGAAAAGAAATAAATAAGTATTTAAAACTGTGGCAAGACCCTTCTGAGTTGGATGGTCGCCATATTTTTAATACTTTTCGAAATGATTTACATTTTTTTTTTTTTTTTTACACAGTTTGATTGTTTGCCACAGGGAGAGTGATGTTGCCATTGGTCTATAGGGTCGTCTGTTCATCTGATCATTTAGGAGGGACTGAGAAAGATGGGAGCAGAAGACGTAGTCAAAGCACCAGAGTAAAGCCCGTTCTACAGTGTGGAGCCAGGATCTCATTAAGTGTCAGAGGCGCCCTGCAACACTGGTTCACGTCGCTACATTATCAAGCTATGGGACCACTGTCGTCTACCCTGGACTTCTCTCTTCAGAGCAGAAAAATACTGCAGTTCGTTACATAAAGGAATGTGAGGATCCATGAATAAAATAACAACAACAACAACAGCAACAAAGAAAATTAAAAACCCACAACATTTTTTCCACATGTTATTCTTCACACTGTTTTTCTTCAATTTATATTTTATAATATATATATTTATATAATCTCTTAAAGTCATTCTGGAAATGTTCAGGCCGTTGAGCGAGTGAGGGCATGACAGGTGAGTTCCAAACGCCCGCATGGGGGGGCCCTTTTGACCCAAAGTGTGTTACGCTCAAGCTGGGTGCAACGGTGTGGACCTCGCCCTTCCTTCCTCCAACTTCACGTACGACGACGGGGTTTCATTTAGGATTCCACCTCGCTTCCCTTTGACCTCAGTGTTTCTCAGACAGGGACAATATGGAGGCCGAAGCTCTGGCCCTGTAGTTTGAGCTGGTCTCTGGGGTAACTAGTGGCGGTCGTAGGCAGTGGCAGCAGTGGGAGGTGCGGAGCCACGGGATGCGGCACTATAATAATAAGGGGAACCTGAAAGTTAACAGAAGAACGAGCCGTTGGAAACCAAAGATCAACCATCATGTTAGATGCATAGTCCAAGGAAAGAGAATATTTGGAGCATGAAACCTTTACATTATGTCTTATTTTCGATTTTATAGTCTTTTAATGTACAGTATTTTACTATATAAGTCAAACTCACTTACTTAGTAACGCTGGATTGCTGAACCGCCATGCTTCGTTGTAAGTTGTGTATTGTGGATGAGAGTAAGGGTTTCCAGAAAAGTCCCCTCCTACAAAACAAATAGGTAATCATTAGTGAAGCACCAATGAAGAGAAATTATTGATATTTTGTAAAACATGAACCTGCAATAAACGCCTTTTCACCACATTTCATTGGCGTCTTGTCACAACAACACTTCGGAGCCATTTTTGTTCTCCACGCTTCCCTCCACAGTCCCTCGAGGTGACCGTTTTATTAATCCCCTGTTGGTTTTATGGATTTCCTCCCTGCTTTTCTAAACTTGGGACTCTTTGCTTTGCAGTGACGCTGCGCTTCAAAACTCCTTCACCAATTCTCCGATTCTCTCCTTCGCCCTTTGTTTTCCCTTGTTCCCATGCGCAGGCTGTGGCCGAGAGGACAGCGGGGTGACCAGATATCAGGAGAGCGAGGCTGTGGGTCCGCAGGTTTCTTTCTTTTATGAGACTATAAAGGCTGGGGTTTTATATGAAGCTGCTGAAGAATGGCCTTTGCTTTAACAGTGTTTGGGGACAGTCACTAAATCTTTGGGCTTCGCCACCAGATGAAAAAAAAAAGCCTGCAATACCCAGAAAGAAGAATACATTTGTGCTTGCATGTGTTGTTAGGTTGGTCTATCCACAGGAAAGTAAGTGGCATGTAATTTAATGAAGAATAATCTTGATTTTATTTGAGATTAGCTTTCAAATCACATCCTGACACTGAGCCCCGCTGTAAATGCTCGACGCCTGCGTTGATTATCGGTCGGTGTGAAAGGTACACGTCTCCAAGCAATAACAGAGTTGTGTTTTCAGTTGTTTGGAGGCGAGATCTACACACGCTAGCGGCTATAGCATCCTCACTGGTGGTTGTGTAACTTGAACTCATCCCTGAGAGAGATAGTGATTTAAATATTTACAGGCCCTCCACGCCTCTGTGTTTTGACCCTTAACTGTTTGCTGTGAACCTGAACTGCAGGTTAAGTAGAGGGGAAAGAGATACGCTCTGCAGCCCAGGGTGTCCGGGGAGGCGAGGAGAGGAGCAAAAGCAGTGTTTATCGACGGGGCTGGTGAGAGTGCACTGTGTGGACACGGCGAGGGTAATGAGCGCTGGGAGCTGGAGTGTAACTGAGAGGAACTGTCCTATCTCACGGCCACTGATTGTGGTGATCGCCTATCGAGTTCATCTAATGTCCTCATCCACAGACGCTAACCACATGCTAACCGCAGTCTAACAAAGCTATAACAAGCTTGCTTCAATCCTTTTGAGTCACTAGTGATGCTGTAAGCAGTCTTCACCGTCTCAACAGCAAATGTGCATAGAAAAATAAATATCCTTTGCTAGTATACGCGTTTTAGGTGAGCTCCAGTTCCTATAACCTCTAACAATAAAATGAAATCAAAAGGAAGCATCACCTACCAGGAACCATTCCAGCAAGTGTGGAAGTGGGGTAGCTGCCTTGTCCTGTGGGAGGGACATGAGGCGGGTAGCCAGGTAAGGTGGTGCTGGCCATGTCTCGACCTGCAGGAACACAAAAGGATGCTCTGTATCAGATGGGCGCTCAAATACGGAATTAAAATCTTTTCTTTTTTTTTTCTACTGACACCAGTTCAGGTTTGCATCCTGAGCCCCATGTGTGGTTAGGATTAGTCAACAGAAGCTCTTTGTTTAAGGTTGGAGATAGACCCTGGTTGCAAATCAATGCACTTGGGCTGGAAGTTTGTGCTTATGTCATGATTAGTCAGCTACAACTGCACTGCAAGAACACATACATTTGTATTGTGCCATGCAGTACCTAGTAGACAAAGTTTTGTCATTGGGTGAGGTACCGGGAGCCTGGGTCCTGAGCATGACCAGAAAAATACTTTGCGCTCCCTACAATATCTCTTCAGGAAGTTAATGTTGCAATTAAAATATCTTGTGAAAATGTTACCGGCCATAATCACCAAAGTGAAATGATGCATATACTGGCTGAGATTTAAAGCAGTGGAAAGTTTCTTAGGAAAGATTATTTATTTAGCGATGACCTAAAAGTACTTGAAAATGCTAAAAATGACCACAAACGTGAAATGTTGTCCATCTATTTAAAAAAAAATGTTTATCCTGTTTGGGACTACAAAGGGCCGAAGCCTTTCCCAGCATGCAGTTGGTAAAATCCTCTATGTTACAGAGCAAATGCTTGTGATTTTCAGTAAAGTCACTTGTTTTCATGAGCCGACACTAATGTCCTAAGCAGCTGAAACTGACAGGAGCATCAGGCCAATGGGAGCTCTCTCTGCTCCACATTCAGTCCTGTAATTAACAGTGACAGCATCGGGCCTGGCCAGAAGAAGGGGCACACAGTACAGGGAGCTACGGGTCCGAAGCAGGCCCCAGCATCAGCGCTACCTCTCTGCCTTTACAACCCCCCCTTTTGGCCTCCCCCCAGACTTCGGGCCTGTCACGAGGCTAGAAGGACTGGGAGGGCTTTTGTTAAGCCGAGAGACGAGGAAGGGGTCAGATGTGGAGAAAAGCAGGGTGGAAAGGGGGAGAGAGAGAGAGTCGCTGTTAATGAGGGCCAAACAGTCAGTCTTCCTGTATACACAATAGCAAGGCTACAAATCAAGTTGAGACGCAGCTTTGATTTGGTGTTAAAAATGAACACAGAGGTGAGTCAGAGAGAGGCTGACTGAATCTTTGTCTGGCTACGGGGCTTGACGGGTAAAGTTGTACCTGCTATAAAGGGCTGGCTGGCATACTGGCTGTAGCAGGGGCCGTGGGCATGAGCAAGGTAGCTGGGAGTGGAGGCATCTACAGAGAGGCTGGACTGGTGGGGCAAGATGTCAGCTAGAGCGGAATCCCCAACAGAGGAGGGGGTGAAGGGGGCAAAGGATGCCTCATGGGGCTCCCGCTTTACACACATGGAAGGTGGATATGACGGGTGAGAGTCTGGCAGGTGGACAAAAAAAGAAAAGGGGAAAAAAAACTTTGATATGATGCATGCAGCTCCACACATACTATACATACGGTCAGACACTCACATGGTAACATGGACGTATAGCTCTGTACTTAGATAGTCGAAGGAAAAGCTACTGTACAGAGGGAGAAAGATCTAATTTGTTAAAGAATAAGGAACATTACAAGAAGTGCAGTTAACTTCCTTTCTTTTAATAGATATTTTATATGAATACTGAATAGATAAGCAGTCTTTACCACTTGATTTGTATTTTTTTTTTTTTTACATAGCTTATAATAATAATCTCATATGCACCCAGCAGTAATTCACTCAGCTAAGTGGAAACATACACCAGTGAAATGTTGCGGCAACACATCGCGCCTGATCAATCAAGCTCAAATGCGTAAAAAATTTCCCCAAGGTTTTGGAAAAACAAACAACATAATCTCACGGCTGCTTTCTCACAACAAAATCACTCCCACAAATAACCCAACAATCGGCTTGCAGACAGTTCAAAACTCTACGCTCTGATCTAATTTGCCTGATGAGTCTTGGCATCTTTCATTCCACCGGCTCTGCCTCTCGAACCTATGCAATCAATGTGAGCTCTGTCTCTGGCCTCGCCATGCCTGCCGCAGAGCCTGCTCTGTTTGCTGGGGCCTGTAGGGAGAGATGGCTCTTTCCCGGGACCATGATAGCCTCATTAGCTGCTTCCCCCATCATTGTTGTTTTACAACAGGACTGTGTGTTGCGATTCCTCATTAAGATAAGGGCTGTTCTACGGAAGGGGGACGCAACACGGTCAGCACCTAATACCAGAGAATCAGGCAACGTAACTCACTGCTTTCCCATAAAAGAAACCCATAGCAGGTTCTAATCTCGCTCTCCCTCTTTGTGACAGCTGTAAATGTGGATTTAGGCAGCGGCATAGCAATTACAGTGAATGCATTCATCCCGTCTCTTCGCAACGTCAGAACTATAGAGGAAACGACACAAAGTTAACTGCGTGTCTTTAACGTACGATCAGATCATTAAAAAGAACGGTCGCTATGAATCTCTGGCGCGAGGGCAAAATATTCTAATGAGGCTTTGCATTTAATTGGGTGGACCAAAACTTTGTCACCGTCCAAGTTTGTCACAAATTTACTGGAAATGGGGTCCGCGTTCAGAAATGACGGCAAATCCCCAGTGCTTAGAGTCTGTCTTCAGTTAATTATAGCTAACATGTTATAAAAAAAAAAAAAGTCTTTAAGCTTTCAGAACAGTAACTATGCAGTTGATCTGGAGACATGCAACGCCAGAAAACAGGCACTCACCGATACACCGCGGCAGATACAATCTGCAGTTTGATTCTATCAGAAACACCATGAAAGCATTTTATTGCACAGACATTACCATTTTTACCGACATTCATGAAACACTGAGCTGAACATGAATATCCACCCCACCCCAGCCACCTAAGCCACTGCATATAGAAGAATCCTGACAGAAAATATGTTGAAACACTGTAATTGGCTTAGGGAACACATAATCCAATCAATGTGTATCACAGTTCTGAAAAGCGGGTTGCACAGTTGTCACCTCCTGCAGGCACAGTATGTTATCATTCTTAGCAGCATCCTGTTGTCAGGTTATACGACCCACCAGACCTTTTGGACGTAAGTCGGAGGTTAAGGATAAGGTCCAGTTCAAGTCTGTTTCCACTGTGCCTGCATATTACTGTAGGGCTTCTGTTTTCTCAGCACCTGAGCAACCGTTGTCAAACAGACAGGGGGGTTACAGCGCAACAACAACCGATACAAATGCTGCGTTCAAGACCACTGAACTCTGAAACTAATCAGACATGGTGTTGCTTATTGTCCTGGAGACGAGGCTGCGCCTGGGTAAAGGGAGCCTGTCAAATCACAGGCCCTGATGATGGAGATAGAAGATAAACTCAGAGTCCTTGGGGACCTTTCTCCACACCAAGCGCATCTCAGAGAGAGGGGAGATGGTATAGAGTTCTCCAACATCTGTCTCTGCTCCACCACTGATACCACATCTACAAACTCCATCAACCATAGAAATGGTCTGTTAAGAACCTGCAACAATCCTTAGAGTGATGCTTCCACATATAGCTACAACAGGCTTCTCTCAACTTTGTTGCGGAAACCATTTACTGGTAGAACTCTTGTTTTCAAAGGCTGACATTCAGTCTGCAGAGAACTTTTATTTATTAAACTAAAACTTCCATGTTGTGTGTTCAACTACAATATGCAAACCTCTGCTTTTGCTCTGTGAATTAGTAGCGGCGGCTGCATCCAGTTGTCAGCAAGTAAAGAATCTTAGCGGGGACAAAAAGCTTGAATTCCCCATCCACATGTTTAACGTCATTCATTATCAAATGTGTGCTCAAAGGTTAGCGTGCTATTTCGGGGGAGGTGGTGGTGGTGGGGAGGGTGATATAAACATTAATTTCCAAGCTTGCGGCTGCAGGCGGCGTTAACTGAGCTGAGACAAGCCGTTTGTCACCAGGCCACACACCAGGCACCGCAGGTTAGGTGGCTGCTTGTTGTTCGCCACCCAGCAGAGAAAAGCTGGTACTGCCAACTCATAGAGAGACTGAGAAATAGACGCACAGATAAAAGCACCAGCTCTTCATATCTGCTTCAGACGTACTAGGTCAGAAGAATGCCCATTTACACCTGGTCATCCCAAAGGCTCTGTTAAGGATTACTATCTAGCCTAGCCTGCACAGAGGCCACTGAACTCTCACTGGGCTTAAGCCCTATTTAACTCTGGAAACATAAAACATCTGCTAGGATAGGAAATCACTGAATTAAAGATGTACAGGATCTGCAGGCTGATACATGTTGCTTACTATGGTCAGGTTTCTGTAGAAATCTCTGTCGACGCACAAATGCTGGACTGGAGCCAGAGACCAGCGGCCAGTCATCATGACATGCTGTATCCATGGACACACAGAATGGTTCACAGTGTTAATCTACCGGCAGATAGATGCACACATGTACAATATTTCCTCTACAGCTTGCTGAGGCGAGCGCTCCATTTAAATGCTACCCGCTCAGACGTGGCCAATAGCATTTTAAGTAAATATACCAAGAAGCCATTCAGTTTAAAATGATCTACTTGCCAATGTTAGCAAGAGCTAGAGTCATCTTGCTATTCTTACTGAGGATAGTTTTTTTTTTTTACTTAAAAACTAACATTTACCAAAGCAGTAATACAGATATTTCTACCCATAATTTGGATTTTTTGCAAATAATTTCCACTCCTCACTAATTCCCCGCGGTGCATTTTAGCACACTAAATCCCTCTCTGATTTGGCTGCCGCCCCCCTCTCCTATAGGTAGCAATCTCTTTCACACATTAGGGTAAACAGAGGACACAAAAGATGGCCGACATTGCTCTCGCAAGCGCCCCTGGAATGCAAAACTGAGCACTTCATTAATCATTCATCTTTAATAGATTATGCAAATTCCAGGACATAAAAATCAACAAGATCAATAACTGTATGAATTTTAATTGGGAGCTGAAAACATTTAAAGAATGAATATAATCTCGTAGCTCCATCCAGTACGAGAGCATAATTTATTGATAATTGGATCCTAGCCTAAGTGAGGAAGGTAATTTAGATTTTTTTTTTTTGGCTTGGCATTCATTCCTATTTACAGGGTTTCCTAATGGCAGAAAAAATAATATTATGCACTAACAACCTACACACAATCAAATGCCTCATGCATTACTTTGCATAGTTGTGAAAATTAAGTAATAAAAGTTTACTGGATATTACCTCCCAGTTTAATTTGATGCTCAAGCTACGCAGACGCATTTTTAAATGACTGTACTGAAACATGCGGCCATATTCTACTTTAAGAAAAACTTCCGCTGGCTCGCTTTCTCTTCATGCAATGTGCGACCCTTGTATGTATCGCTTCAGGAGGCCCCGGGCCCCCAGGTGGCTTGGAGGCCACCTGCTATGAGTGTGCTCCCCAGAGCGAGACCACTTTCATAGGAGGAGCCCAGCATAAAAGACAAAAACACACCTTTCTTCTCCTGAGGCCCAACTTTCTGGGGCAAAGCTACCTCCCACATATTCAGGAATAAAAAGGGGGTCTTTCTTTTCCCATAGCTCTGTTCCTGAGTCTGGGGCTGGACTATAGGGATCATATGAGAAGGGCTACTGCAGTTTTCAATCATGCTGTCCACCTCTTAACTTACTCTCTCACACACACACAGCGCACTCATTGACTTTGATTCCCACTGCATAATTATGGGACTTTTATTAAAAGGCTGCCATATAATTCTCGAGTCAGTGTGGCCGTCAGTAAACTGAACCTCTCCTGGGAAAGAGCCACAATGAAACAATATTTCAATTAACCAGGTGGCCATCAACCTGGACAGAAGAGCAAAAAAAAAAAAAAATATATAGCCAAAGTGCGGTGTAGGGTGGGTTGGTGTATGATATAGACATATAAGATATTCTATACATTGCAACTGCCATTGCCTTCAGTAGGATTGAGTCCTGCAATGAGTTCATGAGTTGGGAAAACTGTAATCTCAGTGTTTCTCTTTCACTGTCTGCATCGCAACCGTGTCTGGGTCACTCTTTCTCTCTCTTTCTCTGCGGCAATAGAGGCAGCCAGCCAGCCAGCCACGCTGCTGTTCCAGCCGCTGTCAATCAACAAGCTATGATAGCCTTTGATGACAACGTCGTGTCGTGGCGAGAACAGCAGCTGTCTCTTATGAGAAGTGCTCCCAGTCAATCTGTTAGCGGCCCAATCCGGGCTAACACAATAGCCAGTCAGGATCAGTGTGTGCAAGACCTGTAGGATTTAATGGGCTCAGATGATATATATCACCTCGATCTATCCCTCTCAAAAAAGAAAAAAAACATGAAGCGCCTGAAAATGAGCCTTAAGTACTTTTTTTTTTTTATTTGGTACTGGCTGTGTTATATTGCTATAAAGGCCGTCGGAAAGCGGCAGCCTTAATGAGTCTGAGATGATGACTTTTTTTTTTACCAGTTTGTGGATTTTTAATTTGTACCAATTCAATCCCTTAGATATTATAAGTCCAAATATTATCAGGAAGTGCCAACATCTTTACCAGATGCAGCTCAACATGTTCATTCTGCTGATCTTGCATTTAATGGAGCTTTTTGATATCATTAAAAAAAGTTTTGGAAAACAGATGGAGACTTTTTTTTTTTTTTTTTTTTGGAGAATTTGATATCTGGAACACTACATCGTGTTCACGGCTCTGACTAAGTTGGTCCAGCTTGCTGCAGATGTCTACGGCCTGCTGCAGCTATGTATATTCTTTTAGGGATCAGTGTAGCGTGAGTCAGATTGTACCTGTCACAACAGAGTAGCTCTGGGACACGCTGGAGGCGAGGTCGGAGCTGGCGCTGCTGGAAAGGCTCGGCTTCACATCTTCCAGGCCAGGATTCAGGGAGGGGAGAGAGTACTCATTCGCCTGTAGACAAGCACACAAGTGAGAAGGTGGCAATCAAAGGGAGCGAGTCACACTGCCTTTATTAAAGTTCACATTCCTCAATTCCAGGATATGATCTGGTTAATGTCACTCGCTGCGTGCAAGTCTGTTTTAGAAGCCAGATTTAAAGCAGATTTCCCCTTTTTTTTTTTGGACAATATATAAAATATGTCTGAACGAACCCCCTGAGGAGGCTATCTGTGATCCTCTCACTGTGCTTCCCTCTGAATATTTTCTGTGAATTCTGCGAACATCCCCTCCAACCCGTCCAACCAGTCCCCGCTCCCCGTGCTTTACCGAGACCTATGATGATGTATGCATGCATTAGGGCTTGTCTGAGGAGAAGGCAGAGGGATGAGAGAGGGATTGGGAGAAGAGTGAAAGGACGGGGTGTCAGCTGGCTCTTTGTGCTCCACTGCAGTCATCCCTGTGACCAGTCAAGGGAGGAGACATTCAGGGCTTTGTTACAGGAGAGACATGTGGTGTGTTTTTTTAAAGGGGAGTACAACCTCAAAATCAGCCTTTGTGCTTTGCCTGCAGGATGAGCACATAAAACTGGGTTGATAAAATGTTAAAATATTGTGTATGGCTTTATGACTTCTGTGCTTTTATTTGTATTTTCACTTCATATTGGGGGCTTTTATAGCAATTTTTTTTAATTCAGTAAAACATTTCGTGAAGTTGGAACCATGATTGTTTTTTTTTTTACAGTTTCTCATCCTGTGCTGCAGAAAAGAACTTCATGTTAGGATCAACCACCAACGTGTGTCTCTTTATTCACTTTAATCTCAGATTAGGACTCTGCTTGCCATTGTGATGAATCCCGTTGGTTAATGAGATGACACTTCCTGACCCAACTCTTCTTTGAAAGGATAAGTGTGTGTGCACACATTTGTGCCTGTGAGTGTTTGTTTCATAGTGCGTGTGTGCATCTGTTTATCTCAATGGGTTGAGGTCCCACAGGGGCGAGCTGGTGACCCCAGTCTTGTCTGCCTCTATCCCAGATAAACTCTAATTGTCTGCTTACAACTGTTCCCTGGCACTAGGCTGGATGTTCCTCTCTATTCCGCTGGGCCTCAGCAGCACAAGAGCCATTTTGTCATGCAGATGGGCTGTGGGTAGGGCTGGGCAGGGCTGGGCGGAGGGCGAGTGGCAAGCACAGAGGGGCCTGAATGACCTGACCACATGGCTGCCAGAAGTGTGGGAGGGATGAGGCCTATTCAGCCTGGCCTCTTCAAAATGGCTTTTTAATGCCCTGACGCAGACACCAGACAAGCCCCTAATAGCCTAATATCCCACCTTTTCACCAGTTTAAGAAAAGGAGGGGGTGTTGGAAACAGGGAGAAAAAAAGGAGGCGCACAGAAAGAGTGGAAAGCGGTCTGATTAATATTACATTAAATTAAAACTGATTTTTCTGGACCATTCTGACGCCGTTTTTCTCCCCCCTCCCCTACCCCCCTCTCGCCTTTTTAATACCTTCTCCTCCACTCTTTGTGATTGCAAGTCATTTCCAATTCGTTTTGGTATTGATCTTGCCGTAGAAATCACTTTGGTAATTAGCTGCATTAGGGGCTGTATAGCCGGCTGAGGGGCTGTCCCTCTGATTTATCGCCGCTGTAATTCCCCGCGATCGCGCAGAGATGAAAATGAACTCAATTAGGGCACTGCTAAGGCTGCATGGGCACCCACATAGAGTTCCAATGGAAAAATTAATAGTCTCTTGTTGTTTAACAGTCTAATGAATGTAAATAAAGGTTATCCGCTGTAATAGGTCTGTGCTTGTAGGTTTTTCTGAACAAGAAGTTGCACAGAGCTTTTTGTCACCTGCGTCAGAACGTTTGCACATTTAGTTTAAAATGATACAAATCAGCCTAAATTATTTTGCTTATACATCTTAAAGGGAGACCGCAAGACAGGAGGGTGCTGTACAGTATATTTCAGTGCGCAGGAAATAAAAATCAGTGTCAAACCTGTTCAGGTTTAACGTGTTCTGAAGTGGGGAAGACATCGGGGTAAGAAGGCCTTTCAAACACTCGGTCCAGGGCCTCCAGCTGCTGCTGGGTGAAGGCGTCCGCTCGCAGGTGCTTCCTTAAACTTTCCACGCTGCCCTGAGAGTCGCTACCCGGGCCTGAGCCATCAGAGCCATCTAGAGAAAAAAACAGAGGGAGAAGGGAAGGGGGGGAGGGAGGATGACAACAGTCTGCATCAGGACATGGCTCCGGTCTTTTTGCTTGATATTACTTTAGCCGGCTAGCACTGTGAGATAAGCATGAGGTGAAAAATCTGAGCTCAACGGGTATGAGAGTGATGGCATGCGGAGTAAAAGTAGTAAATTCTGGGAGGCCCGCCATCGTGTCTTGGCTTTTATCTCCCTCTCTGTTTTTCACTGTCTCTCTTTCTCTTTTGTCACACACACATACACTCACTCAGGCGGCTCTCTGCCCCCCCCACACCCACCACCACCCCCAACCCCTCGCCTCCCACCGCTCCTTGCAGCCACCATCAGCACGGTCATCATGTGATAGGTCTATGGTAATTGATGGATTACCTTCAGTGCAAATATATACTTGTAAGGGAGACCGTGTGTTTCAGGAGGAGAAAGTAGGGCTGGCGATTACATACAGAGCCTCTCATTCTGCCAGCGGGAAATGGAGAGCCATTATTTAACTGTACTATTTCCTCCTGAACATATTACCCTTGCCTCTCTCTGTCTCTCTTCCTCTCTTTCCATCCCCCACATATTGCCTGTCTTCTGGAAAACAGAATGGAGTGGGGATGGTACTCAGGGCCGAATGAGGACGGGGCGTCGAGGGCAAGCGTATGCATTTCCTCACTTGGTCACACTCTATATAAACAAATGAGCCTATGCTTCCCTCGTTCGTCTGATCTCTGACCCTATCAACTCGGCCAGGGAGCCCGCCGCTGCCGCTGCAGAGCTACCTGTGCTCACCCATCATGTCCTCAGCGCTGGGGGAGAAAAAATAAAAATCTACCGCTAAAACCTCCCGCCAGCATTCCAGGAACCTCCACTCCACTGGCCGCCTCCCACCACCCTCCTCCCTTTCCTCTCCGTACTGCGCCACCAACAGCGGATGAGGGCTTTAGCTCCCGTACAAATCTGTCATTCTAAATTTGCAGCAGATTATGTTCTCTCCTGGGCGAGCCAGCGGTGATATATGATATGCAAGGCCGCTATTGATTGCCTGATCCGCTAGCAGAGGAGGGAGGCGAAATGAACTTGGAATGAACATCATGCCTCAACTCATTGTGCGTATAATACTCTACTTAATCCCACATTTTTCTGTGCTATGGAATTCAATTGATCAATCATGTTCCACTGATGGTACCATTTCAGGGGCGTTATTGCCATTCTGCTCGGCTGCTTGACCTTTTTTCAATGGCTGAGGCCAGAGGATGAACCCGATTCGCACCAAGAAATAGATCCATGGAGAGAATGGAATAGAGGACCGCAATTGGGTATGAGTGTGTGTATGTGTAGGTGGGAGGGGGGGTGTGAGTACGTGTGTTTCCCTGCTAAAATATATTGACTTTAGCTTTGTGTAACACTTACGAAGGAATCTGATTTTTCTCCTGCCACGTGTGTTTTTCCTACCATGAGTTAACTGAATATTTTAGCTTTTTTTTCCTCTTACAAACAGTTCCCTTGGGTGGAGCATTTGGGGAGCTGGGGGTCTGAGCAGCAGCGGCAGTAGTAGTAGTAGTAGTGTTGCGGTATAAAACTCAATTGTTGTCTGTGGTACAGGGGAAAATGGAGTCATTAATTACCTGGTATCAGCTGGTAGGAGAAAAGAGGCGAGATTGATCAATAGCAAGTGTTTGTCATTCACTACAGAGGAGCATGCTTATACTCAGCAACTCCTTACACACTTAATCAGTTCCTCTGAGCTGAAAGCAAAAGGACAAAGATTCCCATCGTCAAGATAATTTTTTTAAAGGCTTGTTTAGGCCGATGATGTTTCTAAATCAGTGTGAATTTTTCATCACGTCAGGTGCAGACACATTATTCTTATTGCTCTTGAATCATAAATGTCAATATATTTTAAATTTTTGTGCCCAAAAATGTACCGGTTCGACGGTTAAATAAAAGTTATAGTAAATTATACATTGTCGGGAATTTGCCATTAGAGCTTCATGTTTGACATATATCATAAGCTGCAATAAATCAGATTCTTCCTTTGACAGTCGGTGTGTCAAGCGGAGTGTGAAGCCCGACTGTCAGATCGCGTGAATGTGCGTGCGTCTCATTGACTGGCTTGTTTCGTTTTCTCAGTGTTTCTTCAACCCCTTTGGGTGTCTCAGCAGGTATTCTCTTATCACTCCCACAGCCCCAGCTGACTGCGTCTCTTTGTTTTAACACCAAAGTGTGAGGAGGAGACAAACGGAGATAAAGATAAGGGTTTCCCACGCGTGCTCTCTGTAAAATATTGTCGTGGATCAGCTTCAGCAGATGCTATCTGACCTCGTTGTGTTACGTATTTAAGTTTTATATTCAAACATTTTAAGTGGACTCTGCGGCTTTGAATCAACTCGAAGCATGAAGCATTTTAAGCCACTTGTACACACACAGTTAACCAGTGGCATTAGGCGTTGTGGAACAGGCCACTGTCGTATCAGAAGTCGTTTTGCTTTGTCTCTAAGGGGGATGTTAACGTCCTGTGGTGGCATGGTGGCACTTAATGTCCTTCTTTCATCTCTCCTGTTCCTGTGATAAGATAACTCAGACACAGACAAGAGTAGAAGTGGAGGCTTGTTTGAAAGGCAAATGAATTCCTACACACCGCCCGGCTCTCTCCGTAAATCAATGACATGGGCTTCCCTAGATCAGAGGCTGCGAGTCGACCGTCTACTTATTCGTCCTCCGCTGATAGGTGAAATGATGCTATCGCAAATTGTGGATCATTTGTTGATGTTTTTTAAAATGCCGCTGAGCTTGGAGGGGGAAAAAAAACCAAAAAAAAAACCAGCACAAACAAACTGGCATACCCAGAGGGTGAACACTCCTTCCCTGTAAGCTAGCTATATTTATGAAACCTCTGAAGCGGAAAGGAGAGAAGTGGGTGGGGTGGGGGGGAGAGAGAGAGAAAGGAGAGAGGCAGCAGCCCTGCCATGGCTGTTAAGATCCTGTTATGTTGTGGCGTGTTTAAGAGCTTTATTAATTCGATTTAGCACCGCCAACCAGTGTACTGACTGTCAGCAGGCATACTGATTCTTATTTGATATTTGCTCTCACTGTCAGCGCTGATGCTGCGTCGATAGTGTTTTGAAGCACTCCAGTTATTTACTTTATTTTTTTATTATTATTATTATTATTCTGAGACAATGAAGGAAGTTTAAACTAAATCAAATAAAGTGCACTGATATTCAGATCCAGTTTCTGGGTCTGATGTTTTGAGTTGGACTTTAAATGTAAGGTTGGTAGTTTGATTTCTGACTACACCTCTCCTTATGTGAGTGTCTCTGAGAAAGACACAAATTTATTCTAGAGGTAAAAAAAATGATGATATAAACAAAACTGTTGAGACTCAAAGTCATTGTTACTCTCTGTTTCAAACACACTGCAATTATATTAACAAATGAAAGTATCCTAATGAGACTGCTGCAATATAATCCTTTGCGCCGAAAACAATTTGTTTTAAGAAAATACATCATTTGGCCGTAAATTACAAACAAAAGGGACTTGAAAATAATGATATTTTTTGCATTACACCCTCTCCCACTAGTATGACTCCACTCCCAAGTCTTATTTTTCTTTGTCCTCCTCTGCTTTCATCTCCCTCCTCTGGACCAGTCGGTCGTTTAACGTTGCCACCCTGTGTGGCGCGTATTTGTGGAAATGCAATTAACGTATCCCTACTTTTCTCATGCCTTTTCTCCCTCCTCAAGCTGAGTAATGCATCGCTCCATTAATTCTCGGCATTGCTGCCCGTAATTGACTTTTCTCTGACATGATTCCTCTCCTCTGAGTGAATTCTTTCTCTTTATATTTTTTTTTGCAAAGGATCTCGTCGTACAGTGTTTACAAGTATATTTGGGTTCTCGTGCGGCGCAACGCAAGCAGTTGAACCACCAGATTTAAAAAGAAGAGGGGACAATATGAGGAGAGATGAAATATTGAGGAGAAGAACAGAGATAGAGCAGAGAAGGAGGAGGGGGAGGAATGCAATGTGGACCCTTTTGTGCCTCCTCTACTGTCAGGGCCCTAACAGCTTCTTGTCTCTATGTTACGCTCTGTGGCCCCTCTCAAACCTGGGCTTTTCTCTCGCACACACAGCCCATCAGGGCCATCATGGTGCTCATGATTCCATTTTTTCTGTCTCGCTCTGGATGCATTTATTTTCTAAAGTGATCCTCTATTGACTCATTGTCATGGAGCAGCTTGACTAGTCAACCAGTGTAGGTTCAAATCCATACACTAACTGATTTAAACTCCACAAATGGGTCATAAGTGTTAAAAGATAGTCTCTGGACAATCTCCAAAAGGGCCAAATATCAAATGTGAACAAATCAAAACAGCGACTTTATTCATTTTTTTCCCCCTCAAGCTATTGAGCAAGGTTGATATGATTCCGGCGGCTGCCTGCGATCGTTCTTTTATGTCACGAACGAACAACCTGCTGGGCCGTATTTTTTTTTTCTCCCCTCTCACACGCTCATCAGCTCCTTCTACACTCATCCCACACCCACGCTACAATCACAAGTTATGACCTTTGCTTTCTTCAACTAATTTATCATCGCAGCTCCCTACTGCCTGTCCTCCCCAGAGCTCCGCTGGGCTTCATCCAGGATGTGGTAAGCCAGCGATGAGAGAAACATACACTTAGGTCACATCAACCTGACTGCAAACAGCAGCGAGGTCAGGAGTGACCTGTCACTGCATGCTAGGTCTAGGAAAACACGCAGTTTACATAAAAGAAATCATAAAAAACTCCACTTCTCTTCAGAAATTAACAGAATCCTGAAAAGCATATCACTTATTCATCAGCTCAAAATCATATTGGAAAAACTTACTGGAAGGCTCAGACTTTTTAAATGATTTCATAGACTTCTTGTGCTGTAATACACATTTCACAATCACACAGCAGTTGTCACCCAATTCTCTCCGTCTTGTTTTGGCGTCTACCTCCACCATAGGTTTAAATGACTGAGTGAGAGCATGCTGTACAACAGGCTAATTTCCCCACTTCACTATTAATGCATTTGGCAGGAACAACATTCCATTTCCTGTAATGAGATACACAAATAAATCTGGCTATGGATAGATTCGGGGTGGGGTGGGGTGGTGGTGGTGGCAGCGGCGGCGGTGGTGGTGGTGGTGATGGTGGTGGGAGGAGGAGGTGGGGGGGCAAAGGAGAGGGGCGCATTGAGACGCATTCTCCCAGCACTGGCATAATTGGTATCGCTGCTTGCAGACATGCAAACCAATCTCTCCACAGATAGGACTGAGACTCTCTCTTTTCCCCCCTTAAGGCTATTTCTTTTGTCTTTTCGATAGCTTGCACATCCAAGATAGAGGAGGGGGGGTGGGGTGGGGTGTTAATTTGTGAATTAATAGCTTTTCTCTGCAGAATTGCAAATTCTTTTTAAATGTCACTATGTTCACTATGTGAAGAGCATCTGAAGCCACAAAGTTACGCACAAACAACACACGCGTTTCCGTGCACAGGTGTGTATATGTATGTGTGTGTGTGTGTGTGTACGCATGCACAAATCCTAAAACTAATCCTTGCTCAATTCTCACTGAGGCTGCCAGGACCTTTTTCCTCCCTCCTCCCTTTATAAACCCACTTTTTTTTCACCCCTCCCTGCTCCTCTGTCTCTCCATTTCCTCCTCCCGTCTTCACTCAAAGTCGTCCGGTGTAACATGCTACTTTTAATTTGCAATAACACATGACAAGGACAGATTAATAGCTCTTATGGCACCTATGTCCCTGAAGCTCGTCTTACGGGGACCTGGTGTACATAACGCGTGTCACACTACATTATCTCTACAGCCCTGCAGTAATGGGGACCTTTTTCTTCCTAAAAGGGCATCCGCCGACTTCAGTCACACCAGGATCACAAGCCGCCACCACAACACCAGCGGATGTACGATGCTTTTCCATATTTAGCATGGTCAAAATATCACAGTGTAGGCACACACACACACACACACACGGGGCTCAAAATCAGTGACATGCAAGAAAGTCCTACGAGTCAGAAGCAGTACATTATGAATGTGAAAATGCTTTCCTGCACTAGTTCTCCCCTTATTTTCAATTTATTTATTTACTGTCTTGTTTTTTACTAGTTTGTCTATTAACAGAGAGGTATGTTAACATTTAAGCTGGTAACGTACTCTAGTTGCTCAAGCAGATCAACAGACTGTTCAAAATATTACTAAAAAGGTTGGAATATGAGCAATAATAATGATAAATAAAGACAAATTCTGTGATGAGGGACAGTTTTTTTTTTAAAGATAAGGATTAGTAAAAATATACATCTGAACTGCATCTTGTTTATGAAAATCCACAGCTTTGTCTGGTAACAATTCTGAATAAGCTACACGGCGCATTACTGTATATTGAACTGCATGCCATTATGTGGAAAATATGATTTTCCACAGTCACTTTAGCTTGATTTATTTTAATTTCTCAGGAGATTATTTATTGGAAAAACCTTTCCCCCCCGCCACACCTCACAAGCTCATAACCCTGGAAGAGCAAAGACAGCAGCAGAAAAGAGAGAGTAGTGTGGTCGGATTGACCAAAGCAAAAGACAAGGTTGTCTAACTTCAACTTACAATGTCCTATTTTCCTTCCATCCAAGTGGTTGCCACTCCAGAGAACTAAAGAGACAGAAACATAAAAGAAGGAAGTGGCCTGTTTTGATAAGTGCTCTTTGAGATCATTTTCAACCATATCATCCCATCAGCCACCTCAAAGCACAGAATCACACACACACACACACACACACACACGAATGAACGAACGAACACACACAGGCACACGCGCAGCCCCTTCCCTGCCTCCACCGGTCTGTTCCTACACCTGTTCAGGCCTCCACCAGGGACATGTTAATTCATAGGCATTAAAAAAGCCAATTGTTTGCACAACCGATAATCTATTAGCCCTCAAGCAGTGTGTGTCCATTCTCTTGCCTAGGAATGAGAAATTCTGGCTTGGACCGGATAGGCTTCCACTTAATCTTTGAGCGTATCTAGGTTTATTTGCTTGCCTGTCCCCTGCTAGTGTATTGTAAAATATGCTTTATTTTCATTGTATTCTGTTCTTTATGTTCTGTGCTTTTTTTAAACATCTTAATGCATTACCACAGAATAAAACAGAACAAAAAAATCTAATCAGAAATGTGCAGCATATTAAATAGCTTGTACATTTGTACTGATTGGATCAAGACATTGAAGCTTCCTTTTCCTGCCTTGCTCTTTATTTTATAGGAATGAAAGCGCAGAGCAGCAGAGCTGATGCCAAGGGGGATTAGAGTTGTATGACAGCTATATGGGATATCTACAATACATCTGAGCGTGGTCTAAAATTGAGATGCAGCTCCGTATGGTAAAACGCAGGGCATCAAAACGCTGATTGAATCACAGCACTCTTTCAACACTCGCCCTGCCTGATATACAACATAACAAGTCACTGGAGACAGCACACAGAAACACACTTGGCTGCAGCGCTGTCATAAATGCCATCTTCTTCACACACAGGAAAAAAGTAGGAGACGAGTGATGAAGAGAATTAGAGGGATGGAAAACAAAGGGATCTTGTGTGTCTCCCTCACCCTCGTCTCGTTTCCTCTTCTCGCCGTTGGAGCGGGGGATACCCAGGATGCCGTTGATGGAGTAGGATCCTACGGGATCGTTGGAGGCACTGGTCACAGGAGGGGAGGCTGTGCTGGGTACTGATGGAGAAAGCTGAGTTAGTGTGTGTGTGTAGTATATGAGCGCGGCTGGTGAATGCACGCATGTGATGTGTTAAGGTTTTCTTGTTCTTTTCTTGGCTCTGATTGGCTAAACTGACTAGGCTTTAATTTGCGTGTAGCCTCGCACGGCGCTTACCTATGGTATGGCCGGGCGTGGAGAGTGGTGTAACAGATCCGTCAGGGGACGGGTGGAATTGCTGCTGGACTTTGGTGCGGATAATCCTGGCAAAGTGAACAACAGATACGGATCAATCAATACTGCTTCCAGAGCATTGAGATTTCACACCGGACCGGCCACCCTGGGACGCTTAAACATAGCACATCACGTCCACTTACGTCCGTGCATGTACAAGTGCTCCATCGTTTGGGCCGCTTGTATCCTCATATTCAGGCCCCTGTCACAAATAGCCAATCTCGGGGCTTTAGGGGCAATCTCTCTGCTCCTGTGTGAGGCTGAATAGGGGCTGCCCCCTGAGATTGTGGATTCAATCTAGCTGGATTCTGAGGTTAGAAATATGATAAAGTCCCTCTACCAGTAAGATGTGATGTGGCGGGAAAGTCTTCATTGCACTTTGGTCTGAATGATCTTGCAAACAAAGCATGAAATCACATCAATTCACCTCAATGATCAGCTTCACTGGCTCTACCTGGCCAACTCTAATAATCTCCCTCTCCGGCGCCCCACTCCCTCTTTTCTCCCCGCTCTCTCTTTTTTCTCTCTCCACCTCTCAGACGTGATCTTTCACTCCCACCCTCATCCTCTTTTCTCATTTCTACTCTCTTTACTGTCCAGCGTGCTGTACTTTCCAGTGGCTGTCTCTCAAAGCTCCCCTCTCTTTCTTCTCTTTCTCCTCTCTAAATCATTTTATACGTCTGCTTTTCACCTCTCAGGTGTCTGCTGTAGTTTTTGGTCTTTTTTGCTTGCCAAGTGCAGCACACAGGAATCCTCCAGGCTCTCTGAGGATCAGAGCCTATTGATTGGGGCTCCCAGATAGAAAAGTTGACGACGAATGCTGGCGAGGAACAGCAAATGCAAATGGTGATCTATAAATTATATGTGACAGGAAAGCAATAGTATCTTATTGGGCCAAGCTGAGACCACTGCCACATGTAATGCCTTTTAATCTGGGCTGCACTTTGATAAATAAATAAATAAAAGCAGGTGTCACGGTGATTTTAAAATGACAAGAGTGAAAAGCCTCAGAGATGATTTTACGTTTGTAAATTCGATGATTGCTGTAATTCTTTTATCAAAATTGACATGTACAGTGGGATTTACACGGGCTCAGATTCAGCTCTTATGGGACCTGATCGCATTACATTAAACCGTGACTACGGTAATCTTTTGACTGACGGAAAAAATGTGAGATCATTGAATAACAGGCAGCACTGTATGCAGATAGAAATCCCACACGGAAGTGCTTTCACTCGAGGTGGACTGCAGATGAGGCAAAGGATCCTCACATGTGCAAGCAGCACTCAGCAATCTACGCTTCTAGTTCTAAATCTGGCAGCGATGGGGTTAACTTCCTCGTGGGCATAAATGTACATCAGACTCTTTTCATTCCCCTCACTATCTCGTGTGTCCTCCATACTCTCTCCTTCGGGCAGGGCAACAAAGGCTAGTAGCCTCCTCCAGAAAACACACATCAATATTTTATTTGAATTTCTAACATCTCACCACAACAGTTATCTGACCTCATGACTCGAGGGAGTCTCATAAATTCAAGGACTTTGTTTCGAGTCCATGTTGTTGGTATTGAATAAGCAATTTGGGTTTGTGAATTAACGACACCGGTGTTTGGCTGCTGCTGTGAAAAGAAAGAAAAAAAAAATCCCCACAGAAATTTTAAAATATGGATCAATATGATTGAAAGCTGCTCATGGGTATGCCTTTGTCCAGTGGGCATGGTGCAGCGGGTGGAAACTCCGCTGTGCGACAACAAAACAAAGTGCAACCCAGTCTCTGTGTAATCTTTAATAATTCATGCAGGAAAAATGTGTTTAAAGCCAGGACATCCTCTTTAGTCAACAGAGCAGAGGTCAGCGCCTTAACCACAGAGACCACCAGGGTCCCACTGTCTCTTCCTCTCCCCTTGCCTTCCTCTGACACTTCTATTCCTCCATTTCTTCTTCCCCCACATCATTCTCAATCCTCCCTTTAACAACGGCAAGACTTAAATTATTTTTAACAAGTGTGTAAATTACCAGAAACTGACGCTGGATTTAATATTAGACTTTCACAATACTCTTGCGCATATTATGCAGCAAACTAAATGTCCAGTTCACCTTTTCTTCTACACTACTGCACACTTGGGTTAAAAGTCAAAAGTGAAGATCATCGACTGCTGTGTTGTGATTGGGGAAGCCATGCTTTAAGAATGAAAATGCAGATCTGAGCACTGCCTCAAAAGCCTGACGTTAATTATTAATGTGCAGGCGGGTGTAGTTTCAAAGGACACAATTTCTCCTAATTGTGCTTTTCCACAAATCTCAAAGTTATCAGATCATCACAGATGTCCCTACAGATCCAACAGCAACATGTGAAACTCAAACACGATAAAACGCACCCTTGGTTTTAGGAACAACAACCAAAACAGTGACTGGTGCCATAAAACCTGTTGAAACTAGAATTTCCAAGACAGCTTGATTAATATCAATATTAATATTCATATTTTATTCTACTTTTATATATACATATCTATATTTTAAGACTCAACTATCTCCCTACATTTAGCTGAATGCGTTATGAGACTCTCTCCAGCTCATTAAAATGTAATGCTGATGACCAGCTCTCTGGAACAGTGCCTCCTAACCAAAGTTCATCACTGGCAGGCACTACGGGGCTTTTTCACTTTGCACACATGCAGTGGGGCTTTTCACCAGCGTCCTCTGTCTAAAGACACTTTGTCCACTGCTGTCCCGCTTCATGTGGAAAGGTGAAGGTGTAGGGTGTCTGCTGATTTTGCTGCTTCAGTGGAACAGGAACTCTTTTATAGTCCGTTTACTCATCAACACGTTTTGAGGACGGGGTTATTTACGTTTTCTTTAATTTTCTAGATTTATTCCACAATAATAATTATCACAGTTGTAAAATATATATTAATATTAATAGTGATAATAACCACAATAATAATATTAATAATAAGACTAAATATGCGTTCTGTTATCGCTCCACACTCGGTGTTAGGAAACACAGCAATTGTCTGGCAGTGAAGAGGCTGCTGCAGCCGCCTCTGTCGCAGTGTGGTCGGCCTATTGAACGACTTTGTTGGGTATTTCCGTCTGCCTCTGGATCTGGTTACGCGGTATCGATCGGTTTTTATCGAGACAGATGTGATTCTTCGTGGCCCCAGCCTCAGCTCCCGTGCTGCCCGTGTTGTTGTGGAGGGCCGCACAGGGGATTGAATTGCACTAGCGAGACCACCCCGGATAGGCTCGGCTGGAAATAACTATAGTTCAGCCTTGCGCGTGGAGATAAAATAGATATCTGCTTGTTTCGGGTATGATTTATCCAATTTACGCACGTCACGGGTTTCCTCCCTCGTGCACTTCCACATTTTCTCATTTTAAAATCGAGCCCACCTGCGCGTTTTGGAACAGCTTGGCACGCATTCTTTAATGTGATAAAAATTAAACTGTTATTTCCGCCTACCTGTTGATGGATGAAACGCTGGGAACTGTGTCGTTGTCGCAGACGCCTTCAGCCAGTAGCCGGTCCCTTATCTCCCAGGCGAACATGGTTGGATTCTGGCGCTTATAGTCTGCAATTTTATCCACCACTTTCGGAGTTGCAACCTTTGGTTTGGAGCCACCAATGACTCCGGGTTTAATACTGCCGGTTTCATAGTACCTACATGGGGACAGAGTGAGTGTTCCTGAATGGATCCCTCCTTAATTCAACAACCAAGTCAATCGTGTGATCAATGAGAAAAACAAGGTGGCTTAAAAAAAAAAAAAAATCGCTTGTGTGGAAGCAAATCTCCATCGACCTTCTTGCCGTTACACATACTGCGAATTTTACCTACGAATATGATGGCGGCATTAATCTATTAACTGGACTGGAAGTGTGCTGTTATATGGGCTTAATTGAGTGTCAGCTGGAAGGCGAACAGGGCGGGTTCTCAACGAAAAGCAGTGTAATTAAAATTAAACAACATGAGCAGTGAGACGGACAGAACAAAGGACAGTTTTAGCTGTAAGAGCACAGTTTAGACCTCATTTCCAGTCTCCATGAGCTTACAGTAGCATGCACGACATGCCACCATGACCTACTGGTAAATGTTGGTGACAAAACATTCAGTGTGTGTGAAATGAAATACCTCTGAAATGCCTTCTGATAGCTGAAAAAAATATATTTCAAAATATTATCTCACAGCATTTGTGCTCTGAAGTAAAATACTCTAATTGTTCAGGTCGAAACTTTTACACTGACGGAAAAATAAAGGAACGGAAAGTTTATAGTGGCCGTGGGGTGTTGTAGTTGTTTTGCTTTTTTTCCAAATTGTGTCTGCACATCTGACTACTCATGATTAAAGTATTTTCCTTATCACCTCCAGTCTCCTTTAATTTTTCTACAGCCTCATATTTCACTGGGATTTTTTATTTTTTATCGTTATTGTTTTGCTTTAAACTCCCCTCATAACATTTATTCCATGATTATTATGCGTTTCTCTTGCGAGGCTGCAGGTGATGGATAGAAAATCTCGGACGCAAAACTGCTGTGCTCAAGCAAAAAAATAAAAATAAAAAATAAAAGAGAAAGAAAGAAAAAAAATGACCTGCCTACATAACCGATGACTGAGGCTGATATAGAGCTGGGTGCGCACATAGGAGCTATAGAAGATTGATGTTTGACACACACAGGGCTCACGTTGTGGTGGATCCCCCCTTTTACCTGCCGAGGATTTTGCTGACACAGCCGTGACTGACCCGTAGCTGTCTGGAGATGTCGCAGGGCCGGACGCCCTGGTGGGCCAGCTCCACGATCCGCTGCCTCACCACGTCCGGGAGGGGTCTGCCGTTCACAAACACCCCGCCGAGCTGGTTCACACCGCCGTGCCCTGCGTGGGATACAACAGCAAGACGGGGGAACATAACATTACATACCTGCAGAAGACACGGCCTCTCCTTATGAGGTTTCACGGTGGATTCTTTTTTTTATATATTGCGGGATGGAGAGCTACTGTGTGTTTGCATCAAATGTGCTTGTTGTATTTTGAGCGTAACTCCCACTTTACCGTCGACACACACACAAGGTGCAATGCTCATTTATGAGCACAAAGGCACAAATTTTGGCAAACAGCCTTCGTTGCTTCGTGAATTCGAAATATCTTTATCCAAAGGATAATATTAATAATACTGATACTTAATACAGTACTAATACTACAGCTATTAGTAATAAGTATAATATGAATTAAAGGAGCCAAAATGAAAACAAGTTCATTTTAAAAGTATTGTGTTGCATTCAAATACAATACGCAAAAATGAAAACACACCAAATATAATTAACTACACTACGAATTAAAACATCTCCGTGTTTCCTTTTTTGTCTTTTTAATTTTTAGATTGGCCGTAAAATTCAATAAACAATAGTAATATTAATAGTAAAACTGCACACTGGTTTGGTCTGGCAATATTTTTCCCAAAAGCATCTCCTCCACTGCAGCCTAACACATGTCGCAGATATTAGGTTTCAACCTGTTTAATTTTCCTTGCACAATTATTGTAAATAATTAAAATACGCTTTGATAACTCATATTACAAATGCCGACTGTGCGAATGAGGAGGGATAAATAATTTAGGCAGAGTCCGGGTCTTCTTTACGCATATCATATAGAGGGAAAAAATGAAGTTGCTGCAACAACAACAACAAAAACAAATACTTCAGTTTGTGCCGGCACTTTTATTCTTCAGCACCTAAATCTAAAGAGATGTGGCAAATGTGTTGGCACGTTTACCATCATTTGCACACAGCGTGCTCTTGTCTCCCTAAAGGTTACTGTCATTTCACAGGTAATAAAAGCTTTGTATTTAAATTGAGGAATTTGTGTTTTCACACTTTAACAGTTAATGTTGCACAAAGCAGCTCACGGCTCTTCGTTTCAATGGAGTCAATAAAGTTTTCGCACAGACCCGAATAAAATAAAATAAAAGACTTCCATGCGCCTTTACGCGTTAGCCAGAATTTTGATGTTTTAAAGCATTTTAGCATCCGGTATTGTTATTTTCTCCGCGCCTTAATCTGGTTTTAATCAGTTAAATTGGACGGGGATGAAACGAGTAAAACATTTTTAAGAGCGTTCCGGTGAAACGTTGCCAGTGAGCTACAGGAAAATGGGCGATTTGCATAAATAAATAAAGGTACAGATAAAAAGATAAATCGTTGCGAGCTGTGTTTACATGAGATACAGAATGAAAAACCCGGAAAATAACGAGACCTGGTGAAGGTGAAATAAATATACATTTCATATTTCAATATTTCTAACTAAAATATTTCAAAGTTTCTGCGCAAATTTGACTGAAATCATTGCAGACGCACTGGATCTAAAGTTAGCGGGAATTCAAGTCACAACACTGAGGTGTTTTTGTCTGTAAACTAATCCAGCATACTCACGGTGCATCGCCGAGAAGGGGTCTGCTTTGCAGTGAATATCCATTGGATAGCAAAGGAAAGAAAGGTAATCGACTGAGGTCGCCGTGATATCGCCTCGGTGATGCAGCTCTAAAAGAGTAAAAAAACCAACAACAACAAGGATGTGTATGTTGGTGTGAAAACAGTCCGTGTGGGAAGAGTCCGCGGGCTGCAGCGATGGACAACTTCTTGGGGGCGATGCTAAGTTTTCCTCCTGTTAAAAGTCTGAACTCAAAAGTCTGCAGAAGGGGCTGTCAGGTGCAGCGCATGACCCACGCGTGTGCAGAGCGCACCGGTCGCAGCAACATTGGCTCAAAGCGGGTCACTGTTTGTGTTTAAAGGACATCATGAAGGAAAACAAACGCTGAGGCTCCACTGCTCCGCACTGGAAAATCTGCGGCCGAAAAAAATCCCTCTCCTCTGACGGCGTGGTGGACCGCTGGGCTCTGTGGTTCAATCAGATAGGGGCGGAGATGACAACAACATGGACACGGCGAAGTACAGAGCAGTGCGTCCCCCTCTCCTCCAGAATGGGCTGTGCCTGAGCGAAGCTTTGGGCTGAGAATGAAACCCCTCTCCTTGTGTGTCTGTTTCTAAAAGCTGCAGTCCCACAGATCACCCCCTCCTACCTCCATCCCACAGATCCCCTTGCATAGAGATGGATGACTTGTCAGACAAAGGCAATAGATTCCAACACTTTGTGATTCGCCCACGTAAAAACCTGCAGCTCAAATGAGGAGGTCCCTGCATCCGACAGCCAGGAAGGGGAGGGAGACGAAATGGGAAATGATGAGACTTTGGGGTGAAGAATCAAGGAAATTAAAGGCAGGGGGGAGAAGAGAGGTAAAGCACTGTCAGGCTGGTGTGTGTTGTTTAAAGCCATGCTCCTCACGCGTTCCCATGAAGGAACCCCAATAGAAAGACTTGATGAGATTCAGGGAAGATTTTTCTTGTAGAGCCTAAAACAAATATTTAAAACAATTAATTATAGAATTATAGATTCTCAAAATGTTTTTGCAAATTAAATAAAGATTAGACTGAACTAATTTTGCTGGGGGCATTGTGGCCCAATAACGCACCTTGTGAGTTTAGTATACTTTTTTTTTTTTGAAACATGAAACAGAAATGGAAAGATGTTTCGTAAAATGTTTTCATGCTTTTTTTTTTTTTAGGCTCCTGGTCCTAAATTAAATATAAAACAACACTTTTAAGATTTGCTCGATTCATTTGCTCGACACAAACCATATTTGATTTTATTTTATTAAAAAAATAAAAAAATATTCCTATTATTATTATATTTTGTGGTCATACAGAGGTGTGCGATCGCACCTTGCAGAGGGACAGTCAGACAGCAGGCCATCATCATCATCATCATCATCATCACCATCACCACCACTATACTCACCGCCTGTGTGCAGCACCGCTCTGTAGATGGCGCTCATACAGTAGGTTACACAGCCCGCTGTGCTCATGCAGGCAGGCAGGTAGGCTGATGCTGCTGAGGCTGGCTGGGGTCAAAGGTTGATGGTAAGACTACTGTGAATTATGCACTCCTAATCTCTTCCGTTAGAACTCAATCCAATAGAAAAACAAAGAGGAGAAACATCCAATCAAAGGAGATCTACACATTTTGAAACTTAAACGGGCTGCACAGTATGAAGTTAACTTTTTAATTTCTATGATTAATCTGCTGTATAAATAGAAGTTTTTTTTTCGTTTTTAATTTTTAATTTTACAGAATGGTGACACAATTATATCTAAATATATATAAATGTATGTGATCATTTCTCCGTGTTTCTAGTCGTGAGGTTGCTGCTGCAACCTCCTTGCATTTGCAAGTAATACAATGCAGCAGCACAACAGCTACAATAATCTTTAGTTTTTATTTAGAGGTTTTGTGGACTTAGCACAGGGACTAGCGTTGGGTCCGGCTGCCCTCTGGACAAGTTTGAGGACGATTCCTCTTTTCTTTTTTTTTCTGTTTTTGTTTCTGCATTTTTTGGGGAGGGAGCTTCTGGTACAATATGTAGCACCATGGGCTGTAATTTCACACGTCAGTGCACTTTTGCCCCAAAGCTGCTGCTATTTCGCCCACAACACCCCTATTTGCCCCCCGTACCTCTCTCCCTCCCTCTCTCTCTCCGCGATGCTACGGCGACGTCCCCGCGTCACAGGAGTACAGCGAAAACAAACGGCGTGATAATTAAGAAACTGTTAGTCCCGACTTCACCCCTTTTAAAAGAACACTCACCGAGGACCCACTGCGATTATTGTTTTCGATTTTTTTTACCCCCGCCTGCGTGATCATCATAAACAGCCTCTGAACAGTTGTCACACACCATAAGAACACTTGATTTTAATATATTACACAGACTTAAAACAATTACAATAACGGTGCAGCTTTCCAAACATATACTTAAGCTATAGATCCTACAGGCCTGTCTGCTGCTTCATTTACTGATTCGAGGAAAAATGGAAAAATGTGTCATGTTGGAAAAATATGCCTATAATAATAATAATAATAATAATAATAATAATAATAATAATAATAATTTCACAAAATATTTGAATTGTAGAGAGAGACAGTGAAGGATGGTTAATTTCCAACTAGGGCAATACAAATCCTTTCCTTCCGCTTTTTTGAAACATATGGTCTGTTACGCACGTGCAGGTCAACAATCGATACTGCTCTTATCTTCCTGCTGGTTCAGACGACGCAGGAGTCCTCAAACATTAAAAGTCCCCTGATTACCCATCTTAAATCATTCACCAAGTAACACTTATTTAAAAGAAAAACAAAAAAATGGGCGTGCACTCTCCACCGATTAACAATGTGAGCAGAAACTTGACTATTTCTAATTTTACTTATTTTAGACATTAGACAAACACACTGCAGGACCCCTCTGCAGCTCTCTCTGCATGTTGCACGCTGGGCGCAAGCTTGTTAACTTATATGTCGTCCAGTGCAAGCATTTGTGAAAGACTGATTTAATTTAACGTGTCACACTCTGCAACTCCGTCCAGATTTTATTTTTTTCATCCCAGCGAGGACATCCTTGTGTCAGTGAAATAAGTGCTAATGAAGCACACCTGATAGGTGCACTTAATATATATATTTTTTAAAGACAATTTTACAAAATTCTGCCCATACTTGCCCCTGAATTTATTTTAACACCAGCATCATATCGTCCCAAAATGATTTGGAGTCTCCTGACACCCCAAAGCCATATGGGTAGGCTATGCCAAACTGCAGGATGTCAGCTGCGTCCATAGATTGCTTATTCATGTGCTTTATAACGGGAGCAGATGGATATCAATTTGACTCCATTCTCGACACCACCACAGATTGATTTTGTACTCGCTTTTAATTTTGCCATAATTAATTAGATCATTACAACTGTTTTCCATTGATCTTCCCATCTAAACCCAAAATTGAGAGGTGAATTAGATTGTGATCTATGTTTTCAATTACAGCCCAGAGAATATAGGTGACGATAATAGACTGTAATGGGTCATTTGTGTAATAATAATAATAATAATAATAATAATAATAATAATAATAATAATAATAATAATTTCATAAATACAGAATATTCTCACATTAATTTCTGACTTTACAGGATAAGAAAAAACAATGTGTAAATACATGAATTTTCAAAATAAAGGCGCAGAAAGCTTTGTCTTTTTGTATAAAAAATAATAACGTGAAATAAAACGATTGATGAATATATAGGCGGACGGCTACATACACCCGCCACACCGTCAGGTCCTGCCCAACATACCTGCAAACAAACACTGACATTAGCGTGAGGCAGAGGCAGAAATCCTTACCTGATCGACCCGCGCTGTGAGGCATGGCTCTCCCTTGTCTAATGGTGCGTCTCCCCGATGCAGCCCAGTAGATCTGTCCGGCCTCCTGCGCTCCCTCCCCGGCTGGGCGTCGCGCCTCTCCCCGCTGGTTGTCAGAATCTTTGACCGATCATCCAAAACTAAACGGTTTAGGCGACAACAAAAAGAGGAAGCAACCCTGCTCCAATGAGCTAGGGATTGATAAAGGGAGACGAAAAAGCAGAAATCAAAGAACACAGCGGTGCAGGTGCTGAATTAAAGGGAACAGTAAAACTTGCATTTAATGTGTAAACAATTAGGGCTTAGTTTGCTGCACTTTGCACAGTTTCACTCTGAATGAGGAACAAGTTAAACATTTGTAAGCCATCATATTTCAAAGTTCCTGGCATGGTTCACTTTATTTTCATTTATTTGTTTATTTTAATTTTACATTATTAAATGAATCCATGTAAAGTTCATGTTTGCGCATTTTTAGTTGTCAGTTTTTCTACTGTTAAACATTTTAAAACTATTAAATGTTTAATGTTTTATATGTAATTGGAAAAGAAGAAGTACAAACTTGAAATATGTCAAACACCAAAATCGATAACAATGATTTGCTAAAATATTGTGACTGGGCTCCGGCACATTCGCGTGCAGGCCCCTCTCTCTGGCACACCACAGAGAGATGGAGAGGGAGAGAGGAGAGAGAGAGAGAGAGAGAGACAGAGAGAGAGAGAGAGAGAGAGACAGAGAGGGAGAGAGAGAGGGAGAGAGAGAGAGAATACAATACTGTGGAGTCAATTATTAATTCTTCATTTCAATCGATTTTTCAATGGCCTGATGGTGTTTTTCAGCTGCCCATTCAAAACTAAACTAAATCAAGAGATTGAGTCCAGCCTGATAAACTTCACACAGGAAACTTTCTCTCTGTGTGTTTAACGGGGTAAGAGAATACAAAAAAAAAAAAAGAAGATGTATAAGGGAGAGAATAAAACTTAGTAACTGGAACATTAACAGATGAATAACCAGTAAAAATGCAATATTACAATATCCACAAGAACGGCAGAGCGTGGTAAAGCTATAAAATCCAACATTAAAAGATTATAGCTTCTCTATCGGCTATTTAACAAACATTTTGTGTTATAAGACTCTTTACAGTGCTTGAAGTTCAGAAATGGCAATAAGACTGCCACTGGACCAAAGACCAGTAATGGATATTACGGAACACTTTATACTCAGCTGGAAAAGATCTGTTCTTCACTTAAAATGTCATTTAAACAGGAGCCTGCTTTGCAACTGAGGAGATATGAGGCCATCGTGACAAGTGCACATCATTATCTTTTTTTATTGACTTACATGCATATAGGAAATATATTATTATATTTCTTAAAATGTGTCTGAGAAAGAAATATGTTTGAATTAACTACAAAACCACTGTAAAAGCATAAATATAAAAGCATCATTTCTGGAAATAAAATCAGTTTTATAATTATTTTTATGTTCTGTAGAAAGTCTCAACATAAATATAGATATATAATTATAGTGTATATATTATCAATAAAGCTCTAAAATTCCTAAAACAGCCAACATGTGACTTAATTTACAGACTCACAACAGTCTAAAGTGTCTTTGTTTATTGCTGTGAGTATCAAAAATACATTTCCAGCCTTGGTAATCTTGACATTAATGGTCTTAATCATTTTTTCTCTTCCTCTATCCATTGAAGCGACACGCTGGGGGTCTGCAGGAATATCCGAATGGGAGGAACCCAAATCGAGGATCTTAAATGGCCATAAAGCTGTGTGGGCTGTCAGTAATGGAACCTAAGCTCTTCTCAGAGCCGCACACCACATTTACGGGTTATGACCGGAGTCTGCAGGAGAGGCAGATTGAAAATTGAAGGAGAGGAGTGATTTTGGTTTGGACGGTGTCGTGAGGGGGAAGAGAGATCTTATGGCGTAGTCCATTAGACTGGTCAACAGTATCTACTCTGTCCAAGATTGCCAGGGGGCAGAAAGGGTGGGTGGGAGTGTGTGTGTCGGTGATGGAGGTGAAGGGGGGAGGTTGGGGTGGGGGGCGGCCCTCTCTTCCTGTCTCCTCTCCCCGGACGCCCAAAGTTCTCACCTGCACTTCCACCCTTCATCCTCAAACCCCCACCAACACACCGAGACCGCCGCCCCTCCTCCCCCGTTTTTTTTTTTTTGTAAAAATAGTGTCCCACTTGCTCATGAGCTGAACATTAAATAAACCTCCCTCCCTTCACCCTTCATGCCCCCCATCTCTCCCTGGCACCACCTCCCTCTCCTCACTCAGAGGCCACTGTAACTCTATGCACCAGGCTGTGCCCATCATTTATCACACCAGCGGACAGACAGATACCTGTCTCTCTCTCTCTCTTTTTTTTCTCCCTGGCATTTTTTTTTCTTCCTCTTATTATTTTTGTTCTTTTCTGCTCCTAAACAGCGCACGAATGGTCAAATCCAAATCTTCTTTTTATCTGAGGGGGGAAATGGACAGGCAAACTAAGACAACAATGCCACAATATGTTGCCTGCCTGGTGTCTGAATGGTTTGCTGGAAATCTGGGCTGAGCGACAGCCAGTATCATCATCATCAACTCTTGCCAGCTTTTCATATTTAAAGCCAGCAAGGGTTTAATTACCAAATGATGACAGTGTCATATGGTACCACGATGGCACAGAATGAGTGTGTGAAATGTGCGCGCTTCTATGTGTGTGTGTGTGTGTGTGTGCATTGCTCCCTCTCTCCGCTGTACACGTTTGTTTGTGCGAGGACACCTTTGTGCGCCGCAGTAGACGGTAGGTAGCTGAAGGGCCCGAGCGGCGAGACAAGGAGATGTTGAAAAAAGAGGAACAGTAAAACATCTGTAATTTGTAATTTCCCAGTATTCAATGGCTGCTCATGGATTAAAGATTAAAATCTATTGTCTTGACAGATGGGAGAGAGAGGGTAAGGAGAGGGGGACACTCATGCACATCCCATTTCCATTTGTATATGAGCAGCACAGTTTGGCTAATCACAGGGGGAAAAAAAATAAGCTGTCGGCTTGCCTTACTCTGGGCACTGCCACCACGAGCCTTAATTCCAGCTGTGGAGACATTAGAGACAGACAGAGTGCTCGTTCTGTTCCGATGACACTGTGTCAACCTGCGAAGAATATTTGTTTATTAATATTCCAGTGGGGATAAAAGCACAGAGTCGCGCTGTGATCAGCAGGCAGGAGTGCCAGAATAAAACACCATCTCCCACCTTCCCAAACTATCAAACCAGCTGTGATGAAACGAGCTACCAAGGTGATGTGGATTACACCAAAACTAAGGTGACTGCGTGGTTGTAATATTTTTTTTTTCTGTAATTATAATTTGTTACGATCTTGTTTGAAATGCTGATAATTGTGCACAGGGAGCACAAGACTGAACAGATGAGTTTCTTGTTTAGTCTGTGTGGTCTTGTCTGAGAGGGCTGTGTGTGTGTGTGTGTGTGTGTGTGTAGGGGGGTAATGGTCTGGTCAGTGGAGTGAAGCAGACCACCTGAGAGTTGTTTTTGGACATTAGTGTGTGTTCTCTCTCTCTCTCTCTTTCTTTCCGTGTGTGTGTGTGTGTGATATATGACACTGGCCATCTGAAGGAGGTACCGCGCTCTCCCTCTCCCGAGCTGCATGAAAGGGAGCTGAGAAGCCCGATGAATTAAAGCCTCTCTTCAATAAAACATCAGAGTCTTTCAGTAACACACGCTTGAGATGCCCCAGTAATTGACTTTTGGACTTTAGGATTTACATGAACCCTCCAAAAGCAGCTTACCTGTGCAGTGATGCCCCTTGAGTCGGCATCCATTCCCTGCCGATGTGGATTTCCATAAACTCATGACATTTTTATTTATTTTTTTGCTTTTTTTATATGCGATAAATGCAAAACTATTCACTGTAGATAATTTGAGGGATTTGAAGTGGTTGAATTTATTTATCTTGACTAAGAAATCTCGCCAAACAAATCTTAATCCACGGACATTTGGCACAGCTGTATTGTGGTGGAGTCTACCTGCAGCAGATCCTGCTTAATGCGTGTTTACTAGTATATAGAATTACTATGTACAACTACTCCTCTGGTTTCATGTATCTGTTTGGGGGAATTCTACACTTATAGCGCAGTCATGCTTTACATCATTTAAAGGTAGAAAACTTTGATCATGGTTGACTAAATAAAACGTTTCAAATTCACAAATAATAAAGAATAAATGCGATTTATTTCATGAAGACATCCTTATCGGACCATAAAATAAGACACACGCTCTCGCAGTGGACAAGTACAGTATATTGGATGTCAAAAACACACATTTGTGACTATCTGTCAGGCCAAACATTATTCATTGCAGTCGGTCAAAGTAGCCCAAGAGGCTTTTTTTTTCTTTTTTTTTTTGTTCTCTCACAGCCAGAACCCAGAAGCTATTAAAGAGGGTAGGACTGGTGCAATGTACGATTTATTGGTCCATTCCTCACAAGTGCCATGTAACAGTTGCTCCTTATATAGCTTTGAGCTTATAGGAAACGGGGAGTTCTGGATGCAAATGTGATATTGGAAACGTGATAACAGTCATCATGCCACAGTTAAACGCTGGGACTTGAAGTGACGTTGCTGGACAAAGTTGTGAATCTCACACAGCACATAATAAACTCTTTAACAAGACGGGAAAAGTAAGAGTGAAGGAAGATCTATGGGAGGGGCAGAGAAGCTTGGCAGATTTAATTAATCACTGCATATTAAAATGTTTGTTTACAGAAGTGAACAGCTACAAGAGGTCCGATGTTAATTAATTTAAGGCGTACTCCCCCCCCAGCCTCAGCGATGTGTCACAAGCTGCAGAGCAACTCCCGTTGGCAGGGACTCTGCGTCTCATTGGATATCCATCAATTGCTGTGAGGTGTGTAAGAAACAAAGAGGCACGGAGCGCAAATTAGACCCATTGTTAACATGATTGCATATTAAGATTTCTAATTAGCAGGCAAAAGGAAAAGGTGAAGAAGTTGAGGAATGTGCGATGCACGGACGGTCACTCAAATAACACGGCAGCTGAAACATGAGCGTTTGTCTGTGGAGCATCTATTTTCTCTTTCACTGCTGAATCTCATGCTCTCAGTTTATGCTAAGCAGCTCAGATGCATGTGTCCAAAGCTCTAGCAGATGCAGTGCCTGGACAAAGTCAGACTGCTTAACACGTGTGCTTGCTTCTGTCTGGTCTCTAGAGGTTCCGCTTCGGACAATGATGTATCTAACTCCCCTACGAGGTCAGCTGGACTGAGTCCAGAACATCACCTGCAATCAATAGTGTTGGTAAAGCAGGCCCAACTGAACGCATGTGAGGGCAAAGACTCCACTCAGAATTCCACTGTGGGGAAAAAAAGGCCTGCATGGCCCATTGCCTTGCTAAAACCAAACCACAGCCAGGTTGGACACCTGACACAATGGTGTCTTTAGGAGGGAGGCGCAAAGAGACACCGAGACGGACAGAAAAGCACAGTTCTGAGGAAATAATGAAAACACATCCAGTGTAAGATGTCATGAATGAACTGCATGCAAATCAAAAACACGCCTTATAAAGCGTCAGTTGCTGGTTACAGCGACGTGTTGTACAGGGCTAAAGGAGGACACGCCAAGCCCACTAAGAGAGACCCAGAGAGGGCGTGTTCACTGAGGGGAACAATGACTGTATTTGCAGGGATGCATGTAATTATTTCACTTCATAAATTCATTATTTCTTTCAGTAGCTAAGGATTTGTCACATCTACACGAGCAGCAACAGGGTAATGTTCCACGGAGGCAATACGACACGTGTTTCTCTCAGACTGCTCTCTTACTGCACCTCTAATCATGATTATGCTTCAGACTAGGGAAAGCAACTCTTCCATCTTAGACAAACAGGCAACAAGACAACACATGAGGAAACGCTGTGAGAATTAAATGCAATGATAGAGCCAGAAACAAAAATGCTCCTTATGAAATCCCAGCCATGCAATTAATTTTTTTTTGTAGCATTAAAATGTCTCATGTGACCATGTCAATCAGAACAGACCAGATCGGAAGGACTAGATGGTGTAAACGTTGCTAATTGTGATAATTTAGAAGTAAATGAAAGTAAAATCCTGCCAATAGTGTTTGGCTCATGTTGACTCTATGTCCACCTTCCTGACGTCTAAACTAAAGAATGATTAAAGGTCAGAGGCTTACTAAATAACTAGCCATGTGAAATTCACTGGCAGCAAGTCTCTCACTCTCTCTCCTCTCGTTCCTTTTTTCCCCCAACAATCCTACGTAGGATAAAATAACCCATTTATCCAGTATACGCTTGTGTTGCTTATTATTATTTTTTTATTTTATTCTTAACTCTCAGCTGCTGACAGAGCCGCAACGGCTTCCTCAATCAAGACCTCAGAGTGCCACAGCGCACTCCACTGCTATGATGTGTGGGACACAGAGGCTGGGGAAAGTGGCAGATGCTCTGCAGTGTGTGCTGTGCGTGTTTGTGTGAACTCCTACTGTAAGTGGGATTTGAAGAATTGGCACAGTCATCTGAGCAGCGCTCCGCATCTCTCACAAACAAATGAAGGCCCAGAGCCTCAAAGTGAGATTGATATCTCTTTCTGAACTTCATAGGGAATATTCTGAATATGGAGAGGGGTTCCTCACTCCCAGGGGACCCAGAGGGCGCCTCCTATCTCCTCTTCTCCCCACCTCCACACCAACAATAACAGAAAATAAAAATAAAATAAAAAATGGCCTGGGTGCATCTCTTGTGTTCATCAATATTCACTCATTCATCGTGCGTCCTGGCAGCTGAAATGTCGACAAGCACGAGCCTGAAATCCACTTTGTCGCGCGGAGGATGTCTGAAATTGAGTTTGGAATTAAAATAGAACAATCCCCAATTTTTCTGGACTGGAGGCAGAGCCATACATTTCACTTAGCGACTGAAAACTTTTCAATTTGTGCGGCGGGTCTTCAACAGAACCCAGCCATTAAATAGGTCAGGGATGGATGTACGCAGGCTACATTGCTCTCCGAGTCAAACAAAGAAAGTTAGGAGCACAAAACCTCATTTGTTTCACACAGAGTGAAATGATTGCAAGTAGGAGGTTCCAAGCAAATAATGTTTCAAACAGATAAATGAGTGAGGGGCTTCTGAAGCGACAATAAGCATTGGGCGGCGGCTTGCTACGTTGAGCAGAGAGACGACATAAAATGGAAAATCGAAAAGCTGCAACACATGTCGCCGGCACAGCGTGCAGTATAGTGCGGTATTCATCACAGCAAATGTAACAATTATCAGCCCTTGGTGACTTTGACAGAGCTGGTCCTGCTCTGACTCACTGACCTGGTCCTGCATGGGTCACAAACTAGGCAAAAGTTTACGACACAGAGGCAGCGGACCTCTGAACATGTCTCTGTTAAAATCTGTCTCTGGGAAATGGAGTATCTATTAGAATCAATAAAACATGGTAATATGTTTTTAATCATTTTCAATTGATGATGATTTGACGGTCTGTTTCATGATCGATGCTCGTGGTGTATACACATTCATGGGGTCAGTGATTTTTTTTTGCAGTTTCAGTATTCTATAGCTTTGTTTTTTGTAGCCATGGTAATGTTCTTCATTATTTTGATTCACATCTAAATGCATTATTTTCCCTTCATTTGAAGCTCTACAACTACCGCATTTAGAACTGTAGACATGCATGTTTGGGGCCACCTTTATGACACTGAGAACATGTACAACTGAAGCTAATCCCCCTTTGCCTCCTTTTAATCCCAGCCTCCCAAAGCCACTTCATAATGATCTCCCCCTGAAAGGTAAATCAATTATATAACCACGACAAAAGAACCGTTTTGTCATAAAATGGTAATTAGTTTGGGTCCTGACCTCCCTCTTGGCACCACGACTCCCCCAGCTGAGGACCAGGGAAGGTCCGCGGTCCACACTTAACGACAGGCAGGCGTAACACACTGGCTGAGCATTGTGGGGCCTTTGTCTTCATTCAGGGGGAGATGAAGTTCTTGCCGGCACGTTTATCAATCATGGAGGGGCTCCAGCTGTTCCGCCGGCTTCGGCCTGACTTCAACAGCCGGCCTTACAAATTGTCTGTGAATAGCAAGGAGAAGGGACCCCGGCACACGCGCACAAACAACATTAGCATTAACATATAGCCGCAAACGCACATATTCACGCGCTAATACCGGGATCGTATATGCAAACAACGCTTTCATTTAACTCACACATGCGGCGTCGCATCCTCACAAATCCATACAAAAGCCATCATGGCACACGCTGATACACTCAAATACATAATGCCTGCTATTGTTCGCGTCTGGTGACAAATGTTTCTCTGCAGCCTTTTCACAGACACGTCCAACCCTGCAATCTGCTCGGTGCAATTACAAGATGGATTAACAGCTCTTTCTAGCACTGTCATCATCACCTTGGTTGCCTGGGAGGAATCTGAGGATGCTGCATTCCTGGATGAGAATCACGTCCAATTATAGCTTAATGAATGAAGGAGAGACATATACCACTGAACAAATCAGGCATGCTAAAGCCACTCTGAATTAACGTACAGTGCAGTTTTGAGGTTATTCTTTGTCAACGGCTCAGCATGGCTGGGATCAAACAGCTTGCAGAATCGAATCCTGCAAATAAAGAATTATTACAAAGTTTGCATGGATGATCTGTAGGCTTTGACCCAAATGAAAAGTTACACGTGTCAAAAATCCAGACGGATGAACACATGAGTTAGTCGCTCTCCAAGGTCAAACAGCGATTGCGTTGTTACTCTCACATGCCACGGTGTCAAAGCAATCTGCACTCTCACTTTTTCATCATATTCTGCACATCAACAAAACAGCAAAAGAATGAAGTGGAAGGGGACCAAGAGGAAGAGAGAAAGGGGGAAAGAAAGACACACGGAAAAGAAAGGAGGAGGGGAAAAGAGAGAAAATACAAATTGATCGTTTGGTGGCTATATCAGTCATAGTCATCCCAGGCGGATGGATGAATGTCTTTGATGGCCACTGCAGGTTCAGGGAGAGAGAGCGTCTGAAAACAAGAGAAATTGGCTCAGGCCCTTGGGAGAGGAATCAATGTGTGGGGGGCATTTAAGTGTTGTATCTTGGTTTTGTGGTTGGGTATGGGGGTCGTCCAAAGTTGGAGGGGTCTTGAATGTGACAGAGGAATTTATGTGTCTACGTTTTGTTTGTCTCTTACAGATGATTTTGTGACTCGAAGTCAAAAACTGGTCAACACTCAGGTCTCAGTATGTGGGACCACGATCAGAGAGTAAGATTAGGTTGAGGTTGCTGTTGTCTTTGTCTATATTGTCTATTTTATTATACTGTTAAAATAGTAAAACCTGCCTTGGTAAAACATTAAATACAGAGTTCATTGGGGAAAAAAAATATTCAAAAATAATTTTTTTTTGCTTCTATAGTGTTTGTATCCTTCATTTTGGTTACATAAATAAACAATTACTTATTTTAATTATCCAAATCTAGCAGAAATTGAATAGAACGATCACTTTTTATACATTTGCTAAGGAACCATAACACGTGTCCTGTGAATTAATCCACAAATTCTAATATAGGTGAACAGATTTTAGTTTATTCACAATAAATGACAATCCTGTAGGCGCAATTACTTATAGTTACTTAAAAAATATAAAGAGCATGCATTTATCTACAAGTTTGAATGTATCCACTATTTTCTCGTACACGGTGTGCAGAAATACTTCTCTCTCAGATGGTTTGGTTTCATAAAGATCCACTGAACCTCACTTTTGACCATTTTCTGAAGAAGCAACACCACTGTCCTGGACATAACCTCTTTAAATGTCTGTAAATGAACAGACAGACTTTTGGCCATATGCTTCAAAGTTTGAGTCTGAAACAACAGCTTTCATTCAATTAAATGAACCTGAAGTACATGACATGTTCCTGTAGCTGACATAATGCCAGAGATAAGAGCTCATATTCCCTAAACATTGATTCCTAATGTCTATTCAAATATAGCGAGGGGCTACAGTAGAAGCCAGACAGTGGCTTTCACATTAACTTTTGCTCTCGTCCTCGTCCTCTGACACCTGCTGTCCAGGAGGCCCGAGGAGGTCAGCAGCTGGCCCAGTCCCCATGTTTCATTTTTTCTTTTTATGGAAAATCTTGCAGCTCCAAATGATGTCCTTTCATCTCCTTCGAGTTGTAGGGGTTCAGTTTTTAATCTTTGACCAGAGCTAGCGGTGAGGCAGGTGGTTAGGTTCTACAGGGGAGTGTCGCATCTCAGCAATACAATCTGTGGGAAGCACTCTCTCAGCCGCTGATGCTCTCTGCCCGCCGCACTCACAGGGCTTTTCACACTAATGGCAGCAACTATCTCATTCACGGCGGCAGTAATAGAGTTTTATTAACTGATTAGTCTCTATTTTCAGGGTGGAAACAAGAATCAAAATGTCATGCTACTTAATGGGACCATTGTGACTTGAATAGTTATATCTGTTGGATTATGATTTTTCTGCCAGACAGGCTCTTTGAACGATGATGCAACCAAGTCGACTGTGCTCTGGTAATGAGTCATATGACAACTCCTGGGGTTTCTCCTAACTATCCAGGCAAATGTCAGCAGTCTACCCCCCATTCCCTTTGATGACCTATTAAATATTATGAGGACCCCCTCCTGTGTGCACTGTAGTCTCACTCATATCAAGATGGTGTTTAATGCCCATGAGACAAACAACAGACAGATTAAAGCTATTATACCCTGCTGCACTCCCACATTCACCCTCTACAAAGTGGAGTTGTGATGAGTTGTTTAATAGTTTTGCAGCTTAAAACCAGTTTATGCAGTAAAGCACGATGTTGGACTATAAATGACGTTGGAGGTTTTATAGTTTCGTGGTCTTTCCAATTAAAGCAGACTTACTGACCTTTGCAGCAGTTCCATCTCCCGACGTGTCACTCTCCAGATATAGAGGACGTACCTCCCCCTTGATCCAGCAGTTGTTATTAATAAAGCTACTGAAACCTAATCAACTTCAAATACTGCTCGTCAGACAGACAATATATTAAGACGAATGATGATTTTATTCTCCGCCAAATGACAGGCTTCCGATTTTCGGTCATTTCCTGGCTTGTAAGTCAAGTGTAAGGAGCTAATTATGTGACGATCTGAACAAAAATAACTTCTCATTTTCAAGAATAATGGGAGTGAAATGTTATAGATTAATGGCACTATTTATCTTTTTTAAATTTCTGTCTTTCGCTGGTGATGGCAGCGCTCCCCAAGGAAAATATTCATAAAATGAAATTGAAGTCATAACTTAATAGGTTATTAAAATTTTTGAATGCATATCACTTCTCCTTTTGCAGCGCTGTAAATTTAAATTGAAGTTTGTGGCGTTCTGAGACACCGGCTGGAGTTTTTTATGGTGGCGCAAGAGAGGGAGGACATGCATCTCTGTCAGTGGGGTATTTGCTATTCTAATTTTATGGCGGGCCAGATTATCAGGCAGGAATGTCAGTGTGCGCAGGCTGCAGACTGCAGACTGCTGACAACACCTTAGCCCTCAGCCATGTGTTTCCATTAGAGAGAGCCAGTGTCCAGGGGTTTGCTCCCTCCATTATTTTTTCTATTTCTGTCTTTTATCTCGATTTAAACGGAGACTTTCTGCATATTCCTCTCTTGTCATTTCTCACAATGTCCCGTCTCTTAAATTCTTTCTTCACTCATTCCCTCCCTCAGGAGCTGCTCTCTTCCTTTCTCCTCAGGGGGGCTGAGGTCTCAGCAGAGGCAAAAAAGAGAGAGTCAAATCTCAGGGGGGTCGAGGTGTGGAGCTGAAGGTGAGATACCTATCTTTAGCCTAATATCTATGTATGGACACAGTGCCAAAGTAGGTAAGATGTATGGCGCGGTTTGAAAGGGAGAAGGGGGGGAGTGATGGAGGCAGAGGGCTCCATCATATCAGCAGGATGGGTGGGAGGGGATTTTTTTCTTCCTCAAGGTCAAGGGGCAAATTTATTTATTTCCCTGGAAGTTACAATGAAATTTTACTGAGTACTTTGCTCTGATGATGAGACGAGATCAGCCGCCATAAATTTGTCTTGCCATTTGGTTGCCAGTGATGAACCATTTATTATGCTGCCTTCAAGGACACAGCGTGGTATTTGTACGATAGTGCTATTCTATGTAATGATATCCATTTCATTGTGCCATATAACACAAATGAGAAAATTAAGAATAAAACTGCTCGGTGCAGAGCAAGTCTAGCTTTATTCATAGCTATCTAATGGGATATGTACAGTAAATGTCACATGATATTTGTGATGCCCTTGTCCTGGTTTTACAGTAGCGGTTAAAATGTTGATGTCGTCTTGTCTTTGGGAAAGCATCCTCAGAGCTGAGGAGCACGGGTGGGAAGCTCAAGTTTTGGCAAACGTGTCTTTTCCAGAGCCATGAAAAAATAAAAAAATAAAAATGACCTCCACAAACAACAAGTTTAGCTCATGTTTGGTTTCTCACATTTATCATTAACAAAGAATAGGGCTCTTGACAGGACACTTTTCCCCTTTTTTGTGCTGCCTTTCAGCACACGGCAGACACCTCCAGGGTCCCTCAGAGGGCATGATGAACTAATGCTCTGTATTGATTGGCCATTTAAAAGGCCTCTTGTAGCCTTGGGAGTATGTTAATGCCATGAGGCCCCTTCTCCCGCTGCCCTGCGGTCCCCAGGGCCCTTGTGTGTATTCCTCAGTGGGCTATCACTGGGAGTTCATTAATGGTCAATTACTAATATCTGATGAGGCTCATTGTGTAACTGGGCATCTGTCTCTCCTGCTTTGCAAACAACGCAGGGGCTTTTACCAAAGCACGTTAGAAATCACTGCTGAAGGACATGTTAGAGACGAGAGAAACATCCTGTTATTTAAGGGTCTACAGCCTCTTATGTAGATTTGATGCTGTTTATTCTGTACCATTTGCAACGATACATCCCCGCGGTAATTTTCAATTTCTGCTTAGCGATCGTGCAAGGTGAAAATGTTGAAATATACCATGCTGAATGGCTCACACAATCCTGACCTATTTATGCGTGGAGACTTGATAGGCTGTCAGGCCCCAAGTGGGAAGAGACCCCTGGATGAGGCGAGCCATTCTTTGACTGCCGGCCTGATATTTGTGGATAATAAAAGGAATGAATCAGACAATCGGGCCAAATATTTCATTTGTTATCCATATTCCTTGTGGGAAAATGACACAGAAATGTAAAAACAGCAATTTCCCACCAGGCCCTGCTGGGATTGTGCCGGAGCAGAAGGGTTGTTTTCATGTCTGAAGATAAAGTGCATCTTTGCCAACATATTCTCTATGGTATAACTTTAACAGGCAGCTTATGCATTACCTGTTCCTATGCAACATAGTTCTAAATAGATATGTTACTGTAATATGTTATTATCCCTCCCCCTCCTCCCCGCTCACTTCCTGTCTGTCAACGTGTCTCTCTTTCTCTGTAACTTTCCCTCGTCTCTTCCTTTCATGTCCTATATCTGCTCTCCGGAGGGCAATATTCAATCTCTGGCACTTTGGGGTCGGCAGGCTAACTTGTGATGACATTATAATGACCTTCACTTTTCGCTCCTTCTGGTGATAGATCCCTTGAGTTATCTCTCCCTCTGCTGAGAGCTGAGGCTTATCTGAATGAAGTAATAACCACCACGCATTGTAGACACACGGCTACGGGAAAAAATCTAACAAACGTGCTAGCTTTCTTTCTTAAGTTTGGAATATAGTTTTGAATCTAACCCAAAGTTCATATTAAGCTGTAATTAGAAGTCATTTTAAACTTATTAAAAAGTTTGGGCGTTCAAAGACCACGACTTATCACAACATAAATTCACGAACAAGATGAAGTTCAAAGTATCTAAGAACCTGACGAATACAGGCTGTAATAATCCAAAGAGTAAATCATTTGTGGAGGACTCCGGTGCCAAGAAAGGACCTATTTGGTGGCTTTTTTTTTTTTTATGCCAGATCAGCACTCTGTCCCACAGTGCCCCATCCCATCTGTCAGTGAACCCTTTAGAGGCGGGGAACACAGGGGTGGCAGGGGCTGAAAGCAGGGCAATTGGGATCAGTCTGTGTCCCGCAACCATTATCAGTTTTGCCCTGACAACACATCTACTTTTCACTTTCACCCCAGAAATGAGGGGGAGGCAGACGGTGGGGCTTTCACAGAGGCAGTGGCAAGAGCAGGAGATGATGGACATGAAAATTAGCTTCTTTTCCCCCATTCACTGAGTGAATGGAAGAAAATGGGGTGTCATATCTTGTCAGAGCTTGGCTCATGGCCAAGAAGGTATTTGTGCTGAATTACGTCCAGCCACTTTTCTGCCTCTGATTCCACCGTTGAACAAGACGAACAGGCAGGAACTGTAAATGTGTTTCTTTGCTCAGTGTTTAACTCTTATAATTATATAGTTGCACACGACTCCAAGCTAGGTTAATGTATGTTAAAAACTCAAGCAACGACATTTAATTATACTTTAACATTAGTGAAATGGCTTTTTGTATGATAATGATTAGTTCATGCAGGGTTTAAATGCTATAAATTGTTACACAGTGGTAATGTGTAGTGCATCAGGTTAACTTTGCTACTGAACTAAGTTTTGTTGAGCTGTTTCTCTTGCAGGGCAATGTCAATAAAGTGCAGATCAATCCATCTATTATTTTGGACAGTTGCACGAAGATAAACTTGACAATAATTAACATTTTCCACAGTTTACCACCAATATTAAATCTGACTAAGCACTGACTGTCAGTTTAAGGAGCTATATTTAGTCATGTTTAGTAATCCTTTCATAGAAAAAGTGCTTTACATAAGAAAGTCTGTTATTGACCAATAACCATGTTCTTAATGAAATCTTCTTTGAGAAGCTAACAGATATAAAATCATATTTATTTTTGTTTTGCTGAATAAAAAAAAAATGTTTCAAGGCCAAATTATGTTTTTATGAAGTATAGGCACAATACAGATCCAACTGTCAATCACTAGTCGCGTTCTTTGTATGGCTCCAATCAAAAGATCAACATACATGCAAATACGTTCCTCTGTAACTGATAAAGAACTGATCTAAATGTAAAGGTCGTTGGATTCAGTTATAAATAGCCATGTCACTCCAAACCTGATTGTTTTACCTCTATGAATTGAAATAGATAATAAACCAAACACAGTGTTAATTGTTAATTATTTCACACAGCTCCTACAGGTGAACCCCTTGATTCTGCTAAATGACTTGGACTCTACAGTGGGCAGCTGTGTTTGCGCGGGGAACCGCTCCTCTGATCAGTGATGACCACCAGCCAGCGCGGGCCTCCAGTGATATGCGGTCTCTCCGAGCTCGGGTAGCCCCACCACACCACACCCTGGGGTGCAACAAATATCAGCATTGTAATTTCACGCCTGTGATTATTATCGCGAGCTCCGTCTCTGACTGGGAATCCTCCACCCATCCTCTTTAGTCCTCCCAGCTGAGATACTATTTAACAGCCACTCCTTTGGACCTGTGTACTCAGACACGCACGCCCTCCAACACACACAAATGCACGCACGCACAAACACACACAATATTTTAATGCCTGCCCTCCGTGGGCCCATTTTAGGCTTTTCCATTTCTTCTTCTCCCATCTTCTGTTAATTCACCACCATCTGCCTCAGCATCTGTTTGAAGAGCCCGGAAAAAAAAACTGTCCGCCTTGGAGGAGAAACTCCATGCTTTTTCTCGCTCTTGTCTTTTTTTTTTTAACTACTTTTTCTTTTTTTTTTCTCCCTCACCCTCTTGCCCATTTAAATGCCAGTGGCAGCATCCTCTTCTGTCTTTGTCTGGCCTTCTGCTCCACCCCCTCTCCTAACTGGCCCTGATTTAGCATAATCTCCAAAAACCTTGGTCCCTCCCCCTTAACTCTCTACAGACACCAACACTCTGCACTGTCGCATCATCCACAGAGAAAGTCATATCCGCTTTATATCGAAACACATTATTAATATCAAGACTCAACCAGAACATACAAAAATGACACTCTTTTGGGAAAAAAAAAAGAAATATGAAATGAAAAGATATCAGAAGCGGATACTGCGATAACAGCGGTTGTTTTCTGAGGATTTAAGGAAGATGCTACCTGTTCTCTCAACTCGTCAGCTCCACACCATTAATCCATCCATCCCTGCACTATATTTAGCTGCTTCCTTCCCCAGCCCCTTTTCTCCCCGTTCTTTCTTTCGACCTCCTGCCTGCCGTCCTATCTTCCCTCTCTCCTTTGAGGTTTTAAGCAACAATAGGACTGTCCACTCCACAGCCGGCCTGAGCCGCAGGATCCTTCCCCGCCAGAAGAGATTACAAGCATTCTTCCGCCGGGCCAAAGTTGTCGTGGAGACCAGTGATGCTGGGAGTTTTGTGGGGACACTTTTTTTGTGTCTATCCATTTAAGAAGCACTTTTCTCTTGGTTTGATCACGGCAGAGGCTGAATTAATTGTATGTAACGTCTTAAGCTTTAAACTTTAGCTTTAGGGCATTACATCAATATCAAATGGACAATACATTTTGGACAAGCCTGGAGGGGGTTGAGTATCTTGTACAATAAGTCAGAAAGAAGCAGGAATTCTATTTGTTTATTAAAAGTGCTTAGTTTCATATTTATTTCTAAGCTTAGGTTAGCTCTCTGGGGAAAATTAAGAAGATTGAAATCGTTGGAAAATGCGTCATGAAAATGAAAATGTATTTTCCTACTTTCTCTGTGACTGTAAACGCTTTGTTTGATGCCATCATTTCACAGAAACAACAATACTGGATCTTCATTTGTCTCTAACTAAAACACACATCCTCACCACCGTTTGTTTGTCCACCTCTCCCTTTCCGTCCCTTACCCTTTCAGCATCTTCTTGCTGTGCTTACATCTCAAGAGTGACATGAATCCTCTCATGATCTCAGACCCACTGGCACCAGAGGTGTTTGTTTAGCGGCTCTTACAGGCCGCATTATAGACCTTCCACACACACACACACACACACACTCCTAGCCTTGCCACAGGCGAGAGGCATTGGAGTCGTCTAATTAAATACAGGGCTGGACGTCCTCTGCTCCCTGCTTCCCCTCAGGCCAGCATGGATTGGACAGCTTTGTGCAATATGCTAAAACATATGGGGCAACGCTTGGGACCCCCCAAATAGACATGTGATATTTGACACTGCAGCCAGTTCAGATAATTATGATTATGATACAGTTTCTCCTCCTTCATCATATTCTGTCCGTGGGCAATGATGTTTTCCTCCCTCCCTCCCTCCCTCCCGCCTTCTCTCTCTCATTTTCCCATTCTCTGTGGGGAGCTTTTGTCTGATAAGTTGTCACATTAAGTGGTAACTTTTGGGTGATCGCTGGGCTTTTCTTTCTATCTCTTTATGGCCAGACCCTCTAATAGCTGTCCTCCGGCAGCACCCGAGGCAATCATGTTACAAATAAACAGGCTGACACAGTCATTTACTCAAATCGTCCCTACACTATTCACAAGCCTCCCCTGGTGATGATCCTTCGAACAACAATTATTTCAAGTGTCAAAGATCCAAGCCTTCGGGGCATAGACAAATGAACATTAAAAATCTATTACCAAACACTTTAAAACATATACGGTGTGTAGGTTTTCTTTATTCCCCTAATAATAATCAGACTTTCTGTAGCCAAACTTTGATGAATTAAAAAAAAAAGAATCAAGCAAGAATGACTTAATAGCGCTCAAGAAGAAACACAAGCTTTTGGAAATTCTTTTTTTTTCTTCTATATTTATGTTGACATAAAACACACCATAAGTCACTGTTGCTGCAGAGACCTCCGAGGTGATGGAGTTTGCCCATCGAGGCTCGCGTTTGAGTTTCATCTCCTTGTTTCCTTTTGTTTCACGTGACTAAGACCAGAGGGGTGGCCTCTGATTTGTTGTCACACTGAGCTGTTCTACATGACCTCTCATAACCTCATCTCATCTCTCCGAGGACTCCCAGGAACCTTCATCCGACCCTGCTGATGAGATGAAGATATTTCTACCTCGGCCAAGTGAAACCTCTGGGGGTGATAACGGTCTCTGAGTAATCTCAATAGTCAAGAGTTTGACAAGTTAAATTATTTGGAGGGAAATTTGGAGCAAATTCCAATAACTAAAATTGTCACCCCCCCCTTTTTTTTTTTTCTGCAGAGCTGCCCGGTTTGACCGCTTCCTGTTTTGCCTTCTTGTAAGTGAATTGTCTGGTTAAGATATATAAGCCTAATATAAAAGTATCGCTTGCAGTATCAATCTATTCCATGTGAATGCCCCTCATGATGGGCACAAAATCCATCCAGTGATAATGGCATCCATCTTCGCCTTTATATTGCATGTATTTGTTACCTTTGGCCCAGTAGCAATAAATCCAATCTAGTCTCCCGGACGTGGACGGCTGACCACTACGAACTGGTCAAGGAGAGTGGCCTCAGTTCATTTCACATCAACGCCCGTCATGATTACAGAGAGATTAAATGCCCCTCACCCTTGTTTGTAGCTTCCCTCATCCCATAAGCATACATATTTTGGATTTAATGTACAACCTGTAATTCTTTAAGATATTGTGCAGGGTTTCAAAATATTTAAGGCTATAAAATATGGAGCTGTTTTTATAACAAACACTTTTAGATTTTTTTTTTCAACAGTGTGAAATGCTATTAGAGGCTGACTATTTATGATAAATAGTCAGCCTGTGCCCCTCACTATGGGACAAAATCTTTTAGTACTGTATTAAAACATGTGCCGGATACGCGTTGACACATTTGTTTTCATTTAGTGTTGTGTCACCAACGTGTTTAAGGATTTAAAGAGACCCATTAGGATCAGAAGTAATAATAGAGAGATGTATTGAGATGGTTGCTACCTCACAGCTCGGTGCACACACTATTATTACAGGAGCCGCAAAAACTAATTTGTGCCGACCTCCGTCAAACTTTTAAATTAAACTTTAAATACTGCTGCTGGGATTGACCCTATTTTATTACGTATTTTATAACTTTTTTTTTTGTACATATTGTTTAATACGTGGCCTTGCAGGTTGCGCAAGAACCAGGGAGGAATTTATGTGAACGGCACTCGAGTCAAAGACAAATTTCCCCGTGGGGACACACAAGTATGGTAAAGTAAAAGTGAAGTGAATGAGTGCGGTATCATGACATTTGACAAGTATTGTTAGATGTTTTGAAATGTTGCTAAAAGTAATAAGATTCACTGTATATTTGATTAGACATGATTTTTGAGATATTTGTATAAAATCATAAACATATCCTTGTAACATGACACAACTAACCAAGGCCACTGTGAGAGTGTAGATGTCAGCATCATATATGCTGTATATTAATAAGTCAATAAAGCAATAGTTTTGATTTCACTGTGAAGTGAGTCTTTAATTATTATTATGTATCTGCTGATGTAAAACAGTGTCAGTCAAAAGACTGCAAGCACTACATAAAAAAGTTTTTGTTTTACACCAGATATATGAAGCTAGTTAATAAATAAATAATAATCATATTTTTTTTTTTTTTTTTTTAAACACCTGAACACAACTTATGAGCATTAAAGGCTCTCATCAGTAGTGATTTCAACCTATCACGACCGTCCCCCTGGGAGCTCTAAGTGGAGCAGATGGTAGACAAATAGCATCTAAGGAAAGAAAAATTAAGGGCTTTTACAGGATTTTCATCAATTACCTGGACTAATGTATCAATATAGGACGAATATAGAACCTGATTTGTAATGTTTTGACAGGACCATCAATATATCCATCAATATATTAATCATGGCAATGCTAGACATCAATCTTAGTTTTCGTCTTAAAAGGATGCCCCCCCCAACAACACCACACCTGACAGTGAAACTTTTAAGAGGCCCGGCGTTTACTCTGATGCATCTTACAATCATCTCTGTCTCAGGCCTCACGTTGGACCTCCAGTACATTCCATAATAGCAGGCAATGAGCGAGTCATTGTCCTGCATTAGCATGTTACGGTACAGGGACTTAAAGAGCCCGATTTCATCTCTGCCCCACATCATCTGATTGGATTGGCTCTGATGGGCTCTTGTGTTGGAAAGCTGGTAGCTGGGTTCATGAATGGTGATATGAGTATGTCATGGCTTCATAAAGCAGTAACACATGCGTTCTGGAGCCTGGAGAAAATGCTAAACTCAAACCTATTACGAAATAATCCCTCTGTTTAAAGCAGGAGGCATTTTAGCCAGGTTCTTTCTTACAGTCATCCGTCTCACATACACGTGACAGAACAGACACACTTCTATATAGGCAGCCTATGAACTCACATTTGACTCAGGCTAGGTGCCCATAACATGGGTTATAGTGCGTCACTACAATGATTAGCTGTGTTTTCATGACATATTTCGATGCACACGCTGAAGTATTGCATTATAAAAAGTTAATGGAAGTCCATGTGGTTTTTGCCTTTTTTAAAAATAAGACAAGTTAATGCAACTTAAAATGAATACACCTAAATACGTTTTGACATAGTGGATATATCAACCTGATCAGCTGTTACAGCTTAGACCGTTCTATCAAGTTACTGTTAGTTTTGACCTCCCCTGTCGTTCTATGGCAATATCCCATAATGTATTGTATCTTGCAAGGATCGGGGCAGCAGTGGAGCCAGAAGACTATACTGTAATAAAAAATACAATTACTGTACTGATGTAAATAAGAAAGAACCAAGAGGTCAAAATGAAGAGGTGAAGGGGACCCTACTACGTACACCACACAAACACAGTCATATATAAACATTTGAGTCCAAAAGTTATTTTTAGGCCTTTGCTTCCAACCGTTATGTTTCTACCGAGTCCTAATTAATATGTTAGGACTTCTGTAATTAAAATGCTCCTGGTGTAAATGCAATATTCAACAGTTCTCCTGACAGTGATATATTCTACATGGATTATCCTCAGTGGTTTTGACTTGCTAATTAATCAACATTATTTATGATGATAAAAGAGTTGGAGAAAAAAAACTTGCTGATGAACAGACTGCCTCAGCAATCATGATGTACTCTGTCAAGTAAACTTTAGAAATGTTTGTTATTCAGTGTAAGTACTCCAGTGCTGCTGTGGCCATCGGATGATGGCTGTATTTGTTTTATGTGAAGATAAAATATGGTGAATGTGTGCAGTTGTGCCGTCGGACTATATCTTTCTGGCAACCTTTTATTTGTGATGCTTTACTCTAATCATATATCACCCATCATAATTAAATACATTTAAAAAATCTGCGCTATAAGGCATATTAATTATTTCTACATGTGCAAATCGATATCAGGTGGATTTATACAGTTTTATACAAGTTAAAGCTTATGAAGACAAATTAAATTAAAATAAATGAATAAATAAATAAAATCCTAACCCGCTTGGGAAGCTTTTACACCTATTTTTAGACATCCATTGGGACTTACTTGTCATGGAGAATGAAAGTGCATCATTGATACTTAATACAGACTACATGTAATTCATAATATATGAAATACACCATATTTCATATGCATATAAGCCGATTACAGCTGTTGCAAATCACCATTACATTTGTTACAGTTACAGTTGCTGATAAACACGATGGTCTTGCAACTACATAGTTGTCGGTTATAATCAAGTGTTACTAAATGGTTGGTTATAAAAGAAACAAACAGATGAAACATAAAGGCTTTGGGTCCTTCATGTATCCCTGGATACTACATGTCCTTCTCCTTAAGTTCCAAATTACTCTCGTGAAGTCTCGTGATCTTTAATTATGCACAACAAGGGCTAATCTACAATTTTAAGTCGCTATCCATGAAATAAAGAAATATGCACACCCACTTCCCAAGGCTTCCAGGCTTAGCCCTGCCCACTGTGTTTTTCAGCAGTTTGTCTCTATTCATTTGCATTTTTACGCAAGGTTAGTCGTGAGGGACTTCTATTACTGCCGTGAATACATTAGGAAAACCATTAATCACGTTTGGTGTAATACAAAGTGAATCAGCGACACACCTGTCCGGCTCACCGGGGGCCATGTTACTTATCACTCACACCAGGCAGGACGGGGATGTGAACCGGGTGGGGGGCGACACACCCAGACCTGCCCTCTCCAACAAGATGGATACAGTTTAGTCTTTGTTGTTTCAAACTGTGTTACCAAAACTTTTTTCTGACATTTTTTAATTTATTTTCTGTGATATTTTTTTCCCCCCACTCTGGAGGTTAGTTTGTTTTGTGTTTATTATGCAAATTGTACATGACTGCATTATTCCTAATAAAATCCCTCCAATCACTCTAGAAAAAAACAAAATTAGTGCAATATTTTTTTCTTCTTCTCAAATCTGTGACATGAAACCGTTCTGTTGTTTCCCACCAGCTCCTTAATTAAACCTGTAGCTAAATATAGCCAAAGTGCTGCTGAAGCTATTACTGAACAACCAAAGCATCAATTACAGGTTCTTAAAATGCACTTAGACCAAAGAGGAGCTTTATTTCTAAACATCCCGAGAATAATGGTAAGACTTATCCGACCATCAAGGCAATAAGCAAATAAACAGACAGCATAATGTAATAGTTATGGTTCTGCTCCTGAAGTTGATGTTCCACCTACCTTTTCTGTTTTTGTGAAAGGAACATTAATCTGACGCACCAGTGGCGCTCTGTCTAATGTGAAAATGTAGAGCCTTTTTATTTATTTTTTTTCCTGCTTCTGCAAGGAAGAGGCTTCTATCACACTAATGATAATAAATGGCAACTAATGGGATGACCAAACATAACAAATGGAAAGTTTTAAAGGTATGGGGGCCACATTAAATCTGCACTGACATCTTCAAGTCAGAGCTGTGTCTGTGCTAAACAAGAAAAATTGATCGCGGTTATGAGTAAAGTTTTGGAATATCATTGTTCATAGTAATGTGAATAATATACTGTACATCCTGCAGTACAGTATTTTCTTGCATTTTCTAAAACCATGGAGCTCAGTAATGTGAGCATATCTTGAACATACGGGTGATCTTTAGACTGAGGTCAGCCTCTGAAGGCCGCTAAATAAACCCCAGCAGAAGTCATCTCCAAGTATGATTTGGAATATACGGCGTGAGACTCGATTAAATAATGTAACGTAATTAATTAGAGGTGTTGTAATTAATTATTCTCGATTAATCACATTTTAATCTCATAACAATATTTGCCCCAAAAAGCAATATTTTTTAATTTAAACGTTTTTTTAGTGGACAACTGAATCAAATAATAGGCACAGATATGAATATTGTAAACTCAAGCTCTTCTAATGCATTTAATTGCATTTTAAATTTAAAATAGTAGAAAAAGAAAGAAAATATCCCTGGCCAAAACTGATCAGCACCTAGTTTGGGCACGTCTTGTCCATACTTGGACCAGGGCTCCGGTGGTTTCTTTCTTTCTTTCTTTCTTTCTTTCTTTCTTTCTTTCTTTCTTTCTTTCTTTCTTTCTTTCTTTCTATCTATCTATCTATCTATCTATCTATCTATCTATCTATCTATCTATCTATCTATCTATCTATCTATCTGGTAGTTTGATTGAGTGAAATTTAGAGAACAGAACATAAAACTTATGTAATTAGTGAGACAATGTTCTGAATTACCTTTTCAATCCAGGTCTTACTTGTTTGTCAAATATTTAGTATCAAGTATTTTGTGGAGTACTCATTTAATCTAAAAGAAACAATACAAGATAAAAAGTGCACAGAGAAGCAGTATGTGCTGTATCTTCCAAAGTTTGACACTGAGAAGTATGCCTCATAGAATTTCAGGTCTCCGTGCATTTGGCATTGAATGGAACTGCATTCGTCTTAATGATTGTGCTCCTTGAACTGATTTTTGCTTCACAATAATCAATATCAAAGTCGCCCATGGCAGCAATGCCCAGGAAAGGGGGAGTAAATGTAGAGAGACATTCGTTCTTTGCGTCGGCCTTGTCAATGTAACAATGCTTTTAGAGTCTGGCCCTGAGCATCTAAACACACTCTCAATCACTCCTGAAATCCTAGTAGGCCACACTTGGCTGCTATTGTAACTTAGATACAGTCTCAATTTGTATGTTGTCTCTCGGTAGACATGGGAAAAATAAATGGATTGATCTCTCGTCCCACTCCAACAGTTCCACCACATCTGTTTTGAGACTGGATTTATATATATAAAAAATGTCACTTCTGACAAATAAACAGGTATGTTCACTACTTACGGATTACGTTATCATACACCTTGAACAGGGACATACTGATCACGATTTATTTGTCCCTCGATCCGATACTGACCTTTTAATATTCAGTACCGGCCAACCCGAGTTCCAATCCAATCTAAGTTTTTTCTTCTCTTCCATGTATTCTCCAGTTGCATGTATTAGATGCAACTGGATTAAGTTTAATAAATAGGCCTGTCAAAGTTAATGTAGTGTGGAAAGGGTAGCTCGTACCTTGGCTGGTCATCCAACGCCATAAACACTCTACCCTCTTTGGAAGTTTGGATGTATCGCGTTGACGCCGTCTCCGGGAAACTTTACTTTTAGACGCAGTGTTCAGTGTTTGTTGTTGTTTTGCCTTAGCCTGAATGGCTCGGCATATTCTGTGTTCTGTTAGTTTGTTTGTTTTGATTGCAAATCAAGTGGGAGTATAGAATAATGACTTCTTACTACCACATCATGAAATATCCAGATAATTTACGAATTTCTGTCTGGCTTATTTTTCTAGAGTGAAGTTCTTTCACACAACAGACAAAGTAAGTCGATTTTGTTTCCTCTTCTACTTCTATGACACAAGCCAATCATCATTAAAACAGAAGACGAAAAATACGTTTTGACACTACAGGGATGCGGTTTAGGTTTATGGCAGACCTCACATAAATAACTACAAAGGATTGGGCTCAGCTGAAGCCAAATACCAATGTGATGGTTTGTTTCTACATCTCACTGCGGAGACTAATCGAGAAACAACTCAACACTGGCGGAGGATCTCAAGTATGCGAAGCCAGTGATGCTCACACAGTGAAATTCTGATACATTTTATTTGCTTTATTATTATAACGAGCTCGTGGTCCAGTGAAGTGAGGGTGTGAGAAGCGTGCAGCCCTGTTTGGCCCCTCAGTGACCAGAGCGGAGGTGATAAATGACTACAACACTCATCCCTGTCAGTACAGAGAGGGGGGAGAAGTAGCCCTCCTACCATGAGCTACATCATCCTAACAACATTATTCTTTTCATGCGGCTTGTCGATAGAAGCCCTGTGTGATTGGCATGGGGATCCGCTCAGGTTAATTGGAAGCCTGAACTGTGTAACGGCACGGGAAGCTGAGCAGACATTGTCCCCCTTGTAATAACACAGGAGGCCTGTGTGTCTGTGTATCGATTACATCTTAGGTTCATGGCACCCGTATGGGAATGAAATATCAGAGGACAGGTTATGGATGTTGCCATCAATGGCACTGAAGGAGCGGAGATGGGCCACTTGTACCGAAGGGAAAAAGTCATAATGAAATGCTATAAAACACATTAAAATAGCCCCTCTAATAAACGTGGTACCCACCCAAAGCACCACTGATTGTTTTCTATGTAGAGCTCACATGTAAAGTTAATGGAACTGATTTATTAGCTGAGACATATGCACTTGTTTCGTATGTGACAGGTGCATTTGCCCTCATGTCCAAGCTCTGTGAGCACAGAAACACTCTGTGTGACCCCTAACTCTTTAGTCTCCTTTTGATCAAAGGCCCATAGCTTGCATTAGATGAGGGACACATGATACCCCATATAGGAGGAAACCTAACACACAGCTCCCTACTTGGAAGCATGTTATGAAATCCTATGGACCAGGCCACCCTGGTCAGCGGCGAGATTAACAACAGAGTGACTGACAGTGGTAATATGCAAGACGGGAGGGAGCTTCTTTTTTCTTCTTCTTCTTTTTACGATAAAGGACATATCATCTGTAATTTGTCCACAGCTTTGTTTCATTACTCCACCATAAAACAACTTGTCAAGTCTGTGCAGTGTTCACGTCTTACCAAAGTCGCATTCTTATTATCATCATCTCGATCATTCCACGTGGCACCTTGATGCATTATTTAGTGACCGACGATTTAAAGGGTTTGATGCCATAACTCAGAAATTTTGCTTATTAATTTAGAAATTAATTACAAACACAAAGTGACATTTTACAAGAAATGTTTAGCATAGCATGAATTATCGCTGCTGTAAATTGGATGCAAGCGACGGAGTGCAAAGCCTTGACTTGAGCTCTTTGTGATTAATAAAAGAAGCTTTCACTTCAGTTTTAAAGTCAGTCATGATGAACGATAGGAAGGGATGAAACAAAACTCCTCCTCCGGCTGAAGGACAAGCTATTTTAAGGAAGGATGTACATATAAAAGATGTATTAGATTAAGAGGAATCAGGGCTATCATTTATTGTATTTGTTGTTCCGTCAGACAGTTCAGTGACTAATAGCCAATGAAGGGCATAACTTAAGAGGGAGGTCACACATTTATTCAGTAGATTGCAATTTCTGCTTTTTAATATGCTAAACAAGTCAATGTATGTCAGTAAGTTTTCTTTTCTTTTGCTGATGATCACATTATTGTGTGACATTTTGTCATAGATGAAATGCCTGCATTAGCAACTGCACAGGCAGGCAATGACTTGGACACCCTCACTCTGTTCTGTGGAACACAAACAGGAGGTCCAGCTTCGTCTCCTGTGGAGCAGAGGATCTGGATTCTACATGAGTGACTGAGACACAGCATCCTCCATCCTGCCTCTCATAGCCCCCTCATAGAGCCCCACAAGGCCCACCACGTGGCTCTCAGCGCTGAGGTCCAGATTGTGCCACTGGGCTGGTACCGGACTGGAGGTGGCCGATGGAGCCCCAATCCATCTCCCGCAGGAGCCCGGTGACGGGAGCATCGGTTGCCCACTCCTCGGCTCTGAGCACAGTCACGAAGATGGATTGGTTGGCCAACTCACCAAAGGAGGCAAAGCATGCCGTTAAGAGCCTGTGCATCACTTGGCTGCTCATATGCAAAGTTTGATGAAAGAGGTTTTTCTGGGAGCGATGAATTAGGGCTCCACTGTGAAATTAGATTTCTGGTGAAAACCTTGCAAGGTTTACAAGTAGCATTGTTTCTTTACCACCGTCTAGCCCAGTGGTAATTATAGATTCAAGTGAAATTATGTTGGGAATTCAAGATGAATGTCAGAGTAGCTTCGTGGAGATTTTCCAAATGGTACTTGACACAGTAGAAATGAGTAACATGTAATACAAAGAACAGCGACCGCGATATAGGTGCTAACTTAATGTTACCAGCAGTGCACTATTAATTGTTTCAATTAATCAGGCGAAATAAGTAGCCAACCACCGTCCGTCTCTGTTGAGTCAGACTGCACATAATGCAGCTCATACTGTATGTAAGGGGAGACTGCATTAGAAGGCAAACACAAACAAGTGGAGAGGATATGAAATATTCCCATCTGATGAAATAAATCTTGTGGAAAAATTGTCTCATCTTCTGAGAGAGTCCAAATTGGTCGGCACTTTAACCTGATACACTAAGGATTCCGCCTCCTCCTCTCCGTGACCCAAACCTACATGAACACTGACAAATTTGACAAAGGGAATTTGCTCAAAAAACACAGCCTCTATTTGCTCAGCCAAGCGGCAAATATGTTGGATGATATGGTTTATTAGGCAATCCATTTCTCCACAATAGTGGGGCCATCTGCAAAGGTTAGCGTGCATAAGGTTCGTATGGCAAATTCTATCTAATCTGCCTTCGAAGGGCCGCCGCAGAAACCCAGTGGCAGATTTTTCATGTACGTACGATTTGGAATGCAAATAGAATAGCTGATGAAAGAGGTGACCTTCTAAGTGCAGAGCAGCAAGGGCTTTGTGGAATATGCAGAGGCAGAATAGAATAGAGAAGAATGAGTTACTGCCACTGCCACCTCAGCTGCATTGTAATATACGACTGTGGCTCAGATACAAGTGAACCTGGCCTCAAGAACATCTAGGTTAATCTCTGAGGATGGCACATCATGTACTCAGTGCACAAAAAAACATAAAAAATAGCTGGCTCGCAGAATTATATGCCTTTATGCATTCCATAAGGCATCCAATGTCAAACAAAATACCTCAAAAATCATGTATTTCACACTATGTGGGATAGAGTATTAGCCTATATATTAAAATTTTCAATCGCTTTTACATAGCTTAAGTCACAGAAAATATTGCACGGACTTCTCACTTGATTTATTGTTTTACTTTTGAGACAAAGTTGACTGACATTAAGTTAGATTTATGTCCTCGCAGCACATTTTGCGTAATAAATCGCAGCATGTAAGGAACATTAAGTGGCCAATCCAGTTGATGGATGCTCGAACATGCTCAAAATCTAACTCAGAATGAAAGTTGTAACAAGATATTCCAAGATATAAAGGTGAGACTATATGTCAATAGTGTAGTGTAGGGACTCCTTTGTCACAGATAGTGCAAAGCTTGAACACATAGACAAATGGCTGAGGTGTACCATGGTCATTCAGCCGTGCATGTCTCATCTGTAGCCAGCTTTGGCAGAGTAGTCATCTTCATTCCCTTTGTCCTTACTGCAGTAGGTAATCTATCAGCCTCCAGACGTGCTGGAGAGTCCGGCTGGCCTACTCGCTCTCCCATTTGAATTGAGAACCCAGTTTCTGTTATACCCATGGTCCCAGTTAGACCAAGTTGCAATTGAGAGTGAGTGAGCTGTCCTTGATTCATATTACTGTCCCGGTATGATTGAGCTTCTTTGGTATCGCCGGAGAATGGAAGGAAAATTGAGCACTTGACTTTGCAGGGCTGAAATCCCACTACTGCATGTATGCATTTTCTCAGGGATTTTCATGGGACACGCTTGAGGAGCGTTCTTTATGTTGTGTTCAACGAGACAGAAAAGTGTTTAGGGTTTCATTTGGAAGTTAGCATAACCACTTTTTGTTTTCAGTAGGCAGGAAAACCGACTTTATTTAAAGCATTAGGCTTGCATTACTCCAAATGTTAGTCACAAGAGTTGAGGAGTGATAGGGAATATGTAAAGGCATTGTGTATTTAGAAAACAGAGTGTGAATAACTGTATTTAGGTATGGATAAATCAGACTACAGATACGTTCGTCCAATGAATACATCACTCAGAGAAACTCCTTTTTTTAAATCTGAATCACAAATTCCTAACATTTTAAACAATGCTCCAAAGTGTTTCTTAACAATCTGTCGACATGACGCAAAGCCAATGGATTTCTGGGCAGGAAATGAATGTATTAATTTATATTCATAGTGGGCAAAGGAGGCTGCAATATTACCATCAAATGCAACGTCTCCTCGCTGCAAAAAAAGATGATTCCCACGTCCAAACTTTTAACTTCAAGAAACGTCTCAAGGTAAAATGAAAGGCTTGCTAGTTGCTCACCTAGCAAGCCACAAAAGAAGAAATACCTTAAAATGGGTTTCTTAAATAAAAAGGTTGTATGTAGATGATAGAAAATGTTTTGGGGGCTGAAATCTATTAATCACATGGATTATCAGTGTAAATGTTTCACGTGCACATTGACTGTTATGTGGCAAGAGAACAATAACACAAATGCAAATATCTGTCAGTTGTCTCCTGGAGTTAAAAAAGTTATCTATTGCAGCATATATTGTGGCCCCAATGCTGTGCAAGCCAAGACAGTGTCTTTCTCTTGATGATTAAATCAATAGAGATTTGACACAGACTTGTGGGAACATGCCTGTCTTATTTCAGCCGGTCCCTCCTCGTGTGGTCGGATTCATCACCTGACTGGTCTCTGTCACCTGATGGAGATGGGCCTTTTGCCGAGACAGAGGGAGCCGATTATGATGCATGTCGATCGTTCCAGAAAATATTGACATGGAAACCGTGAGAGAACAACCCCCAGGCTCGTAGCCCCCTTTTCATACTGGCTGCTTCACTGGCCGGCTAAGCATCACGCAGACGTGCACACACAGAACACCTACAGAAATATACACAGGCTTACACCGTGGGCACACAAACATGTAACCCAATGGATGGTGTCTCGTCTGCTTGTCAAAATAAAGCCGGGTGCATTTGCTATCTCTGGTGTGTGTGTGTGTGTGTGTAGGAGGCTGATTGTTCATTTATGTTTATTTACTTAGAGGGAGGAGGAAGAGGCCATTTCCCCTGACGTACTGCGCTAATACTGTCTCTTAACCACCTTGCTGTCTCTCTTTTATCTCCACAGAATCACACTCCTTCTGCACCTGTCCCTGGAAAGAGGGTTAATGATGAAACACAAACACGGTTTGCTGTGAGAGAGAAAAAGCAAAGGGGCTCTGTCAGGGCTGTGAAGACAGTGGAGAAACACTGGGGGAGTGAGAATGAAAAGAGGGGACGGAGGCTATGTGGAGGAAAGGAAGGGGGGGTGTGTGGGGGGTGCTAATGATAGGTGTGTCTGTAAATTCTTCATCCTGCATAGACTGCTAGGGAAACTGCTTGGCAGGGCACTCAACCATGACTTTACAACTAATCCTGTTTGTAAGTTATTATTTATCTTCGGCAAAGTTTGTCAAACTCAGGCTTTGATTTCTCCCCCCGAGTTCCCTCTCGTGGCCCGCTCCTGCACATGCTCCCCACATAATTTATGACTGCCTCTGGTCCTGATGACAGATTATTAAAAGTAGAATTAGTTTTTTGCTGGGGATTTTTCCTGTGGGAATTGGGAAGGCAGGGCTCTCAGAGGAAGGTCTCTGACGAGGTCTCCATTACTAATAGAGGCAGATTTTTTTTTTCTTTCCCTGTATGATGGCGTAGTGAGAAGACTAATGATTTGAATTTACTGTGGCAGCCGTCACGTGGTGTGGAAGCCAGCATCAGAGGAGAGGAGAGGTTAAGTTCTTCCCTGTGGAGAGGTTTATTGGATTGTTTAGCACCAGAAGGATAATGTTTTTGTCATAGAGTGCTGGTGCTTCTGCTGTTAGACTGGAGGGAGTCCGTGGAGCAAATTCGCCATTTGTGCGTGTGCGTGTGTGTATGTGTGAACCCACAAATATGACGAGATCAAAGAAAAGAAAGAGAGATACATTGCTTTTTGAGTTTAGGGACCAAAGAGGAGTGAACGGGGAGAAGCTCATAATCGTCAAAGAAAATGTCCATAGTCATTATGTGTGGACAGAATTCAGATATTCACTTTGACTGCATCCAACAAACTGATACAAACACCACTTTGTTCTCTTTCTCTGAAGTTGCTGCCAACTCTCTGATCCTCCCCTATCAGCAACTCTTCTGCACCAACTCCACACTTTCCCTCTATCTCTGCTGACACACAAAGAGGATGTAGGCTTTTCCTTTTCCCCTGTTCACCTGATGGCCGTTTGGAGCCTGTTCCCCCAGCGTGTGTCTGCAGCCTGGGAAGCAGAGGGGAGTCTCAGCACAGCTGAGAGGCTCGGCTTAATCTTATGCATCATTAAGCACTCAGCGGCATGCCGCAGCTCCTCATATACATCATCCACGCTTAATAAACATAATGATGACATAAGATGTAATTCCAGATGAATTTTCATTTTATAGGGAAATGGAGAATTCCTGTAGAAAGGAGGGGAAAAAGAAAAGAGGAACGAAAGAGGGAGAGAAAAAGTAAATTATCTGGGAAGTACAGAATAAATGATGTTTTTGCTCCACAAGATGGATTGTGGGGTTCTGAGGGCAGTTGAAGTGGGAGAGGAGTGTTGGAGTAAAGGGGGGTGAGAAAGGTGAGGGGGCAGAGGGCTGCAGTGGTGGTGGCCTAAGAGTGAAGGGGTGGCATGAGGGACAAGGGGTTGTAGGGGAGGGGTAGGGGAGAAAAATGTTGGCCATTCCAACTGTTTTAATCGCAGGGCTTGATGGACAGGCTGAGAGGACCTGAGGTGCGGCCATCCATCATATGCAGGCTAGAATGGTGGAGCGAGGAGTAGAGTTTCATAGGGGGCTTTCGGGCTGTGGGGGGAAATGGGATTCTGATGAAAGTGTGAGAGAAAGGCGGCGGTACACAGTAAAGGCCAATGAGGGCAAGAGGACCGAAGATTAGCGCCGTGCTTTTGCAGCATGTTGGGAGAAGGCGAGGGGGAAGGATTTTAATAGCACCGCCGCCACGTGACAGCACCGCTATCCGTGTTTTCATGTTCGTTTGGCTCCTGATCCGAGAGCCAATGAAATGCATTCCAAACCTCATTCACATTTTCAGAAATTTATGTGTCAGTCTGAACGTAACCGCTCCCCCTCTCAGTACGCACACATGCACTCTTCCTGAACTCAGCCCCTCATCCAGACATTTACTCCTGCAGACAACATGGCCCAGACAGCCATCCAACAAACTAACCAGGCAACCAGGCTGGAAGAAAAAACAACTCAGGAGGGAGGAGAAGATGAATAGTGAAGTATGATTTGAAAATTATCATGGCTCATACATTCCAATGAGTATATAGCATATAACCTTTCCATCTTATCGCTGACTTCTGGCACAGGTGAGACAGAATGTTTGAAAGCGAGGCTACAAATCACACTATAATTGTGACTATTGAGGGGGTAGAAACAAGTAGAAACAAGATTTACTATTAAATACGTGATTTTGCCTTCCTCTTTTTTCTTTTTTTTCTTCCCCGCAACCATTTGGAAATTAGGAACTATTTAGTTAGTGCCAGCAAAGTCAGTTTTGTTGCGGAAAAGCAGCATCCCATGCATGCTTCCAGCTGGACCCTATCCCAGACTGCCATGCCTGGTTAATGTGGCCATTCTGTGCTGCCAGAATTAGAATTCATGGTTTATATTAAACAAACAAACAAGAAAACAATGGCACAAATTGACCTTGTATGAACTGAACCTAGCATAACAGATTCTCTGAAATGTAACAAATTTTAACCGATTATTGCTCTTCCTATAATACGCCTATTTAGTTTAAAATGTGCACATAAATAGGATTGCAGATATACTAGAGGTCTGTGGATCTAGCAGTGGAGCCCTGACTGATACAGTTGGGGATATTAATGGAGCCTCCCACCTCTCCTCTGGTGGCCTGTGCTGCACAAAGGCATTTCTGGATTCAAACCTCAGCATGTTCACAGCCAGTGGAGCATGCCCAGCTGTATGCCAAGGTTAGATGGGTGCCAAGGGTGCCACTAAATGGAAGCCTCATCCCCCTGCTCTATCCTCTCATCTCTCTCAGCACAGCATCCTGCAACGTAACACAAAACCTTAAAAAACAAAACGCAAAGGACAGAATGCATCGATTCTGCGTATTATCACTTACTAACTCACACCACTCGTGCTATTGAAAGATTAATAATGTGCACATCAGTGGCTAGCCTTGGCAACAGCAGATGCCCACTTCATCTGTCACTTTCTCTGTCTCGTGGTTCATATACGCTTCTCCCTCCCATTGTCTGTGTGAATATAACTCACAGATAATGTCTTCATCAGTGATGTACTCACACTGCTCTGTTTGCGTTGACTTACAGGCCACACTCCCTCTCTCCCACACACAAGCAGTCCCGGTCCGCTCCTGGCACCAAACGCAGATTACATCTTGTTTCACAAACTACTAAAAGTGTCAGATGCTGTCTGCCTTTGCTTTTATATAGTGTTATTAATGGCAGCGAGCACCCAGCGCCCCAGTCTTTGTGTATGTGTGCTTGTGTCTAATTAAAGGATCCCTGCTTACAGAAGCAGAGAATGGCTTTGCAAGATAGGAAATAATAATTGCAAATATTATCATTATTATTTTCACGGCTTATAGAGAAGTGACATGAGATCAGAAGACCGTATTTGAACTGTGGATTGTGAACTTGCTCAGTGATTGTGATAAAACCACAAGGGCCAGTCATAACTGTTATATAACCTCTGACCAAAGCCTTATAATCTTTCATTTGAAGAAGGAGGAGGAGGAGGAAGATGATTTTCATTGTGGTCATTTGTACATATATGCAACCTTTCCTAATCTGATTCAACCTCTCCTTTGTTTTAACATTTATTTGTTTATATGTCATTAGACATGACATATGGGACAGTTTGCTGCCCACAGATTAATTCTGGCCTTACCCATTCTAGCTTAGCCAAGCTGTGTGATCATATACACTTTTATATTGAATTATTCTTGACCAGGGTCTGGGACCTTGGGCCCATTGTATAGCTGAGCCTTTTCTCAGACAGCTGTGGCTTGGCTGGCTTTCAGCTCCCCCTGTCTTAACCTGAAGAATTATGTGCTCAGATAATTAGCTCTTATAGGTACACTCTCCATTTCTCCACTCCACTGGGCACATCATCTTCCTCGCCTCTTTATTGTTTGGTTTGCTTTGTCAGATCGATGTCTTGCTACTGCGTAACCAGCACTCATATCTCAGGCTGCATAAATCACAACAAGGTTTCTGTCGCTCGGGAGAGTGGTGTGGCTTTGCTGCACACATGCACACTCCCAAACACACACACACACATGCGCGCACACACATAAACAAGTGGGTGGGCCACTTTATGCTTCACATCCAACAAACTCTCCTCACCTTTTTCCTTGTTACTCCTTCTCCCTTTCTCTCCTCTCCTTCTTTCCAGCCTGCATCTCCGCTGCCGCTGAGCGACCACTGAAGAGGAACCCATCAGATTATCCTCCACCCAGTAGCAATGGGTAGAGTGGGTGCTGCACGGAGGGTAGGGTAGGGTAGGGGTCTGTATTACGGCTTATGATTGCAGCACCACCCTTGCAATGAATTTGAAAAATGCAAATGGCTCTCTCCATGTAAAAGTTGACATTGTCTCCTGTGATAAATTTTCTGCTGAGGTAAGAGACAATTTAGATGCGAATTATAAGCAGGCTCTTTGTCACTCCTCGCTCCCATTTACATCCTTAATTAGCTAATTCCCTCCCGTTTTCATTAGAGGGTGAGAAAGAAAGACAGACAGCAAAAAAAGACGCAAAGACGGTGACAGAGACAGAGAAAACATCTAGTCCTGAGCTCACGTTACACAAAAGCCAGCTTTCAAATATAAATTCTCACACATCTATCCCACTTCACACAAAGGTACATAAGCCTTGATTATGGTGCAGGAAATGAGCCAGAAACCCCATCCCATGTGTTAGGACCTCGGGGTTGATCAGCATCCCTGGGTCTGTGCCTCTGTTAATGTCATCTTTAACAGCAAACTAAACAATGGCGCTTTGTAGACATTAGGTATGCCTGCTAAAGTACTCATTTACGAAGCTCCTCTGCTTTGAATGACAGGCCTAAACACGCCATTCTATTAGGAAGCTTACTGAATAGAGCAATGTTCAGTCATTCGTGTCCCTTCCAAGTGCACGGCTTGTCTGCGAGACCCCACAAAGAAAATGCTCAACGCGAGGTCATATATTACAGTCTACAATAAGTGCTTGGTCTCCATGACGGTGAAGGGTCGCTCAAAGCATGACATCAAAGTCCAGATTGGCACACATGCTACAGCCGCTAATGATGCAGACCGAAGCGTGGCGTGAATATTCATGTGAAGACCAAAGGACGATGATGTCCTGATTTCATGGCGCAGCGTAGGCCTTGCCGTCTGATTTTGTCCAGCTATCTTTAATGTATACATTTGAACAGTGGGGACTAATAGAGCATGTGGCAGCTTTACAATGCAAGGGATCTGTGGGTGGCCAATTCACTCTGCCAGCTGACTGTTTCTAAATATGGTGTGCCAAACACAGAGCGGTTTGGTGCTTACAGCGTAAATTGCATTTAGTTCAGTTGCAGATATCAGGATTTTATGATACTGAAAAATGACTGACTGTCAAAAAGAGAAAGAAGAAAGTGTGAAAGCAGCTTATTACGACACATAATTACCGCTCTTTGTGATTCGTTGCTGCAGTAATTATTACGGGCGGAAATAGAAAGTGAGGTGTATACTTAGGATGGATTAACAATACATCAGACTTTAGAGTGAGATCACCTTTTACTTCCCATTCAAGCTAAAAGCCAGCTTTGATCATTCTATAGCTTTAACCACACGTTTATTTTTATAAACAAGCTAAAAATTAGTTTTTAATCCAAACTCTGATAATTCCCAACACAAAACTGAGCTGTTATTGTACCTCAGTCTCATCAGCAGAACGTCACTGTGTTGTATTTTCTGCCACCATCATGGGCACCAATTGGGGAAATGCTCGTGTGACTTGTATTCTGATTGTTCAATGCATGGCTCACAGTGAAGGCACATGCCCTGACAGAACTGAGAGTCTCAATATGTTGCCAAATCTCAGCAAAGAGTTAAGGTGTCAGAAGGAAAGAGAGATCCCACTGTTGGGATTAACCAATGGCTAACCCAAGGATAGATCAATTAGACAGATCAGTGCGAACACAATTTTAATCCAAATTATAGTTAATCGTATACCATTTTAGCCATAGAAGAGTTGCATTGATAGTTGGAACCAAAAACATCACATCCCTTGGAGTTTGGTGCATTACACTTTTTTATCAAATGAGTATGCAAATCAAATGCCACGGCAGAAATTAAATACATTTTTGGATAATAAATAGTATCTCCATTGGCTTTTTTTCCCACATTCCTTCTGATTGTGTCCCCGGTTCTTTCAAAATGCCAAAGCTGGAGAAGAAAATGTTGCCGTCTGAGGCAGATTCAGGTCCCTAACTTGCCATTTTTTTTTTTTTTTTTTTGTCAGAGGTCATTAGTTTTGTCTGGAATGTGCTGTCTCCCCCCCGTAACCTGCTAAATGAAAAACAAACTGTTTGCTATTTACTGTACACACAACTGATCAGTGGAACAATGACACAATTGACCACCCACTTGACCTGGCCTCATAGCTGCAGCAAATCAGATGGGTCTATTTTGTTTTTAGACTCATATGTAAGTGGTTTATGAATGTGGTTTTCAGTCTAATAGGGCTGCGGGTGCTTGTGGGGAAAGACTTTGTTTGTGCTGGTGGTTCATTGTGTAGTGTTACTAATTGATTCGGATGACCAGCACATCAAAATAATTAATCTGATTCATTGTCTCAGATAGCTTGTTTCCCATGTTACTCGCGACATATTTCTGATGCCATAGCTCGAGACTGACGGCATTCTCCCCCTTTTTGTTCCGTTGTTTTCTGTAAATATTATTTTGTTTGTGTGGCGGGACTCACTTTTTCTTTTCTGCAGGACAAAACCCACACACACACTTTCACACTGTGTCACACCGTCATTACCAACATCAATCATGTACAATACTTTGAGACATACTGCTGTAATGTGCCATTTTAAATGCAAAGTCTGAGGCGTGCACCGCTGCTGGCCACTCATGGTGCAGGTATGTGTTTTTCAGGCGCTGTAAAATGTGCGTGAGCGGAGGGAAGTATGGAAGTCACGAGAGAAAGAATGCATTGTCTGTCTTTTGCCGTCATTAGGCGACGTCTGGAGGATGATGTGGAAGCAGTATGGGGTCTGAGGGAAGTATTTATGACCCTGTAGGAAACTCATTGGGCTGCAGTGATCGCAGGGAGATAATGGGAGGGAATGGGATGCAGCGAGGTGTTCTGAAGGCAGCAACCAGACAAGGGAACAGCCGGGATAAATCAATGTTGGTCATCCACTCTCACCACCCCCTCGCCTCCCACCCTGATTCATTCACACATTGCATTATTAATACCCGTTCAAGAATTTGGAATAAAATTTGAAGTCACAAGAAAAAGGCAAAGCAAATTTTATGTAAAGCTGACTAAATCAAAAGGTTTTACTTGAACAGTTTGATGTAAAATGGCAGCATAATAAAGCATAATATTGTTAATTTGATTGAATTCTGACACCGCCGCATGAATGACTTCTCTGGTGACATTGGGAGGCATACAAACAAGACTTCACCTCATTAAACAGGAACAAACTGAGGGGAAATTACACTTAGTTATGGAAATAGATTTTAAGCATGCAAAGCATTACTTGACGCTGACTTTAAGCTGAAATATGAAAAACATCCATGTCGTTGCCTCCGTGGCTGCGACAGGGCCGGGGATCAAGGTGCAATATAACCTCTGATGATCAAAAGAGACAACTCATTATAGAAGTATATTGACCTTAAAGACGGCTTAATTTAATAAAAGCACTAGCTCCAAAGGTAGGAGGGCGTCTACAGTAGCTCACGCACAATGCACACATCATATTACAAGTGCAGCTAAAACAGATAGATGAACTGCTGCTGTGACTTTAAAGTGCTACAATTTTACCGAAAACCGTCAGTATTGGCTATCAGAAAGAAAACTGAAATAGATTGTGGTCAGTTGGTTAAACAAACTGTACTGTACAACTAAGATCTATTAGAAATTGTGTGAATTGAATTGAATTGACTGAATCGTGTTGTACAAGGTCAACTTTAGACATGGATTACAGAAATATGCAAATTTACGGAAAAATGGGGGAAAAAAAAGATTCCGAAAATTAAAAAAATGAACAATTAAGCAATTAAACATGCCCTCTTTCATGTTTTTAAACCTAAAGCTGTGGTGCAGGACTATTACATTGCAGTGAACATCCGTTATACTAAAGCCCTTGCCGAGCAAGTTCACATAATGCTAATTAAGTTGATCAGTAACAGGTAAATCTGGACTCCGTGTCAATCTCTGCAGCATTCCTGTGCAGGTGTACTGGTAGTGATGTGTTTAGTGGTGGTCTAGGATACAAAAGTCAGGAGTACGGTGGATGTCAGACATAAAAATCAAGATCCTGATAAAAAAAATAAACCTGGTGTTCAGAGGAAGGATTACTCTAGTTAGCTAATAGTACACAACACTACTTACTGCGGAAAGTGCTAGGCGATCATGTAGTTACAAAACTACATTATTTAAGTAGATTAAATGCAAACCCAGCACAGCGTTCTCTAAATATTTTACAAATACCAGTATATGTCAAAGAGCAGGCGGCATCTGTGTCTGCCCTCAAAAAGGTAATCCGTGATAGCGAGCTAGCTAGCCTGAGCCATGGACAGTCCTTATATGTCCCGCCGTATTCTGTGACCCATCAGAGGAGAGTTCAGCTGCATACAAAATGACTCTCGCTTGCAGAAGGGGGAAGACATAACTCTTGCTGCATGATAGGTGTTTCTAGATGACATTACCAAGTCCTTTCTTTGATAATGCATTATTTGCAAATGCCTCGTGTCGTTAGAAAGTTGCAAACCAAATACGTTTCTTTATTGAGTTTCTACAGGCTAACAGCAGATTTTTCTAATGCTGCTAAACGTCTGTTTCAATGTTTGCATTAAATAGCAATTTTCAGTTATAAGGAATTAAGGAACATAATGAATGACTTTCTATTTTAATTGTGAGTATTTGTACATATCAGATTTACATGGTGACTAATACTAAGATGAATTTATTCCTTTAAAACATGACTCTGTCCTTCAACTTGCTTTTGTTTTTCAAGGTACTTAAAGGTGACATTGAACAGGACGGGTGTTTATCCGTCGTCTACGAACTAATCTGTTTGCATTACCGCTCGTATTCCAATGGCCCCATTATGTATTAGAAAAGCAATTAACAGTTCATTAAACTTCGAAGGTGTTAATACAAGTCATAAGACTAAGCCATCTGTCGGATCCTCTCCCAAGCCTGACTTTGATGCCATCCACTAAACAACGCTTCTAACCAATTAAGGTTAGACTCGGTAATTTAAATTTGAAAATGGGACATCTTCTGCTGGTTGTCTAATAATAGGGATACATATGGTGAAGGTTTGGAGAGCGATAATGAGAGAAATGGCCTCCTTAATTTGTCTGATAAATATTAGGGAGTGAAGCAGATTGAGGCCCGAGGACATATGTCTACGTTCAACCTCCATGCTATGTTTCAGGTAAGACAGGAGGAGGAAAAATACTGCATCGGGAACACTGTACATTTGTGCTATAGCATCCCCAGCTTAATATATTAAAAAGCCAGACACTGTATGAACAATGAGGGAGCCACCTTGCTATTTGTCGACTAGATAAATGTAGCGCTTTGTCTCATCTGTGAGCACGACAAATGAACAGGGTGAACATGATTCAATTCATCATGTTTCTTGAGGATTTTGTGAGATTTGCTCTCATTAGTGGCTCATCTGTCAGGGAGACACTCTGATCCTGGCGAGGGGAAGAAAAAAAAACTGCCTCTCCTCACTTAATTGGGAGCCACACACGCAGTGAAAGAGACACAGCAGCTATGTCAACCTTTTACATCCCAAATTTATCTTCCAAAATCAATCCGTCAACATCCTAATTGGCCCTCACGTTATGATTGCTGTGCTGGCTCACTCTCTGAGGATCTAAAACTAAATGGAGTCATAAGCTCAACAGATAAAATGTTGAAATATGCGATGCTTAGCCATCATCTGTTTATATAAATCTTAAACTGAAAGATAGAGATTAGATGAATGTGTCTGGTGATGTTATAGGAGGAGGAGACATCTTTAAACCTTTCAGAGTTTATCAAACGAGCACTGAGCTTCTACAGTGCAGGAAATCTGAATTATTATCACATTATTAGTCACCTGGACAGTTTGCCAACCGTTACATATTCTCAAGAGATAAGGGAGGATCTCTTTGACATCAAATGAAAGTATAACAGGTAGCTTTCAACATAGCCTGAATTAGTATTGACATATTATTCAAGGTGCTGGCAAAAAAATGGCTCTCATTAGTCTGCTGTGAGGCGGTAATGGCAGATCACCTCCTAGGGTCACAGGATTGACTGTTGGCTGTGCTCCCCCTCAGCAGATATCTGAGAGCTTTTTATTGGCTTCCCTTCCAAACACCCTCCTACTAATGCTGCCCGATGGCCTGGTTAACCTTGGTGACGGCTCTGAAACTGGAAAGGTTTCGCACAAAGTTCAGTCAATCATTAGTAGTGCAGAGGAGTTCAATTCTGCATGCTCTGAAGTTTTATTGATATTTGACTGTGGATTAATGAGGAGGTTTTTGTGGAAGCCTGGAATTCTTCTTCTTCACAGAATAAATTTAAAATGTTCTACATTTGTAGCACGGGCAGCGGGAGAGGCACTGAATGTGCTGTCTTGTAGAGAATCCGCCGCAGAGAGAAAAGTTTCTTTCTCCTACTTAATGAACAGGTGTCTACATAACACAGCCCACCCCACAGATGGCAGCATAATTAGCAGTCATTATGGTGGTCTTGGAGAAGGCCGGGATCTGTGCGGCCGCACAGAGCGCCTAACCTCTTCACCCCCTGACAGGGCCCACAGGGGGCCGCTGACACGTGTTGTTCTCCAGAAGAAGCCAAAGGTGGAGTTCCCTTTTTACCAAGTGTCATCCTGATGTGCTGGAAACTCTGAGACATGTGTTAAAGGATCAGAGTGTCAAGGGCCTCTCTCTGTTCACCGTGCCAAGGGAACAATGAGCAGAAAAGTCCATTTGCTTGAACAGAGGGTATTTGTTTTGTTTGGAGGGCTGCTTTATGGAAAGGTTGTAGAAAACGAAGTTACTTCATTTACAATGACTTAAGGTTTACTTGCGTATTGTTACGACGTTGTAGCGTTAAGAAAAACATTCAGTCTTTAAAGTCAAGCCACTGTAATATTCCTGCTTAAAATTATTCCACGTTACCTACACTGCAGCTGTGTATCCTGAGAAGCAGACATATGCTTGTGCAACCTCCGACTAATCTGACCTTTAAAACAACACAGCCTCCTCCTGCTGTACTGAAGGTGGCCGCGGACGTGGTTTGCGGGGTCATTCCCTGTTCATGTCACCGTTCATGCCCGACTACCCATCCGTTGTTGGGCCACCGGTGGGGGTGAGCAGAGGCTGTTGTTATGGGGGTTGGGGGTGGTTGCCAATAGGCTTGTAATTTCCCCTCACTTAGAAATGAATTCCATCTAATCTCATTCCACCATGTCAAATAGTAGCGCGACACGCTGTTTTATACTGTAACATTTGGTTATACCGAAGCAGCTGAGTGACTCTCGCTCCAGCCCGACACCCTCTGGATATTAAAAGTCTGTATAAGATTTCATTGAGATCGGATGTGGGTTAAACACAGCGCAGTCGTGTGCCCCTGATAAATACTTTCAACAAGTTTGCAGCCTTACATTACTTATCTAGTAAACTTGGCTGATCCCGTGGCCACCATTTATTATGATCTCACCACATTAACAATCATCACTGAACTTAGAGAGGAAGAAACGACCTCTGGCTGTTTTTGACAGATTGGCAAATTGGGTGGCGGCATCACTTCACTGTCTGTCTTGCAGCACAATGAACGTGTATATAATTTAGTCGAGCAATGTATTAAATTAGGTCATTTATATCTGTAAATGTAAATAAAGTAAAGCATATAAAGCAAATCCCCACGACCCCTCACAGGACAAGCGGTTACACAAGACAAATGAATGAATATAAAGTAAATAAATCATTAAATTATAACATTATTAGAAGTTATTTGTCTCTCATTTCTTTTTCATCCTCTGGAGAACGAAGTAGATGCCGGACTGAGTTAAGATTCTGAGGTTGTTTGCAGTAATAATTTATTCCTTTAAAGTCATAATCAGGCAGCATCAGAGGAATGTAAGAAGTTCAGCTCCATTGCTACCCTCCCATCAGCGAGTCATTATTACAATATTGCTGCTCTTAAGTAGCTCACTGACTGGCTGGCCAGCTTTGGAATACACACTAAACCGCTTGCAAAGCCTGCATAAAATGGTCAACTGGCTCATTGCTTTCAGTGATAAAATGAAGAAACCCACAACAAGGAGAACAATGACACCTGCTAACACAAAGTTGTTTGTTAACACAAACCTGATTTTAGATTGAAAATCTAGTTATTCTGACCCGATAACAGCCAGTATGATGCAGGTCATTAGACTAGACCAGGGGTGCCCACACTTTTTGGGCTTGTGAGCTACTTTTGCAATGACCAAGTCAAAGTGATCTACCTGTATATATATATATAGTCATATTAACAGCCATATTAATATTCATATTAATTGTTGTTACAGCGTTAAAGATGAATGTTTGTCTTGCTGTTTGTTTTGGAGTTGCAACGAATAAATGTTTTACACCAGGGGTGCCCACACTTTTTTGGCTTGCAAGCTACTTTTACAATAGTATAAGAGTATCTATCTATCTATCTATCTACATTAATTGTCATATTAATTGTTGCTACAGTGTTAAAAGCTCTATCCATCTTTGTTTTTATTTTTATCAAGAAAAATTGGTACACTGCACCTTTAGAAAAATAGCGCTGTGTCTTTAAGAACGGTAGTCTTGAGTTGTCGTTGAAGTTGGGCGTTGCTGTGGATGTGTACCGTTAAATTGAGGGCATGTTGCAAATATAAAGTAAAAATAAAAGATGAACGTTTGTCTTGGTGTTTGTTTTTGAGTTGCAACAGATAAATGTTTTAGACTGACATCTAAAAAAAAAAAATTTCATTGGCACGCGATCAACCCTATCTTCAAGATCTACCGGTCGATCGCGTTCGACGTAATGGGCACCCCTGGACTAGACCATAGGGTTCTATATACATAAACATCTATATACATCATCTATATACAGAAAATTACAAAATAAAATTCACCGACAGAAATAATTTGGGGCAATCAGTTAGCGTCCTGTGTGAAAGTAAGCCAATTTTCTGCACACAAAGCCAGTAAGAAAATATTGTTCAATCAATCCACAAACAATTCTTAAACGTACCAGTTAATCATATCTGACGACAGTTCCTTTAGGACAGTACTCGTTTAGTATGTCCACCGAGACAGCTGAGAGCATAATTGCTGCTAAAACTCATTTAACTCATTCATGTGATTACATGCTTCTGATTAGTAAAATTGTAAAACAATTGGAGCATTGCTTGCCATCAGTTTTCCAAATTATGTAGCGCCAAAACACACACGCACGGTATAGGAAGCCACTTAAATAAATTCATTTGTCTTGTGTTAAGCTCATTTCCAGAAGATGAGGAAATGGAGTGGATTTTTTTCCCTTCCTTTTAATCTTTCGATAGGATTTAGGAAGCATGTAAGTGAGGTTTTCTTTGTTATTTACACCAGGGCCTGGGCCCCTAAGTTTATCCTGCCTCATATGGAGACAGCTTAAGAGGCAGTGAGCCCTGGGAACAATGCCTCTTAGTGAAAGCAAAATGACTCCTGTGTTTCATCTGTTGTTATGGTAAAAAGTGGTGGCTCTAAATGACCACTTCTATGCATATGTGGATTGGTGTTTGCCTTTGCTCTGGCAGGGAGCCAGTGGCTGATCCTTCTGTTCCCCATATGGCAGCATTGTGGTGAAAATGCTGGACAATTGGACCCTCCCTGGGAGAAGCCCCCGGGTCTCGCTGCTGGAAGAGAAACTGTTGGTTTCACTTTTTATCAAAACCCCCATAGGCGACCAGACAGCCTGCAGGCACACACAGGCTTTCTCGCATTTGCACACATTGATAGATATACAGGATTTTTAACAAGCTGTACATTACCCACAGCTCATTTGCATCAAAGGATGGGGGCCGAAATGAATGTGAAGACGTGAATGTGACAGAATGACACTGCGACATCGAGTGTTGGATGTCTGCAATTCACACTAAAAGGATTAAAAGAGATTTAATATACTGTATAAGTGAATGATGTTTGAAAATGTATTAATCTGTTGAAGGAGAGATTTGAGCTAAATTCAATCAGTTCATGAGCCTACAGATCTGATCTCAGGCTTTTCCTTCCTCCGATGCACACCTCAATAAACATCTTATCACTGCAACACTTCTGTCTTCAAGTCATAAATCACTCGGTTTCATTTGCTCAGTAGTCGATTAAAATAAGAGAAAAACAGAAACTGTAAAACTACAAGTGAGTGAGGCCCCTGGTGGAAATACCCACAGGCTCTAATAGCTCACTTGACTAATTTGGAATGAATTTTAAAAAGTTCATTACTATATGTAAATGCATAGCCACGACGAAATCTGCCAGATCTGCAAATATGCTGATGATGCAGCGGCAGACAATGCAGCCCGTGTTGTTCTGTTTTAATGAACAATGCTTTCCCCCCGCAGACGGATAATGTGATTACCCGTTGCTCCTCCTCGGCAGTTGGGTTGTCTCAGTTTGCTGAAGTTATTGTGTCCTCCCTGTCACCGCGCTCTGTTTGCATGGCTGTCACATCGGCCACCCTTAATGGAGAAATTAATTACCACTGGTGTCATCTCTCATGACACAGGAGTCAATTTGATCATGTTAACCAAATGAAAGGACCACTTGATATACCCGTCCGTTGTAATCATGATTTGATGGAGAGGATTAAAATGCATTTAGGCTATTTAACAGTATTCATTAAATACAACTGCCATTATGTGATGTGAACTATTAATTGATTAGAAAGGTCACATTCTCACTCTTTAACCTTGATCAAAGTCCTGGAATTGAGATGTCATACTCGTCTTCATAAAGACACAAAGAAATTTAAAATATATCAATTATGAAAGAATTTGCATTAGTAAAATGACAGGTTATTAGCAAATAAAAAGCAGAAATATTAAACATTAACCTTGTGGCAAGGCGGTGACATTTTGCAGATGAGCAGTCAGTGATGGAAAGTGGATTTACTCAATAGCTCTGTATCTAAAAGCTTGAATTACTGGACTATATCAATCTTTACTCCAAAGACAACAGTGAAAACCAGCGTTTAACTAACAAAACACATGATCACAGTGAGGCCCAGTTTTTTTTATTTATTTTTGCTTTTAATCCATCACAAAAAAGGAGCTTGATCCAATTTGTCACATTACAATATCTATACTGATTTCTACAAGGGACAGAAAGTATGTGCATGTATGCATGTGCACCGTTTCAATGACAGTATGCACAGTCCACAGTCCAGGTAAGTACCCAAACGTACCCATTAACCCAATCGTCAATGGAAATGAGCTGCACCGGTTTCTGGTTGTTAACATAACAAGCAAGTTTCAGGAGGAGTTCCTATTTAAACCTCAGATTTCCCACCCGTCCCCTAGAACTGAAGAAGCTACTCGGATGAGTGGTGAAACGTCTTCTCAAAAAAAAATTATAAATAAATAAAAATAATTCTACAAGTAGAGTGGCCTTTTTTTGAAGTTTTTTTGGATAATATCAGTCAAAGGGACATTTAATAAGAATATTTCACTTCTGTAATTTACTTGAGCAGGAACTTATAATGAATTTCTACACAACTTCTGTAACTTCTCCCCAGACTGTTTGCAGCCTGAATGTATCTAGTTAACCTACTGCTGACTTAAATGGGAATCCCCCGCCTGCCTCTTCAACCCACACACACACACAAACTGTCAAAGGACTCCTTTGTTTGCTTCATCATTCATTTCTTTTTCTGCCAAAGTTCACTTCTAAGCCTGCACTGGACTCCTCTTACTAGAGCCATCTGAATGTTGCTTTGTCGCTCCTCGCAGGTTCCTCATAGAGCTCAGGCGAAGCTTAACTAATCACTCATAAATGTTGCTGAGTGGACGGCCACTGCACAAGGCAAAACAAATCGCTCGCCAGGAACACCCTAATTGGCCTCAAGGTCAGAGGCGAGTTTCAAGAGAAAAGTACAACACCGTTATTGAAGATTTTTTTTTTAATCGATTTGTTTTCTGTCTTTCAAACAAGCCCACGCGCCAATGTCAGGACGCGCATATACTCACTAGCAATATGTGGCTCTCTCCACGACTGTATGGGTTTGTGAATTGTTAAAGAGTAACAAAGCTGTTCTGTGCCCGGCAGATAAAAGACCTGTGTACCAGCGAGGTCGGCCACTCCATAAATATGTTGGCTCTTCTTATTACAAGCTGTGTCCATGACAAAGGACAAACAGCTGGGGAAAGAAATGCTACATGGCAGGAATGGACAAGGGCCATTTTCAGCCTGGCTGGTCAGACACCAGCCCCTGAGCTGTCGCCGCAAAGGCTGTTTACTTGACCCACAGGAGAGAGAGAGAGAAAGAGAGAGAGAAAGAGAGAGAGAGAGAGAGAAGTTGACACAGTAAGCCTCAAGCTGCCCTCCTTCCATCTCTTTCTCTGATGACAAAGATTAAGCTTTAGAGCAATATACCCAACGTTGAGGACGGGTCATCAATTACCCTGTGATACTCTTCATTACCTTCCACCTGTTTCATCCACCACCTTCTCTAAATGATCCGCCTGGCTGTACGATGTTAGCCACATGTTAAAAACAACATGCAGAGTTGTATTTACATACCTGCATTGCTGTCAAAAATGCTATTATAGAAGTTAGACGGGTTTCCTAATTTGTTTGGTATTCTGGGAACACCAGTAAATGCCTGGTAGTTTCATGTAAATAGTAAAAAATGGGGTATTTCAGACATATTATATTTAGGTAATAATTCATGTTTTGGAAGTTTTCTAAAACATTTAGGTAGATAAAATGAACATAAACTTTAACAGTGTATTTAAATAAATAAATTCATGTAGAAAAAGAAATTCCATTAGGAAGTAGTTAGCTTTATCTGGCTGCTAGTCTGACATTTTTTTCCAGGGTGGGTTTAAGTTGGTGAGGGTTTCGTAACATCAGAATTTCTGCCTGCAGCCTAGAAGCTGTATGTATTATTACATCAACAACATCTTTATTTTCCCCTAATAAACTTACCATATAGTCATTTGTTTTTGTTTGGGATATGATAGCAGTAGCACATTTTATTATGCAAGAATGATGGAGAGATGCAAATCCCCAAACACTGGAGACGAGAAAACATTATTATATTTGATTAACTGTCTTGATGCAACTGTTTACACTGCAAATCAGATCTGCTTATTTTTTTCCCTCCTAAATAGTATTTATCTTCCACTGTGGATTCTGGCTTTATTTTTTCCCCCTTCTTCCCTGAATTAGATTATTTCTGATGTGTGCATCAGTAATAGTGGAGGATCCTGTTTGTGTTTGATAAAGAAGACTGGTTTCCGAAAGTGAACAAATTAATTGGGAGAGTGTGAGATGCATTCGGAAAATGGCAAATGCAAAGCAGCTTGTATTTAGCATGACTCTGGAAAAGTGAGCTCTCTTTTTTTGGATGGAGTGAAATATGAGGCCACATTCACACATACAAGTATTCTTCTGTAACATCACTGCTAACTCTTTTTTAAGAGCGTTAATGTTGAAACAAATATCATGTTTGGCCAGTTTATTAACCCACTGAGCAAATCTGGGGAAGTGTTTTTACCTTGCAGTCCTTATAAAATTGTCCGTATCTTTACGGATTTTACAGTCAAGGCAAAGTACCTGGAGACCTTTTTTAGTGTACAGTTTTCACTAGCCACAGATTAAAAATTAGGAATGAGTCTGTAGTTTTTCAAAAAACAAACATTTTTGTTCAGGCACATTGACTGATTCCTGTATAAGGGAGGACCCCTGCTGGAGGCATCACTTGCCAGAGGTTTTCTTTCTCCATTACATATTCATGTGAAGTTTCCTTATCTGGGCTGACCCTCTGTGCTCGCTGCGTGTCACACTGGGTACGATGGTGGGGATTTGTTTGTTCAATTGATTTTGGCTGCACTCTTTCTCATTTTGTCTCAGATGATGTTCATCAGAGCGACGCACCTTTGGGAATTGTGCTTCTGCGTCTCCTCCTCTGAGATAATTAATATTTAAAATATGTTTACTAACTTTGTAACCCATACTTACAAATGTTAATTAGTGGTTCAGTTAGTGGTTTGGAATTACTTTTGTTTTAGATACAAGAATCAGAATGACATAAACTGGTATTTACTGATTCCTTAATCTGTTTCTAAAAGTTTTTTTGTATATCTACAGTAAAAAGTAGAACTGTTACTTTATTTCTTTATTTTCTAAACTGGGAGGAACATTAAACTGCTAGAATAACCTTTTACACATATATAAATATTTGTTGAAATATATTAACCACTGAGCTACCACACACAAGCTCTAGTGGCAGCTTGTTTTTGCCACCTCACTGCTACCAGTTCCATATCGGTATGTAGGACTCGTAAAGCCTAAGGGAAGTGTCTAGGTATATTTAAGAAGCAATGCTTGTAATTTATTAGCTTAGATTTTTTTTGTAATTAAATAGCACCTGAACAGTTAACACTGTTTTGTGTCTCTGTAGCAAACTGGGTACAACGCTGTTTGGACTATCAAGTGACTATTGTCTCACAAAATGAGATATTAACTGAATTGAAAACCATCCCCTGTCGCATTTGACAATTTATTTGCATAATTAGGTCTTAATTTTAATTCACTATGCAAATATATGCCCCTTTTAAATTGCATTTAAATGTGAACTGGATCCACTGTCAGGCCTAATGTGAATGTATTTAATTTTATTATCTGGAAAGCATGAGAAATTGTTCAAGGCTAAATAGGGGAAGAGAATAGCCTTAATGATTTAACAATGTTGGAAATTACATATTCAAAGTTTCAAACGATTGAAGGCATTTTATTAGCTATGCCTTGTGTTTTCTCCTGCAACAATCTTGTTTTCACAGTGTCCCACAAGGACTCTGTGTTGAAACTAGAGAGAATTATACAGTATCTGTTTCTATTTGGATGTCCCTTCTTTTCTAGGGAGTGTTATCTCTTGTTTCACTTTTTAAAAAGGAGTTGTGCTTAGGAGGCATGTATTGCCATCTATTATTCTGTGAATCAAATGAGGGCAGCAACAGGGCAGCAGAGAGAGAGTGAGCCTCCGGTGCAGTCCAATGGTGGCCTTTGTGGACAGAGGGAATACAAACTCCAAGACAGGACAAAGTCAGAGGAAATTGACCTGCTTGATCCTTTCCCTGAGAGGGAGGCGGCTCTCCTCCTTTCATCTTTTCCCAAGGGCCCAGATCTTTGGGCTACACTTAACAAACAAAATACTGTCTGGACCCAACTCCTGGTTGTGGATGTCTTTGGAGCTGGGAGATGCTGATACCCAGGGTGGCAGTGGGCTGGTAAGGAGGAGGAGGAGGAGGGAAGGGGGGGTAACCTGAGACAGACAGGCCTCTGGGGTAGGGAAGTAGCCAAAAGGGACAAATTAGCTTTAGACAATAGGGGACCTTTTCCATCGGGGGGATAATTAAACGTTTCTTCATCAAAGCTGAGACAGTTTGCAAGCTGCTCATTTTGTAATTCTATCATGTTTGCCCCTGAGATGTGCTTTTTGCATTTTGTCTACCCCCACCACTCAAAGCCCTTCTTCAATTCATCGCCAATGCCATTAATTGAGATTCTGTGTGATTACCCTGTTGGGGTTGTTAATTATACAGAGTTAACAGTGGTCTAAATGAGCTCAGAGGAAACAGAGGGTCTATTGGAGGGGCAACATACAGTATATGCTCCCTCTCAGCATACCCGAAAAAAAAAAGACCTTTGTTGTGCTGAATGTGAGAAGCCATTCAACAGCGCGTACTTGTTGTGGTGTTGTCTTTTGCAGTTTGTTCAGGGCAGAAGGTAACAGGTCACTGGCGATAAACCACTAAAGATAAAGTCAAAGAGACATTATTACCATTATATATATCACTAAAAATAAGACCTTATACCTTAGAGCGCATTTATAAAACAGAAACTTTTCTTTCCTTTGTGTACGCCTGCGCCTGTGCTGTGTAGTACATGCCCAAATGGGGGTGATGCATAATGTGCATGCCTCTGAATGTGCGTATGGGCAAAAGACAATGTGTGACGGGTCTTTTTCCTTGTCCACTGAGCTGTGGACCACAGGGTTTGTTGTGTGCCTTGAATCACACGAAGGAAGCTGAATGATGTTGCCCCAGCCCTCTGAAGGAAGGCCATGCTTGGCTGGCTCCAGAACAGCCTTAACAGGATATCACAGAAGAAACTGTGGCTTTTGTCCAGCTCCCCTTTAAAAAAAGCTGTGTCAAAGGGACTTGGGAGGGTGTTTCTTTTTCAACAGATGCTAGAACAGTGTGTAGTGGCTCTCTGGAAGCCCATATCTACAATGGCGCCTATCTAACCCTGTGACATCATCAAAGAGCGTGCTGTGTGGGGCTGCCGGACTGCAGTGTAGGATTCGTGCCATTACAACGGCAGCAACGTGTCTCTTAAGGCACCAGTGAACAAAGCCGAGCACCACTGCTTTTACCCTCACTGGAGGCTTTTCTAACACACTGCTGCAACAAGGTAAACCAGAGTTCAGGTTATGATTCGGTCCCAGAAACAATAGATTTTTTCTAGTTCTAGTTTATCATAAACAAAGTATAATAGTTTGCATTGGTAGTCTTGACATACACATACCTACATATTTTTTTTTAAATGTACCAATTCTAGATCAGGGTGAATTTATTATCTTGCATAATCACATTTTTTTTGCTTGTGTTATTTCTTAATCTGTCCACTTTGTTATAAATTGATTCCAACATTGCACATGTCTGTATTTCTGTACGCACAGTACTTCATGATAACAATATGCTTGCATCCATGTAGGCAGTATTACAGTGCCAGAGAGTGTTTTTTTTCTGGGTACAGCCTTGCTGTGAGCAGCCCATCTCTGTGAAAGCCTTAGCCTCGGGGCTATAGACAGACCCCTGGGACCAGCCGGCACTCAAGGGCCTATTTGTTCAACAGAATGTGTTATTCTATCACAGCAAGCCTGTCACAGCAGCAATCATTCAAATACCCATTCATTTCAGGAATTCAGAATCCTCAGGCCTCCGAGGACCGTCAAGACCCAGTTTATTTGTTTTGTTTTTGAGCTTTGTGCTCGTCCCTTTGATTTACAGATACTGAAGGTGAATATCACTGAGCTAAACGTTCATTGCAGGTTTTAAGATCTATGTCTGTGTTGCACATAAAATAACAGGTGAATATTTTTATTTAGGCAACAGGATACAATTGAAAAGTGACTTTTAAAGTCTCTGCTCGGTTTTACACACTGTTGCATATAGAAATTATTGTGTTTAGATGCAAAACAATTAAATCAGCAGCCTCGTGCGCCTCCTGTTAGTTGCTGCAGTCAGTTCACATACACCTCCATACCTGTTCATGAATGTTTTTCTAATTGAAAGTGATATCTTAGAGCGAGTCGTTGGTCAGAGCCTGTGAGGAGTGCTGGTACAATAGACCTGTCAGGGTTGATGGATCTCCAACACAGCTGGGATATAGGTCCCCAGACTGAAGCCAATAAGAGCAGGGCCAGTATGTAAAAACAGAAGCTCAGAGCCGTCTAGCTGCAACTCCCACAAACATGTGCCTGCACACTTTCATGTAATCTCAGGCGCACACAGGGCTTGATCAATAGCATATTCTTCTGAGGGAGAGGAGGGTGCTCTGAAATACATAACCCAGATTAGAGTGAGTGACATTGGAGAGAAGTGAAGGAGGCTGTGAGGAGTTTCTCATAATCAGTATTTTGTGTTGGACCAGTAGATTTTTTTTTCTCTCTCTCTCTATATATATTTATATATATAATCAATGAGTAAGTCCATTTTAGTTCAGCTGGTTGATGATAGCCAGTCATTACAGATTAGCCCGGGTGAGTAATGGGAGCCCCACAGAGCGATCTAATGCAATTCAATAACTGCACTTGTGGGAGGGGTGTGGTTGGTGTTAATGGTGCTGGTGTTTTAAGGTTGGGAGAAACATACGAACCAACAAAATCGTAATCTAAAACACTGATATTTCTTTTATGTCCGGCTATCTGCAAGATAATGATTAGTATAAAATATGCATGGATAATGTTTATTTTTGAATCCACAGCTTCATACACCGAGTACTTCAGCCTAATCTCTGGCTTACTTTATTGTTGTACTACTTGAAAAACAAAACAGGGCACCCCTCTGATGCCAATTAATTAGGAGGATATGAATATTTCAGTGCTCTATGATACACTGGTGGCTGCGCCGAGATAGAATTCACAACAGCTCCTAATGGAATATTAATAAAGCGGTGACGTCGTGTTCTTCTTTTTCTCAGCTTTCAGCGAAGGTGTGCGTGTGGAAAGGGTTCACACACTGGTCACTCCTTGGTAGAGAGTCATCAGACAAACGCAGAAAAGAGCCGCCGGTATGGAAACTAAAATTTGCTGCACAGACCAGAAAAAGTTGCAAATGTTAAAATATAAATAATGAAAACTAAATGTTACAGGGAAAAAAATAAAACTTCTCCTTCTTTCTTTGGTTAGTTCATTTAATATAATTTTCCAACACAACTATAACATAATCAGCCGCAGTAACTTTATTGGTTGCCATGGAAACAGGAGTCTATTGTAGTTCTGTTTGCAGCAATAATAATAAAACTTTTAAGTGTAATTATTATGAGGGATGTAACCATAATCATGCATACTCCACTCACTTTGTTTTTTAAGAAATCACTTTTTACAAATTATTACCGAGTTGTAATACTGCAGCTCAGTTTGGCAAATCCTCAGTTTGAAAAAAAAAACAATAACTAATACTTGGGAAGGACTGAAATCACAAAGCAGCTTTAGATTTTACAAATAGCTGGTGCAACCCTCCCTGGTTCTAAGCTCCTGTGAAACAGTACAAAAACCTACTGCTGCTTTACTAATATTATCTTTATTTACTCTCTTTTACAATATTTTGCCAATCATTCCTCCTTCATTTTCTTAATACTTAGTAAGATTTGCATGGCGGTGTTCACAAAAACCATGAGGGAAATATTTAGGACACTAAAATAATTTCTGTGCCAACAAAACATCTCAAAGCTGTTGTTTTACATTTATTCATTTAATTATTCCTCCACTTCCGTGCCAAACCCCATAATTATTTTCACATTAGCACCTGCTGCATGTCCCATGCGTGTATGTTTGTTTTATCCCTTTAATCTTCATCATTAGGTTGGGTTAGCTTGGGCTACCCACTGATGGTTTATTAAGGTAGAAAGTCAGCTTCATATACTTGATATTGGAAAGTGTGCAGCAGGATAAGAAGAAACATTCAGATATGAAAGAGATGCAGATTTTATTTCCCTGCCTTCTTCTCTCTGGCAAGCATGACAGTGCCAGAGCTTATGTTATTCATGGACAGACTCATTTCCTGCAGCAGCAGCACGGTTCAATAGTGAAGCTGTAAAACAGTTTCAGCTAGCCATAAACACATTTGATGAAAACAAATTAGGAGCGAGAAATATAACTGACGGAAAACATAACAGCCGGCAATGGAATCACATTAGAGGGGACGCTAGATGCCGCTGCAAATAAATGTACATTTAATAAATGGATAAATACAACACATAAAGCCCTATGTTGCCAAAACCCATCCGTCATTTAAATGTCTCCCTCTTTTTCCATTAAATCTCATATTAAAACACCTTGCAAATAGATGTGAGGCTTTAACAACTTGACAGCTCACCACTACAGTAACCTGTTGACACTTGTGTCCTGAAATATCGCCTAAGGCCAACTTAACGCCTTTCAGACGAAATCACTGATGGCAATAATCTTTTGACAACATGAGATGAAAGTCTCTCTGATTTGTTGCTGTGACGCAGTACTGTTCTTGTTAATGAATTTTTAATATCCTTAATGACAGGAGAGGAACGATGTAATTAAAAGAGCAAGTAAGGAAAAACGCTGACTCCAACTCTTTATGGGGACTATTTTAATGTTAGTTTAATTGGAACTAACACATTATCTTAATGAACAGATTGCCTTCAAGGAGACTATTTCCCCTCCCCTATAGCAGGCTCAAACTAGCCTTTATGCATGTAATAAAATATCTTCTGTAATCTATGGACAGGAAGGTTTTGAAGACAAGCTACATGGAAACTATTTTTCCTGTAGCATAATTTATCTTTTGAAAACTTTCCCAATTTCTCTGTGTCAACTCTGGAAATAAATGGATCAGGATGGTGTAGAAGCTGAGGACAGGCCTGGCTGCAGCGGAAGTCCTGTGGCATGAAATACATGCATACAGCCAAACGCAGCCAACAAGCAGACAAATTGACCACTCCACAACCTTGACACTGTTGACACCTGGACACCTTTCAGCACTCTGTCCGTCCATTTACACCCCGTGCACCTGAGGGGAAGACATGGGCAGGCCGGATTGAGGTAAGGGTGTTTTTACGCTGGGAAGCTTTGGGCAGTTGAGTTTAATTTGGGATTTACAAGTGACATTGTGCCCCCATGGCTGTCCTCTTACTAGGCCTGGTTTATGGAGTGAGACAGTTGGGTCTTTTCCTTGTGATTAGCAGGCCTGCGACCAGCCATGCACAAAGTATTATAGCTCACAGCATTATGTATCAGAGTTTACAGACCCCCTCCATCTCCACAGACCCCTTCATCAACCCACGATCAAACCCCCACCTTCACTCATACCTTTGGAAGGTCAAGCCTCTCAAACAAGTCAATAACTAATGAAGATGTGCAATGTCTACAGTACATAGCAGGAAATAAAACAAATAAATAAAGTGAGAGAAAATTCAGAAGCACCGAAATGGTACACACCGATGTACACACACATAAAAAAAAGGAAAAAGATTAATATTATTAAATGATTTGGGGTTTCCAACTAAGGGGGGAAAGCAGAGTATGAACTGTGAACAGCCACATGACGACCTGGAGGCTTATCTCACAGAGGCTGTTTGGCTTAAGCCTTGGCATTAATACACTGATAGCCTACGGAATAGCCAAGCATAAAATGAATGTGAAAGGATGAAGAAACAACAAGAAAAGGGTGGAAGAAAGAGGATGAAAGTGGTTAGGCCTCCAGCTTAACAGACCAGAAATATAGAACTACCAGAAGCATTACAGGGAGGCCCTTATTGATATGAGTGTTATTTCTGAGACATGCTTTTGTCACTGCTTTATAAACAAAACCGAAAAAGACTAATAGAAATAACTTTTTTTTTTTTTTTTGGAAAGTTCTCTAGAGGCCACAGCATTTAGACATATTGAAGAGTAAACAGCGACAACCAACTTGGAAACATTTGTCAAAAAGATAGAACAATAAAATGTACCATCACTGATAATTGAATTTGAACAAACATAAAGATCCGGTAAAACAGAAGGTATTAAAAACAAAAAAAATCCCCTGTACTGCCTTTGTAACGCAGCCCTGTGCTGAGGCTTTTATCCCTTTATTTTATTGATTAAAAAAATCCCAGAGGCACTAAAACGTACAGTCAATGATTAATGTCCCTCTCAGAAAAAGAAATTATATGGAATAAATTAAACTACTGCAGCAGCAAATTGAAAAATAAGAATGTAAATGAGCTTTGAATACTTAATATCATAGAGAAAAATAGGCAATGAGGCCCAAAAATGATGAGGGATTAGCACAGAAACATGACATTAGCTCTAATGGCAAAGAGTAGATTTTCTCTACTGTCACAATTTAACTGTCGCATCTGATTTTCTGCCAGGTAAATGAAAAATGGGAGACAGTGTGTGGCAATCGAAAGCGGTAACCTTGTTCACAAGGTGAAAAATATGGAGTCAGAGTTGCATATCAGTACTTCAAGTCTGAAATAAGACAGCTGAAAAATAATATGTTTTCAAATGCAATTACAGGGACTAAGTAGCACTTATCCATCGCATAATTTTACCGTTTACTGTGAGTTTTATAGAGGTAGCATTTGAGAACCAGGACAGTATCTTACAAACTTATAAATAATAAAAAAATCACAAATAGAGTGAAACATTTTTCCTCTGCAATAAAGAGATATTGACCTCTTGTAGCTTTATCCTTTCCTTCCAGTGCTGTACTCACATCTACACAAGAACAAACTGTGCTGTTCAGCTCTCTATCTCGCCTCCCACATTACTCGTCTAGTTATCCTGCAGGGGAGAGGAAAGGTGTGAACTGCATCAAGCGAGGTTCTCTCAGTTGGAACCTTTAATTATAACTTCACAGTATCAGTTACAGCAACCTTGCACAGATGCTAAAACCCTCAGAGGCTTGGCTACTCTACCTTACTTAATCTGAGCAGGAGGCACCGAGACAGTACTGTACCATCAACCAGTTTAATCAGAAGCTAGGACGGCATCAGGGTCCAATCACAGCAACAACAACAAAAAAATAAAAACCTCCAAGTCACATGACCTAGCTACTTAGCATCCTTCATCAATGCCTATTTTCTTTTTTTTTTTTTGTGCACACAATATTTTTATTTGCCTCTTCCTCGCTGCCTCTCGCAGGCTCTCTCTTTCCAGAGGATATAGTGGGGTCTGTGCGTGCAGAGCTAAAGATGCTATAAAAATTGCTGAGGTATAAAATCGAAAGTGCTCAAGCTGTCTGCGACCGGAATTGCTGGCTGGCTAAGGCCTGTTGGAAGTTGTAAAGGATCCCCAGCCAAGACCCGCTAATGCTGTAAATCAGAGAAAGTTTGGGCTTGTTTGTTTACATATTAAAGGCTTTACAGTGAGCCTACTACAGTACACAAGGAGCTGTGCTTGGCCCGGGCTATTGTATGGGTCATAAAACTAAAGAATACAAGGGCAGCTTAAAGCACACACTCCTGCACTTGTTCCCCGGTAATCGTGTTATGTTCAGATTAGGAACAAACATTTGGAAAAATAAAATAAAACAGATTTAGTTAGGTTGATTAAGTAGAAAACTGAGTCTTTTTTTTTCATCATTTTCCATACATGCAAACTGCAATAAATATGAACAGAAATAAAGCAGAACAACCACTCTAAAAATACTTTCATCTGTAATACACAGCCACTAAAAGATAGCAAGTCAAAGGATAAAGTGTATATTGATGGGAATTAAAATTATTTTTAACTGTTGTGGATGAATTAGGAATAATTGCTCTTTGATACTATTTGATATCAGCAATTTAAAACAGATTACTTTTGTGTGTATTGTTACATGAAAAGGCATCTTATTAAGAATGAGTGATGCTGCAAAACAACAACAAAAAGAACAGCACTTATAGTAGCCAGGACTCAGAAGGCCAAGTACTTGTGTGTGTGTGGTTGTAATCCCTAGTTTGTTCACTGATAGAAACTGCTTCGCCCTGGTATACACTACATTTTAAAAACATCCACTCAGGTGTTACCGTGCCTCTCCAGGTGCACCGTGAGCCAAAACACTTATCCCTAAGAGAGATCAAGCTTGCACGCTATCTTATCAGCGCTTACAGTGCTCCACGTACAGTAGAAGTACACTCAGCTGCTCATGCAGACTCTGCTTACAGGAGATCAAAGGCAGGTCAGAGACTCCGACATACACACCTCCTTATAATCCACACAGGTGTGTCTCTGTATGTATGACTGTAGGTGTGTGACAGAGAAAAGAGAAAGTAGGTGAGAAAGCTCGAGCGTTTTTCTGCGGCCCGTGAACAGCGGTGGTCTGGTTGTTCTGTGACAGTCAAAGGCACAGGAAATGTAGCACGATGTGGCCCGTCACAGTTGAATTTCTTCGGTGATAAGGACCGGTTTTATTTATTTATTTTTTTCCTTCAGAGGCTTGACACTCCATCCTCACAATACCATTATCCATTTTTGTAAGCTTTGACCGGCAAAGCAAAGAAACACTATGTGTTGTTTCCACTGAGAGAGAGGCAAAGTGTTTGCAATTATAGCGCTTCTTTTTTTAAATACCTTTATTTAATCTGGTCAAATTTAAGAGAGAACATGTGCCGCCTGACCTCTAAAACCCGCTCTCGCAGACTCATACACACAAGACACAAACACAAAAAAATGAAGGCTGGAGGGAGGTGACAGGTAAACAAATTCCATGTCATATTCTCCTGCTGTCTTCACTGTGCCACTTGGCATTTTAATGGAAGGGAATCTGATGTAACATATAGTGGTAACTACAACAGCAGCCTCGTACCAGAGGGGAAAACTTAACTCTTCAGACCTATGCATTAAACATATTGTAGAATAGAGTGTAACATTTATCACTGTCATTCCTACAGAGTTTGTGTAAATTTAAATGCGCTCAAGCGTGCTGATTCCAGCCCCCCTCTCCACAATGTATGCGTACAATGCCACCCCAAAGCCCATTTTCCTGAAATCCTTCTCATTGTTCTGCACGACCATACCACCAAACAGCTATTCATCTTTGGGGAATATGCTGTACAGAAATGTCTTTGTATGTGAGGCCCTTTTCTGTTTCTCCATTCCATGTTTCATAATGTGAAATATGTCCATGTAGGTTTCATGATTTAATAATAATAATAATAAAAAAAAAGCTCAAGTAAAAGAAAATATATCCAACAAGACTGGGCATTTATTTCACTGTAAAGTACATTTGTAGGCTGATTTAAGTATATGTGAATACATAGAAATTGGTTTCTGGTAAAAGGAATGTGTGGCATTTCTCATTTAGTCACTTTATATAAAGAAATTAAACAGCTCTAATCTATCGTTGGTGTTCAAGATGTTTAATCCACTTAAAACTGTTAAAAAACAAAAAGGCCTGAAGTCGATTAAAAGAGACTTTGAGGATTACTCATGACAAGTGCTTTTCCAGGATTGTGAGCTGGAGTAAAATGGAACAATAACGCCTTTAAGCGTGGAATATATCGGGACAGTAGTGCATGGCAACGCCAGATGACACATTAAACATTAAAATAAATTACCTAACCTTTACAATTTGCAGTGCCAATAACAGGAAAAATGACAGATCATGGGTTATTATTCACTGAGAGATCTTATACATAATAATGATGTCATCAATAATGGCCATGACATCACGCTTTCTGCAGCTTTTAAAAAACATTTAAGGGAATCACTTTATTTTAAATCGCTGGTCCGAGCCCAGGCCTCGGCCACTCAGCTGGAAAAAAAGGACTTTAAAAGATCGTAAGAGAGGCAGAAGCAGAGGAGAGAATAAAGGGTGCTGAGAGAGGACGAAGGGAAGAAAAATGTGCCACATTAAGTTTCGGTTACCAAAAGGCTGCCGTGAGACAATTTGGCACACAATGCGAGGAGAACTTGACTGAGGAGGCACATCAGCGTTAACGTGCGAGGTTGTCGGTGATCAGCAAACTACAAATATGTTTCATCGGACAAAATTATCCTGATGGGGCTGACAGTCTTTCATTTCTGGCTAGACTTTTAGTAGAAGAGAAGCACCTTGATTGAATCCAGGGCATTAAGTCTATAAATGAGTATATGTGTACGCATTACAGTGCTCGTCACAGCTGTAGCCCTTTGCACACAAAGCTAAAACTAAATAAATAAATATGCTAATGTAGATTGCACAGCTCTCCTGTAGATATTCATATATTCCAAGCAGTACTGTGTGATGAAAAAGATGCTAAGTGTCTAAAATGTTTGCACATTATTTCTACATCAATATGCACTGACCACCTTTTGTCTGAACTTTCGTCTACATCCTCCAACTTCATAGTTTGCTTAGTTGCCATGGAGATTAGGCAGCAAGGAACATCTCTTTTATGGCTCACACATTTGTCCTTCCCGTGTCCTTGGCTTTGAGAGTCTGTCTCTTTTATAACGTAATGTGAAAAACAAAAATCCCATCTTTACTTTCCAATGACGCCCTACTGATTGATGCCTTCTGTTCACACTGATCACACATTATAGAACACATTACAGCATATTGTGCACCGCAGTAAGGGTCATTTTCAGAAAGCCGTTTACTCTGCCTCTGCAGAAAATCTTAAATAAATTTAATTGTCTGCATCCACCATCAGAAATGACTTTATGCATTTTGCTTCATAATTAAGAGCTTTCACATCCATAAACTTAAATCACTGTGCACAGCTGTTGAGGTGTAATTAAAGCATTAAATATGTGAACGATCAACTCCCACTAAACAAGATGACACCCCCGACACAGAACTTAGAGGTGAACCATAAGCTGGCTGGGCTTTTTCTAAAACTAAGACCCCAGCTCCCAGAGTGTTTCTCCTGTTTTCCAACTCTTAGATGTCATTCCCATAAATCTTACTGGTTTGCCTCAGCATTAGTGAGCTGAACTGATGCTAACACCATTAGCTGATGATTTAATGACACTGCAGATGAGGACAGTCATCCTCTTTCTATCATTCTCTTTTTTTCCCCCCATCCCTGCCTGCTGGTTGAAGATACAGTGAATCTGTATGTTTTTGAGGATGAGGGTGGTGGCAGTCATATCTCATCCACCTCCATTAAGCCAAGGTCACTCCGTTGCATTTCTTAATGTGATCAAGGAAAGTGTCACTTTTGCAGTTCTGTGGCAGTAAATAAGAACTGGCTCTAATTTGAATGTAGTGTACCAGAGGCCCTTTATGGGTTGTTAATTTAGTGTTTAAATACATTTAACAGTTGAGAGAGAGTACTGATTAGGCCAGCTCTCCGAGTGAAGGCTATTTTTCTCTCTGGCTCGCTGTAGATTATTATTGTTATGATGTGACAGATGAACGCCAAGCTTATTTTGAATTAAGAGGAACTTCAGAGGCGAAGAGAGCAATAAAAGTAGCCATTTTCTTAAATCATTTACCCTTCATTTCTCCTTTAAATTCTTCATGTTCCAAATAAACGGTTCCATATAAAGATGATGGAGAAGTTAACATTTTAAAAATACGGCCGTGAGACGATACTGGTCTGTTCCTACCTTTTGTAAACGCTCCATTGTCTCCAGAAATAAAGTTTATGTACTACGAATTTGCATAAGTAAATTATGTAATTCCATCCGAATTACATTTTCAACATAATGAGGAAAATTTATACGGAACGTATCTGCAAAGCACTATCTGAAAATAATATCTGTCCTTAGCGACTAAAGCCTGATTAACGTTAATGTTACGGCAATCACAGCAGTACATTTTAAATTGTAGTTTTTGCTGAAAATGTCAAAATGGACGACTTTTACGTTTAACCACAATCTATTTATAACCTCAACTAAAGTCCGTTAGAGTCTTAAGTTCTCCACAATGGATTCAAATCTCAATTTCTGGTGTTACAATCCTGTACTGAAAAAAAGTAGTGTTTATACTTGAAAAGCATGTACATCAGTACAGTCCTAAAGAATTTACCCTTCAAACTACAAATACATATACGATTACGTGGTGTACAGCATAAGAGTGTTGCATATAGTATATTCATTTTATTATAACTGGATACGACTAATTGAATTAGTAGACATATACGTTTTATTTTATTCTACATCGTTGATCAGAATCACAGAAAGGCTCAATAACAGCAACAAAGTACATTAATGCACAAGTAAGGTTTCATTTTAGGACAGCTTGCACTGTGTCCTGTTCACTATGAACACTGAGCCCTTGATATTTCATTGTCTTTGACTCTACTTGACTTTACTTACTCCACTAGCCAACAACACACCAAGCCAATACGGCCCATCCTGCCACCTCCACGCTACAGATTTCTCCTGACACGTAATGCCAGTTATGAAATTGGGGTATAAGTTAATGTGTCACAGTAGCATTGATTTTTCATTTGCCTCTCGCTGCCCTCAGTCCCAGAGCCAGGCCGGGCCTTTCCTCCAAGCTTCAGGATGGATTACTGTGGCCCCCACTGAAACACCATCGTGGGGTGACAAGGGAGCCAAAGTGGGTGTTCATGAAAGGTGCCACACCTGATTACAGGTGACGCCGCAACACCGTCATCTGCCGTGTCAGAGGAGCTCAAACATCAAGATCAGTTTACTAGGATTTTAAAGAATTCCAAAGTATTTCTATTTATAAAGAGAACATCTTAACATATTTTCCTAATTTATTCTACAAACTGTCAGAAATTTTAATTCCATATAATGATGCACAGTACAATAAGGAGGCAGCTACAGCAGGGATGAAATGAAAAAAAAAATATGTGGCTGGTCTCTATGAAAGGAAAAATACGCTCATGCAACAACAACACGGTGCTCAATGAGCTATGTCCACAGTTCCATATGAGATTGGTTAATACAAAAGCTTGGTGGTGAAAAACATTGTCCTGCTCCCAGTGACAAAGACAAAGTGCCTGTGTTTGGCGTACGCGAGTCAAAGGGACAGGTGACGACAGGGAGGGAGACCAGGGAGGGAATTTGAATTTCACATCTAGGAGGAGGCAGCATGTCATTAAAAACTCTAATTTCAGTGTCAGGTAGACTTACAGGTGATCCATCATCTTGTCAGAAGAATTTTATTTTATTTCAAAGGAGTTCAAAGCGGGCTTTCCAGACTTTTTACTTCAGTTTCAATTAGATTTAAACGCAATTAACAGAAAAGTCTAGTCTTGTGTGTGCGGCCGAGACATACCTGCCCACTCAAGCAAATCTAAGTGAAAACTACTTATAATTCAACTGGATATCTAACATTCTGCATAAGCAAGAAAGAAGAAATATCACCTATTTGTTATCCACCAGCACAATGAACCTGCATCATAATTAGTAGATTATTACTCCTCTCAAGTTAAATATTCCAGTGTTGAACGTATAGCTGCTACACTGCTTTTCATGTACCACCAGCAAACTGCATATCAGTACCCATGAATGCCATTTATTGGTACATTTCTAAATGTTAACGCCTGTCAACTCCAATCTCTCCAAAGGAGGCGCTCGGGAAATAAAATGCATCGGAGGGGACCAGAGAGTAGGACACACGTTAACCCAGATAAGCTGTGACAAAACACCATTACCTTCTCCTGTTCTTACAGCGACGTACAGGACAGCTAGTAGTCCCTGTCCCCGGGAGGAATCCATCTAAATGAGAGACAACACATGCACACATACACACACAGAGGTATCTGTGTGTTGTCTCTATATATACATATATAGAGACACAGCACATATCTTCTGTGTGAAAAACTGATCCAGCATTGTAAATTTAAGTTTAAAATATTTCTGTTTCAAAAACAGAGTATAAGTAGTATAATATAAAATGCTTTAGCTGCTATTCAGTTGTTTTGTTATTTATCTGTTATTATTTATATATGCTCCATACTATGTCGACTGTGATGGGAACAATATTGAGTAATTATATAAAAATGCAACAAAAAATAAGAGAAAAGTACTTATTATGGAGGAAAACTTTTTATACATTTTATAGTATTAACTATTTTATAATACTGTATATTATTGCTGGTGCATTCATATACAAGCAGCATATTTGTGTTGTAGGTGGTCAAAGTAGATAGTATTACAAAGTTTAATAGATGGTGGAGGTAAATAAAGTAGGAATATTATACCTCATCAAAAATCCAGTACAGGCAAAACAAAACTACACTGCAAGAGTATAGATGTATTAGAAGCAAAATGTACTTTAAGTATCAAAAGAAAAAGTACTGATGCAGAATGGAGCCTATTTTGGATCATTATTGTTGCTGCAAGAAGTTTAGGGGAAACCAAGTTTAATGATTTCAAATGTTTCTAATATTTCTCACTAATAATTTATCATTGATATATGTAATATGAAAGTCAAAGAGAGACTTAATAAATGCATGCTAAAAAGTGCAATATTTCCATATGAAATATGAAGAATAAAATGGTTAAACCCAAGAGAAGGGACGAAGGGAAGTACTTCAGAATTATACAGTACCGTACCTCACCAGTGGGTTTAATTAATGACAAATCTGCTTCATAACTTTATGAGGAGTTGAGTAAAAAGTTGCTGTAGTCACCAATTGCAATATTTCAAGTGCAAAAATTGAGAGGGAATGAGATGGATAAGTAAAACAGAAATCTGTAATTATGATATAGGCACTTCCCAGTATTGTGTGTGGCATACAAATGAAGTTCAAACTCTCGACCTGCTTTCTTTGATTACAGATCTCTGATCTTCTACAACCTCAACTGTGTCAATGCTGAATAGTGACAGAACTCCTGGTGGTGTTGCACCATGGATGTATAACCACTGCCGTACTTACATCAGGCTGGGTAAATGTACAAAAATGCCAGGGCAGCAAAAAATGGCGAACAAACGCAGGGCTTCATTAGCAGAACCTTCCCAGCATGCTTTGCGATGACAAATGATTGACTTGGAACAATATCTAAGGCGATCAGGATAAAGTACCAGCCATTTCAAGGCTCAGCAAAATTCAAATTCTAATTAGACCTTGCACCACATTCCAAATAAAAATGGGTCCCTAGGTGGTTTACCCAATCAGGTGTCTCTCCCAGACCACTGAAACAAAACGAATAAAGAAAATGATTAAAGCGATAACAAAGGCATAAAATTCAAATTATAGCAGCATCACATCTGGGATCTGTATGTCACTGCTCTACTATTGCTACACTCTCCCTCTTTTTTTTTTCCATGACTTTCCCTAACCCGTTCACTCACACACAGTATTCCTTGCTTTCTGCATGAGAGCAATCAAAGAACAGAAAAAAGGGGACAGAGGACCGGAGAGAGGGTGTGAAAAAGCTGGGAAATTAAAAGGTAGGGAGCGAGATCGCAAATAGGCTCTCAGCTTTAAGGTTATTAATGACTCCTCAAAAATGTGCGACTTTTCCAATCTCTCCGAGAAGCGCTTGAAGGAGCCTGCAGATGAAGCTGACCTTCACAATGTTCTTTGGTCTTTAGTTAAGAAATTCACTCACCATTATGGCATCATTAGGGAAACAAGGATAAAATTACTCCATGGTTAATGACCTATAGGATCCCCACCAAAATTTGTTTCAGATCTAATAAAACTGAGCTTAACACACTCGAATGAATTATGAGGACTGCTACGCGGGGGTATTAAAATGTGGGGAAATAGATTTTCTGAAGCTAGGAGGACTGGACTTTTCAAATCAGATAGTAGAATGGAATTTTCTGGGCAATAAATTCTACCATGTCTCAATTTCATTTTTTTTTTTTTTTACCTCACAGAATTTTTCAGGCTATGATGGAATCTGTGAGTGGGATGGCCTCTAAAAATTCATTGCCAATTGCCGTCTCCTCCTCTATCCCCTTAAGGTAGATAGATTGATGGATGAATGGCTAAATGGGCAAATAAGTGGAGAAAAGTATAACCGAAGAAGAACTCAATGTATGATGGAAATAAATGATTAGATACACATATAGATACTTAAAAAATCCCAGAAGGCACAGCAAAGGGGATATGTTTCATAGGTTAAAAAACACCCTCAAAAAGTGTATCACAATCTGCACCGATGCTGATTATTTATGTGTTTACATTTTCTCTTGCTCGCCGCTAAATTTAGTACATGCCAAGTCGGTCATTAGCATAATGCAGGGGCCGTTTTGAGGACACAAAAACTCATTAAAGGGAACAATATAAAGCTGCAGGCAACTGTGCCCCTCCAACATGCAGCACGTGCATGCTTCAAAGTAACGCACCTGTGAAGCGCCGCATGCAAAATGATGAATACTTCCTTTTTTGAAAGCCATTTTAAAACCAGGTTTGGTTTAGCATGGTTTGGTTGCAGCCCTTGAGAAGGGGTTTGTGAGCTAATGGCATTTGCTCTCTTTAAACTTTAATCTTTCCTATTAATTCCCTGCAACTGGAGAATGTGCGAGAGTTAATGTTCCATGAACGTGTTTCTCACTCTGCAATCTCTTCAAGCTAATTACCTTCAGGTGCTAAATGGGGGGAAATTGCAATCCATTTGGAAGGGAGAAATTTCACCTCCCCTTTGCCTATGTAACTCTGTGGGTGCAGTTAAAAAGAAAGAAAATCAAACATAAGAAGCCAGGTCCGGAGTACATTTAATCAAAAAGGGACACTGAGGCAGAGCTCTGATTGGCTCTCTCTTTCCAAGGTAGCTTTGGGAAAGTAAATTGCTTCCTGTATTTTCCCGCCTCACTGCTTATTTTGCAGGTCACTTAGAGGTCAGCAGGTGCAGCAGTGGACAAAACACTGAACAGATGTTTGATTGACAGGGGTGACACAGATTGGCAATCAAAGTTTCATGATGAGAAAGGAGAGGCGCACTGAATGGCCATTCCACCGCAAAAGATGGAGAAGAAGTCAAAATAGAAATTAAAAGCGGAGCGAGTAGCCACGGCAGAGTCACAGTGCGAAAACATTAAATCTCAGGCAGTGACGTGGCATTCGTCAATGACAGGATCAAATGGTTCCCGAGTCAATCGCTAATCAGTAACGCAGGATGAACAGGCTCATTGGAGACAAATAGCTTTGATAAGTTTTACCTTTTAAGGGTTAGCCTGTGGTGAAGGGTTATGTGGAGAGGAAGTACAGAGAGATAAGGTCAGGGTGAATGAACAGTGGGGGTTCTTCACTCTCCTCAGAGGAGTCTGGAGCGTGGAGGGTCACTTTGTCCCCTGTTTGATCTTTGTCTTCAGATGACATGGCAGGAAATTAAAGATGAAAGGAGGTTCTGACTACTGTCTAATAAACAGACAGTCAGAATGCCCTCATTTGCCGCCACATATCCGGTCTATGTATGTATGTGCGGAGTCTGGGAGCCATTCACACGTAGACCTGGATTAGCCGAGCCCTTTTATACACGGCGTCCCCGAAAGAGCAGGCTCATTGCACAGAATCAACTTTAAGACTCTTATCAATACCACTTTGTTTTCGTATCCATTAAAAAGTTACAAATTAAAAACCGCCTATGCGAACATTTATTGTTTTTCTAACTCATTGCCAGTGTCTTTTTGTAATAATGCACAGTAAATGGTCTTGTTCATAGTCATTAGATACACTGACTGTGTTTAATTCATCACTGACTATATTTTATGAGCATACTTAAGAGATAAAATGATTTGTATCAAAAAAGTCATATTCTAATTTACGTAAGTGATTCCAATACGTTACTCAGGAGGGAGTTGGTGTCCTGATGTATAATAATAATAATGAGAAAGAAAAAAAAAAAAACACAGCAACACACATTTTTTCCCGACCATATTTCTTCTGTGTAATAATAAATGAATTAGTTGTGGGGAGTACTACAAACAGTCCATATCTTAGGCAAACACTCGTAGTGACGGCCCTGAGCTCCCACCGTGCTGAGGAATCTCCTACTAACAGCACTCCCTCCCATTTATCTCAGCAGCTGAGAGAAGGAAAGGGAGCGCAGGCTGGGAGGCCGAGGGAACATCAAAAGAAGAGCATCCCAGATAACTGTTACTCTGTTTTTCTAGCACCTAATGAAAAACACTTCCACGCTTGTAACTAAAACCCAAGAAGCAAGATAGCTTACTCGATTGCACTCTGTGTGGCCTTTCGCTTCATGAGTTCATGCAGATTGCTTGAAGGCATAAGTAAACCCAGAACGACCGCTCGTGTTTTCCTTTATTTTTATTTTTTTCCTGAATCGCTTTTACTGTTCATTTTTTCCTAAAATGCCAAAGCTATTTGGTTTAATCATTAGAGGTGTTATGGTTGGGGAATGGCTCAGGCGAGTAGCATCCCTGTGTAGTACTCAAAGGTTATTTTCTTCATGAACACTTGAGGGTCCACTGATCCCTTGTAAGTGTCTGTTGGAAAATGCATTGACATTTTACGTGAATAGAAAACCCCTCCTCAATAGACTCTCTTTCATTGCTCTTCAGGTTTCAGGTCATTATACCAGCAATAGGGGACCACTCAACCTAGTTTGGTATTACCTCTGAGAAAACCCTTACGTTACTTCACTTGCTCTCGTCACAAATTCAGTTCAGAAGTGAGAGACATAAGAGAGCTGATGACAGACAAATGCATTCATTAAACTACACTGTCCATCATATTTATATGTGGCTACAACTTAAGTTTACAGATTAGTTTCGCTTTCCTGTACATTTATATTAAACATTATATTTATTATAATACCTAAATTATGACAAGTGAGTTGCTGCCACTTCAAAAAGACTGCAGGGCGCCTTAATGTGTACATATATGCATATGGTGAGTGGACAAGCATGAATGCAATGAATAACAAAAGACAAGCCATTTAATTAGACGAAGGGGGCACAAAGTGTTAAGTATATCTCCTGAACTTAAATCTTACTTGGTGGTTGCAGAAGAACTAATGTCAAAGGGTAGTTTAAGTATCAAAAGAATGTGTTATGCATTAAATCACTGCACTATTAATTTAGATTTAATAACTGGTCAGTAGACTTTTACAGATGGTTGATGTGAAGTTGATTTTCACCACATGAATAAAAGCAATGCAGGGTAGTATGCCCATTTTTTAATCTTAAGGTAACAGCCCCAAAGGGTATATTTTACAGCAAGTGTTAATCATAGTATATTTTCTAGCAATTGTTGCGTCTAGCAGAGGTTAAATAAAAACAAGTTAAAGCAAAGGTTCTCTAGTCAAGCAGCATGTAGATATAGTCATGGGCACCAATCTGAACAGACAAGTCCATTCAATGCAAATGCTGCACCTGCCACGCGTTGTAAAAGCTTTTGCGATTTCAGTGAAAACAGGGTTCACATCATTTGGAAAGGTAGACTTGCCATTTCACGCACCAGTATCCAAGCAATCCGTAAAGACCTGGAGACATTCCTCAACAGGATTAAAATTTTACGATCACCAGGAAAACGACTTTGGAGCCAAAAAGTCATCCTTTCCCTATCTGCTTTTCTTGCCCTGTCCCCAAAATGTTGATTTTAACAGCCTGTAATGTATAATGTTTTATCAGAGTGCATGGTATGCAGAAAAAATTGAGCATAAAATCTACGGTTTTTCAGTATATTAAGGGGTGTAATCAGTACTATCAATAAAAATGCCACATATTTTGTAAACAACTACCGGTTAAATTAATTCGGGTAATCCAGCAGCAGTGAAGAGAGCTACAAAACAGAGATGGTCAAAGACTGTATGGATAGTAGTTGGCCAAGCTTCCCTGTCCAGTCAGGCTGAGTCGGCTCACACTGATAACGTAGGTAATGGTGTTTCTGGAAGAGTGAGGCCAGATGAAACACACCACACGGACAGATACCACAGGCACACTGGCCCCTTCTGTTGGAAAATTTCATTTTTTCCGGCAGGAAGCCATGAATGCTGAGGCTGAATCCAAATCCGGTTTTCCGCACTTTATCAGCGTGTGGCCCACCAAGTGGTGAGATGGCGGGGGAAGTAGAGGGCTGAGGGGGGGTGATCCACTCAGCCGAGACCCTCCACTTTAATCCAATTTACAGCCTCCCCCAGCAAAAGATAATTACAACCCTTAAACCAGCTAGGAGAGGGGTAGAAGAAAAGGCCTCACTCACCGAAACTGTGCCTCTGGCCCCCGAAGTCTCTACCTAGAGAAAAAGGAGAGAGGGGGGGCTCTGTTAGCAGGACTCAAGCAAAGGCATTGTGACAAACTAAGAGTGTGTGTAGCTAATGAGGCAAAGTGATTTTTTTTTCCAGCAAATGGATGCCTGCTGGGCAGTGGCAGAATGCACCCTAGGACTTCTTTGCTGGCTAATGTTTGCCACGGACGGTGGGGAGGTATATTTTAGGTTGGGACTTCAATAAATGCGTGAGTATCAATTTACTTCAATGATGCACATCTGTAAAATTCTCCGAGCTCTGTGGTCGTCGTTGTGTATTTCAACGGCCACTGTGACTGAAATAAATGGTTAGTTTGGTTGAAATGTATTACCCAACTTGAGTGTTTATTGGAAAAGGCAATTAGTCTTCTTTATTTTGTTGTTTGCTTTTAAGTAAAAATGGCTTTAAGATACTCTTAAAGTTTCAATATTTCACAAAATAAATAAAGAAATTCCTGGACTCCGTTTTTGTCAGAAGTCTTTGAAGTGAGGATGAGGGAACGGGGTTAACTTTTGCAAAAGAATGTGAAGAAATAATAATGGAGGGGCTCACAGGGGAGCGGAAACGCTGGCCAGTCCCAATTAACAGAAGGAGAGACACTCCCAAAGTCTCCCATTCACAGCCTCACAATGGAGTTCTCCACCAAGCAGAACCTGGAATGGAATATGGGAGGAGTGAATGGAGACAGGGTAAAAAAAAAAAAAAAAACCTCAAGCCCTCATTCTCTTTGCACTGGTCTCTCTTATTGTATTTCTATTTTACAGCATTAGCCCCAGGCATAAGGTCCTATAGTCCACGTTCCATTCAGTCAAACTGTGCTCAGAGATTCCCACTGGTCAGTTTTGTAAATAAGAGTCTTGTCAGTGTGTTTGAAAGCATGGCACATTTCCAGAACACATCCAACGTAGGCCTCTCCTCCTGCTCTTTCAAATATTGTTCCATCGGCTCCTCGCGCCCGCTGCTCTCCCCACCACGCCATCTCTCTGTTTCAGGTGCATTAGCAGCGACTTGAGTCAAGAGCGCTGGTAGCCTAAGCGGGGCAGGGGGTGGTGGTAGTGGTGGTGGTGAGGCTTATTTTGCCACAAGTCAAATCAAGAGGGGAGGGGATTGTGAGGGGCAACAGGAGAAGTGTGGACCCACCTGCCACTGATTATCCTCCGAGTTAGAGGGTTTAGTCTTGACCCCTGATCTTCAGAGCTGCCCCACACCACTAATCTGTTAATTAACCGAGAAATACCCTGGAAAAACTTTGAACAGCCATTGTGTGTGTGTGCGTGTGTGTATGTAAGCGTGTAAAGCGAAGAGAAAACAACAGAAAGAGAGAGAGAGTGTAGCGTATAGCGGGAGCACAGTGTGGCATGTGGTAACTCTCTATACAGCCGGCACATTCTCTGGCTACAGCGTCGATGGATAAGTAGGACACTTCAGTCATAGTTTTTCATCTTTGTTGCAGAGGCATTGAGGCCTCTGACAGAGGAGGCCACCATCTCCACGGCTCGAGCACGCTTGCCACGTCTGACTGTACTGAGCACTCACAGAATGCGGTTTTATTCATTTTTTTTTTATGATATGTTTGCAGCGTTTCATGTTTTTTCGTAATATTGAGTTTATTATTCTGCTGTACAGCCACAATCTGAACTATTCTGGACCATTTGATGGCACTGAACTCAAATGTGGTAATGCAAATTTAAATATCACTTGATAAAGCAGAAATATTAAACAGAAGCACAGTTAATAGCCCGGTGGTACCTTGCCTGTGCGTCGTGATAAAGTAAGGTTCACATGATAAATCTAAGAGGTTGCAAAAAAAGGTCTTTGCTATTATATGGCTATTTAATCGCCTCGATATGTTCTTGTTCAATGAACATATTTCACTACTGGCAAAGAGTGATCGATATCCTGATTTAAAAAACAAAGAATGACAAAAAGTCCTTTATGTTTAATTTTTGATGTTAGTTTGGGAGAAAACTTACAAAAAATAGTCTTGTTTTCTGCCAGGTTTTATCTGTTAATTTTTTTTGTGTGTGTGTTTGTTTTTTGTTTTTTTTAAGATAATGTATCTCATTGCAATCTTATGAGTCGCTACTGGGCCAGAGACTTGACTGTGCATGACACAATAAACAACATAACGAAGTAGCTGTAAGGTGCAACACCTAAAAACCACCAACTACTAATTCATTCACTGAATTGCAGGAACCGACATCTCTGTCTTTACCCTGTCCTCATAACAAGGTCAGTGATATTTAAATTAATTTTTACATTATTTTCCTTCCATAATGACTCCACAACCCCTAATATAATATCTTTCTTGGTTGATGAGACACACCTGGAAGTCCTGCTGTAAACAAACTAAAATCTCCGAGGTTGCTTTGACTGGCGAGGCAGCTGATAAGTGGGGCAACAAAGTCAATTAGTTCTGTGTTTATTAGTATGTGACAGGTGCTGGGTCATGCAGATTAACTCACAACCCTTGGAGGGATGGGACAACAATAATGGTGAAACATGTCCGTCCGACCAGAAAGTAAAGGTAGCAAAAGGAACATAGCAAAGCCTGCTCAATTAATTATGGGGATTAATGAAGTTCTGCTTGATTAAATGTTGACGGCATAAAAACGCCTATTTCTTCTACCCAATGTGCCGTAATGGACACTCTTACATAAATAATGGAATCCTTCATGCTTATGGAAACCAACACATTATATGTTACAAACCACTCCTCCTCCTAACACTTAATCGATTAATTAGGGCTATTGCCCTTGATTATCCAATCACAGGTTTTCGTAAAGGTTTGACCTCTAACCTTCAACCTTCCCTGACTGGAGGGATATTGATTGAGGGGAATGGTATATTCTCGGCTACAGGAACAGCACTGCACACTTTAAAAAGAGTAGCTGACGGAGTGTCTTTTCATTGACCCCAGAGAGCTGTTGTAGCTATTGTTTTTGTACACAGCTTGAATGAATTGCTCAGACATCAAACGGTGCCCATTTAGACAGCTATTACATTAAATAATTGTCAAAATGAAGTAAAACATCAATAACACTCACTGTTCTCTAAAAGCCACCGAAGCAAAAAGTTACCATCCTGTGTTTCAGACACAATAATGCCTTGTTTATTACTTCCAATATAACAAATAAATTATTTCCACTATTGAACTCATTCTTTCAAAACTGTGTTCCTTTCTCACGGCAGAGGATCTTCCTCCTTTTGTGGCAAATTAAGCATGTAATGTTTGTACATAACTGTTGTTTATGCAAGTGATGCATCAACAAAATGCAGCAATCAATGGTTCACATTATGCTGACCCGAGGCTGCTCCCACATGCATAAACGTCAGAACAGGCAGATGACTTCAAAAACAACATTTACGACACATGCAGAAACAATACGTACGACTGTTTGGAAATTTGCAGGCAACCATGTTAGTAGAAAGGGTGACAAAGACTCTTTTGGGGATGGAGGAATGGATGGTGGTCAACACTGGACCTCCAGCCAATGGATGACCAATCGTGGTGGACCGTTTAATTAGTGTAGTTACTTCTTACTAGCTTTACTTCAGATTTAATTTTTCTAGTTTAGTTAGGCTTAAGTAACTGAACTACTTGGTTGCGTTTAGAAAAAAAAACGGTGAGGGCTATAATGCACCTTTTCACAACATTAAAGAAATGTTACAAAGCAAACATCTCCCATCTCCAACAAGCGTCTCCACCATTGTCCTACCCATATTTAGAGATTTTACATGCGCTTCCTTCATCAGTCATACTGGAGTCCATGTCCCGCGTTGGACTATTAAATTCCTGTTGACCTATTTCCTCATTGTGGGATAATTTAAAGGATTATTTTATCGTTCAGATACTCCTTGCTTAAGCACAAATTACAAAAATAATTCATTAGATTCGTTAAAGAATTATGGTGTGGGTTAAAATAAACCCTTCTACAACATTATATGGATTCTACAAGTCAAACTTTGCCCCTCTGCAACAAGCTTCTTCATTTTCACAAGTCTGTAAGAGACTGCATACACTGACACTAATTTTGTTTGTTTTGTTTTTTTCTGGTGAGGTCTGGTTCAGCTGATCACTATTCAGTGCAGCAAAGCTATGCAGGCATAATGAAGTGTGACATTTGGTTAGTCAGTGGTGTTAAGAGGAATTGTAATGCACAAAAATAACTAGTGAATAATCAAAAGTAAAATCATACATGATGATCGTCCACTGAATGATTTCCCATCATTCGTGTTCATGTTTCTATAGACGCCAGTCTGACATTTCTCCTTTCTACAATCATTGTCATCACCATGGGGCCCAACTGTAAACAGCATTAAGATGTTAATATTTAAACAACCAAAGTCATGACACAAACTTAAAAACGTAACTAGAATCCACCCTCCAAATATCAGTTTTGGGTAAATCATTAACTGAAGGTCATGTTTGTCTTTGCTGGTTTCTTTTGGATCAAATCCAACAGGGTGACTAAATTTTTAGTTGCACTGCACCATCCCCACCTGGATTTGAACCGCAAGGATTCATGTGAACAAAAATCCCCCTGGCAGAATTCGAAACACCACTGATGTGTCAACATATCAAATAACCATTGTGAAATGCCTTGGCTGCATTCATTCCTTGTTTTTGGTGCTTGTTGAACAAGGTGGCGTGGGATTGCTCTCCCTCACCCTGTGGTCTGTCCTCTAGGGCGCAGGGAATCTAAGTCACTCACTGCACATCAGGCTTTTCCCCCAGGGGCCCTGGCACCGGCGGAGGCAGGTTAACAAACTGTAAAGACTTCAACTGAGCAGCACACAAACTGTTTTCTTTCCACAAAGGGATTGGCTCCAACAAATGTCATAAGCCTATAATGAGATAGCTGATCTCGGTAGTAGAGAAGAAAAGAAAAGAAAAATGTTTCCCCTCTCCAGTCAGTGGCCATTAGAGTCAGGGAGAGTAAAAAGGGGGAAGCTTCCCCGTTTTCTTAGAAGCCCTCGGAGGCTGGCCAACATGACAATGCTGGTCAATTAATTGGTGAAAAAGTGAAAATCCAATTAATGTGTATCAAGCTGGCAGTTTTGCATGATGATGGCTCATTAGGAGACCAAGCTGTGGGCTGAGGAGTAGAGGGGTGGAGGGGCTTAAACCCCACTCATTAAAGCTCTGTCTTTCTCAGTGGGGTTTTTGGGACCGACTTATTTATGCAACAGGTTCTAAACAAAACCTCAATGTAACGCTCATTTAGTGGATTTGAAACTGATGAATTCCTAAATGGCTTGGGTGGAGAGTCTTTGATTTTGGGCCAAACTTACATGCACACATAGCCGCTGTACTTAAATGACATTAATTTGAGTGGAAATGTTTTTAATTATTCGAGTGAAATGAAGCAAGGACTTAAACAAAAAAAAGAAGATGATGTGTATTGAACGGATCTACTCAAGTGTTATTGGATCTAATGAAAAGCTAAAGCTAAAGCATCACCAAAACACTGTCCTCCAACAACCAAAATACTAAATTAAACATGTAACATCAGTAAAAATCCACGTCAATTACTCCGTTATAACATTTACACACAAGAGGTGCTATCAAAATACTCAAAAGAGGGTAATGGCCTATCAGTGCATTATAAAAAGAGATGATGGTGCTCTCGCGGCTACTTCTGAGCCTCACCCTATACTGACAAAATAAAGAATGTGCTTCCATACTGTTGCAGCCAGCCCGTGTTTGTCTAGCCTCTGCCTCTATGTGTAAGATTAATACTCTTGCCACACTCTCATAGAATAATGTCACTTTAATCTTGTTTGGGGCGAAATTCGAAGTGGAGTGTGTCTACTTGTTTCCTGAGATTACTTCATCTTTCTTTCGGCAGCGGTGTGTGACTCTGCCGCCTGCTGTCCCCTGGCGTTGGATGTCCCATTACCCTTCACACGCCGCAACTTTCTGCTGTTTGCACAACACTGGCCACAGGACCCAACAGGAGTCCAGTATACTATTGACGTTTTTAGTTTTTCTTTACTACTGCCTAGCTCATTGTAGTCGCGCTCCTATAGAGGACCGTCGCCAGCGGCTGAGGCGCTGTGAATATTTTAGCTGCTTTAAAATGTTTCGCCAGAGAAAGAACATCTCTGCCTCGTGTTCGGCTCTTGTTTGAGTAGAATGTAACAAAAACGTGTTTAAATCTGCTTTTTCCAAAATTTAGTTAGGATTTAGCTGCTATTCTGCTACATATAATGGATGCATTTATTATACTGCTGTCCAAGATGATTGAACACACATTTCTGTAAAATCATTGATCAGAAACCCATTTTAATTGTATACCCCTTTCCTGAAGTAGCCACACACACAAAAGGAAAAACATAGTGTGCAAAAATCATTGCATATCCCACCACTAAAATGCCTTTTTAGCCTATTTGCTGAGTAACTTGTCTTTTTGTATTCTACTTCAGTAATTAACACTGAGTGTCTCTTATCCCTTTCTACAGAGTTGACCTCGGTATTCTGAATGAATAAGCTGCACTGCGTCAGCTATAAATCTCTAATGAGGCTTGATGTAAACACCCCAATACAAACCACATAAATTCCTAACACAACCACTCAGCCTTTGCACCTCTTACAGACACACCAACATCTACACACAAAAACAGACACAACACAACGTCTGGTCCAGTAGCTACAATGCAAGATGTGTTTACTCTTCGGTGTTTATTGTCCATGTTCTGCAAAGTCTGTGTGTTTTCTACATGTAAATAATTACTCTGTCCTGACTAATTTATCTAGATAATTGAATGTTTAATATTTTTATTGGTGAATATGACTTACAATTTAAGTCAACAAAGCTGCTATCGCTGCGGTTTCTTTACGTCTGAGGTAAAGAAACACACTTTGTATGGCGAGGCTTGTGTTGTTTGGAGAAGCTGTGTGTTTTTTCCCCTCACTTCCTAATAATCTATTCTGTTCAGCCAGCTGCATACATTGACAAATGTTTCCAGCATTAGGTATTTACCCGGTGAAAGGTAATAGATGCAAGGGTTTAAAAATGCCTGATGCAAGAATCAGCAAGCACAGTGGCAAAAAAATAAATAAATATCACATAAGGGACATTTGTTTCTTCTTTGCAAAAACTATTTTAGTCTATTTGCAATGGCCATTTTCTATTTAAAACAAAGACATTTTTTTATTAAAAAATAAAGAAAGAAAATGAAAAAGCATGCAAAGATGCAAAGAATATTGCAAAGAATATTTTTTCAAATTATTTGATAGTAGATTTTCATATTATTGCATCCTATGAGTGAATAACTGCACCTGGGCTCTGCAAGGCTTCTCTCTTTTATGTGTCATAATTCTTTCCATATTCACTTAAAATCTGAGACTGAGCCAAATTCACTGCCACTGGTTGTTGAGTTTGTCTAATCTGTTGATTGTGTTGGTTTGTTGTAAAAAAAAAATAAAAAAGAAAGAAAGAAAAAGAAAAAGAAAAAAAAATTCACATCTCTTTCTTTCAGGTTTATTTTCATGCACGTTATTCTTGGGGCCTAATGACGGCTGTGACGGTGCATTAATGAGGCGTTCAGCTGAAAGCCACTTCCTCCATTTACCTCCTTCACCTCATTCTCCCAATCCACGTTTCTTCTGCAACTCCAGGATTCTCTATCATGCTGTTAACGTTCTGTCATTCCTTGTGTTCTTAGCTCACATTTCCCGGACTTAGCTCAATATTCATTGGCTGCATTCTTTTACATGAAACAATGTCACATTTGAGAAAGGTAATGTCAGTGTTTGAGAAGCACACAATGAAACTTTTGATCACCTGTGTGTTTTACGTCTCTTGAACAATTTAGTAGTGTAGATGTATTCGTGAGACAAAGACAGGGACTGTTATTGTTGCATTTTGCTCAAGGCATATGTCCACGAGATAAGAAACTAAAGGTCCCTCATCAAGGTCATAAAATATTAGCTTTTAACATTTCAGTTTCATAATAATTTGGAACTGTAGGAAACAAAAGGTTAAAGATACGTCAAACACAAATGTTCGAGTGGAACTAATGTCTCGGGGTCCGCACATTCACCGCTAACAAGGAAATTTAAATGAACAAAACACCATTACTGACAGAGCTAAGAATGAAAGAATCTGTTGGTGTCGTACGCTACTAGTCTCGGCCCGCTGGGATTAATGAATAACTCCAGTGAGAAACGCCTCTGTTCTTAGGCAAGACAAAATGACCACAGGCAGCCAAAGAATTTGGCGGTCAGTAACTGTGGCTGTTTCCCATACATATATTATTATAGCAATAGCAGCGGTGGTGATTGAATTTCTGACCTTTTGTTGAAATGGGAAAAGTGGGGAGGGGGGGGTCCATTTCAATTTTTGTTGTGTCATTCATGTCTTAAAATAACTACAGGGATGAAAGATCATGGCTTGATTCAATTACAGTGCTGTGTAAAGGCTAAAGATTACTGTATTCTACATGGAACCTCACTTGTATCTGAGATAAATATAGATGCTGATTTCACACACTTCCAGTAGGGGAAAACAGGTTAAGTGAACACTCTCTCATGCTTGCTCTTTGGAGCCCATTTGGAGGCTTATATTACAGTAAATTCCCATTTCACGGCTACAAAAATGAAACAACGCAATTCTTTCATCCAGCCCGAGGCTCAATCAACAAAATTGAAGCATGATGACACAATACATTCTGGTAAGTAGACTTTGCTTTCACAATAAGTCTCAAGATGACAAACCTGATACCGGACTCCTCATACCACCCAATGCATCCCACACATCAGAAACTAGGAGCCGCCAAAACAGAAAAGTTTGGTGGTAGAATCTGGTCAGCTCTGCCAATCAATAGCAAACTTCACATTAAAAACTGCTGACAGCTGTGGGAGAGAGTTCCCACTTTCATCTAGCGCTGTCTGGCCCTCCAGCTAACCTCACCGTCACCCTCTCCCTTCACAGACCTGCTCTCTTTATTAGTCTTCGGTCGCATCCCACAGCATGACCCAGAGAACGGCCTCAACCTCGTTCTTCACTTATCACCAAACTTTTGGCTCATTTAATTTTTCATTTTTTTTTTTCTTTTTTTCATGACAATTCACTTGATAGCCTTGAATGGGGGGCCCTCCACTCCTGCAGAGGAGCCCACCCAGCAGCTGCGTCTCACCATATCAACCTGTTCGCTGAAAGACGGGAAACGAGCTCGGCGAATGAAGCCTGGCGATGTATCAGTGTGTATGACAGAGCAAGAGGACTTGTTTTCCATTAAAACTTACCTTTCTTGTTCTTCCTCAAAAGTCAAGTAAAAAACAGACAGATAATAGAAATACAAAAGATCATGTCTGAGTCACTAAGACAAGTAATACTTACTTAGATTTTTTTGTAGCTGTTGAACTTTAGTCCTTTGTTCCCTTCTGTTGTATTCTTGGCCATAGAAACGAGAGGGTCCCACTTGACAGTCATTGCTCAAGGATGAGCAGCCTTGAGTTAATGCAGGTCTCTGCTGCCCCTTAGGGGTGGAAGAAAAAAAGGAACATTTTCTCCTCAGAAATATGGGAAGACTAGAACTGAAATATCCACTACTTTTCATTTTGCTGCAGTGAAATAATAATAATTTTGAGCTTTTCTGTCAGCTCACAATCAGGCGTTTGGTGCGTGCACACGGCAGGTCTAATCTCATTAGTGCGGCCTATCCTGGGCCTCGGGATCTGTTGTCTCTCTGCTTTATGCTTTGACTATTGAATTCCAATCTGTTTGCTTGGCAGCAGCAATAAACAATCTTGTTTACAGGTTGTACATAAAAAGGACTAAATTCTCCTCAGGCCCGTTACACACCTCTTTTCACAGCTAAATTTGTATTTCAGTCGACACCAAGATGAATAAGTTTTTACAAAACCCTCTGGAGGAAATACACTACTACAAAGGTTAATATCCATTACTTCGGTTTTAGCTGGATTATGTTCAGCCACTAATGCCCAGTGAGGATCAGAAAGAGGTTTTATGTTCACCTTTTTGTCACTTCTTCTTTTTTTGAACAAATGTGTTTCATTTATTAACTGTATTCGTGCTTATCTAGAAATTAAATTGCATTACTACTATACTGAACATCTCTCATTATTAAAATAACTCAGGAATATAATAGACAAAATAATGCCGTCTGAGCTAATCCTGAAATAATTTCTTTTCAGTATAATAAAAATACAATTAACACAGAGTAATTGTAAGACTTGTAAGTCTATTCTTCCTGTTAATGGCATATTCGTGAGGAAGAAAACACATTTTAAAACCTTTTTAAATTACATGAGAACGTTTCTGTGATACAACTGCAAGTTAGGAAATTAATCACAAAATGAGTTACACTATGGTGCCATATTTAAAATGAGATGAAACTACCTTATTAAATTATTTTGTATATGTTTGAAAGGAGGGAATGTTTCAGTGGAGACACAAAGGCTTGTCACAATTATTACATCATTACACATAATCGCCTCATATTTGCAATTATCTGAGCCGACTGTGATCCTTTTGTGTCATTGCTGGAATCATTTCAATTCACCTGCACAGAAATAGCTGGATGAAACGAAGAAAAATGTCATATTTCCATCACTATTTCCACTTTGTTTTGCACCATTTGAGGACAGGCATTTTTATAATGACCCCATCTCACTGGCTCCCCTACTTTTAAATGGTACCTGACAGAATTAGCACCACCAGGGTGATAATCAATGTCTCAAGGTACTTAATTTCTAATATGGTGACGGTAAATAGCCACAGCAATGGCAATTATATTTGGTGGAAAAAAAAACAACATTAAAAGGCAAATGAGCTAGTGATTTAGCGAGTGATCTTCTTTAACAATGGTCACAGTTTTTGACATGGTGGTCTCTCTCTTATTAAGTTCGCCTGCATTATTGGAAGTACCGTTACAGTTGTTATTTGCACCTCTCGACAAAAGTACAACAACAACAAACTATTGTGCATATTAATTTCCATGAAAAACACAGCTAAGGAAGCCAAACTTTCCCAAAAAGCTTTAACTTTTTTGATTGCTCAGCTCTGCTCTAAACTGAGCAGACACCACTCATACACATTCGAGCCGAGAGCAGGGTGTGCTGCTGGTTACAGAACAGATGCAGGAGGAGGGAGAGACGGGAAAACAGAGAAAGGGTTTTACTGGACACATAATTAGCATACTCCCACGAGGGCTGGATGACTCAGACATTTTAAAATTTTCAAGGAAATTACTGACTCTAACATATCAGTAAGAACACCCACAATATGACATTTTGTGTAAAAGCAAGTGCCCGAATAATAGTAAGAAGCTCCAACTCTTCCTGCTGATGGCACATAAAAGCCTTTAAACAATTCATTTTATAAAAACATCCAGAAATGAGAAATAAGACTTTAAATAGTTCTAGTTTTAGGTGCAAAAACAACTCAACATCCTTGAGGGCTTTTGTAAAGCCACAAGGCTTTAGATTCTCTAATGATCATGAAGTAGCTTGTCACTTCCCCGTTTCCCCATCTCTGATAATCAGAAATCCTAAAATCATGTCACATGAGGCACAGATTTTGAGACGTCAGTAGTCTGCACAAATCTGGATCTTTGCGTTAATATTATCAATAAAATAATCACATTTAAGGTCGACATGAGATTCTCACAAAGTGGCACGTTGCTCCCGTCCGACATTTGACACTTAAAGCTGAATGTCTAGGGACTGGAGGGGTCTGACGAGGGTCCAATTTGCTGCTGTTAAGACAATATATGTGCTGTCGGAGATCTCACATGAGTACTGATGCAGTGTGCAGCCAAATGAGACCATCCCAAAGAAAAGGTCTACAGCTCAAAGTTCGAAACCACGGCACGATTATTTCCTGAGTTCCTGACAAAAAAAAGGTGTCCTGTCCAATTAGGGGGTGGACAACTGTAGTGGGAGTTCAGATATCGCATGGAATAATTTATGAGAGAGGTTAAAAGACATTAACCTCCAATTAGGCAATGGAGCTACAGTAATGTGAGTGACATCATGGATACAATGGATCAACACATCTTCCCATTTGTCTTTCCATATTGTGTAATAGGATAACATAGCAGCTGGGCTCTTTTAAGGAAAAGACGGCGACCAAATGGAAGGTCAAGAGGAAGTGTATGCAGTGTCATTATATTCAGGTGTTAAGTTCCTTTTTGTGAGTATTAGTACATGCACTTAACCTTCAATCCCTCGCCACAGCCCCTTTGGGCTTGTTACCTAAGAAATATGTCTCCTCTTTTCTCTCCCCGGTGAGGTTCCCCTGAAACTTGTCAACAAGACAATGTAGAAGGAAGTGAGAGATAAAGTTGCAAGGCTCTCTTTCTGTGCAGTGTTTATTTGCTGTGTCAAGAATTGAGAGATTACACCGTTTCTACGCAGTAAGGGAAGAATCTGGTCAAGCATTTCCTCAGGCGAAAAAGATCATTTGAAGAGGCAAAGGAGGATTACTGACACCTGCATTAAGAACGAGCGTCCTGAGTTGGGCCCATTTGCTGTGAGCAGGGAGTCCTCATCAATCATTTATTTTAAGTGCAGTGACGCCATTTATACTGTAGGGCCTTTATTTTGGGCTGGGAAACTAGAAACATGTTCAAATTTCTCTTGGTGTGGCAGAATACTACATCAGAGCGTTATGAGTTTTACACATATTTAAAATATTTTAGCTTTAAACATATTCCAAAGACTCATCCATTCAAAGTAAATTAATTCAAATTAGGATTTAAACTCAAACACCCGGGCAAAGTGATTAATTTTTAAAATAAAATTGTGTACAGCAAATTTGTCTACAGGTTTCTGCAACATTCATGCACATTGTGGCATATGTTTAATTAACATCTGTACTGCAACTCTTGCTGGTTGGTACCTGTCCTTTGTATTCAATATAGAAACGCCCACTCAGAGGCAGTGGGGCTGGTAACACTAACCCTCATGCTGTCAGCAGCGTGATTGATCACCAGCAGATAAACATCAGATCAGCGAGAGAACAGGACAGACATCGATCCCCAGAGGAAGAGAGGACTTGTCACACACCAGCATACACAAACCTCTGTGAAACATCTGTCAAAATACCGCGACGACAGAGAACTGTACCTGTGTGACTAACATGGGAACCCACAGACAGCTGTCAGCTGCTTTGGGTGCTAGTTGATGACCACAGAGCACAATTCTTTTCCATTACCTCACTCAAAAAGGCTGCCCAAAGAGGCCTGTAACATTAATCCTGATCAGAAGTCATGAGGGTTTCAAGTTCTCTTTAAGGAGGTACAATATTAGGCGCACAGAGAATAAGTTTATAGCTGTATCGCATAAGATACTGGGGCCTGAAATCACCCTGAAGCATACCAAACAACAGAACAAGGTGAAACATTGTCTTCTGTTCATTGTCGTAAAGAATCCCCTGTGGCAGTACTGTCCCAAACAGAACACAAAACAAATGAAGAAATGTGTTTTCACATCAATCCTGACTTGCCACACGGAGGTCTCTCACCTGGCTGTGCCCTGAATATGTTTTTCCTGTCATTAGCAACAGACCTCATGCAATGCCACACTTAAGAACTGAAGAAAGAGGAAAGGAAAATGAATAAGAAGTGAATGGTCAGTCTTGACAAAAGGGGGCCAGCCTTGCGTCGACAGGAAGAAAAGCATTAGCGGCCTTTATGCACATGGCGGCGGATTTCCGTGTGCAACACTGTCAGTGTACTTTCCCCTTAATTAAAACAGTCACAAGTTTCATTGAGCGGCGAATCAAAGGGTGGCTACACCATAAAGCAGACTCAACTCTGTAACCCTAAGTGTGTGTGCGCGCAGAGTTTTGGAATCAAGCACAAACACAGACGGGGATGAAGGGGATTTAAGCTGGGCCCGTTCCCATGGTCAGTCACTCAGAATTGGTCATTACTGTCCTGCCTGGAGATGAAAACACAGCGATTAAGAATTAACTTGGACCAAAACATGACCATTTCTAAACCCTCAAAGACAGGATCAATTTTAGATTGCTTTGGCAGATTTCTTCCGCAGTTTGTAACTCAAAGAGTGTTCTTTGTTGGGTGAATAAGCTGGTAAACAATAATCTAATCATCCAAAACTAATAAGTCATGCAATGTTCTACGTAAAGTGTTCCAGGTAGGGTGACTGCCTCAACATAATACCACTTTCTTATTTTACCAAAAACAAATTGTCATGTTAAGTCATTCCACAGTGAACCGGAGCAGACTTCTCCAGTGACAAACCCCAGTAGATGAACACAACTGGGCAATGGCAACTCAACAGAGGGAAAGGAAAATGCTTGGTCCACTTTAGTGGGTGTATGGGATGTCCTCTCTGCTGCTTTGTCATACTTGGTCTCTGGATCAGGAGAGGACCCAGTCCCTAATAGCCTAATGACCCGACACTTTCCAGACCATTTCATTTCCTTGATGGTAAAGGGACAAACCTCCACCCACAATCATCCCCTCATCAATTATAAATCATCCAATGGTTGGATAATTAAAAATGCAACATTATTTTTTTTTCACTCCCCCGACAAGACAAGCCCTCTGGGTTTTCTTGAAGCAGGGTGGGATTCCCCTCTCGTGTTCTCTCCAGCGGATAGTTAAAAAGAACAAAGAGCATGAATTATGCAGGGGGATACATAATGGCAGAAATTGCTAATCATAGCTCATGCAACTCGAGAAGTTTAGACAAGCAGACTGACTGACAGAGGGGTGCAGAAGAGACGACACAGGATAAGGTAACATTGAGAAGATTCTGTAGGGTTTCACTGTGGGCTGAAGTCAATGGGGTGCACCGATCACTCAGGACAGAGGAGGAAAGACATCATTTCATTTATTTTATACAAATAATATACCGGTTGTGGCTTGGACACACCAACTAACTTCATGAAACTACAAATCAAGAAAAATGTTCTCAAAAAATTCAGCAAGTGTTGGTTAAAAGCCAATGTTTTCAAGCAAGCATGATCAATGTTTAATGAAGACAGTGGTGGCAGTAGAGATGGGATTGTATTGTCTGACAAAGCTGACATTCCCTTAGTGAGTTTTAATCCCCAACTCTGGCAGATAGGCCGCTCCTGCGGAGCTCCACGTCTCGAGGACATTCAGCCTGCACACTGTTTTTGTTTCACGTCAGGCTAACATAAACCTGGCTGAAGTTCACTGGAAAATGTAGGAATGAATAGAAGGGATTAGTATTACTGGATGTGGATGGCGCAGTGTCATATTGGTTTCTGTCGAGGATGCTGCTGCCAGCAGCTTTGCAATATCAGGTACATGGTTGCACTTTTCAATATGTTTGTTTGGATACTCATGCTTAGAAAAAAATAATTCAGCAAACTAAACTTTTATTTATATTCAAATGTATTAAAGTTACAGTAACACACAATGCATGTCTAAAACTAGTTCAGGATGTTCTCCGGTTGAATGCACTGTGTATTACATAATCATTTATTTTGGATTTTAGTACTAATGTATTTAGATAGTAGTTTTTATTGTTATTGTTGTTTGGAGGTTTGTTGTTTAAATTAACCATGTTTGATGTTGATGTCTGGATGCTTTCATGGTTTCTTGCAGGTACCATATTTAACTCCAGGTGTTTTGGTCCTTGCTGTAATGACAAACTTATCACCTGAATCTTCGGCTCCCCGGGGCTTTGCTGAGCTTTACAGCTTATTTTATTGTTTAACTGTCCAGCCTTCTTACTTTACTGCTTTGTTTGACTACTATTGTGGCGTTTTCGTCCCGCAGCAAGCACCTATTTTTATTGGGCCGTACCTGCGCAGGAACAAGTTAGCTGCTAGCAGGTGAAGCATTTAGCAGCTAACGAGGCAAACATTTCCAGAAGTTAGTAGACACCCAATAGCAGAGCAAATAGGAGAGTTAATGTTGGACTTACATAGAAGAGTTGGCCAGAAACTCCAAATGACAGTCTGTTGCTCAGCCACTCCCCGACGCGACAACTGGCAAATGTTTGCTAAAAAGTTCGCCATATTTGCTCACAATTTGTTTCTGCTGCCCCTGGTGGCCGAAAACATGAACGACTGCAGTACACTTTCTTTAGTCTTAAACTTAAAGACTGTAATGGAAATTTTACTTCATTGTTATTTAATGACAATGTATGATCTAACTGCCTAATAATTAATGTTTTGTTTTACTAGATCTAAAACAAAAAAGGGATAAAAAAGAGGATGTTTTGTCATCCTGACACACCATTATTATAGAGGCGGTGACACAAAGTCATAAAAATAATGTAAAATGGAATTTGAGATAAAACACCAAACGTTTCACACCAGCTGATCGAGGTCCGTAAACGTTTTGCTGTGTAATGGCACCCACCATCACAGAGTGGGGTTATTCAGTAGTGAGCATTTGTGCTGTTTGTTGCCAGTCGTCTCTGTCACAATGATGGAGTGTCTGTCTGACAGGTGCTGTGATTCCCCTGACCCCATTGTATTCAAACAACACAGGCTCCTCACACAGGAAGAGCAGAGGAAACAATGGTACAGGTGAGTTTGGAAGAATTTCCCCTCAAGGGCCGTCCTCCTGACAGTTAAAAAAGGTAGGCTACTTGATTGTGTGTGTGTGTGTGTGTGTGTGTGTGTGTGTGTGCGTGTGTGTGTGCGTGTGCGTGTGTGTGTGCGTGTGTGTGTGCGTGTGTGTGTGCGTGTGTGTGTTTGTGTGTGTGTGTGTGTGTGTGCGTGTGCGTGTGTGTGTGCGTGTGTGTGTGTGTGTGTGTGTGTGTGTGTGTGTGTGTGCCTTCACACTCGTCCTTATAACGTGGCAATTTGAGATATCTTTTTGCGCTTCTTAAAATCATATGGCAGTTGTAGCTCATCTTTATGTGTAGTGATGTACAATGATCCCCAGGAGGAAGAGCTTATAACTTGTCCCCTCACTTAAGATTAGTAAGTAAGGGGACATATGTTCTAAATTCAACCGGGCCTGCCTGTCATTATTTGCGGATTAGTGCTGGCCTGCACCCTCTTTGATGTGGACATGTTTCACACTTCCGTCCTATTGAGCTCCAGGGACTCAGCAAAGGGAGCAGAGAGTCCAACAATGGTAAGAAGAGAATCAGGCACAAGCAGGAGTCATCTTCCGCTATGTTTTGAGCTGCAGGGAAACTTCCTGTAATGAGGAAGATAAATACGCAGCAACAATTACAGCTGCACGAATGAGCAATCACCTGAAAGAGGCCCCACAAAAATGTAAATGCACATATGCCCACATGCATATAGAACATACATACATGCATGCATTTCCACATGGCTCCGTGCACACATATTTTGTCTGCACACACTCTCCCTCTCACACACAAGGAACATGTGAAAGCCTCTTGATGATACTGTGGGGTCTACTGCCCTCTGCAGGAGTCAAACGAAATAAATGAATTCAACAGAATGGTAATATATAGATATCCTAGCTTTGACATATCCTGAAATTGTTACTGAACACGGCTACAGCAGCAGTGTATGTTTTAGAGCCTGGGCCTGAATTTATGTCCATGGATTTAAACTGTGCTCTTTTTAGAGTTAATTCCTTTTTTTCTGGAAGTTACAAGCAGCCGGCGCGTGCATGGTCAGGATATGGCTGAGTGAAGCTACCTTACAGACGCAAACACAAGGACTCTTTCAGGCACGGCAGCTCCACAGCCGTATGAGGGCACTCAGTGTTCCACCCCAACCACAGGATTTATTTACCTTCCAACGACAGGCAACCAGTAAGAGGAGATTGAGTATGCTTAGGGGTCCATGCATGTGTGTGTGTGTTTGCATGAGGGGTGGAGAGCTCGACTGGAGCAGTGCAGTCACCGTGTGACACTAGATTACTTAAGCTAGAAAGTAGATGTCATGATCCTCCTAAATATAGTCACAAAGTGGAAACAACTAAAATATACAAAGCATTGGTTATTTAGCAAAAGTTTGTTCATTCCTCCAAAAGCAGTTTTGGATCAACTGTATAAATGACGTGTTGAACAAAAACTGAGGTGTTGAAAGGAAATGTTTAAGAGAGGAGAAATGTGGATGAGAGCCAGAAAAGGTCAAAAAGGGGGATGGGTTTCCTGTTTCCTTAGCTCTCTCCCTTCCCTTAAACGGCACAAGTGGAGTCATTGAATCTGCGTGTGCATAAAAGCGCCCAGTGTGCATCTGTCGGTACAGTAGTTTAATGGCATGACAGTCTGACTCAGTGTCACCCCTCAAATAAGCAGAATGTCTGGCCTAAAATGAGCAGTCATCAATATAAGCTTTACAGATGAAGAATGATTATGATTAATGTCCTGTACGTGCACAGTATGCCATACACCACAAATCTATTTACATGTTTTTATAGCCACTAAACAGCCAATGTGTTTACAAAGAGTGTAACAAAAAAAAACTAAGACAAACCAACTGCAGTCACGAAACACCCAGTAATGGATCCATTGTGGTGTACCGCTACACTCCAGCTGTCACAGATTATCACATCTGCATGTTAGCAGGAATGTGTCAGTGCGGAGAAGACTGCCGTTAGTTCAGTTTAAAAAATGTCCGTAACTAAAAGCAGTGCCGGAAGCAAAGCATTCAGGATGTTCTTGAGAAAAAAAAAATAAATGAATCCAGCAACATAATAATAAATCACTGTAATCATCACATCATTTCAGCTCTTTTGCCCTCTTCAAGAAAGAAAGTGAAAGTGTCTCAGAAGGTGTAAAGTATGTGTTCAGATTCTAAAAATATCAACATATCTGCAGAAGAATGCAACAACACAACCAGCAAAACATAAAGTAGTTTGACTAAAGATCCCATAAATGTCAATAAAAGTGCTACATCTACTTGTTAAGTGCAGTGTTTATTAAAGCTAGCCCATACCACAATCTTCATTTACCCAAACACTGAATTATTTGTCTGTCTACTCACCAGAAAAGTAAGGATCTGCAGTTATTCACTCCTACCTGAATGCATCATTCTCCAGGCTGCCCAAGATAGCCTTTATATTCAATCATTATGGCAGCTAACCCGTCTGTAATAGAACAACTGCTGTCACTGACAGCTTTAATTATTAATATTAACAAACGTCATCAACTATAACAACTATTTAACTGTGTAAATATGCATTTACAAACTTTAGTTAGTACCCACAGTGCCCAAGTCATAACTGATGATCCCTCTGTGAACTATTCATCTTGCTTTCCCTTTAACCACACTGCCCTAAAATACTTCTCTGACCAGACTGGAGAATGAAGCAACACTTTGTTTCTTACAGCCTACTGTTTCTAAATGATGAAAATAACTTTACAGCCGTGTACACTGTTTTGGCAATGCACGTTACCTTCACTTGATAACAGATTCCAGTATGAAATTCACTTCTCAGTTATTTCTTTGTGAAAAAGTCATTTAACAATTTGATGTGTTTTGTGTTGTGCAGGATTGAGCTCTCATTCTGGGAATATTATATTATCTGGGTTAATTGTAGGGAGTGTAAGGACAGCAACAGATCTTTATCACAGTTAAATATTTGATATGCTGCTCTTTCATTTTCAGCACTGTGTAATACTATGCCACTGCTGCTCCACCCCTATGATTTCCTGTTTCCTCCTGCATCTGTCCACCAATAAGTGTCACCCAGCCTGACACCAGCATCAACCTGTGGAGAAGCTGCTGATGTTTGTGCCGGATCCAACTTATCATGCATATGTGTACTCTACAGCACCACTAGTGGTCAAAAATACAGGATCCTTTGAGGTAACTTGAGATGCAGCCAGACTTGGTTTTTCACTCATCACCAAAACTTTTACTCTTTTTGCAGGACAAAAACATATGCAGTGGAAATTACACTGGGGGAAATTCTCTGAGAGAAAATCAGCTTGACTCCCAGCTGTGAACTCTAAAGTGCTTTCCCTCAGCTGCTGTGAAACAGACAGAAAGAATGCAGACCTGAATGGGCTTCTTGTTTCTGCCTCATTCACACGCAGCCTTTTGGGGATCCTTGACAACCGCATGCATTTTGGATGCGGAGCTAAAGTGGGAGAATGCAACTCAGTGAGCGAGCATTAATCCTAATTTTATCCATGTCGTCCTCTGCCTCTGTGCATTCACAAGCATTGAAAATACACTGGTAAGAAAGCAGAAATATATGTTGCGAAATATGAAATGAATTGTATGGACTGGGCACTCGTTTGTAGTCTTTAAAAATACAGACTTTGGTACTTCTGAAAATTTTCTGTCATGGTGGAGATCATTGACTTTATACAGTCAGTGGTGGTGATGTGTAGCTACAACAAAGTTTTAAAACTATTAAAGTCAAAGCATTTGTGCTAAAATACAAGAGTCTGTTCTGATTTATTGGTCTAGTCTGATGATTTGAATACAGCAAACTGGTTTTTATCTGAGTCCATGAACTGCTCATTTTGTTATGTATGTTTTCTAGTTGCTAGTACACAGGTTCACTCAGCTTGAATAACCTGAATTAATATGGATATGGCAGCAAGATATATACTATTTAATAATTCTAGTTACAGGAAGCAAGTTACTCAACACTTTTGTAACTTTGAAAAAAATGTTATTCTCTGTTTCAAGGTGACTTAAGTCTTCTAGTTTAATGACATGCTTTCACAACACAGTAAGGAATCTGTAGTCAAATCATGCATCATGCATTGTATTCACTAAAATGTGTCAAAATACAGGACACTTATATTGTTTGACACAAAAGTACTGCATTTATTTGAGCGAAATCAACAAAATGAGTTCAGATGGAGGAGTTTGTGTTGGTCAGAGCTGTGGACTTGATTTAGATTCAGTATTTAATTACAAATTGAAAGCACTTAACTATGGACTATAAACACTATTAGAAGAGCACCAGAAGAGAAAATGTTCGAATTGGTAGTATTTCAATAGTCTGTTATAAAGTTAAAAAGAGTAAATGTGGACTTTAAGAACAGACACAAGAATTGAGATTTGCTCCATCAAAACGGCATAAAATCAGCTTTGTTAATGTTTCCACCATGAAAACTTTAAACAGCTTCAGTACTGATGCAAACGTTTTCTCTAAGACACTGCATATTTGAATTAATGAAATCCATTTTGTGACTACACTCACTGTTTGAGTCAAAAGTTCACAATGTTCCTATAGGCTTTAATTCTTCTCTAGTGAGTGCGAACAGCTCTCTACTTTATATATGTGTTCATATTCATGTTTTCAAAGGAAAGGTAGTATAAGCCCGCTGCTATATTGAGATCTAATACATATCCCCTTTCCATGAGCAGCACAGCAGTTTCAGTAGGGCCTCAGCCAAGCTGAGCACAATGCTGCCATTGAACTAGTCACAGAGGTTACCTTTATATACCGTCAAGAGTGACAGTTAACGCCACACCACCTGGGCTCCACTTAAAGTCACAGGCTATATACATACATACCACATGTATAGTATAAATTAGTTGTCACAGAAACACACGACTTATATCTTTATGCTGAACATATTGGTATTGCTGTCAATTTTATTGAGTTGTGAAGGAGAGGAAAAAAAAACTTCCACAACAGTTTTACAGATGTTCATAAACACACCAGACCTGTCTTGTCTGTTTGTCTGTCTTGACATCAACTTAAGCCGCCTACCGAAAGAAGCAGCACGTTATTTGAAGAGAAGCAGCCTTTGTAAAATGACACCAAAACTGCATGTTTACTTGGAGGTGGGAAAGGATTGGGAAATACATAACGACATTTACGGAAAAAACAACCCTTGAAATGCCAAAGACATATCTGAGGTATGTTATATTTCTTCTGCAGTGTTGCTTCATTTTATATGACATGTGTTTTCAGCCTTTTATACGTGAATTATGAGACAAGGGAAGTGCTTTAAATGGCATTTGGTAGAAAACATCATAAATGAAACTAATTTCACGCAGCATACTGTTGGAAACATGTGAATGCTCGTCATAAAGACACCATGAAAAGCAATTACACATTCACATTACCTGAGTCAGATTAGTAAAACCTATCACAGCACGTCAGGTATAATCCTAAATTATTCCTGTTTCCTAGTCTAGTGCAGATCTATCAAAATACAGGTTAAACTATGCTTTACTGAGCCCTGTGTCTGAAATCCTATGAACAGAAATATCCTTTTAAAAACACATACCGACGCGACAAACATCATTTCCACTGTACTTTATCCCTGAAAATCCAAACACGATCTACTAATAATAAAATTTTAAAGTCAGGCTCGATATCTACGCTTATGTCATTTTAAATGAAATATAGAGCGTAACACAAAGGGATAGTTTGGTTTCTCTGAAGCAGAGTTGTGTGAAGTACATATTCTAAATCAGTGTGCTACATACAAGATATGTGAGTCGAGTACCAGTATGGAAGCCAGGCAGTGGTCAGCAGCAAAAGCTACAAGTCCCAAAGCAAATCATTCAGTTTAAGTGCATATTATATTGCGTGTGTACTTGTACCTTGCCATCAGACATTTACATTTTCAATTTAGTAATTTATTGTTGTGTGGCATTGCTGTTTTCATACATTAATTAGGAACCAAACACATTCATACACAAATGTCCCATAGTACCTGAAACTCCCGTGTTCTGCGTGTTAAAATGATAGTTTTTACCAATGGAGTCTGGTGGCTTTAAAGAGGACATCGATTGATTTAACAGCATCAGTTGTAATTGAAACAGGGGCTGTTTAATAGCTAGGTAAATGATATGATAATATTCTAAATATAGCTTACACCTAAACTGTGACTGACTGATATGTTTTGCTGTTGACCTTTCTACATCAGCTCATTGCCTGGCTTCTATGCCAGCACTCCTGTCCGCTTCTCCAAACTCAATGCGTGTAGTCCACCATTTGCTGAAACAGATTGTGGATGACTACCTCCAACGATGCCACCCTAAAGAAACCAAATTATCCCGCTAAGTAACCTGGTTTCTCTGTGAAAACAGTACGATGTAATAACTACTTCTCTTTATCCATTGTTACAACGAGGCACACCATTGGTGAGTATAAATATTACTGTATGGCCCAAATGTTCCTGTTAGCAGTAAAACATTCTATGCGTTTTATGGCTGTGATGCTTACTAGTTTTGGTCTGTGCAATAATAATGGCTTCTCCTGACACACTCCAGGAGGGTTTTGTACAGGAAAATGTTGACCTCTTAATTAATGAAATAATTTATCCTCAAGCAAACTGATGGACTTGTTAATGAGTGTCTTTTCATCGTCTATAAATCTATACCCAAACAGCTTCATGGTGGGTCCACACACTCTCTGCACCACCTGAGCCAGTGTGAAGGGAATACTGAATCTCCATTTCTCAGCCTGCTCCGATGAGTTCTTCTGGGTGGAGTAAATGCCGCTGGCTTCCTGTGTGGTCTGGGTGTTCCTCAGAATCCACTCCCTAGCTTGGGAGCTAAACGGTATCCCTGTGAACCTGTACATCTCCTCTGCCTTCTGCATAGGGAAGCGAGCGATATCCTCGTAACGCACCAACATGTAGCGTCTCCTCAGCCAGCGAGGTTGGCTCAGTCCCACCTCCGCGGACATCCTGATGTGATCACAGTTTCCTTTGAGCCTCTTCACCTCCTCGTCATCTTCAGGCACCTGCCGTCCTGCGCCCAGGCCTTCCACGTCTTATATTTTGAGGAGAAAGCCACCATGCGAGATGCTAAGATGGCCCGGGGGTCTCGAACTAGCTGGATAACTCTGACATCCAGGCGGGGGTCCTCCACCAGAGGCTGCAGCGTCTCCAGCTGGCGCACACGGACAGTCTTAATGGCATGGTGTTGTTTGGAAAGGCAGGATTCAGATGCAAGGGTCAAGTTCAGCGGTCCACAGCGACGAGTCTTACAGTGATACCTAAAACAAAATAATAGTTTTTATTGCTAAATATAATTCCAGATACTGTAGCTGCAAAGTGGCAGAGGTTGCTTCAGGCATACATGGTTCCTTAAGTAAACATTTTGCTAAGGTTTCTATGCAGAGAGCATGTGCATGGCCATGAAAACGTCTCGGTAGAGTCATTAGTACAAAATTACATCAAAAGTTAAAGATGCTTATTTCTGGATATAATGTTTGGTCTGAAAACTATCTAGAAGAATTTTCAGTGGAGATATGATCACGCCTCTGTAAATTAAATTCTAGTTTCTTTTTCAGACTTATTAAGCATCTAGAAGATATACAATACCTCTCAACAACATCTTTGTTGACAGGAGAGCAGACTGGTTCTTCACAGAGTGACAGGCTAGACTCTCTGCGGAACAGTGCTGGGGTGACATGGTCCTGAGGTGGAGGGGAAATATACTTCTCAAGAGGAGAGAAATCACACAGGAAGAGCGCTTGGAGTACGTCCCGGTAGATCCCCGCCAACACCGTCCCGTTGTTTGCCTCTGTGGCCGTAGTCAGCATGCGCTCGACGTGCCACAATGGCTCAAATAGGTAGAACATGTTCTCCCCGTGCTGGTTGAAAAATTCCCCCACAAAAGAGGAACCTGTCCGTGTGGTGGCCATGAGTAGAATGTGCTTGTGTCCACCACTGTAGCTGTAAGAGCCGACGTCATCCAGCTCGTCCTCCTCCTCATCTGCATCAGAGAAATTTGAGTAATTCCCTTTGGTACCGGAGAGGTTAGAGAGCAGCATTTTAAGCACCATCAGGGAGCCCTTTTGTGTTGTGTTGCTGTATTCCAGTGGGGTGTATGGAGTCTGCAGAGGAGTCTGCCTTTGGATCAGCTTGTCGGAGACCCTGATGAGATACAGATGCTTGATTAAAAACACTCTGCAACAAATGAAACGGTATGAAAACCTAAGATAAGGTTATATCTTGCACTTTGCATTATTTTGCTGGCAACTGTACATGGAACGTCTTACTGTACGACTGAATTGCAACTCAAATGAAATCAGACTAACTGGAATTCATTTATCAGTTATCCAGTGACAGGTAGACATGAATGCTGCATTTCCACCCAAAGAAAATAAAATAGAAAGCAAAAAACATCTCACAAAATACCATATGAATGAGACAAAGACTTCACATAGAAAACTTTATGAAACAACTGGGAAATGACTATGAAAACCATATATAACGCTAAAGTTCGTCATTTTCACTCACGCTTCTGAGATTGTATATCACGACGCCTTGTTTTGCTTCTTACAAAGGCTGTGTCTCCACCTTTGGGTCCCTGTTAGACCAGATCAGTTGCAATAAAGGAAAAACACTTCCAACCAGATGTTTTGTCTCACCTAAGACGCTTCAGTTAACACATTTTTTGTTTTGCAAATTTTAACATGAGACTAAATAGTGTTTCTAATCATTTTGCAATCAAGATGTGACTTCCAAGTTCTTTCTCAGCTTTTTCCCACGTGACACTTGTGAATTTACCGTAGGTGGATGGAGCAGTGTTAACAATTCCCTGTAGCCTCTTTCTGTAAATTTCTATGGTTTCGTACAAATATTTAGTGTCCCTCGCCTTCAGTCTAGTTAATGTGTCCTTTCCTATGTCCTTTCATAATACAGTATCTGTGAGTTTTTCTTTCAAAAACTGAGTACTGTGAAATACAGGACACAGCTTTGAATGCCCACAGTAATACCACTTATACCTGAGAAAGGTTTTTGTATAGATAAGACATACAGATGTACTGCTGCAGAAATGTGGCAGTGATGGTAAAGTATGCCACTAGAGTAACATCGTAGCATCGTTGTTCTGAAAATTGTTCATTCATTAGGATCCCTAGGTTTGAATGGAGGGATGGAAAGGAGCCACGTGGCAGATATGTTACAGCTGAAATGAAGCTGCTGTTAGCAATCTTCTTCTCTGCACTAACTCTTCTAAGAAAGCAAAAAACATATCCGGGATAAGATGTTGAGCACATGTGCAATGGCATTTGCAATTCCAAGACCGACACAGAGAGACCAGTTGAATGCACAAGCAAACAAGACGCAGACAGAGACGCCGGCCAAGATAAAAATGGAAAGTTGCCTCATTTCCTTCTGCAAAATTAAGTTAGGAAATGTAATCCATTCCCTTACATTGAGAGGATGTTGCTCTCCTTTTCAATGATGACCAGGGCCACAATGCAGATGAAGACGACTGCATACTTGGTCTTCATTCTTGAGTCCTGGTTTTGTAACTGGATGCCTACAATCTAGTCTGTCTCTTGGTCATAGCTTCATTCTGCAAGAGAAGCACAAACTGTAAAACACAGTAATACCAACATGATACACCCAGTTTATTTAAATACCAGTCTTAAACAAAACTAAACAACGTGTGGCTACAGGTGCACTGATCTGAGACCTTAATGTTCACTGGTTTGCATGACAGTAGCAGGTCTTGTTAATGTGTTTGCATCATTCCTTAGCTTTCCTGAGCTACAGAAAAAGACAGCATTGTTTTTTTGTTTTTTTTGCAGGGCTGATGTCAGGCATAAGGAAAAGGGAGAAGGAGTGACAGGGAGAGAGAACACGAGAAATTTGTCAGCTAATCTTGATTCTAAAGCTGTGTGGTTTCAGCACACCCATCTCTTTAACACAAAGCCACACTCAATGGGTTGCAGCTGCTGTATTACACAATATTACCGTTATCTCATCATCAGCGTATTACTTCCAGAACTAAACTGTGTAGTGACTTTACAGGTGGAAGCCGTTGGCAGCCAAGTTATCTTTCATTTTAATTTTCCAAGAAAGAGCCCCCCCCAAAGAAAGACTGTTTTTGCCAAGCTCAGGGCAAGTCTGAGCTTGGTAGTACTGAATCAACTGAATATCAGAAGGCGTAGTAACCTTCCCACGCTTCGGGAGTATCGCATTACCTGGCTATTCAGGAGAACAGTCATAGAGGCAGATCAGTTAGAAGGCCAACAAACAGTGGTGTCAGTGGTGTCTTCTTAGAAACCTCTGAACATTTTTGACAATGGCCTTCATTAGAAAGCATTCACTACACTAAACTCCTTCATTTTGAATAAATCATCTGCGCTCCATTCTCGTGATGCTGAAAGAGAAATGTAGACGTACACATGCACATTTGGCCCTGTCAGGAGAGCGAATCCCTTCCACAAAGCATACCATTAAATAAAAAACACACCGTTCTCAAGTAGTTGGTGGAGTGATTGTGTGCTCCGCGAGCAAATAGCACCCAATTATCTGAGCCTAATACGCCAGAGCCGTCAAACTGTCAGGCTGAAGCACATGAGCTGGGAACTTTTACATATTCAAGAGTCGCTGGAGCGTTTGGCAAATCTGACTATCTACTCATGCAGAAACACGCATCACTCTGTTTATCATCTCACTACAAATTACATTAATGGCAGCCTTCAAAGCCTCAAAGCAGGAGCTCGAGGAGATGTTGAAGTCTATATCCTCGCTAAAAGCTCTCGCTGTTCCTTCAGGGATGTGAACAATTAACAGTTAAAGGCAAATAAGGGCAATATTATAATTTGTGTAGGTGCTGTGTATCATTTTCATTTGACTGATTCATTTTAATATGGATGTCAACCATGTCAACGTGCCCCCCTCTCTCTTTCTCTGTGTGTGTGTGGTTTCTGTTTAATACTATGGCAGTCATTTAGGGGGAGGGGGCATTCAATTCAGTTTCATCTCCACCATCCACTGAAGCAGAATAAAAACAGACTAATGAATACATGTGCATACTATTAAACTCTAATGCGAAGAAATGAGAGAATGGCGCTTTCACGTATTCAGAAATAAAAGCTGGAAAATTAGTTTTATGAGAAACCCACATCAAAAAGGATTATTGATTATGGTGGACAACGCGTCATACTGCCTCCACATTTTCACCATCACCGTTTAGACCTACATCTCAAGAGAAAGCACATCACACATCAAGTGTAGTGGAAAGACGTTGGTGGATTTTGCCATCATTCAGTGTTTATAGGGTTTTACGCGCACGGCAGCAGGATGTTTACAGGATCTTGTGCCGGTGCCCCCCTTGCATGTTGTGCTTTCCACTAAGCTTTGACTTCGGCTATTTCCTGGCAGAAATAAATAAGACGTAGAGTTATTCAGGAAGCGGCTGTTACAAACCTTTAGTCGGTCTCTGTGCGCAATCGAGCAAAACGTCCCCGGTCCTGTGAGAAATACCGTCTCCTCCTCGTTGCATCTTATAGCTGCATTGTCTCGGGACAAGGACACACTGCCTCATTGTATCCTCGGACGCGGGCTCCTCTTCTCCCCCAGATGCAGCGCGGAAACAGGGACGCGTTGAGGAAACATTGATGCGAAGAGGAGCGCACGATGAGCCGGAATAATGTTTTAAAATTTCGATCTGAGTTAACCTTTTTTTCTTTGAGTTTAAAAACACAATTCTCTGCAGACACAAGCACTTGTACGCCCTTGTCAAATGATCATTATTGTTGTTGTTGTTGTTTTGTTGCTTTTTGTTTTGCTAAAAATGTTTTCGCTTCAAAACTTTTCCTCCCAACTTTTCTCATGTGCTGGATCCCACTCCACGAGAGAGCTGCCTGCTGCAGCCACGCTTCACGGCACCACTCTCCCTCCGTGGGACATCCTGTGTTGGCGAGGTCACGTGACTCCAAACAACCTGCAATTTTAAACAGCCCCCCCATTAAGAGGAAATGCCTGGTCCACGCCTCCTTTTACATCAGCCAACGGCTTTATTTAGTTGCAAGTTTGGGGGTGTAGCCGAGCCGTTTCTTGCTATAGGCAAACTAGGCGACTGTCTAGGGCCCCCAAGCCACCAGGGGGCCCCAAAGCTGGATGTTCAGCCTCGGGAACCACTTAATTCTGAGGAGAATTGAAAATGTCCTGTCTCTATCATTAGCTATCTCTGTTTGTTACGTCATTTATATGCTTAAAAATAAACGTAGGATATAAATAAAATAAACTTTAATCTATGGCTGGTGTTTTTGTGGCATTATTGCATCATATTCGTTGGACCGCACTGTCGCACAGTGAGCGACGTAGCGGGCAGCCGACAGGTATGATGGGAATGATTGACAGCTACCCATCATTACCGTTAGTGAAAATATTAAGTAAAACAAATAGAGTGATGGTATCGAAACGAAGTTATGCCAGTGTCGCCCAAAAACGCAAGAAAAAGACAACGGAGGAAGCGAAGGTAAAGCATTTGTTGATGTGGAGGTGAAACGCCGTTTTTTAGCAAGTTTGTTTATTTGTCCTACTAGCCAGCTAGCTAGCCCTGGATAAATGTTAGCTAGCTGGCTCGGATTTGTTCGTCATGAGCTTTAGTGTTTTCTTCATGAAAGTTGCCTATTATAAATTGAATATGTGTCATATGAATGGACAGTTTCTCCAGCTGTGGAACGACTGACTGACTACAGATCCGTTTATTCATATATTATTATTTAAGTGTTTAGTGAAAGTTGTGTCTCAGATATTTGACACTTAACACTATTTCAGTATTATTCAGGATTCATTTACAAAGTTTAGTGTGTGTTTTATACGCCTCTAATTAGAAGTGTGCTGCTGTTTTATAATTTAAATCAATATTTTAAAGCCTTGCCTCACAGCAAGAAGGTCACCGGTTCGAATCCATGGGCCGGCTGGCCTTTCTGTGTGGAGTTTGCATGTTCTCCCTGTGTCTGCATGGGTTTTCTCCGGGTACTCCGGCTTCCTCCCACCATCCAAAGACATGCTCATTAGGTTAATTGATGATTTTAAATTGCCCGTAGGTGTGCATGTGAGTGTGAATGTTGGCCCTGCGATGGACTGGCGACCTGTCCATGGTGTACCCCTGCCTCTCGCCCGATGACAGCTGGGATAGGCTCCAGCAGACCCCCGTGACCCCTAACAGGACTAAATGGCTATAGAAAATGACTGACTGTTTTTTAAGTGATTTATAAATATGAGGCATCGTGTTTATTATTTTAGACTATTATGGCAGTGGATTATTATCTTAGTTTTATTTCTTTAACTAGTCCAGTGTGTAAATTAACGCAGAAAACTGTGATTACAACAACTTCGTAATTAGGTACAAGTTTTAATTCAAACATAGTTTGACAAACTAGGGGCCCCCAAATAGCATCTTGCCTTGGGCCCCCACAAAGCTAGAAACGGCCCTGTTTCTGCTAACATGGAGATAAGTCAGGTTGGGTCCAGATTATACTGTGTATTCAGTCTCTGTAGAGCATTTTAGCATTTTAACATTGAGGATCTACGACCATTGACTCGCTTTTTGAGCCAGCCTCAAGTGGCCGTTTGAGGAACTGCAGATTTGGCAGAGGTAGTGTTTTGAAAAATCAGACTAACGTAGAAACATAGCAACAAACTTAACATGCATCAGCCTGAGGAAATAATGTTTCTATCCTATGACGGGACAGATGTAACTGGGGCACTGGGTTACTGGCCTCTGTAGACAAGTGTGGTAGGAATTTTCCTGAAGTTAGGACATCACTGAAAGAGCGTCAGAGCGGGAAGTCGCTCTGCGTTATTCCTCCCGTTCTCTCTTTAACTATCGGCTGTATCTGCAAAGTGTCAATAATCCATCCATTTATGCCAAACATGTCACAGAGCGACATATGTGCATTAATATATAATCAGTCAATAAAATGAGTAAAATAACTTAATATTGTAGTTTACATGTTACTATAAGTATTTGTGCTCTTGTTTTAGCACGAGTCGCTTCCTGATGCCTATTCTGCAGAACAACTTCCCCTTCATACAGAAATCCTCCAGGACACTGGTAAGAAAAAACTGAGGCTGCATATATACACATTTTAGTATCAGGTATAAATAGTTGCACAGCTGCGACTGTTGTGCCTCATCACATATAAAGGAGACCTTGTTTAGTAATTTCAAACATCATCAGATTGTGAATACATAATATTAAATACACTGTAGTCAGGAAATAGATTTTCAGCTCTGCCATTATTAGACATTGCCGTTTTATTAGTTTTGCTTGATTTTTGCAATAATTATGCAACAGTTTCATTGTAACATCATACGTGTCATGAATATTGTTGTGTATTTGTAGTATTAACCACAGTTATGTCGATACTTGATCCTTCTTTACAGGAGTGTTACGTCGACAACCTCCTGAGGGTGACGGTGTACATACTGTCAATTAGACGGGACGTGCTGGAGGTGATCATCGGGAAGCTGCTCAAACTGGACGTGAGTGCTTCGGCTCTGCATCGCAAGTTTAAATGGCCAATAAAGTCTAGGTTCAACACTAAAAGGCTTTTAATCTCTGCTGCAACACGTCTATCTCTCGCGTCCAAGTGAGGGAGCCGACATTAGCCAACACTGATGTAGTCAACATATGTATACGAGGCCTTTGTCAAGCATCGAGGTCTTTCTACATCAAGCGAAGGATAAAATGTATTGGTTCATTGAGTATTGATTGATTGGTAGATTGATTGATTGATTGATTGGTAGATTGATTGACTGAGGTCACCTCTCACGTGTCCATACTGAAGTGATGGAATGTTGCCGCCTTCCATGTGTAAAAGAATCTGTCAGCTTCTCTGATGACATCACATGATGTAATCACATGACGACATGTGATGTCATTCCGGAGTCAGATTCTTTGATGCCTTTGATCTGTAGAATGTTTCCGGGACTATAAATAGGACCCAGCTCTTGACAGCCATAACTCAGTTTTTGATCGGTACCTACCACGAAACACAGAGCAAATGAGCGAGAAGATTACTTCATATTCCACGGAGCGACAGTCAGAGATTCGAACAGTGAACACTGCTCGATTTCAGATGGAGCCTACAGCTTCAAACCCGAACCGCTACAAGGTTCACAGAGAGTTTAAAGTCGTATTGCGTAACTTTAAACACCAAGTCTTCATTCCACCGAAGACTGCCGCGACGCCTGCCGCGACGTCTGCCGGAACGTCTGCCGCATCGTCTGCCGCAATGTCTGCCACGAAGTCTTCAGAGAAGAACCAGGAGATGTCTCAGCCAACGGACTCTGGGATCACTTCTAACTTCCAGGAGGAGGTTGAGCAAAACGTCAGCATGCAGCTCAATGATGAAGACTTTCCAGCGCTCCAGGCTATGCAGACTCATCCCCCCGCACAGGAGGCGCACAAGAACACCGAGGCCGCTGACCTGAAATGGGGAATCAGAAAACAGGACAAGATGGCAACTGTGAAAATCAACTTTGGTTTGATTGCAACAAGCACACAGGCAACCAAACCTGTGTTGCTTGCCACATTGCCTTATCTGTCCCACACACCTGCCGAGATACCAGCCGCAGCAAATGAAGTACCAGCCCCAGCTCTCACAGTACCTGATGCAGCTCCAGGGATTCCTGTTGTAGCTCCCACAGTATGTGAGTCAGCTACTGAAGTACTAGCCGCAGCTCTCACAGTACCTGATGCAGCTCCAGGGATTCCTGTTGTAGCTCCCACAGTATGTGAGTCAGCTGCTGAAGTGCCTGCCGTATCTCCAGGTATTACTGCCACTCCAGAAGTGATTGCCATGTCTCCAGACATGCCGTCCCTCGCTCTAGATGTGCCTGCCACATCTCCAGACATGCCTGCCGGCTCTCCAGAAGTGCCTGCCATGTCTCCGGATTGGCTGTCCCTGTCTCTAGATGTGCCTGCCACATCTCCAGACATGCCTGCAGGCTCTCCAGAGGTGGCTGCTGTATCTCCCGATATGGCTGCCACTTCTCCAGAACTGCCTGCCGCATCTCCAGACATGCCTGCCGGCTCTCCAGAGGTGGCTGCCGTATCTCCAGATATGGCTGCCACTTCTCTGGAAGTGCCTGCTGCATCTTCAGAAGCACCTGCCGCATCTTCAGAGGTGGCTGCTGTATCTCCAGATATGGCTGCTGCATCTCCAGAAGTGCGTGCCACATCTCCAGAAATGCCTACTGCAGCTGCCGCTGTACGTAGTGCATCTCCAGAGATTCCTGCAGCTTCTGAAGAGCATGCTGAAGATACCCCTGCATGGGCTGACATGTGGTCTACATTAGGGCCACATAGGAAAGAGACGATGGAATGGACACCGACCATACAACAGTCCACACCAAGAAAATGGACTGAGACCACGTTTAAAGTGGAGCCTGCTGCCATGCTCCAATGTGCAGCTCCAAAAGTGCCTACCCATGTACTTGAGGCAGCTCCAGAAATTCCTGTCGCTGCTCTCAATGCACCAGCTGCACCAAACTCTGCACAGACGACCGTAAGGATCAAAGTGCAACCTTCAGCACTTCCGAAACTGACGGAGATGACTAGGGTGCTGTTCTACAGCAGGCCTCAAACTGCAGGTCTAGTAATACCTGCCAATCCCAATCTGCCTCCTACGGCTTATACCCTGCAAAAACTGCAGGCTATTGCAGAGCCCATACAGCAGCCTGCAGCAGCTGAAGTACATCCTATTCTCCAAATGCTGCTTGGAAACCCAGCTGAGAAACCGGAGCCTGCTGTCCAGCCTGAACCCACCAGCGCTAGGATTGAGAACGACGCTCTACTACAGATCTCGGAGCTGGAGTTTCACAGAATTATGGGCGAAAAGACCGACAAGATCTCTTCACTGGAGCAAGATAATGCTGCTCTAAGAAAAGAGTTGGAGCAGTTGAAAGAACAGCTCACAACCCAAGGAAGAGAGGCGAAAGAAGAGATCGCTGTTCTTCACCAGGAGCTCAACAAGAAGGAGGAGATGCATGAAAATGTTTCCCTGCACAGTAAACGGCTAGAAGACACTCTCCACGCAGAAGAAAACAAAAGGATGGAAGCAGAGACCTGTCTTCAGCAACAAGCAGAGGAGACCACTAGAGTTAAAGCTGCACTGACTGTCATGCAGACTCATATGGAGGAGCAACAACATCAGTGGGAAGAAGAAAAGCTCCGCTACGCTTCTGAGAACATAGTGACCAGATCAACTATGACAGCTGCAGCCACCAAGATGCAGGAGGACCTGGACAACCAAAGAAAACAGTGGGACCAGGAAAAGGCCGACCTCCAGCAACACCTGCAATCCATGACCGAGGCCATCAAGAAGACGGCGGAGGAGAATGAGGACCTCAGAAAAAAGCTGATGGAAGCAGAGGCCTGTCTTCAGCAACAAGCAGAGGAGACCGCTAAAGCCAAGGCTGCACTGACTGTCATGCAGACTCAGATGGACGAGCAACAGCGTCAGTGGGAGGAGGAAAAGCTCCGCTACGTTTCTGAGAACTTAGTGACGACATCCACTATGACAGCTGCAGCCACCAAGATGCAGGAGGACCTGGACAACGAAAGAAAACAGTGGAACCAGGAAAAGGCCGACCTCCAGCATCGCCTACAATCCATGACTGAGGCCATGAAGAAGACAGTGGAGGAGGGGGAGAACTCCAGAAAACAGCTGATGGAAGCAGAGACCTGTCTTCAGCAACAAGCAGAGGAAACTGCTAAAGCTAAAGCTGCACTGACTGTCATGCAGACTCAGATGGACGAGCAACAACGTCAGTGGGAAGACGAAAAGATCCGCTACGCTTCTGAGAACATAGTGACCAGATCAACTATGACAGCTGCAGCCATCAAGATGCAGGAGGACCTGGACAACCAAAGAAAACAGTGGGACCAGGAAAAGGCCGACCTCCAGCAACACCTGCAATCCATGACCGAGGCCATGAAGAAGACGGAGGAGGAGGATGAGGACTCTAGAAAAGAGCTGGTGGACATACCGCACCAGCTCGAAGAGCAGACTGAGGAGGCGACAAAAAAAGTGAAGAGGAAGTCTCTGAAAAAGAGATTTCTCAAAATCTTCAAAAGGTCTTGAAAGACCCAGCCTCAGCTTGACCTCTGCCGTAACTCCCTCCCCCTCCCCCACCCCTTTCCCCTTCCCCCTTTCCCCCTTTTGTGTGTGTGTGTGTGAATGTGAGTGTGAATGATTGTTTGTCCTGTGATGGTGAGGAGCCCTGTCCACAGCCATGGACATATATGCATAGACGCCTCATTGAACGTTGGACCGTACGTCAACGTTGCCACCACATTGGAGGAGGCAGCTCTGTCCCGTGAACCAGTACGAGTCAATGGAGTGAACTTTTATTAAGTGTCTACAAAGTATTGTAAGTTAATGCCCCTCATTTACACATTCACTCATGAGCGTATATAGCCAGAAACCGATAGGACATTGAACAACAGACATTGTTTATGGTTCCTATTGATTTTCCTGAAGAATTTCTACGTTTGTGTGTGAATGTGTAAGTGTGAGTCGTTAACTTACAGCACTTTGAAGAAGATGCTGAACTGAGTTCATTCCATTGACTCGTATTGGCTCGTGGGACAGAGCGTCCTCCTCCAATGTGGCGGCGACGTTGACGTACGGCCCAGCGTTCAATGAGGCGTCTATGTATACATGTCTATGTCCAGAGGGGCCTGGTGTCTCTCTGTGTTAACCCTGAGATGTACTGTCAGCCTGTCCATAAGGTATTGGGCAAAACATCTTTTGTCCATTTCCTATTGGGAAAAAGCTACAGACATCAACAGGGACCTGCTCCAGCCATCTACGGACAATGAGTGAATGAGTGAGTGAATGATTTCATTAACAAAATAAAAAAAAAACACACACAATATATACTAATGTTTACATGTCTCTTCTATAACTAAGTTCTGAGTTATAAAATATTGAGTATTTACAGTAGCATGATAGAATTTAAGAAAAAACAAAGACAAAGTTGTTTTCATGTATTTGTACAGAAAATAATTCATGTATTTATTCTTTTATGGTTTTATTCTTTTTCAAAATCAGTAATCAAAGATGAACATGTAACTCTCTCGTGGGTGATTATACCTTGCTATAGATTCATGAAGCGTACATTTCTTTGTCTCTGAGAACACAGAACTGTCTAAAATAATTTATATATTAATACAAAGTGTCTCAAATCAGGTTTAAAATAAGTAAAAAGGATTGTCTGTGAAGTTTCTCAGTCATACAAAAAGCAAAGCGTTTAAAAAAAAAACTTGTCTTCTCAAAAACTCTTCTAGCTCAGTTGCCTTTCTAAACACTTTATGGATAAACAGGAGAATAATATTAAAAATATGCACAAACTTGTATGAATTTGAAAAAACAGTAATAGAAACACTTAATTTTATTCTATATTTATTTCTGTTCACTACTCCAGGAGGCAAAATAAAAACTAGCCTGCATAATTAAAACAAACTTAACATAGTTAACATTGTTCATGTGGTTAAAACAGATACATTCATCTTAGTTTGCATGAATCTATGGGTTTGATCTTTTTTTCCTCCATCAATTATGGTTTTTAACAGATTAATATTTTCTCAGTTTTCTTCTCATCAGATCCTTATTTACATGGCCTAACATTTAATCAGGCCGTTAAGCAGTGGTGGCACTTTTATCAACTTTTCAGAAAGAGCAGTGTCCAGGACCACAGATGAGAAACATGAAATGTCTGCAAACATTTAAATGTAGACAACCTCAACAATGAAAAGTGGAGATTGTTCTTTATTTGAAAATAAATACACTTTATTGGTCTTTATATTGCATAAAACTTAATCAAGAAATTTGTCCTGAATGCAACACAGCCACATGTTGAGTATATGCTACAAATCACAGCCAAGAGAAGAAGAAAAAAAACAATAACAAACAATTAAAAAAAGTGTCAGGCAGTTTACTTTTATTAAGACTTGCATGTGAGGTTATCGATCCACTCACCTTTCTAAAGTTTAAGACCGTCTGTTATGAGATACTTTCTCAAGTCAAGCACCAGACCAGACCTTGTCATTAGAAGATGAAGGGCAGTAAGGACCTGCGTCACATTTGCTAAACATTTGACGACAATATAAAGGTCAAATACTTTAAAAAGCAGTCACAAATTAAAATCCAGCTTCACCACCGACGTTCTACCGCTTGGGGGCAGCATTGTGCTGTTGGAGTAGACAGAGGTCACAGTCTCAGTTTGAGCTCCTGTATGATATGACTGCATCAGTAGCGTGACAAAATGATTCAAAAATTGCTTAATGTAATATACAAGATATATTTAATGTATCACAGACAATATGAAGTAATTTCTGTTTAATGACAGCTTCTGCACATCATTACAGCACACACGTGCAACACTGTGGCATTGTTTCTCTAAGCTTCTGCAATGTCACTCAATTTACTTCCATCCACTGTTGCATTCATTTTTCACCAAGCTGTCCCCCTCTGACCCCCACTCAAAGCCTTCTCCAGCGCATCCCAAAGATTGTCAATGGGGTTAAGGTCTGGACTCTGTGGTGGCCAATCCATGTGTGAAAATAATGTTTCATGCTCCCTGAACCACTCTTCACAATTCGAGCCCATGAATCCTGACATTGTCAGTAAAACTCCACTGATGAAGAACCATGTTCATTCAGTATATTCAGGTAGTCAGCTGACCTCATTCTTTGGGAACATCATGTTGCTGAACCTAGACCTGAGCAACAGCAGCAACCCCAGATCATAGCACTGCCCCCACAGACTTGTACAGTAGACACTAGGCATGATGGGAGCATCACTTCATCTGCCTCTCTTCTTACCCTGATGCACTGGTTCTCCACTATCCTTTCAATTGTTTTATAATGCGCTGGACAGTTCTTAACTCAATTGTAATGGTTTCTACAGTCTCCTCAGATGTTTTCTCTGCTTGATGCTTGCCAATGATTTGATCCTTCTCAAACAGACTAAGATCTTTTCTATGACCACAGGACGTGTCCTTAGACATGGTTGTTTAAGAAATGAGAAGCTACTCATTGCACCAGTTGGGGTTAAATAACTTATTGCCAGCTGAAAGATAATGAGCCATGCAGTAATTAAACCAATAGGAGGCTTTTACCTACTCGCTTTGTTAAACCCAGGTGGTGATTTTTTTTTGGCAGGCAAGCAGGCAGTGTATTTATGGAGATGTTTAATTTTGGAAATTTGCATGAACCAGTGCTTAAGTTTATTTCAAGACTATTTACATTTTTAATTCAAATTAATTTCATGAGTTGTTCCATATATATATGCTCTATTTCTTTTATTTCCTGCAAGTTGCTATTGTTCCATTAACAACACTCCTGCCACCTCAAGGGTTTGTTAAAGTCTCACTATAAGGGCCAATAATGCAGACACAGTATATTCTTAAACGCTCTTATTTCACCAGTGGACGGCTGCTAATGATCAGTTCAGTCCACTGTGATTCTTGTAGAGTGTATGTGCGTTGTATCTTTTAGGGTTTTTCATGATTTTGTGTGTTCACTCTCCTGGCAGTCTGTGAGGTTCACAAAAATGAAAGGCTGTTAACACTATACATGGACAGATTAGAGGCGTGACCTAGTTTTAGAGTGGACCAGGACTAAAAGCAAACCTCTGCCCTTGGCAAACCACACTAGAGATTATCAATAATAATCCAAAAATGGTAAAGCTGAATTGGGTATCTTGTCAACAGGTGTTCTGGCAGACAGAGTGATAATGCAGTGACACAAGTGTTGTTCAAATAAAACATAGTTTCCCTTTCTATTTTTGGTTAATCATATTTTTTAATTTTTGGCGTTTCTATGGGAGGGGCACGTTTACAAACGCGTTTTGGGCATCACCACTCCAACAACACAAACTCAACTGATAATTTCACCAACGCTGCTCGAGACATTACATTATGAAGTACAGTATGTTATCACAAGGTGGTTGTTTTCTCAGGGAATGGAGATATATAATTACACGTGAAAGATTTGTCTATTATCGTTTGAGATTCTTGTAATCCGAAATGTTCCGCACGTCTTAGTGTTGATCTGTCCACATGTCTACATGTTCGTTCGACAATTTTTTGGACACTCACGTTTCGGAGACACGTACAGGACTGCAGCCAAAGCGATTCTACTCGTGTCTCTTTCTGTCAACATCACCACTTGATGAGAGGCCAGAAACGTGCTCGTAGCTAGTAGCTTCAGACACATGATGTAGCAAATCAAATGTTGCTTAGAAAAACCTTTCCTCTTTACAAATGTTCTCTTCTGCTATGATTTCATTATCATTAAATGGTTTTTGTTAATTTTTTTCACATTTTCTATGATAATCCTGCCCACGAAAAAGGTTGCTTGAATGCTTGAATCTAATTTCATAGGCCGCAATCACCGGCTTCAAAATAAACAGAAGAATAACTTTATTCCTACATTTAATTTCATGAACTGTTTTTTGTTTCCTTGCAAATGCAGTAAGGTAGGAATGAGCAGATATGCCCATTTTTTGGACTTATTTTTGGTAGAATTAACCTCTATGAGAATGATGCTTTAATGATAGAACAGAGATTCACAACTGCTATATTGTCAGCTATTTTTTATCATTTGCTGCTCAAATAAGTGCCACAATTTGCCACGAATGGTCCATCTAGCAAAGCCAAACATGCGTCAGTGGTGGACAGAAAGTACCAATACTGTGATAGGCTGCAGGACGCGCTAAAACCTATTTGAGCCATATGCTCATATGACAGGCATCAACCTAAAATTTCCCTATGGGCGACCTAATGGTTCTGACACCAGCAGGAACAAAGAGGTCAGCATGTGTGACTGTGATTGAAGGCACGGGATTAGAAACTAAGAAGATGACTACAGATGAGCAGTGAGCTTTTATCCATATGATTTTCTACAGCGATCATTAGAACTTATAAGCTTCAGCTGCAGGTTTTATTGTGGAATACATGCACTGAAAAATAAGCTACATTATGTTGCACGCAACATTCCCTCTTGTGCCTGTTTGCAAGAGCACTGGTGTGTGTGCTAATTGTGCTTTACATTTATGTCTGATGGATGTCTGTGTTACAACAGACAGGCTATGTGCATTACAAGATGAGGCGAGATTAGAGAACAGTGGGTTAATCTTTGGGTCTGCCATCTGCCAGCGCCATGAGAATTAAACCTGAAGGCACGGCCTTAACCAGCAACATGCAGAAGTAACGTGACAGGTGATCTGTTCCGGGGAATGTACCGTGAAAGGCCATTGTGAAAACATCCTGCACATTTGGCCTTAAATGACACACGGTTATCAGCGCTGGGGAGTCAAGTGTGCAGGAAATTTGACTGCAGCCAGAGGTCAGAGATTTTAGAGCACACATAAAAAGGAATGACGCTGGCTTTCGCTGTCTGTGCGTCACTCTTTCGCTGCTGCGTGAAACTCAAGCATCAATAAGCAGACTATCTGCTACTGTACATTCTATGAGCGCCACTCAGATTAGAGTAGATTTAATATCTGCATGAGAATGGATGTCAAAAAGGTTTATTCATGCGTATAAATCCTCTCGCATGCAAAGTGTTTTAAGGATGCGTGCACGGGAAGCGCACAGTCATCTGTTTTTGTGTTGTTGTTTTTTTTTTTTTTTAAGAGGAATGGCAAAATCTCACAGCTGTAATCGTTTTATTTTTACAGTGTCCCACAAAAGTAATGCACATTTTAGTAGATATTTTCAAGTAAAGTATATAGTTGAGTTTAATGTGAGCAAAGATAAAAGAAACTGGACTACTTGAAGTCGTATTGACCGAGTGGTGTGATTAAAAATTAAAATTAAATAAATAAAACATTTTAAAAATTAGAAAAAGTAATCTCTAATCTCTAATATACAGGTTAATTAGTCATTGATTTGGGTTTTCTAGGACGATGATCTTTGTCAAATGGAGGACCACTAGGTCAGTGTTATATAACGTTTGTTGACAAGATTTTACCCCTTGGTGGCAAATAAGATTATCGAACAAGAAGATTAGCCAGCTTCAGCGCCTGAAATACTGTTCAAAAAGTCCCCAAATAACATTACGGTAATGAGTGGGGTTTTAAATCAAAGAGACACTGACACAGAACACGAAACAGAAGAAACAGAAATCTGTCATTTATCATATTTATTTAGATGCAAATCAACAAATCCAAACACATTACATCCGTTTACATCACATTCACTTTATAATTTCTACCACAGCATCCATAAAGAAACCATAATGTCATCAGATCATAGTCTGCTCTCATCTACATCATCCTCTTTTATTCAACTAATTGAGTGGCTAGTGGAGTTTTTTTCTTTTTCCTAATGCAACAGATGGTCATGTAGTGCATAGCAGATGGTAAACGCTATGGAACATGGGTGAACCTCTGACCAGTATTATAATACAGCTTCTACATCATATCATTCATCTACTTTATCAACAACAGATATCTTAAATAAAAGAGGAGCACATTTTCTCAACGTTACCATTTACTGCTGCGTGGCTATTAATATAAATTTGTAATTATTTAACAGTTGTTTGATTCAAGTTTTAGGAATTTAATACATCCTGATAGTAAAGGTTTCAGTGTGACAGGTTTAAATGCAACAAATGACGCAAATACATCCCTTGTGTCAGACTGCAAATGGTTACCAAAGCAAATATTTGTGAATAAAGATATTCACCAGAAATTAAAGATATACCTGTGCACCAAAGCTGCGGGTAAATCCTTGTTTTTCCCAGAGAGAGCCGTGTCTTGTGGATTGTTGGTTGATGAAGCCCAGCCGGACTGAGGGGGCCCCGGAGTGACACTTAAGAAGGGTCATTGGATTAGCATGTGAGCATCTGCTTTTAGCCTCCTCCACTCGCAGAAGGCGAACACCTTGAGAGCTGGATCTCGCGTGCAGGGCTGTGGACGGAGCCGTCTTCATGGTGCGCTTTCACGACTTCATTCTTTAGGATGAAGAATGTAAAGATCTTACATCTGCCGCTGTTTTTTGTGTTTGTGCACGTCGTTGGTGAGTTTCTCTCATTGATCGTCTGCTTAGAGTTGGCTTATGCTGTTGTGATCAGATTGGGGACACTGCTCAGGCACATTTAAGAGCCTCTGGATTGATGATTTTAAATCTGCCCTCAGTTTAAAATTGCTTTTTCATTTGGTTTTCAATGTGCTGATGCTTTGTTTAGTTTCTCATACAGGTATCTACAGTATATTTCTTTTGTTATTTGTCTCATACTGATTGATTTGTTTGATTGTATTTTAAAAGAATGAAATTCATTAAAACAGTATTGATACGGCTGTGATTGTACAGACAAAAACAGCAGAGATCTCAGGTCTATGTTTAGAAAATGCTTCTTGACGTACGTTGACGTAACTCACCTGTAATCCAAGCAACAGAGGAAGCCGGGGGCGTAAGCACAGTTTACACAACGTGCTTTATGCCATTCATTTGGCTAATATGGGCACAGAAATGTTCAAATTCAATGATAAATGAGAATTAAAGGCATCTCATTTAAAGCTTCTCATTTGTGTTTCTGTCCCCAGCACTAGCAGACTTTGCTCCACATTTCTACGACAATGGGCCCTACAGCCACAACGGGAACCTGGCACTGTTCAGCCTCTCTGAGGACACGGCTGTTGGTGAGATTGACCTCTGACGTACAGGGTGTTTAGAGCGAACTGCCAATGGGGCTGCGCAGCAACCAATCAACAAATTGGTGTGTTTTGGTTGCCAGTATCTGGGACTCCAGGACGTTAAATAGTCTTTGATAGATGAGCAGATGTTGCCTGGGATGTACGCGCCCGCACTAACCTGCTCATCTGTTGGTGCCACCTGTTGATGTTGGGGACATTTTGCTGGCTGTGAATGCGCCGCAGCTGTCCCTCTACACCTCCTGTCAGACAGGATACTCATTAAACTAGGACTTTCCGTGTCTGGATTGTTCCACAGCAGTTGTTAGTAAAGTGACTTCATGGTGGACTGTTAGTAGGTTATACTGTATATCCAGTTAGCAGCTGAGTGTAATTTGACTTTATTCTGATGCTTTTGTTTAGGTACTCTGATCTACTGTCTCAATGGCACTGACCCTGAAGGTCAGGAGGTGAGGTACGGCCTTTCGTTTGATCCCGGGTCCAAAGAGTACTTCAGGGTCGACCCCATATCTGGAAACATCACATTAGTAGAAAAGCTGGACAGAGAGGTAAACGTAACAAAGGCATTAATCATTTTCAATGGTTTGTGACAATATATGGACAAAGATTAAACTCACAGATGACTTTTTTTTTCTCATTTTTAATCAGAAACAAGATTCTATTGATGTTCTTGTCAGCATCACAGATGGAAAAAGCAAGGTATCAACTTCTGGTTCAACATGTGACCATATTATTTAAAATGAATCAAACTATTGTAAACTGACTGGACATGTCATATGGTTTTCTTCTTCCTCTTTATTTCCTCCTCATTGTTCCCTTTCTTCCGTTTCTCCCTCTTTTTCCTCTTCACCATCATAATCTCTCTTCTTTTTAGGTCGTGGAAAGAGTCACAATATTTGTGATGGATGCAAATGATGAAAAGCCTGAATTCCAAAACATGCCTGCGATCATTGACGTGGTGGAAGTAAGTTAAGCCAGAAGTGTGGGATTCAAAACGCTTTGAAGTCAAATCAATGCAGTGGAAAGGCTGCATTTTATTGTATAAAACCTAGCATGTGGTGCATCATGTCTTTTTTCTGCGCTGCACATCTCAGACAACTGATTCGGGAAGCAGCATCTACAAAGTCGAGGCAGTGGACAGAGACACGGGCTCAGGGGGCTCAGTCACCTTCTACCTCCAGGTATTTCACACTGCAGGGCTTTCTCATGCATTCTGAACCTGCCTCCCTCTACTGTTGAATATGTCGCAAATGTTCGTCCAGATATTAACATCGTTTTGATTTTCCAGTGTGCTACGATTGTAGCCTGAATATGATGGTGTCGTTGTGAGGATGGGGATTAAATGACAATCACATTTCTGTCAGGTATTGGGGGCTTAGAGGGCTGCTTTGGCAGAGGGTGGCAGCGAATGTTGCCGTGCACTTTGCACTATTAGGACCAAAGAACAGCTGGCCTGGAAGTGACAGCGACGAGTGAGGCAGTACACATCTGGACACAGCAGCTTTCACCTGCATGCGCTGTCCTTGACCATATGGGTTCTTTACATCCAGATGGACATAGAAATAGAGTTTATAGCTCCAGGACGTGGCCTAATTCAAGTGGCTACTGAGTGTTTTTAATGCAGCCATCTGACCACTTTTCATGATATCTCACGTGAGTGTTTGTCAAAAGGGGTTTAGAGGTTTCAGCGACAGGCTTTTATTCCCATGACCTTATTCGTGTGACTGCTTTTAAAACGATGCCTTTGTTCTGCTCTCTGTCACAGAATCCCCAGTCCTCTTTGTTTGCCGTTGACAGACATAGCGGCGTCCTTCGAATAAAATCTGGGGAAACGTTGGACTACGAGAAAACCAAGACACACTTTGTCACTGTCATTGCAAAGGTACTGAGTGTATCACGGTTTATTAATTGCTTCTTTGCGCTTCAAGGTGACCGCCATCCTGTGGAGGGTTTGACTTAAACATGTTCCAACAAAAGGCACAGATGCAGACTGTCCACTAGCATACTTTAAAAATTTAAAACGACACTGAAAATGACAAAAATCTCCCTAAATACATTTAAAGATACTCAAAGTTAGATAGAAAACTGACAACTTTGCCTGCATTTGTTTTTCACAGGATGGAGGTGGCAACTTCAATGACAAAGAGCAGTTTCTGTCATCCTCTGCGACCCTGACAGTCAATGTGATTGACGCACAAGACACCCCTCCGTCTTTCATCGGGACGCCCTTCTTTGGCTACGTCTATGAAATCTCGGTGCCAGTGAGTGTACAGATATTTCCCGGTGACTCCGTGCTTTGACATTTCTCTACGTTCCTTCAGTGGTCGCATTAGTATTTGCGCAAAACCCAACAGAGAAAGGGGGCCTCAAGTTAAGACCCTGCTATCTCACACCACACAGCTTTAATTGCTGGCATTTCACAGTCATGCCCTCCCTCCTTCATCACGACTTTATCGTAGCCACAGAATGTCACAGCGGCGGCTCCTCACGCAGATTACACACTGTGACTTTCATCCCAATGGTAATAATTAGGGGCATGGCATTTAACGTACCTTTGAAGACCTTGATTTTGGTGGTTTGTTTTGACTGGTCATGCAACACCCAGTTATTTTAGGATGGGTTTTCAAGCTTATCTGTCTTTACAACAGCTAGTTAGCAGTTTTGGTTTCATTGCTGATTTAACTGTGAACATTGTCTTTCTCAAGGGGTCTGAAATATTTACTGTTGTCGCCAAGGATGGTGACGTGGGGAACCCAAATCCAGTCCATTACTCGTTTGACGATGGTACGCACTTCACTCAGACAATACTCGATGAGTCTGAAATAAAGTAAAAGTAACTTTAACAGAAAGTTGTTGTAAAAAAAAAGTGTTCATCCGCCTCATCTGTTTGTCTCACCAGGTGGTGACGGTGTTTTTAGCATCAACAAAACAAGTGGCTGTATCACCCTGACGACTCTCCCCATCTATCTGAAGAGGGAAATCTTTAACATTAAAGTCCGGGTAAGTTATTTATTCTGTTTTACTGTAAATTAGGACCAGATGTATATTCTCTTTGGGATTTTATTTAAGCCTGAACTTTCAACCAAGTTGGAAAGAGACCACTGCACTAAAACAGTACAAACTGATAGATCCATTTATTCACAGCCTGTAGTGACATGTGGGCTCACTTCCATGCATTTTACTCCTTGTGTCCAGGCTTCAGAGGTGAGTCCTGAAGGCAGGCTCATGGACTACAGCATGACCACGGTGGTGATCCGAGTGGTGGACCTGAACAATAACCCGCCAACTTTCTACGGAGAGAACGGCCCACAAAACATGTTTGAGCTGACCATGTACGAGCATCCGCCGGAGGGAGAGATACTACGGAGCCTGAAAATCACTGTCAATGACTCTGATCAGGTGTGTGTGTGGGTGATCATCTTGCAAATGACACTGAAACGACGGAGAATTACTAATGTGACGTTTCACTGAGCAGCTGTCACGTTTTAGCTGGCCAGGAGTAACAGTCATTATGTAATCATGCTCATTTTCTGACAAATAGACATTGTTATCTAATGAGACTGCAGCACTGGTCTGCTTTCACGTCTACAAAATAACTTTAAGCCAGCCATTATCACAGAAAAAAAAATCCCTTTTAAACGGTATGACTCTGAAAGGAAGCCAACAACACACAAATTAAAAGTTGCTCCCTAACTACACCATTTGTCAGCTTACGCAAGAGTCTTTGTATTTCCAGCCCATTGTACCGTCAGAGCCACATGGCTAATGTTCACCAAACGCGTTCTGTGATAATACTCTTACAACATCAGGCAGACGTTTTCTGTCCACTAATATTATGTTTCAGTCAGATATTATTCCTGCTATTGATATCCCACTGGTTCTCTTGCATTACCGCAACAATAAAAGGTCACAAAGCTTTTATATTGATTGAACTGACGGTATACGGCATGGATTACACCGTGCGTCTGCTTCTTCGGGATAGCTTTGTGGCAAATGCAGATTACTAAAAATAGGTTTGCGCATATGTAAGATTAAATAATATGGCGATGTATGCTCTTGCAGGGTGCCAATGCTAAATTCAATCTGAGACTGATAGGACCGGGGAGAATGCTGCGAGTCGTCCCTCAGACCGTGCTCAACGAGGCCCAGGTCACCATCCTAGTAGAGGACTCTGCCGCAATGGACTACGAGAAACACCATTTTCTAACATACAAGGTTTACCCATTACACTAATTATAGCAAAGTGGATTGAAGTGGGATTAAAAAAGTCACATCTGCACACATGATAAAATGCCAATATGTATCACACTCATGTTGTCGTATGTACCGCCCATTTTCAGTTGCTTGCAGTTGAGATTGACACTCCGGAGAGATTCAGCGCCACAGCAGACATTGTGATCCACCTCCTGGACACCAACGACAACGCTCCCAAATTCTCCTCAGATTACTACATCGCCCGGATTCCAGAAAACTCACCCGGTGGCTCCAATGTGGTGTCAGTCACGGTGAGCGAGCCTTCACCCCGTCTAAAAATACCACCGCCCCGCGTACGTCACTCTGAGCTAAAGAGGAACGCTGATTTGGACAAAATGCCCAAGAGGGCCATTAATTCCATAAATGTAGACTTTTTTGGGCAGTGGGGGTTGGGATAATATGCAAAAACATGTAGATAAAAGCTAGGCGAGGTAAGCTGCCAGATGGCTATCACTTTCATTTTGTTGTGTAACAGCAAATTCGCAGACTTTTTTTTTTTCCCCCTCACCCTAATGCTCGGTAGCACATGCAGCTGCCGCACGGAAATATGCACTGCAGTAAAAATAAATAAATAAATGAAAAATAACACTTTTAAGGACACGTTGACTTGATTGATCGCTGGGCTATCTTATCCTCTGCCCTTGTCAGTTCATATCAGTCCTGCAGAGACTCAAAGCAACAGGGAGGCTCACTAATAAATCTCACCCTAGCGTGAACGCCGTGGTAGATCTCAGGCAATTTCAGTCAGATAAAAGCAGGCAACAAGTGACCTTGGACACACGGAGACAGGAGACAGGCATATATCCCAGCAGCTACAGACAGACAGATTATCTGATGCCCGTGATGATGTTCCTGTCACATCAAAACTCTGTCCTTTTATAGCTGACCTCCGTTATCGTGTTTGGGACAGACAGATTCACTTAGTTCACTCGGTCTTATCTGCCCGTTGCTTTTAACAAAAACATAATGTAGAGGTTTGGAAAAGAAAGAGAAAAGAAACAACTGCTTGGCTCAAACTCAAAATGAGGAGCAAATGCTAATGTATAATTTCTTTTCGTCTCCAGGCAATGGATCCAGACTCAGGACCTTGGGGTGAAGTGAAGTACTCAATTTATGGATCAGGGGCTGACTTGTGAGTATGAGAGAAGAGAGACGCAAAGAAATACACTATTTCAGACACCGTTATACAACGTGGAGGTCACTACTTACTGGCATCTGGTGTGGGTGGTAAAGCAGCATTATTTTGCTTAGGACATGCCCTGGGATGATATTGTTTTACTTTGCACAGCAAAAATACATCCATGCTGTATGTTTACACCATTACAGATTCCAGCCAAACCATATTTGGATTATGTTTTTGTTGCCTCCCCTCTGTCTGTTCATTGGTGTTTGAGCAGCGATTATGTCAGAGTAAACTCTCATCCCAGTCAAACATTAAAAAAAAAAAAAAAAAAAATGGTTACGCAACAATCTTAACAGTGGATACACTGGATAGTTTTTAGCGGCAGGAAAAAAAATATCATTAAATAAAACAGAAAACATCAAATAAATCGGATCTGAGTCAGATTGTGGTATTTTAATTGCAGACCACTGTACTACTGTATGTGGAAAAACAAAAAATAGCAACGACAGCACAAACACTCCAGAAAGCCGTGCAGACATATGAGCAGCCTTCGTTTTTCATATCCGAACTTGCTTCTCTTTATTGCCCCTCGCCCTTCGGAGGATTTTCTGGTATTTTTCCTCAGCTCAGTTTTTATTAGTTTCAGACATCCAACCTGCAGGAAGAGGTCGTCTCAGGGGCCACTGTCTTCTCTTAGTGATTGCACACAGCTTGTGTTTCCTCTCAAGCTGGATATATATTTTTTTTACCACAACGGAAACACAAACACTTTTTCTTCAGTGCCAGTGTAAACAGAGAGGTGTATGCTAGCGGGGATGTGTTTAATCTCTCCGTGACCGCTGGCTTTATTCGACCAAATGTTGCTCAGAAGTATTTTTGTGCCTCTCCATGCAGATTTTGAGCTCTGTAGCAATGAATTAGAGGAGATATGCGATGTCACATGGCACAGAGGAGAAGGATTGCCAAAATAAGCAGAGGAGAGAGATTTGGAACACTTTAGCTTAGTGCATACTTGTTTAGTCAAAAACATTTTGAAACTGTGTCATCTCAGATTATTCCCCTAAAGGCTGCTTTGAACTTGAAGCTCTTATGAAGCAATACATGGCGGATATTTAATGGTTCTGCATCTGCAACAATGCAGCATTTAGGATTGTCGACTTTAAACTTATTGTATGTTGTGGCATCCTGCACAGGACCACGTAGCTGTGATCTTTTCCTGCTCGACCTCTGTTTGCATTAATCCTCTAATTGGATCTGAGGTGAAAATAGACTGGTGTTTGCTTGTGGCTACCTTGCACAGGGACAAAGTCACTGTAGGATAACCAAACAAGTCAGTGAGTGAAACAGTCTAATTCCACTTTGGCTCTACTGTGTTAGCCATTCAGTTTCACACGAATAAGGAGCCTCAGGTAAATGTAAAGGGACCGTGAAGAGATATTTAAAAATATGGTTCAACATTTTAGGAAATACACTTTCTTTTGAGTGTTACATGAGGAGATTGAGACTTTAACGCCCTAAAGCTGAAAGCTTGACCTAAGATATCATTAGCCTAGCTTAGCTAAGGTGCTATCAGTGGAACAAAAAGTGAAAATCTGTGGTTCTAGGAGGACAACTCAGAATAACAAGGTGCACATTGTTGGAGCCATCCTTTTTATTTTTGTGCCCATTTCATGGCAATGTTTCCCAAAACAGATGAGCGTTTACTTGTGGTGTACTTGTGTTGGAGCATGGCGCAGCTCGTGACCGATGTACGTGCAGAGGTTCTTGCAGATTAGAGGTGGAGATTTAATGACCCGCATTATTTTCTGTAGCTAGCCTACAATTTAAACATGTCCCCCAAATGCAGGAGATGCACTTACTAGGCGGTCAGCATGAGCCAAGCCAGAAAATGCAGCATTTGGACAGACTTAAGCATAAAATCAGTAAAGCAAAATGCAATATTTTCAATTAATACAAGAGCCTCAGTCAAAAAGGATCTGAAGAAATGGCTTGTGTTGATCTCCCCATCTGTGTAGAGCATAAATTTGTGACTGCAGGTTTCACAAAGGAGAGATGAAAATGCTAGTATTTAAGTCTTAAAGGTGATGGCAGACTTTTTGAATTTAGTAGATGGCCAGATTATCTCAGTACGTCTTCCATTCCTCATATAAGGTTAAGCTAGTTGTCACTTGGCCGTGCTCCATGCAGTACCAAGCTTAATTCACCTGTCTTTCTGCAAATAATCAGCTCTCTCAAAGTTTCTGACTGCCTCAGTTTGAAGGAGACATCTCACCATTTGCAGGTTCCTGATCCAGCCTGAATCTGGGATCATCTACACCCAGCCGTGGGCGAGCCTAGATGCAGAGGTGAGGTCCAAGTACAACTTCTATGTAAAGGCGGAGGATGCAGAAGGGAAGTACAGCCTGGCTGAAGTCTTTGTGACAGTCCTGGACCTGAACGACCATCCACCCGCTTTCAACGACAACTTCCTCGAGAAGACCATGGTGATCGGAGCGCCCGTGAAAATAGAGGTATGGACTTTCTATGGATTTAAAATAAACAGAATAAATGAAGGATTCTTAACAAAAATGCTTCCCTGCAGGCCGTTGACGACGACGCCGAAATACCCAACAACGTGATCGAGTACGCCATCATGAAAGCCGAGCCGGACAACAACATCTTCGACATTAACGCCAACACGGGGGAGATCATGCTCAAGTCCTACATCAAGTCTATGGCCATCATACAGAACATCACCAAGCAGAGAGACTGCACCTGGTCGCTGGTGGTGCAGGCGCGGGACAGAGGCCAGCCATCCTTCAGCACCACCGCAGTGGTCAAGATTGACATCACTGAAGCTGTGAGTAACAATACTCATACTTCAGTTTTAAAGGAAAATTACGTATTGTCTTCAAAACAAAAATCAAACTTATAGTTAAATTCGTATTCATACTGCATACAGATAGTAATTTGTTCTGTTGATCCCAATTTCCCAGCATGCACTGCTACCTTTCTGTGCATGCCCAGAATGATTTTGGAGAGAAAATCCATATTTTGCCTTGAATTCAAATAACACATCTTATATTACATTATGTATCAATTACAGTACAGCAGCCTGTATCACCATGACTCATAATATTAGCTTCACTTGCTGGATACGATTTGAGTAGCATTTAGCTTTGAAAACTTACACTGACAAAACAAATTCTCACAAATGCAAATGTCGTGTTTTCAGATCAAATCCAGGTTTTTCTCATACTTCCTGGGCCTAAGGAAACGTCCCGGGGCAGTGTTTGGGATTTGTTTGACCGTTGTCACCTTCGCCATTTCTCTCACAATCTTCATCTCGACTCTTATATACTGGAACTCTGTGAAAAAGTCCCGTGTACAACCTCAGGGCAAGATCAGAAAGATTATAAGGAGGCCTGTGGCATGAGTGAAGCTTGCCTTGAGATCATCAGCACAACAGTACTGTTGTTTTTACTCAGCGCTACCAAGAATTTGTTAGCACTTCATTTTCCAGAGGATTTTCTACAAGAACAAGGCTGTGTCTGTAAAAGAGTACAGGAGCACAATGTAAATTATCCTCTTCACACTGTCCCATGCTTGTTTCAGTGCTTTGATGTAGTCTCCACAGAAACATATCACTGTGTATGGTTTTATTTGACTCACATTTCATTCTTAGATGCTGAATGGTCTCAGCTATAGGTTTCCTAGTCAACCTCTCTGATCTTGTCTTGACAATAGAACAGTGACTAAAGTAAAATCCTTATTTTTAGTTAGAGATATATTTAGTTTTTATTAAATACAATGGCAGTATTTTGTATTTTACTTTATATTTTTCACCAAGTGGTGATTACATGCAGTACTACACAACATACACGGGACTATATTTAATTAAAAGTTAGTTTTTGTGTAGCAGACTATGACGACAGTCCCATGGATGTGAATTCTCCCTGTGCTCTTTTACAGACGCAACTCAAGGGGGGGCCTTTGGGATCATTTTTAATGCAGAATAGAAACAAGCCTTTGCAAATCCTAGGCATGCTTGCTGGTGTCATTAGTTTTATGGTCATAGTCACAGTCGTCATCTCCACTGCAATGTTCATGCGCAACAAAAAGTCCAACCGGATCCTGCCCAACCGCCGTGTGAGGAGACGGCAGCGGAAGCAGCCCTGGAACTTCAGGAACCCCTTCAAGAAACCGGATGATGTCGGAGAGAAATTCAAAGTGCAGGAGGAGGAGGAGCGGCAACCAGAGGTGATCGTGGAGAACGTCAACTACAACAACAACGTCGGAAATGTTGTGAGACAATGGCCGCCGCCGCCCTGCGCACCTTCTCTGCCCCCTCCACCGCCTCCCTACGTCCCAGGGGAAAGGCAGTGGGCCGTACCCACCGTCTCAGCTAACGTGGCTCCCAGACCTAAAAAGAAGCCAGTAGTAACCAGACAGGACACTGTGAACAAAGCTCTGGTGTCAGAGCTCAAGATGAGACTGGAGCAGAAGAGGAGGCAGAACTATTAATAGTGACTGACAGCTGACAAAACAATCTCAGCACAGGGTTCATTTAGTAGCTACTGGTCTGGAAACATCTCTTCATATTCAGGACTTTTCATCCTTTTTAATAATTTAATAAAATCCAAAACTGGGCATGATCAAAGCTCCAGAGCAGCCACTAAATGGACCCTGAAGGGGGATTGTGGTGTAGACTGACTTCACAACAAGGTGAAAGGTCAAAGGTGAACTCAATCCTCATAGTGCTTTGTGTGTGCATGTATCTGCATGTGTGTGTGTGTGTGTTTAAACACTGAAACAGCTGACAAATCCATGCTTATCAAACACAAAAAAAAAGAAAATGACACGTTTCCAAGTTTTGTGTTATTTTGTTGCACGAAAAAAAAAAAAAAAAAAACACCTTCTGAATCATGTGCTGAAACACTAGTGGCTTAAACTTATTCAACCCAGATCCCTTGTCAGGATTGAAGCCGTTCAGACTTCAACAAGCGAAGACTGTTTATTTGGGATGTGACCAAGCTCCTTACAGGAGATTTACGTGACACTTGAACTGAGTAAAGACATCAGGCCTGAGGGGGAAGGGATCGTGTTAGGAAGACCTTTAATCCCACAGTGCAGGTGTAAAGCGCTGTTTAGAGCGCTCACAGTATGTTTATTTATTTTTTTCATCTGAAGGGATGCACTGGATTTGTTTACTACGCGGCGGCGTGTCTGTTTCAGTGATTGTTTTTTGTCAAGAAATGAACTCATGCATGGATTTTATTATAAATAAAAGAACCATTTCTAATTTCCAGAAGTGTGTGGATTGTTGTGGTAGTAAATGTAGCAACACCACACTATGAAAAGAACTACAAAATGTGCTTAGATAAAAGATACCAGTATAATGTGAGCATTAGCTTATCAAATAGACTATATATCATATTATTTTACCTATTAACGTGATTTAAAATCATCATATATTTACATTACATAGATTTGATTTAATATAAGACCTTAAAAGTAACTGGGATGAGACATTTTATAATTACTCCCATGTTTCTGTTATTACTTTCTCCCAGCTCAGAGTTTTTGTAGTTATATATTACAGGGCTGACTGTTTTCTCTCAGTTAATCAGCTTCAGTCAAGACAGGTATGATAAGAGAGCATGGTGGGAGGTAAGACTGGCAAGGATGTAGGATGTTTTAGGCAGTAAATTTCCTGTGTTCTTCTCTTTTGCCTTCTCTTAACATGTTTCTCGTCGGCCTTGGTCAGTCAGTACTCAAGTGTGAGTCTGCCTTCGCTCTAAATATTAGTCAGTTACCTTCTGCACTTTGAAATTTCTTTGGGCTTGTGATGTTTCGAGGGTTCAGTTACTGAGGCTGAGGGTGGGTCAGTGTTGCATTTTCTCTTTCCAGACCACATCACAACAAATACTGAGGCCATTAAACTGTAACCTCTAAGGCTTTCAAACACAGAGAAGCTTAACAAGCCTGCAAATGAACTATACTGCCCCTTTCTGGAGGTAGGAGAGAAGTTGCTTGGCCAGCAGCCCTCAGGTGAAACAAAAAGGAAGACGTATAAACACACTTGAGGAGTAGAAATAACAAATTTGCTATTTACTTTTTGCACGGATCATGTGTGTAGTTCTTCTGTCCACTCTTTGTCATGGTATGTAGCAAGGGACTAAATGCCCAAGTGCAGAGACACAGTCCAAAGACTGAGCAACTCAGAGAAAATTTAATGCCAAGTTAAGAAAAATTGAAAAAAAAAAAAGAACAGGTGTAATGCAAAACCTAAAAGCAAGAACCCAGGAACGGTGGGAGCATACACAGGGCGACACAGGAGGACAAATGGAAATATATACACATGGGCAGAGGAGGAGACACAGGTGAAACTAATGTAGGCGGATCACACAAGGAGAAACCAATCCAGGAAGTAAAGCAAGACAAGAAACAAAGAAACACCAAGAGAGAACATTACTAAATAAAATCAGGAAACAAGAAAAACCAAACAGTGTCAGAAAATATTCAAAATTCAAAAACCATGACTCTCCGCTGCTGTGTCACTGCATATTTTCCCACTGTGGGATCCACGTAGGATTATTTGATCTTATCTTAAAATATTGCAATGATGAGAGAAAAGTTGTTTGTCCATAAAATGACTACTACTAAGTCACGCAGAACAACAGCAGCATGCACAATACTGGAGTTAGGCCTTACACAACAATATTACACGTGCTGTTATTTTATTTTTCTCGTTATAACCTCACCAGATGTCCTGCAAACATGTAATATATTATCCCAATGCAAGCCCTTCCACTCTCCTTCGCCCTGATGCCGGTGTCAGCCCTACTAATTACGAAGTTACATTAAACCACTCGCGGGGTATTTGTGCAGACATCAGCCGAACATGCACACTTTTTCAAAAGTTACATAAAACATGAATTTTGCAGATTACCCCCTCTAATCCAAAGACCAACTTGTTCATCTTTGTACAATATTGCATCGCTGGCTAAAAACCAAAAGTCCGTCTGCTCTGATCTAATTTGGGCAGGCAAGATGCGTGCGGCCGGCTTTGAACTCAGGTGCCATGTAATGATGCAAAGCAGACTTTATTTGAAAAAAAAACAACAACTAAGAACTGTCATTAAAAATGGTTTAATATGAATAAGATTTACTGTGCAAGCGTGCAATGTGCTGTTTCCTAGAACAAAGTTTCTTAAGGAATCCAACACAAATCTCAGGTCTGTTCTTTATTTATTTATTTTTTATTTTTTCAATGTTGCAAGCTGTTAATGCTCTGAAGTGAAATGAGGGAATATGAGGAGCGGCCCAAATGATCATGCATTATGCCATGTAAGAGGCAGCCAGGATTACTGGGCTATTTGATAGAGGATTACAGCGTTGAAAGTTGCAAAGAGCATGGATGCTTTGGAAGCAATGCAGGCTTCAAAGCCCTGGCATATGTTTGAGGAAATGAAAATGTTCTAATCTAATCTAAAAGGTAAATAAAATCATTTTATTTCCTCCATAAGTAATAACATATTATCTTAACATGATTACCTCATGCTCATGGAACCCTTCAGGTGCCGTTATGTGGTGCAGAATTTTAATAACACACCTCGTCCTGCAGCACGAGAGATAAATAAAATGAACGAGCAATTTAAACGATGCAGCTCAAATTTAGCGTTTACAGAATTCACATTGTCTTGTGTCACAGGATGAGGATTACAACCAAAAAGCGACATCAATCCCTCACCCGCAAATCACATAAACACATCTGAACAAGCAGGAGAGCAGATGCATCTGTGCTCCAGAGAGTGAGAGCTGCCAATCTCAGCCAGTTGTTTTAAAACCCTGATCTTAAGTGAACACAAGCACAGCTGCCCTGATCTCCTTGCGTCACAGGAGACAAAGCATGGAGATGGACGAGGACGGGGGGGCAGGAGGGGATGTTGGAGAGCAAGCCAGTGTTTGGGTATTATGTCAAAAGAACAATGCCATTGGCCGAGGCATTTCTGATGTGCCATCTGTCCGGGTTGGTCGCCACTGGCGTGTTCGCAGAAGTGGGCGACGGGGAACTGTGACGTACGTGTACAGTGACGCAGAGAGGATTAAATAAACGTTAATAAACCTGCCATTCACATACAAACCTTCATTAAAAGCCCACAGAGGTGACCAAATGTGATTATCAGAAATCTGTTTGTGTCTAAGAAAGAGAAACAACCAGTGTTTTTGATTTCCAGTGCAAGTTTCTGTTTATATTCTTGTGTTATGGATGAGACAGACAAGCAGTGTAAATATGTGTGGATGAAGAGGGATGAAGAGGATGCGACTGTATCAGTTTTTCAAGAAGACAAAATCCTCACTGTGTGCAAAATATGTTCCAACCTCAACCTCAACTCAAAAACTTAATACAAGTCAGAATAATGGCCATCTTCCAAATTTATAATCTCAGTAGTAGATTCTGAAAAGCTTTGCCACCGTCAGACATGAGTTCATAATTATTAAAATCACAGCATACACTGTTTCATTAATAAATCAGTTTAATTCAAACACAGATTTTGTACGTGTTTCCAGGTGACCACAAACTACCTAAAAGAGACACAAAACTAAGCTGTTGTTTGTTTTTTTCTAACATTAGTGACAGTTTGACATTTGACTCATAATTCTTCTTTAGGAAAAGCTACTGTGTGTGAAAAAAGAAATGTACAGAAAACAATGTTTACATTTTAAACAACACTGTAACTTACAAGACTGTATGTCTAGACTGTAACTGACTCATTTGGGATATTTACACATTGTTTGTACAAAACTGTATGAAAAAGTAAGAAAACATCTTCTTTAGTCTATGCAGCTGATCTTATGCACCGACACCAGGAGGGAATTTAAAGGGGAACTATTGTTTTTTACAACCTGGACCTTATTTCTGGCATAAAATACTATTGTTCACTCACCCATATAACTTTTTTGTTATTTGTCAGGAGATATTTAGATCTGCGTCCATATAGTGGGAGTGACTGGGGCACCGAAATGCAGCCTCTAAATAACAATAACATAACATTATCTGCTGCAACACTCGTAATATTTTGTTATGACCTGTTGTCATGTCTTCTAACCTGGATGATGTCATCTCTGAGCGCCGTACGCACCCGCAATGATTGGCTTGTTAACCTGTGATTTGCTAGATTGACCTACAGACCCCAGATGATGATAACAGCTAACTCTGAACTCAATGGCAAACAGCACTAGTGTACAATAACAAAGTATTGGTGAAATAAAAGAGTTTCGTGGCAGATAATGTGTTATTTAGAGGCTGTGTTTCGGTGCCCCATTCACTCCCACTATATGGATAGACACGGATCTAATTATCTCCCGATTGCCTACAAATGACACAAAAGTCATCTGGGTGAGTAAACGATCATATTTTATGCCAGAAATAAGGCCCAAAACAAAAAGCAGTTCCCCTTTAACAAGGGCATTTCCCATTGACAAATAATTCACGTAATCACAAGATTTTCTCGTTCGACATTTAGTATGTCTACAAACATAATGTTAGCACGATGAGCCAAAGGTGAATTGGACCAAATACGTAGAATTATTATTTTTTTTTTTACACACAGAGATTTGGGCTCTTTTCCGTTCAAATCAATGACAAAGGCTTCGCGAAAAGTTGCAGCAAAATGAATGATTACCAACATTTAAACACGTCACGATGACAAGTCAGACAGGTCAGACTTCAGACAGCACTTTCTCTACACTGGTGCAAATCCTTGAATTACACTCTTGACATAACGGTCATCATTCACATCTTTGCAACAACCTCCCCGGCCTAGAACAGAGGAAGAGATAGGATTAAAACCAAGGCAGACAAAACTGTCCTCTGAATGTTGTCAAAATATTATCTATTATATATCTATTCTGCTTTTTAAAAGTAGACTTAGTTCTACTACAAGGTCAGCGTCTTGCTTCCCCTGGTTTATTGAATCAATTCTAATTTAATATAGTTCAGCTGTGAGTCTGCTGTGGTCTGCTTTGCCCTTGTACAGTCTGTCATCTGACCTCCTCCTCACCTTCCTTTCTTCACTGGAGTCTTTATTGACCAGGCCCTCGTCGCTGGCGGCCTGCAGGCTGTCGAAGGTGCCCTGCCTCTCCCGCTCCATCCCTTGGGAGCCGCTCCTTCTCCGCCGGTTCTTCCAGAGCTGCACGACGCCCTCCACACAGGCAAACCTGGTGTCAGTGGTGCAGGCGTACATACCTATGGGCACCGCCAGCACCATGGCCAAAACTATCACCACTATATGAATCAGCTTCTCCCTCTGCTCCATCTCAGTAACGTCGCTTCCTGTCACAAACATGATGCACTGGCCGGGACGTGGCGCCTGGTTCTTGAGGGTTACGCAGATTTCATATTTAGTGGCAGGCATCAGATCAGAGACGGAGTAAGAGTGGATCCCAGGGCCGATGTAGATCATTTCTTTTTTGTCTGCGTCTGCTCGACCGAAGTGGATGGTGAACCAGGTCTCAGCAGGCCGCTCCAGGGCGGCGTACCACTCAATAGTGATCCCACGTACCGTCTGTTTGGCGATGCGGATGTCGATGTAGACATTTTCCTGGCCGGCACCCGGTCCAGCTGGGAAGCCTGGGAGGAGCGGCGACTGGGAGCTGTCAGCAGAGCGCACCTCTAGGAGGACGCTGACAGACGAGTTTCCAATGAAGTTGACAGCAGTGCAGGTGTACACGCCACGGTCAGCGGCGTGGAGGGAAGGAATCACCAGGAGGGATTTGACGGTGTCTTCATCTACTCTTTCCAGAGATTCTGGGGGGGATATTTGAAGGTAGGCAATGTTAGTGTACAAGCTCAGACAATACAAAGCTTAACTTTTCCCACTAGCACAAACACAGTGTCGTCCATAAACTTGCACATTAGACAAAAGATACAAAGTTTAGAAAAGAGCAGAGGTCAATAGGTTTTCTGTTGATCAACTTAACTGACATATTTGAAGTACAGGTTAAAAAAGTTTGCTCACTCTTGTATTCACAATTTAATATATTTCAATTTACATACGAGATTAGACATTAGAAAGATTAGTCTACTGGTGTGTTTTTACTTGAGTTCTTGTTCTACTTATATAAGTATTGAGACAGACGATGACAGAGATGACACTAGTGGGAGCAGCAGCCTGGTTGCTATAGGTTTATGACGCACCAGTTGCTTGAACCCACGCTCTGTCTCAAGCCGTCCACTCCAAATGTTAAGTCTAATGACGCAGATGTTTATTCATTACACAGTGGCCCAACATTAGGTAGGCGAGCCACACACTGTAATCTCTGGCACTCTTAATCAACACTGATGGCGTTGTGTAGATGTGCACATCACACTCTTACCCTGAAATCCTCTGATTATCTTCAGACCATATGTCCACCATACCGCGGGGTCGGGCCTCGCCTTGGCCAGGCAGTGAAGAGTGAGGTTGGCTCCCTGCAGCAGGCTGATGTTTGTGGACGGGGTGCTGACTACGGGCTTCACGCAGGCCTGCAGGTCTATCTCATGGAAGAACTTGCCCGACCTAAAGTCCGGCCCTGAGCAGGTCAAGTAGGAGTTCATCAGAATAATCGGGGGCGTCAGGGATCTGATGAACTCCACGAAGCCCTTCAGGCGACAGTCGCACAGCCACGCGTTGTCGTGAAGCGCCAGGACGACGTTCGGCCCGGACACGGTCGCCTCCCGCTCCTCCATGCTCTGTAGTTTTTGGTACAGAGGCCAGTTTTGGAAAACCTCCTTCGATATGACCGTAAGCCGATTGAAGGATAAGTCTAAGTAAGTCAGACCTGGCAAATATTTTAACGCATGCTCCGGCAGGACGTCCAGCTGGTTGTGCTTCAGGTCCAGGATCTTGAGGGCCGGCGTGTCCTCGAACGCTGTCCATGGTACTGAACGCAGCTTGTTCCCTTGCAACCGGAGCTCTGTTAAGTTCCCTAAACCCTCCAGACCCTTTGAGTTTATCACTGTGATATCATTGAAGTTCAGCCACAAGTTCTCCAAGGCGGGTGTTTTTGAGAAAGCCCCTCTGGGTATTTCAGTAAAGTGAGATTTTTCTATTCGTATTTTGTTCATATCATTTGGGAGATTCTCCGGTATGGCCCCGAACGCGCTCTCCTCCATACATATGAGTGCCCTGTGATTACAAGGAAGAGTTTATATATAAAAATAAGCGATTGTGTGGCATACTGCTTCGTGGATAACCACTAAAGTTCATCTTCTAGATTTTTATCACATTTATGTTTCCATTTAATCAAATTCTGCGCCGTGACACAGTTAAACGGGTTAAAAATACGCGTGACACGGCGAAGACAAGAAACCAGGTCTTACCTTCCATGACGGTCGTCCACACAGCTGCACCCGCGTAAACATTGAGAAAAGATGCCGTGCGCCTGAATGTTTAACAAAACTATAACTAGCAGGTAACAAATTATGTCCATAGTCCGAGAAAATTCCTCAGTTTGAGGGCTACATTCGTGCTCAAGACATGTCGAGTGCGGCAGACGGGAGAAGCCTATTAAGCTTAATCCCTGACGTTCGGCACTGGAACAAGTGGCATGTAATTCTTGGGAAAGACACGCCTGACTGGAGCAGGTCAGTAGGTCGCATCCATCATCATCATCATTAAGTCACTATCACCTTCTGTCTGCTCATACTCAAATGTTGGTAAATTCAAAACTTAGCCTTGGAATTTAGTTCAGTATATTTTCAATATATATAGATTTAAATATCTTCAGAATGAAAGCAGAGGTTTGAAAAAAAAAGCAAAAAAGATCCTGGTTGCAGGCTTATAAGAACACACAGGAGAACTTTGTATCTATAAAAGTTTATTTAACTATCTTCAAATATCATTGGAACTGAGTGATCTACGTTTATTGGGGTAATGATGCCTCTAGGTGGCACAAAATAGGTACACAGAGAGATTTGAGTACGCGTCTCGTCGCCGGGGATATACATCTTTGAACATCTCCTCATTATTTACACTGTGTCATGGTTCAGTCCGTACTTTCCGTACTTCTCTCCAGCTCCAGCTTCTCTCCATTCCCCAGAGTGTTGAACCATGCCTATGTGTATATCTTTGCTGAGAACTTATGACAGATATATACAGAGGCACAGAATTAAATGTATATGTAAGTGTGCATCATCCGTTAAAGTATGTACAAATCATACACATACATATATGATATAAACAATGGAGCACATTGAGTTCCCTTTAAATCGGACAGGGTTGAAAAGGGTTCTTCGCCGGGCCGCGCAGATGAAATGAAATATCATTTACAATGTTTGCTTGTTCAGGCTTAGTGATAAAAACATTCTGTTCAAGTCTATGAACGGGTGAATGACTTCCACTTAACCAGAATTTTAAACTGATATTTCCATTATAGTGCAACGTGCAAAAGTCCTTTGATAGAAGTTGGCTCTCTGTGGCGGTGGAGTTGGTGGCATTATCCAGCGAGGAGGTACGGGTGGAGGGGAATCCCAGGGTGTGGGCGTGTGGGAGCGAGAGGGAGGGGGACTGATGTGAGGATGCTGCGGAGGGGGAGGATGCTTGTGGTGATGAGGAAACGGGCGTGGGTGGAAATGGGCATGAGGGTGGTGCGGGGCGTGCGTGTGGGTGTTGGGGTTTAGGCTGTGACGGGGGTGTGGGTGAGCGCGAGGGAGGTGACGGGGCGCAGGAGCCGGAGCTGGAGCATGACGTCAGCAGAAGTACTCATTGGGCTGTCCCTCTATTTTAGCTGTGGCCTCGGAGTCGAGGCTGGAGCGGGCTGACAGCAGCCTGTTGGACTCCTCTGGGTTCAGTTTGTTCAAATACTCGCCCTCGAGGCCTTTGGCTTTGGTGCCGGGCGAGAGTGTTTCAAAGGTCACGTATGAATCTTGGATGTCCTTTGATTTCTTTCCCCAGTACTTCTGAATGCGCCTCTTCAGCGCCCCACAGCATACAATGACAGTGAGTGGGACCGCTATGATACAGGCCACTGTGATCACAATGACATTAATCAGCCTCTGGGTGCCAGTGGCACTTGCTGCTTCATCAGTGGAAAATATGACACACTGCTCCTTCTTGGGGATCAGGCCCCTCACACATACACAGGCAATGTACTTGGTCCTGGGCACCAACCCATTGATGGTTACACGGTTCTGCCCCGCTCCAACATTAATCTTTCTCATGTCCCTCTCTCCAAACACAGCATACAGCACACTAAATGCAGTCGTGTTCTTAGCTTTAGGAGCTCTCCAGTTCAGAGAAATTGTATTGTCTGTGTCCCCTACCACCTTCACTGAGCGCACCACTCTGTCCGGGTCCTGCTGTAGGGATGAGGTGTTGGCCGCTAGGTTGCTTAGATTTGTCTTCTCCAGATCCAGCAGTGCATCTGGTTCAGAAGAGGTGGCAGGATCTGGGGTGGCTCTGTCAGTCAGGCTGTACCTGGCTAGTCCAGGATCTGGACCAAGACCAGGTAGAAGGCCAGGATCCAGGGCAGGCGGGGATGAAGGGGTAGAAGTTGGAACCACATATCTAGCCACCAGCTTCTCCTGGTAGGCAGCTTTGCCCATTTGGTTTGGTTTCTTGCCTTTGGTCTTCTTGTCCCCGGTGGTTTGGTTCCCCTCTGGTTTTGGTGAATTAGAGACAACGAGAGAAATGACAGCCTCTGCGTTCCCCGCGTAGTTAGAAGCCTTGCAGATGAATTTCCCTGAATCGCGGTAGGACACAGCTGGGACGCTGAGTATGGACCAGGTAATTCCCTCCTTTGAGGTTTCCTGCTGAACTGTGGTGCCAGACAGAGAAGAATGACGTTGTAAAGTCAGACGACGTATGAAACACATTACAAATCTAAATACTATTTGGCATCTATAAGATAAATCCTTTAATACGTTTCTAATAGATGGAAACGAAGTGATTGCACAATGTTGCAATGATCATCACCAGGGTTGCATAAGTCACTGTGGTGGCTAGAGCTGTCAGTCAGACTTACAATCTTACTAACTCCACTGGTAGCTCTGTTTAATTAACCGCAGCACCACAGAGCTGAGCAAAATCATCTTATCTCAGGCACAACAGAGTGAAAAATCCTGACACCCAAAGAGCTGCTGACTCACCAGTTCCATTAACGCTTTGTCCATCTGCCCTGCGCCATGTCAAGTCTGGGATGGGGACTCCAATGGTTCCACAGCGGAGCAGCACGTTGTTTCCAACAGCGCTCCGCACCCGTGCCACGGCTGTGTGGACACGTGGGAGCTGACAGCGCCGCAGCTCTGCATCGCTGAACAAGACCCCCGACACGCTCTCAGGAGACGAGCACCGGAGCCTCGTGTCAATGAACGCCACCGAGAGAGTCGGAGACTTCTGGAACTGGACCAGGTCGTAGAGCCGACAGTCACACACCCAGGGGTTGTCATGGAGACCTGAGGGCGAGGGCACACGTGAGGCTACAGAAGGAAGATGAGTGTCCAGCTGTGAGCAGTGAAAGACCAGCCTGCAGATGGCTGGTGTGGATGTTAGGATGTTAATCCTGTAAGAGGATCAACATTTAATTCATAAACTACATCATGGCCATGAACACGGCAATGATGATGATGATGGTGGTGGGATTGGGTCTGGTGATCAAGGTCAGACTTCGCTGTCATTTCACTCTCCGGCTCTAGACACCTGCCTCTACAACTGAACCTGAAACAGCTGGATTTCAGCGTGTGTTCATACAGTTGTTCTAAATGTCAAGGGAAAAAAACAAACACAACACATTTGATCTGATTACAGAGTATTAATGTGACCATATTCAATTATAAATAATAAGATATATCATTACAGATGTGTTCTACTTTTTAACATTCATTATCTCTTGATAAACAATTTCTTACGACTGACCACATTATAGTTTTCAGTGAATTATTAAAATATTACTACATCCATATATTTGTATTAACACATCTCTATTAAAACTTTAACATATTACCTATTAATTCTAAATGTTAGTGTTCATTTTAAAGGCTCAATATGTTACATTTTTTTCCCGCCACTTTCAACCAAATACATCCAAAGATGTGTTGCTTACAAAATGTTTTGTTAATCTTCTGCTCAAGAACAATGCTAAGCGCAAGATTGATTAACTTGCTTGCTTTTACGCACAGTGCGTAAATCGCATTTTACATTGAGGACTGTTGGATGTCACTGTCTCTTACCAAGGATCATCTTGGAGCTCTCTGGCCCTTGCGTGGGTTTTGCAGCCAGCCAGGAGGAGAGCACTTCGACCGGCAGGGTTAGCAGACTGTTGCTGGACAGATCCAGGTAGGTGAGGTTCTTGATGTAATTAGTGGCTTCAGGGGGCAGCGAGGTGAGCTGGTTGTTGTGCAAATCGAGAAGTCTGAGGCTGGGCATATCCATGAGAGACTCCCAGGGAAAGGCGGTGAGGACATTCCCATCCAGACGAAGCTCCTCCAGGTTGAACAGTCCTCGGAAACTGTCCGAGTTCAAGGTGGACAGCGTGTTGAAAGACATCCACAGGAACTCCAGACTGGAGAGGTAGTTGAAGGCTTCGCTTGGTATCCGCTGGATGGACGTCTTTTCAATCCGCAGCTTGGACGTGTCAACAGGGAACCCGACAGGCACAAGAGATATCTCGGGATCATTGCAAATCACGCTCCTAGAAGATGGACATATGGACAAGTATTTCTGCATTAAAAACTCAGCTTACAAGGCGATGAAGTGAATGAAAATAAAACAACTGCTAACAAACTCACAAAGTCTACAATTTAATCACGTCTAAAGGACATCAAATATGCATGCTCTAAAAAATCCGGTGGATAATAATTTTGAAAAAAAAAAAAAAAAAAATACTCATTCGCCAAACCATCTAAACACATAAAACGCATAGACGAACACATTGAAAGTGCCTTTGGGAGATAATCCTGCATTAAATAAAATTGGACCGACATGCACTCCCTGAATTATCTTTGTACACGTGTTCACCTCTGTGCAAACATCTGTCCCCATATGATACCAAGACCTGTCCATCTTTAAAATAAAACAATGCGCCTGTGCGCACAAACCAAAAACCATTTATATACATACAAAATCATTTCTCTCCCCTTACCTGGCCTTTGATCCATCACTCAGGTTGTGGTAAAAACAGCTGCACTGCGACGGACAGGAGCTCACTGAGGAGAAAAGTTCACCTGTGGCCACGCAGAGCCCCAGGAGCAGGACGAGGAACATTTTGGCCCGCTTTTACGCATACGCAGCTTTGCCTACATGCGCCCAGTTTGCGCCCGCTGAAGTCAAACAGACTTTCTTTTTTTCTCTCTCTCTTTTACGTGAATGTCATCCGCATGGCTTTGTCCCACCGCTTCGCTGTCCCATAGTGATCAGACTGCTATGAGTCCCGAGATAAAAAGGATAGACAAGGATTAACGAAAGGACTGGCGTTCGTTTCATTTGGATGCGTATTGCATCCCGGAATCCGATAGGCTGCGCAGAGACGTCCCTATTTATTATCACAGAAAAAAACACTTCCGAAATGGTCATAATCCACTGTGATGTTAGTTTTTTCTTTCTCTCAAATGTAGCATGTTCATTTTAGCTCTGTCGTGCCTGTTAATCTGGAAGTGGTCAGGGCTGTATTTTACCACAAGGTGGCCCTTTCATAGCCTGTGGCTCCTACCTTGGGGCCTATGCACAAAACAGATTGTTAATTTACCTTTTAAACATTTTCTGCATTCCTTTCATCACATTAACTTAATGTAACTGCATATAAATGACTTATTATTCATCAACATGGAAGCAAGTACTAACATAAAGCGTGAGAATTAAATCAAAAGGTGTAGCAGTAAGGAAATAATGTGTAATCAGCTTGAATGGAAAAGACTCATGGCCTTTAGCGTTTACCTCAGTGACCCTGTTGGACACGATAATTACGCTCTAATAGGAAATACCACCAATTGTAAAGCTTTTGTTTTGAAACCTAAGTAAATACTACATGTACCATTTGGCCCCTTTCCATTGTGTTTCCCCCTACATTCCGTCACGGTGGAAGTTTTGCATTATAATTGGCTGCCACTTCTACGTGTGCTGGCTTGAGCCAGAGAGATGGCGAAATACAGGTCTTTAATGTGTATAAAGGACTTGGCAGCGAGAACCCACTTTACATCTGATCCACGTTTAACAAGGTCAAGGGTTTCAGAGCAAAACTTCCAGTTCATCAACTTTATAAACAATATAGATTAAGAACAGCGGTTTCACTTAGAAGACTTGATCATAGTATAATCGCTTTGTCTCCTGTTTTTGCAGGAGTGTTTGTATATTGTAGTCATTTTCTTTAATGATGTCCTCATTCACCTTTTGTATCAAAGCCCATTCAACTCACATGTTTCACATTATATGTGGTTTAGGAATCATGCAGATCAGTGCTGGGGCTCTGAATGTGTTGAGCAATCATGATCCATTGTGTTAAAAAATGTAAACATTCCATATTGCACACCAAGTAGTTAATCTTATTTGCAGCCAATAATGCCGTCCTTTTACTATGTACCAACCAGAAGATTGCACCTTCTGTAAGGTGCAATGTCATTCTTAATGTGCATTACGTTTCATAACAAATATGACCAAGTTTAAAATAGACGGGAGAGGAAATGTTTCGGAGTTGTCAAAATGAATCCACTGTATGAATGGTTGTGTTCTTGCTATGGCCCATTCTGAAGACGTTTAAATGAATACACAGAAGCAGCTGTTTGTTTTAGAAAGGTGTTACGTGCCCCAAGCTTTCAGAAATAAATGATCTGGATCATTTGCATGTTCATATGATTATGAACTTTACATTTTTTCACCTATATTTCACAATATGCCTGATCTTATAATCCTCTGACTCAGAGAGACCCCAGCTGCACAATGTCGGGCTTGTTTCCCCTCCAGTCCTGTGGCATGAAAAGCTGCAAAAGCTGTTGCGGCTGAAACATGTGAAGACCATTGAAGGCAGGGAATGATGACAAGATTTCATGTCATTTACACACCTGTCGATGAACTACAACCATTTTACACCAGATGTTTTTGCCCTTGTCATACAATAAACCCCAGACTGTCCTGAGCTTCTGGTGATGCATGTTGTGCCAGCAGTTCCTCATTCATTTCAGACAGATTCAGAGTTGATTTAATCTTTTGGGGTCAGTGTGTGATTCATTGCATGAAACAACGAGAGCAATCAAAAAAAGACTTTCATAAAACAACAAACAACAAATGGTTTGACATTCACTGTAACGGGGTCCTTCCATGTGGGACAAAGGATTAGTAAGGCACATAAAAACTGAATTCACATGGATCCTCGAGTGTATTCAGGACAATCACTTTGCGTCATTAACCACTGAATGAGCATGCTTACTCTAACAGAGTTAAGATACATCCCATAGAAAATTGTAAAGGCTTCATACGTAGGCTTGCATATGAAAATAATAAATCGTTTGCCTGCAGATAAGAGCATACACCTATGCAACACTGTGGTATCTTGATGTGACAGTTACGCACAGCAAGAGGTAAAAACGAAAAACGGCGGCGAATAATTGGATTGCTATTATTTAAGACGAACGGAAGAAGTCTTATTATGTGTATTGACTTAACTGTCAGCTTTACAGACACCTGTTGTGTCTCCTTAAAGGGAGGCGCGGGGCTGTGGTAGGCTGAATCAAACGTGTCGCCTAGTGGACAAACATCAGCGGCTGCTGCATCCTCATCGGGACACTAAAACACAAAGGCTTTGTTGTATTACTAATTGAGGGCTTTATTGTTGCGGTGGGCAAATGCGCATTAAGGTCTGCGGTTTGTGTGGTTATGTTCATTAAGACATTCCTGCGCGGATTAGGGCGACAGAGAGAGAGAGCAGCTTTACATAATAAACTGCATGCATTTCACGTGAAATGCCCCTTTAAAAGCTGGCTCCCCTCAGTCACATTGAGGCACATCGTAAACGAACGGAGTGAGAGGAGTGAAAGTCTGTGACAGCTGCACGTTGTTGTGTTAAATCGGCTTCAGGATGGTCTCGTCGTACCCTTTACCGGAGGGCTTCTCCGAGTTCGATGTGTTTTCCCTGGGATCGTGTCTGCTGGTGGAGGGTGAGTGTTTTGTTTTGGAATTCAGCCAAATACTAGGCGGGTTGTGCCTGCTGTGTGTAGTATTAACCTATGACAGGACCTGTCGCCACCCGGTCCCCGAGCGTAAAGCCTTACCGTAGGAAGCGATCTGTAGTTTCTCTCTTTAAAACTCGGAAATGGTCCTTTATAAAAGAATGTGTGCAAAGAAATGAAAGCGATTATTCAATGAAACGTGTCTTCTTTCGTCTTAAAATGTCACAGTGTCGCATTAAGCTTCGCAGTGCGCACTGGTTTCCATTCATCGCCTCTATCCGCCTTCACTCAGGGTTTTTCTCTCTCTATTTTTTTGTTCCGCCACAAAGGTCTGCTGGGCTTCTTTCTAAACGCGGTGACAATCGTTTCTTTCCTCAAAGTGAGAGAGCTGAGAACTCCCAGCAATTTCCTTGTGTTCAGTTTAGCCATGGCTGATATTGGCATCTGCATGAACGCCACGGTGGCCGCTTTCTCCAGCTTTCTAAGGTGAGTGTGATGTAACCGCCCCTTTCATAATTAATACCAAGGTCTAAGCACGTGTAGTCGGGTGAAATGTAATGGGAAAATAATGCGGCTGCTGGCGATCCTGGCCACATGTCCTCGAGATTAATGACATAGACGAGGCAAGATGCACAATCGATACGCGGAGGAACAGCTGAGAAGGAAAAAGGGCTACAGTGGAGGGAGGGAGAGGGGGAGGGAGAGGGGGAAGGGGGTCAATACGCTGCGAAAGTGCATAAGCAGATGGATTTCTAAATCAGGAGATCTGTTCTTAGTGTTCAGCATTACAGTGATTAAATTCTCCACGCAGACTGATGTGTTGTTGTTAAATATATCTTAAATGCATATCCAGGTAAGAAACAATGGAAGCGTCCAGTTTTAGAGGAAATAGCCTGTTTTGTCACATCCTGCTACTGTGAGCTCACCCTCAGGGTTTTTTTTTTTTTTTTTTAACTCCTGTGTTAACACGTTCACACCCATCCCGCCTCAAGGTACTGGCCTTATGGTTCAGATGGTTGCCAGACTCACGGTTTCCAGGGTTTCATGACAGCTCTTGCCAGCATCCACTTCATCGCCGCCGTCGCCTGGGACAGATATCACCAGTACTGCACTAGTGAGTTGACACCTTTTTGATTCCACTATCAAACGCACTCCACATTGCCTCCTCCAGGTGCACAGGCTCACATATTATCTCCAGGAGGTCCCCTGCACAATAAGTGATTTGTTGTCATTGCAATACAAGCAGGTTATTCTCTTCAGCATTACAGACTGCCTCCTTTTAAACCTAGCTGAGAAGCTTGAGCGTAATTAAGTTGTTTCAACAATGAGAAGTAAAATCAGCCCAATTATATTCAAGCATCCTTACCAGAAGGATACAAGGGAAGGAGGACTTGGCTCAAGTTTGTACACTGGTTACTACACATGTACTTTCCATGATCTAAACATCTTAAACCACTCTTAAAGCAGGATTAATAATTTATGATACTGGAGGTGTTTAAAACTGCCACGACGTACCTTGTTCTCACCAGGGACAAAGCTGCAGTGGAGCAGCGCCATCACTCTGGCTGTATTCATCTGGCTCTTCTCTGCTTTCTGGTCCGCCATGCCCCTCATTGGCTGGGGAGAGTACGATTACGAGCCCCTCAGGACTTGCTGTACTCTGGACTACAGCAAGGGAGACAGGTACTGCACGCACACATGTGCTCTTCATTACGGCATAGAGATAAATATGGATTACTGTCGGACAGTCTGTCTCTCGCTAGCAGCTCTGTACTACAGCCTTGTGTGTTTTCACTTCCTTGCAGAAACTACGTGTCCTACTTGATCCCAATGTCTATATTCAACATGGCCATCCAGGTGTTTGTAGTTATGTCCTCTTACCAGTCCATTGCGCAGAAATTCAAGAAGACCGGAAACAACAAGGTAAGCCCTGTGAAAAAGACAATACACTTGGATTAGAAGAGGCTGTCTTCTGCAGGCATGTCATGTAATGTGCATATAACTGATTGCATGCATTGTGCATAGACATTTAGAAATGTAAGTACTCAGGACCTTCACCATATAACTGTGCCTAAAGCATAAATCCTCTCAAATACACAGTCCACGTCATCCTGCTTTGAAGTGAACCATTGGAGGGAGTCAGAGGGTTACTCCTTATCTCGCACAACTACCTCACATGGCCCCTATTTAGTATCAAAACAGACCGTGAATGAGGAGCACACTTGCTGTGACCTATATAGGTCATTGACACAGGGGGACTATTGGATCCTTTAGTGGGGCGTGCAGGCCACAACATTGCATCTGTGAATAGGAAGTTCAGTAGTGGAGTTTGTATCAGATGGCCCCACTTAATGTTGCATAAGCCCGTTAGTTCCAGTCATCTGAGCTGTCTGAGGACACGTTCATTGCAAACACAAACTCTGCAGAGCAAAGGGACCAAGCTCTCCACCAGGGCAAAGCAATTATATAATAATCAAACACACACTGTGCCATTCTGTAAAAACAAAAAGAAAAAACAAAGGGGCCTGCAATAAAAGGTGGAAGGATGAAATTGGCCTGAATGTTGTTAAATCTTGTGCCCAGTGTTCCTTTAACCTCAAAACATTCTCATGCCGTGCAGCCAAATTTTGCTCAGACTCGTAAAACTTTATCAGAAGTTCTGGTGGGAAAATAGGTCCGGACAGATTTTGGCAGCTGCCAAAGAAACAAACAAAAAAAGATATGATATGATATGATGTGTTGACATGATGAAAATATGTTAGGGGCTTAAATGTCACCGTGCACTCTAATAACATTTACTTAGAGCCTTGGATTACAACAACATAACCATTCCTCATTTGTTTAAGCATTAATTAACCCTGATGCTGTTCTTCTTCGAGACATTTTCCCATGCATGTGATATGTCTCCATGTAGAAAGCCTCATGACATAACACACTTCACTCCTCGTGGTCAGCGGTTAACTAATTATTCTTGTTCCGATTCCCTCTTTTCATTCCTTTCTTCACTTCTCCCTCCCGCTCTGCTTCATGCTTCACGTCTGTGCTTTCCTTTCTGCAGTTCAACCCCAACACTCCTCTTAAGGCTATGCTGTTCTGCTGGGGACCCTATGGCATCCTGGCTTTCTACGCTGCTGTGGAGAATGCCAACCTGGTGTCACCTAAGCTCAGGATGGTAAGGACAAGCAGCACATCCTTCTATATAAATATCTTCGAATGTAATGCCACTATAATGTATACAACGTAGGCTGGTCTCTATTGCATGTTGTATGAAATTGTAGAAGAACCATGGCTTTAGTGTCCTTCTTGGCGTTATCAGAAAAAGACACGCAGAGGCCCGTGTGTAGCCAAATCAGATAAGTCTGTTAAAACGAAACCCAGACCTCCCCTGTATTACATCCAGATTGTCTAACTCTACAAAGATTTAACCCATGAGTATAATTTGAAGTTTTATAGAATTATATAAAAAAGTGTACTAAACACATAAAGGCTTTCTACCACCTGACGTCCTTGTTTTTCTCCTCTCTGCAGATGGCTCCCATCCTGGCTAAGACTTCCCCCACCTTCAACGCATTCCTGTACGCTTTGGGAAATGAGAACTACAGAGGAGGCATTTGGCAGTTCCTCACCGGGGAAAAGATTGAAGCTCCTCAAATTGAGAATAAGTCCAAATAAACTAAGCATGCAATAATTACACACACTTCCTGTCCTGGTCATTTCTCACAGGTACCTAGATGTTTCTGTCTGTGAGTGTCTGTGCATGACTGTGTTGTGTCTCGAGCAGTGGTAGCCATTACCCCATGTGTACTTCTTTCCTGAATTTTCTCCCTATTGTTTCTGCAGATTTTAAATATCACAAAGCAACGCTGTGAAATAGCTTGTAACTTTCACGCTGCTCAACTGTCAACACAATAAAAAAACGTCCAAACAGACTACCAAAAGGAGAACTGTACCATATAATAAATACAACAAAACGTCCCAACTTGGCTACTCCTGCAAACATGTGATTCCTCAGATTTTCAAATTTAACGTAATTTATTTTATTAAGAAGAAGATGACTTTCATTTTGAGTTCATCCTTAGACAAACAGCCCTGCGAAGAACATATTTAGCTTCAAACCAAATACCTTCTATAAAACACTGGCGTTTAATAACATTAGCCTAACGTGTTAGTTGAAGTATTATATAAATAAGACAACACAGTCATTTTTCAGTATGTCTTCAGTGCAAAATTTCCTTTGCAACCAGTGATTTGAGCAATTTCTTACTCAGAAATAGACTGACATTACCCTCCAACTGAAGAGGGAAGGCCTTAAATGAATTAATTCAGCATTCGGACCTCTCTGGGGGGATGGACAATCAAGAAGGCATTCTTCTCTAATCATTGCATTGATGGAAAGTCCGTACAAGCCACTGATATCTCATCACACTCTGTAAGGCAGTGAGTGATCTCTGTATCCAGGGTAGAACTGGTTTAATCCTCTAAACAAGGGGACCATTCTTCAGTACACAGCTCCCACGACAAGTTAGAGATTAGTCTGTGGCTGTAGATTAAATGAACGTGCTTTTCAGCAGATTTGCGTTTAAAAATAAGAGTCTGTGTGAAAATGAAATGTTAGCAAATTAAACTTTGCAATAGTTAATGGTATATTCCTAGTTTAGACTTTAAATTTAATCAGCTGTGGCTGTTAATATTTTGAATTCACTTCAGTGACTTCAAATTTTTCTATTTGACCTTTGCATGTAATTACACTATGCAAATGCCATGTTCACATATGATTTTCTTTTCTCACAAATCTGACCTAAGAATCAGGCCTTTAAGTTGATCTTTTTGATAACACTTTACGGTATGGGTGCATGAAGAATTGTGAACCCATGACTTTATGTATAAAAAAGCCTTGATGCGTTCATGTAAAACCTCATGAGCTCACAGGAACACACATGAATGAGAATCTATGCATTTACAAACATAAAATTAATGTAACAATAAAGGCACAAGCAGAGTGTACGTGTATTCAGCAGCAAACAAGTGAAGTGGTGACCTAGTCTTTCGTCAACACTGCTAAATAACAAATGGTTAATGGAGTCATGCTTGTGGAATCAATGAATCTATTTTTAGCTTGTCCCATGAATGGCCGACATAACATGAGCTGACAAATATGCCCTGAAATACATTGTTACACACATCTTGTGTAAAGGCATTCATGGACACATGGAGTTACATGTGAGTTCATGTACCTTTACCGTAAAGTGCTACTAACATTTCCTTTAAATGTATTGTCTAACCACAACGTTGAACGATACACAATCACATACTGGTTATTATATAATCACTATTCTTACGGTAGGTTTCAGAAACCAAGTATAGGCCAGTGTTAAGGTAGTTTTTCAAAGCAGGATATGATTTATAATAAAGAATGTTATCAACACACATGATCAGAACATTTAAGCAGGTGGAATTTCTAACAGCTCCCATTTCAGTTTTGCGTTGAACATGTGATTCATGACGTAACGTGAATTACAACCCGACTCTCCCGTGTTAATAGCTAGTTTCAGAGCAGGTCCTTTGAAATCATTCAATATGAGTTTGTGGTAGACATTTGGACTCCTGATGTTAAGAGCCTGGATGACAATGATCCAATCAGTACGATGTAATTATAATTACTGTAAGTTTTTGTGTGGTCATTGGTCCCTGTGAAATCTTGTAAACGCTGTTGAGAAGTGGAGTTTATTGTCAGTTGATCTTGTGTTTATATTTTACAGAAAGTAATTCTTCACTGAGTGTTCAAACAAAAATAACAGCTCAAAAGAAACTCAGCAATTCTTGGATAATTAATAAAATAATTCAACTATCTAAACTCCTTTTTGTCTTGTTTTGTTTTCTAAAAGCAGAGTTCATCCCACAGATAGCGTGGTATAGATCTGAATACGTCCTCCTGCACTGGATGCGTCAGTGCAATTACAGTAAAGTGTGCGTTCAAGCAGGCAGCATGATGAAGAGAACACCCAAAGGCTGCCCCATACAGTAGGAGCTCCCAGTTGGTGTTTCTAAGCAGATTAATTGACGACAGTCTGTCAGTGGAGCGGGCAGTTGCATAATTATGTGCTAATGACACATGTGCAGCATTCAAACCGGCAACTTTCACATCCACTCCAGCTAATTCAGTCACCTGCAGGAAAACGCTAGGGATTAGACTTTTCAGATGACGTGATACATACTTGAAAATAAAGATTAATTTTGCTACACGGACGAGTCCCTGAGAGATTATTTAACTTGTAATCAACATGACATTTCCAGGAGAACCTTGGTGACATGTACGCCAAAGACCTCGGACACTGGTGGACATATGGAGCTGTCATATGGTGGGAAGCGTAACTTTGACCCCACATTGTAAAACCGCCTCGAGCTGTTAGCAGCTGCCAATGTGAATGGATTTTCTGAGTTTCAAAGAACAATGTGGAAAAATAATTATAAAAATAAACTCAACAAGTAAAAAGAGACCATCTATTTCCAATTACCTAGAATTTTCTAGCAAAAAAATAATAAAATACTGTGTAAAAATATTGTGTTTTAGTACACATTGATTATTCAGTTATATGTACATAGATAAAATATAATTAGGTTTTTAAATATTGTAGAAAGTTTGAGAATACAGATAAAAATAACTCTGTAGGGAGTTTATTAGTAGCTAATATTAACCAGTGTCGTCACTGGTGACGTCTGCCGATTAATTATTTAAAGCACACTGCTCAGAGATTTACGTCAAATAACTGCTGGATTATATTCTACTTTAAATCCAAATGTCTGGCACAAAAGCCCAGTTAGATGTTTCTTTTTTTCATTGGCTTTCCCTCTCTTACAATCAAACATATTCAGGTACTTAGAGTTCACTGTGGATTACGTCTGGTCAACCAATAAAGTTTTCATATGGGCTTTTTGAGAGGATTACACAGAAATATGACCACAAGAGCAGGAGAAAGGGAGAATCAAAGAGACTGAGGAGTGTTACAGAAGTGGAAGAAAAGTGGATCAGTATTTCTTAGAGCAGTGAAGAGGAAAAAGGAAAAAAAAAAAAAAAAAGGACAGGAAGCTACCACTGTATGCGATTTGTATAGATTGCACTGTATGGATGCTTCCTGATTAAACAAGCTTGTAGTGAGTGAATTTTCACTCATAGATTAGGAGACTCATGTGACTCAGGAAATAAATAACGTGGACTATCTTACTACTGGAACTAGAGGTAGCAGTACACATGTAGACCAGGCCTAGAGGGTATGAGCAACAGCTGTAGACTAACTGAATAACTACTCTAGGCTATACTAGGCTATAAATGAACATACACACTCAAACCAAACACTACGAGGGTTGAGACCATCATTAGTTAAAAAATATCTTTATCGTGATTTCTTGTTTATATATTATTGTTATTATGAAACAAACTCATAAATCTGTGCGTGCAGTGCTGCCACAAACAAATGAAAGTTAACCGTGAAACTGTAGGCCTACTTAAAGCATCTGGAGCTTTGAGCTTGAAATCTACAGTATGTTAACCTGATTACAACAAAAGGCTTATGAGCATTTTATTATTAGTAAGGTCGCATACAATAGGTGTGAGCTAAAGGGCCGACTGTACTTCAGTACAACTTCACAGTTAGTTTCAGACATTTAACGGGGCTAATATCTTGATTTACATCTTATTTTAGAATGTAAGCGTGCTAATTCGCTAATTAGTATTTCTGAAGCACATGATCATGTTATATTTTTTGGTAGTGCTAAAAAATATCTAATACTACTCTGTTACTGAATCATATATTTATAGATAGATAGATAGATAGATAGATAGATAGATAGATAGATAGATAGATAGATAGATAGATAGATAGATAGATAGATAGATAGATAGATAGATAGATAGATAGTTTTGCTTCCTAGAGCCTAATGTTGTCAAATCACAAATCAGTGTCACATTTACTTGTATTTCAACACATTGTGGTGACTGACCTCAGGCCAGCCAGACGAAAAAAAAACAGAAAAAAAAACGAGGTGAAATGTCAGCCTGCTGCCTCAGGTCGATCACACTCCCCCTTAATGATCTTGACTGTCAGATGTGAAGCCGATTATATAACCCTGAGACCCTAAGACTGTTTGCACACACACACACACACACACACACACACACACACACACACACACACACACACACACACACATGCACGCCAACACATGCGCTCATGTTGAGCAGCCACAGGACAATCAACGGTAATGCTGAACACAGCTGCTCTTCCAATCAATTGAATGAATATGAGGAATCACACCACTTGCGCACAGTGTCAGTTACATGACGCCAACATATGTACGTATGACAACATTGTCCTCATACACAACTAACAGATTCCATGTTACAAAAACCATATTTGTTGTAAAGAAACTGTATTTTTGAAGGATTAGTGCTTCATTGTAATCTGGATTAAAGTGTGACTGTGCGTCACTGCTCTTTAGAAATCGCTGTTTTAAATCATTTAGCCACACACATTGAACAGTACTGGATTGACAACAGTGTGACCTCTTCACACCATTCACACTATGCAGACCCTCACACACTTAAAAAGCCACATTTTGTGCTGCATTTACGAGGCTAAAATCATTTTGTGACATCAAACATGCCGCTGTCCTTTTGATGAAATGTTTTTCACCTAAAATCTTTTGGTGACGTATGTGTTTTTATGCAGTTTTCTTCTTCTGTTAGTTGTGGAAGTCACTCATCAGCATTAGCAGCAGATATGCTCTGATTAAATGAATGGATTTCACACATGGGGATGATGCTTTTAATCCACTCAGATACAAGGATTAAGTCATCAGTTGACTTCTCTTGTTTTTCAACTGCAGCAACTAAAGGATGCATATTTAATTTACTGCTTTTCGTGTCCATCTGCATTGAATTTTCCATTAACCCAACTATTACTTGACTAACTGAAGGCGTATCTGACTGTTTGTGTGAGGACTTCTGCAGACACACTACATACACCGTCAACCTGAATACCAGAATGTTTGTTTTGTTATTATTCGGTTATGAATCAGAAAAATGGAGATAATGAAAATTAGGCCTGATTGTGGAGCTCAGTGGTAAGTCCCATGCTCATCAAAGTTATTACAATTTATCCTGAGAGGAATAGGCATGTGTCTCGATATGTCATGGTAATACATCTTCTGGGAAAGTGGTTGAAATCGACTTTGCCCCACCTGATTCTATATTGCTGTATCCACTATTAATTTCCGTTGAAAGCATATCATGTGTGGTATGTGTTTAGCCACTGAAGGATTGCAGTCTTTATTTGAGGAAAGGATTTCCATGGGGCTCCCATCTCTACAGAGTTCAGATGGAATGCAAAGCATGTGAACTTTTTATGGTCTGGTAGTCAATTTACAACTTGCTCCTATTTTTATCAACTCCATTGATGCTTTTAAGAGATTCGTTTACAAAAATAGGTGGCATTTTGCACTTTCAGACACACCAAGGTTAGGATTTTGTGTGGCTGCGAGAAGTTAATACTTTGGCAACCTCTCAAGATTATGTGGTGATCTTGAATCTTTAAAACCAGATCAGAGCAGAATCACTGGGAAAACGTCAAAAATAAAAAAATAAAAAAATAAAGCTGATCCCCTAACACAGCCAGTCCAGTGACGAGGATAGTGCTGGCTCCACCCCCAACAACAGTCAAGAGGACATTGAAATAAAAGCAGATAATTTCCCAGAAAAAGAAGCGTGACAAAGTGTTTGTTTCTCTGTAACTTTTCCAATGGGACCGTGTCTATACATGCGAGTGTGTGCGCAAAAAATGAGATCAAGTCTCTTGGGTGAACCAGAAACCAGCACATGATTCCGGCCTTCATGACTCTACTTAAGCTCTCCAGCTACAGTATGTTCACTGAGGGAAATAAATGTGATTATCAAAGCTGTTCTCCCACTAATGTGACGTAACATTTTGTCTAAAAATAAAACGGGAGCATTTTGAGCCCCCTTTTGGTTAGATTCCTAACATTTATTAGTTGGATTTGACCCGTCTACGTCAAATAAATCTCTGGAGGGGAAAACAACAGTCTGCATTTCTCTGATTTGTTTTGTAGATTATGGAAATGACCAGCGTGTTTGGTAGCTAGTATTCAACTACTGAACCCCTTCAGTCCTATTCATCCACACCGGTACGTCTGACAAGTGTATATTTTATGCATTGCACTTGTTAAAACATCTGCAGGAATGCTCAAATCATCATCCTGTAGCAAGAAGCACTTACGTATTAGCATTTTTTTTTTTTTCAGTTTGAAGTCTAATTTTTTATGAAATCTGCATGTACGTCTAAAAGCCAAACATGGATATCCAACTTCTATGTCTCCAAGTTAAAGGGAAATAGTAAAACAAACCGAGGAAACCAAAGAAGGGCAGCTGCTAGAAAATAAGGAACAAGCAGCTAATGCCCTGCAAGGCTCCAATTGTCACTCATTTACTGCATTTTGGTGTGATTAATAAGTGTAAACTGGAGCCCTGCATTTGTTTAAAATACAAAGCAGGCCTTTATCATTTTTGCTGAAACAAAATGATACATCAGCTATCTGTCAGTCTGCACGTCTGTAAAATACACTACCAGTTAAACTTCACAACACACACCAGAATAGATTTCATCTGATTTAGTACGTTTCCCCGAAGAGCTTCACTATATGATTTTATTTCCAGCTGTGAGAATTTTTTTCACTTCCTCCTAGCAGGACATTGAAGGAAAATGGTGTGCATGCTCATAAATCAACCAAATGTAGCCTGCATCCTGTCTAGAAGAGATAAAATCGACTATAGCAAAACTATATTTCACTATGATTTGCTGTTAAACGCTACTCGTGGCATTGGGAAGGCCACTGATAAAAGCATATCAACAAATAGTTTTCAGTTAAATGTGAAGCTAAGCAGATGTTGACCTTTTTTTCATCACGTCTTCTTCTCAGTTTCCCTCATAATCAGACTTTGTTGTGTCTCTACTCAGCCTGGGACTGAATCATTTGGTCAACAACTTTGGCAGAAAAAGAAGCCTTTCTTAAAGAGTACTGAAAGTTAAATAAGGGCGAGTGTTATTTTAAAGTATAAAAAGTAGGTAATACATTTGAAGAACATAGGAGCGGTCATTTAATGTCTAGTCACTGAAAAACTATTGGGATATGAGGACATCTACTGGCTAAACATGGACACGCGTCAAGAAAGAGCAAATGAGCAGGGAACTGTTATAACTGATCGACGTGGCTGAAGACGCATTTGTCAGCACATGAATATTTGCTTTTAGTAGAAAAATTATAATTTCACTCACAACCAGGCTAAATCTCTCCACCCTGATTAGATCATGAATACCAACCATAAAATCACAATGTAGACAAGCAACGAATCAGCAGATTTCACTCTACAATCAGACAGTTCAGATAAATAAATGTAGGGATTCGGGGAGAGTTCCCATCTCAGCTGTCAGCGATTCCTTCACCAGTTAATTCTTCATCCACTAGATGTCAATACTTTTCCGTCTCATGCTTCAGTGCAAACCATATCCCTGGCCTAAGCAGGGACGCAGTTGAGAGCCAGTACTCAAATTTAACAGTAGTTGGATTACCAAAACATAAATCTCTTCCACTTCTGCTGTTTATAAAACGTTACTTTAACGTGCGCCACTATCTTAAAAAAAAAAAAAAAAAAACATAAACGACTGACGCCAATGTGAAAATTGCTTTTCCTTGAAGAGGCTGATAGCCATATGAAACTGAATTATTTATGGTTCCATTAGTAGATTGGACTCACTGAGTAGACCGAGAATATATGTTGTCGACAGCTGCAGAAGCGTGTCTGCGCCAGTAGATGGCAGTGTCCAGCCATATTTTAACGCTCAGACTTCATTGATCGCAGTGAGGTCTCTCGAAGTTTATTCATGTGCATTTCACAAGCTCTGAGCGCGTAAACGCGAAATGCAGAGAACATGTATTTAATAGAATGTGTTTTGCGCAGATGAACTGATGTTCAAAGAAAATAATTAAGAAGCTGTCGCTAAAGGTCGATGATACGGATGATAAGACTTTAGGAGTAAATTACTTATGTGTCATCTCTGAGAGTACGTGTAAATAAATAAATACACAAATAAATAAAACAGAGAACGGAGCAGCAGAGGTTTTATTATGTACTGTTTTTTAATTATCGCGCACACCGAGTTAAAAACGCAAATATCCAGCAGTCTCGTCTCGTTTTCCTACTGTTCAAAAGTAGAAACATATTTCTCCTAAAAGCTGAAGAAAAGAGATACAGAGCGCAGTTCATTTGGTTCTATTAGAGGGGTGAACTATGAAAAGTACGCTATTCAATCTCAATCTATTTGGTGACTTTGCTGGAACTGTCCACATGCGTGTGGTGCTGAAACAAAACAACAAAATTTCATCTTAAATATATGTACTGTATTGACAGTCAAAGCTAAATGTGTGCGGCATTGCAAGCCCGTTATCGATTTTGTTAAAACCTAAATCGTTGTTGTCATTTAAAACTGGGAAGGTTAATCAAATGTAACAAACTGGTTCAAGCATCTTCGTCTCTGCTTTGAAGTAAGTGACCGGACAGCAGTGTGCACTCGGGATTTTGTGGTTAATTAGCATAAAAGATCTGCTGGAGAGCAGCAGGACTGTGCGTCACAGCCATCGGCGGAGATGGGAGGGGGAAGGGGGATACCTATGGGAGTCAACAAACTGCAGAGTGTATTCCTCTCACGGCCGACAAAAACCAGTCCGGTTGATGTGAAATGATGACTTAGCTCACAGCGTTACAGGTGACTGGAGACAGCTGGGAGCATCGGGGAGCCGGAGGAGAGCAGGAGACGGACTTTAAACAGCCAGAGCGCTGATGGAGCCGGCACTCTGAGCTGTAGGTGAATCCCCAACCTGTGAGCGCTGTCCGGGGCCAGCACGTCACCTGAATGACGGGATATGAGAGAATGAAGCAACTAGGGACGGCGGGGATAAAACGAGTCCAAGTAACGAGAGTGGAAAAGCGCGTGCGATGACGGACAGCGCGAGGGAGGTACAGAGGTAAAGCAGAAGGAAGTTGTCTAGCAAATTAAGACTCACTCATCTGGACAAGAAAACAAACTAATAGAACAGATGTGCCAAGCGTGCGTAATTGTATAACCGAGCCGGTAAAACGGATTTTCTTTTTCAAAAAAAAGCAAAACTTGAGACAGAAAGGGAGAAAATCATGGAGCCGGAAGGGACAACAGAGGGACAGACTTCTAAAATGGCACAATCTGCCGCCTCCAAATTTTCCCAGATGGGCGAAAGAACTAAACAACTGGGCAGCGCAATCAAAGAGCCAGAACGACAGAAACGGATTATTCTAGTAATAGTCTGCACAGCACTTTTGTTAGACAACATGCTTTACATGGTAATTGTGCCAATTGTACCAGATTACCTTGAAGGGCTACAGAATGCAGCGGATCGTGCCCAAGCTGCTGCATCTCACGGCAACTTAACTAACAGCACCATCAAAGTAGCCCACGGGAACTTCGACCTACAGATAGGAGTTCTTTTTGCCTCCAAGGCCATCCTGCAGCTCCTGGTGAACCCAATAAGTGGCACATTTATAGATAGGGTCGGCTATGATATCCCACTCTTCATCGGACTCAATGTCATGTTTCTCTCCACTCTAATATTTGCCTTCGCTGACAACTACGCGACTCTGTTCCTGGCGCGCAGCATGCAGGGCCTCGGCTCTGCTTTCGCGGACACTTCAGGGATCGCTCTGATCGCAGACAGGTACACAGAAGAGACTGAGAGAAGCAAAGCGCTGGGTATTGCCTTGGCTTTCATTTCTTTTGGGAGTCTCGTGGCGCCCCCCTTTGGAGGGGTCCTCTACGAGTTCGCTGGGAGGCGGGTGCCCTTTCTGATTCTGGCCTGCATTTGTCTCGTTGATGGTATTTTATGTTTGATTGTACTGAAGCCCTTCTCTAACAGAGAAAGAGAAAACATGCCAGTGGGCACCCCCATATACAAACTTATGATTGACCCTTACATAGCTGTAGTGGCTGGCGCTCTGACCATCTGTAACATCCCCCTCGCCTTCCTTGAACCCACTATCGCCAACTGGATGGAGGACACCATGCATTCCAGCCAGTGGGAGATCGGCATGACATGGTTCCCTGCATTCTTCCCTCACGTCTTAGGTGTATTCCTCACAGTTAAACTAGCAGCCAAGTACCCTCACCTGCAGTGGTTTTATGGGGCAATAGGTATGGTTATTATAGGTGCGAGCTCCTGCACGGTGCCAGCCTGTAAAAACTTTGGACAGCTCATGATCCCCTTGTGTGGCATCTGTTTTGGCATCGCCTTCGTGGACACGGCGCTCCTGCCAACCCTGGGTTTCCTGGTGGATGTGCGACATGTGTCAGTGTATGGCAGCGTGTACGCCATCGCAGATATCTCGTATTGCTTGGCTTACGCCATGGGGCCCGTGGTCGCCGGAGAGATAGTGCACAACCTGGGGTTCGCTCAGCTCAACTTGGGCATGGGGCTCGCCAATGTACTTTACGCACCGGCGCTCCTCCTGCTGAAGAACGTGTCCCAGATGAAGCCTTCTTTCTCCGAGAGAAACATGCTCCTGGAAGACGGCCCGACGGGACTGTATGACACGATTAAGATGGAGCAGCGGGAGAAGAAGAAGAAGGGCTTGTGTACAACGATCGACGAGAATGGCATTGAGACTTTTCCTCAACGGTCGTACTCAGAGGAGGAATCCTCAGGAGGAGAGTATGCGTAAAAGACCTTTAAACTGAGTGTCAAACTATCAAAGTGCCCTGTAGAGTTGTGTGTACCCCGTCCGAGTCAATCAATTGCATAATACGATTAGGATTGTGTAACAGCACCAATTATTTGCTGCTTCTGGTGACATTTCCTTTGGGTTTTGTCAAACCAAACGGTTTTTGCAGTAGAAAGGCGCTCGCTGCCGTTTCTTCACTTTAAAGTGAGCGTATTGTGAAAGATTTGCTGAGTTAAATGTCTATTCATTAACAGTATGTGCCACTGTATCAGACTCGTATTCAGGGATTGTGTGTAAACGTATTTTAAGAAATGAACTAAAGTAACGTATGCGTCTTTCACCGTGTTCCGTTTTTATTTTGCTGCTAAACTCAATATGCAATATCGTATGTCACAGGACAGTTTGAGAATGGTGGAAATCTGCGTCTTGTTGTTTGTTTATTTTGGATGATGTATTTCTGGAATGCATAGCCTCAATGTATGATCTGCGACTGTACATACATGTATATTCCTGTACATAATTAAATCAATATTATGTGAATCACACTGTTTATTGAAATCTCTTATTTAGACACTGAATTCAGTCAATTTATTGTGGCTTATGATAAGTTCGTAAAATATAATAATCACAATTATTTGATAACACTGAATTTATTTATAATGGTCACACGTTAATTAAATAAGCGCATATTATACGCATTAAGGCCTGTATGTTTGTAAGAACAGTCAGTATAATGAAAGGAGAATGTAATAATAATTTAATTTAGGATCCTGTGGTTGATATTCTACAGAAATCGTTTGTCGAAACCTCTTCTCCAAAACTGAACACAAAATTAAAAACACAACGCCATTTAATTCAGATGCAGCGAGGTGGAAGCACTGCATGCGCCCAAATTGGTCTACGAAAAGTGATGAAAATTCACCAGGGGAAGAAATCCATGTCAGGCGGGTCCTAATTGTTCTCCTGCACAGTGTGTGGGCATCTGGGGCGTCGAGCCTGTGTCTAAATAAGGTGTGGTGAAGATGTGATGTGCCAAATAAACTTCTCAGCGAATGGCAGGAGTTCTGGGAGGAGCCTGGCTGCCAGGAGGCTGAGGTACCCTCTCAGCATCTCTCTTGAGCCAGCGAGGGAGTTGTGTTCATGCCATGAAGGGGGGAAAGAAAGATGCTTAAAATGATAAAGCATCGAAGTAGTGATATTTTGGAGAAATGGATTCAAGTAAAGATGGACCAACATAAACTTACTGCTTGAACCACAGAAGGAGAGGGTGTTTTTTTTTCTTCTGGCTGGTGAGTAAGACATTTAATTTGTATGTTTCATGATTAGTTCAGTTTGTTTATCTAGACTGGGAATAAGAGCATGTTCACATCGAATGCGCAGCTAATTTTGAAAATGACGGCGCATGTGTTAAGATCTCACCAGTTGCGCACGTTTAGAAACAACAGTGATCTATTTTTTATTAGCTTTCTGTGTGCCTTCAGTTTGTATTTCACTGTGTTTGGCATTCATTTCAAGACGCGTTGACTTACTGCATCACTGTACTGATATCTAATTTCATTGTAGACGGAGTCTGTCTCATGAACCAACCTGCTTGACTGTCCCTCTGCACCGTCAACATGCCAGTTCTGGACAGAGAGCCCTCCAAAGATGTGGGGGCCAGAGATGTAAATATCTTATTCTTAAATTTTAAGAGACAATAATATATTTAATCTGGAAACTGGGTGAGAGAATTATGGTTTTTAAGATTAAGGATTGTCAAATCAAATACCTAGAAGTAGACAAAATATTATTAGGTGTAAGGTGACTTTGAAAGAATTATATAAGAATCATGTATGAGATTTTATTAGAAACTGACATTTTAAGTCTGAACTGAAAACTATGGGAAGCAGTTGTTCTCAATTAAGAATTCAAGCTATAACTGAACAGAATTATTATTTATTATTATAGATTTAAATGTTTTAAATGATGATGAACCCTCACAAGCTAAAAAAAAGAAAATGTTGATGAAAGTTTTCATGCGCCATCCTGTCTAGAGTCTCCCCAAGCTGCCGCTGCCCAACCTGAAGGACACGCTGGACATGTACCTGAGGTGCATGAAGCACCTGCTCACAGAGGAGCAATTCAGCAAGACCCTAAATATAGTGAAGCAATTTGAAGCCCCTGGAGGGGTGGGAGAGCTACTACAGAGGAAACTCGCAGAGAGGAGGGAGAGCACGGCAAACTGGGTAAAAGACACGATGGGTTGCCAAAAACCAAAGATCAGACATTGTAAAGATTAAGTTATAATTGAAATTTGCATATTTCTGTAGGTGTACGACTACTGGCTGAATGACATGTACCTGAACAACAGAGTGCCTCTGCCCGTCAACTCCAGTCCTGCAATGGTCTTCCCACAGCAGAACTTCAAGACTCCCATTGACTCTTCAAGGTATGAGATGCTGCACAACAGAGAAACACGCGTCATGAAGGAATCAAGACAAATACACTGCCATGGATCAGTTATTCCAGTCTCGTCCCTCGTTGCTCATCCTCAACAGCAGACCATGAGAAGGAAGAAATGGTCATGTGTCGTAAAAACCTAAAAGTTACAATTTGATAGTCCATTCTTGATTATTACACCATGAAGATTTGAGAAATGGCAGGGAGCTGTATACAGTACATTAATTAGAGATCAGCTTTGATTGATTACTGAACACGTCCTTGCTACAAACTGACAGATAGGGCCATTACCCAGAACACCTCAAGGGTTGAGAGATGCTGGCAGGGTTAATAGATAATGAAAGGTTTGGTTAGCATGGTATTGATCAGGCACTGGCTTAACCACATGATTTACATAAAACATTTAGGTTGTTAAGAGTGAAACAACTACACGATAAATTTAGAACAAGAGGATGCATGGGAGGGGAAGGAGTAACCAAGTGCTTTCTGTTCTAGGTTTGCTGCACACTTGATTTCAGGAGTTTTGGAGTACAAGACACTTCTTGATGCGTAGGTCCAAACACACAGAGAATTATCTTCACCTATGATTCATGTTTAACAAAAAAAACAAACAACTGACAATGTTGGACATGTCTGTGCACAGTCGTGCTCTTCCTGTGGACTACGCCCGTGGCCAACTGGCAGGAACCCCTCTGTGCATGGAGCAGTACTATCGGCTCTTCACGTCTTACCGCCTACCCGGGCCTGAACGGGACACACTAGTGGCCCAGGAGAGTAGCGTGATGCCGGAACCTGAACACATCATTGTGGCTTGTAAAAACCAGGTCAGCCACTTTATATGTGGATAAAGTGCCAGCGTTTACATTGTTTGCATCCATGTCTTCAGGAAAGTTAGTCAGCATAAACATTACAGAGAAACCAGAGGGACGGGGTTCACTGAAAACTGTCCGTGTCCAATCTGTCCAGTTCTTTGTGCTGGATGTGGTGATCAACTTCCGCCGACTCAATGAAAGAGACCTGCTGACTCAGCTGGAGAAGATTGTCAAGATGGCTGCCAGCGAAGAGGAGCGTCTCCCTCCTATAGGTCTTCTCACTTCCGATGGACGGACAGAGTGGGCCGAGTCTCGTAGTGTGCTAATCAGAGGTACATTTCTTTCAGACGTCCAATAAAAACACACTTTTAAGTCATCTATGCAGTGTATGCTGACTTGTCTTTCCCCTATAGAGTCTACCAACAGGGACTCTCTGGACATGATTGAGCGCTGCCTGTGTCTGGTGTGCCTGGATGACGCCAGCGGCCCTGAGCTCAGCGACACCACACGGGCCATGATGATGCTGCATGGAGGTGGGGTGGCCAAGAACGGTGGCAACCGCTGGTACGACAAGCCAATGCAGGTCAGTGAACACAGTTAGGAAGTAACTTTGGTGTTTGTCTCCTTCAGGTTTCGCTCACCGTGCACTAGATCACTACACTGAGCCTGATATTAGCTACTGAGGGAAAGAAGAAAGATGAAAGTATGAAAGGAATGCAGATTAATCAATTCATGCTTTAAGTTAATTGGGAAAATTATATGACTGTATACATTCATGTTCATCTCTTACAAGGCTTATGGATTTAATTAGACGATCTCATGCCAAATTAAGAACTTATATTTTAAGAGATTCAAGAAGAGGGCCGACATTTCCATTGGTAATATCATTAGCACGTTCTTTGATACAAACAGTCTGATGAAGAATTCAGGGCAATGGGTTTCTCTTAGTATGGTTCATATTAACTACCCAGAGAGACGGAGGGAGGCTCTAACCCTAAATAATTTCTTCACTCTTGGGGGTAATGTGTGGTTGAAATGTATATGAAGGAATGTGTCATGGCACCGCATTGAAGACTACACAAGTACAGGGATGAAAGTGCAATTTCAAACAAATTTAATCTCAAACAATCTAATATTCCTGTTCAGTTCTCAAAAAAATACCACTGAAATTAACGTTTCGGTGTCAGTTTGTTGTAGGAGCTGATGGCTGCTGTGGAGTCGTGTGCGAACACTCTGCATTTGAAGGAATTGTCCTTGTGCAATGCACAGAGTATCTACTGAAACACATGTGAGAAACAAGTGCTTTGTTGACACATTATGCATAGAAATTTTACACTGAAATAAATAAATATTATCATTTTCCCCTGAGCCATCAGGATTGGCAGCCCTTCGAAGCTGGTCAGAGCTGCAAGTGTGAGCGAGCTGCCTGCACCACGTAGGCTCCGCTGGAAATGTACTCCAGAAATTCACAAACTTCTCAGCGCTTCTGCTGACAAACTCCAGAGGTTTGTGTTCACTCTGGTTTCTCTACAGTTAAAGACATTAATCATTATGAGCTAGTGGCAAAATGTATTCTTATCTCCTCAGACTGGTGAGAAATTTGGACATGAACGTCCACAAGTTCCACGATTACGGGAAAGAGTTCATCAAGAAGCAGAAAATGAGTCCAGATGCCTACATCCAGGTTGCTCTTCAGTTAGCCTACTACCGGTAACAAAAAGCTCAACATTGCAGGATTAAATTCTCACACATTGCATTAATCCAGTACTTTGAGAGACAGTAGGTTCTCTGTGGATTATTGCAGGTGTCATGGTAGACCAGTATCGACCTACGAGAGTGCTTCTATACGTCGTTTTAAAGAAGGCAGAGTGGACAACATTCGTTCAGCCACGCCTGAAGCCCTGGCCTTCGTCAAAGCCATGACTGATGAGAAACTCAAGAGCACAAGTGTAAGATGCTTTACTGTGGATGTCACCGTTAAAATAATGAAGCAGCAGTGAGTTTTCTTTGCTTTCAGCTGTGCCGTCCAGTTTTATCCTGCTGCCTGTGTTGATGTATTCATCATGAAAAACTATACTGACTGTAAATAAAGGAGTTTATTAGACAACTATTGATTGTCAGTCACTTACTTCTGCAGGATGCAGAAAAGATGGAGATGTTACAAAGTGCCGTAACTGCACAGACAAAGTACACTATTCTGGTGAGTATTCTCCACATGCAGATTTTTTTTTATTTTCAGTGATAAATATCTTCATTTATCATTAAACATACTTTGCCAGGCTATAACAGGGATGGCAATAGACAATCATCTGTTGGGCCTGCGTGAAATTGCACACGAAATGAAAATGGAGAAGCCGGAAATATTCAAAGACGACGCGTATCTCATCAGTAATCAGTTCATCCTCTCTACAAGTCAGGTAAAAAGTGATTTCAAAGTGACTGTTTTCATATTCTAAAATGTGAGCTGATCCTATGAATTTGTGTATGTATAACTAAGTAACAAGACGCTCTCAGTAAAAATACAGAGATGTGTTTGAAAGTTGGATATTTTGGCATAAAATACACTAATTTACGCAATATATACACAATCAAAGTGTTTGCTAATATTATATCTTTATGTATATTAAAATAGGAATTTATGAAAAACTGGTAGAAGTCTGTTGGACTGTATGTTCGCTTTCACTACAAACCTTCCATTTACTAATAATAATAATTATAATGTGAGGTAAGGATGTTTGAATTATTGCAATTTCCACCTTCAGCAGTTAACCACTCTGGTAAAATTGTCATTAGTTTAGTAAGAAATCATTTATTTCCCCTCAGGTCCCGACCACTGTTGAGATGTTCTGCTGCTACGGCCCCGTGGTTCCAAACGGATACGGCGCTTGCTACAACCCTCAGTCAGACCACATCATCTTTTCTGTGTCCAGTTTCCGCGAGAGCCCACAGACGTGCTCAGCAGAATTTGTCAAGTGCGTGGTGCAGGGACTCCTGGACATGAAGGATCTGTGCAATAAATGCAACGCCGGTTCCAAACCGAGTGAGCAAAGAAAGGCTCCGACGCTGGAGACGCACACACAAACGGAAACAAACTGCCAGCACAAAACAGCGCAGAGACCGTCTGACAAGACCAACAATCAGCAAACGCTCCCACAGGTCCTGGTGAAGACGCCAGACCAGACTACTGTGGAGGCCCAAACTCAGACTTCATCACAAGGAGAGGCGCAGGATTTGAAGTATGCGAGGAAATCATAAGAAAATGTCAGCTGCTGTTATAATGGTTGTAGTCCAGTTTTAAATGTGTGTACCAGTTTGTTGTAATGCTGTATTCCTCCTGATTCATTCACACAATTTAGACTATAACTGTGATAAAAATTGTTGCGTAAAGGTGTCTTGCTGTGTGATGTAAACTGTATCGAGTACTGATGATAATCGAATTGACCTATTCTAAGAGAATAATATTAGTATCAGTAATTTGAGTGGAACTGAAATGTCAACGGTGTAAGAATTAGAGTCAGATTTATGGTTTTGGTTGATGTTTTGCACAAGACTGAGGCATCAGCCAAAGAAAAGAATACATGTTTTGCTGGAAAATCACTGCCAGATTTTAAGGAAAGTCTGACGATTCATTCTCCCATTTCCATGCCGTGCGTCCTTTTGTCTATGACACCCGTCAGTCAGTTTGACAGAGCAAAGGTAGTCTGTGAGCTATGACAAACGGCTGCTTGTCTCACTACGTCAATCTGCAAATCGCATGCTGCTACAGATTATATGAAGATTGTGCAGCTGCAATCTTCTATGCAATTTCTGTTTGTATCGTCCTTTCTGTTGTACCGTAAACACATGTGGTGTTACTAAAACATCTGTTCCAAGAAGTATCCTCTGCTTTCCACATACTGGGACTCACACTGTGCTTGTGTATATAATAAACTAAATGTAATTGTGCAATACTTTAAAAGGGTAAAAAAGGGGGTACTTTTGTGTTAATGAATGTCAAAACTGTGTATTTGTAAATTTATGAAAAGAATATATCGATTAAGTTATTTATTTTTGTATGGTATAGCCTAATGTTGCAGGTTGTAATTGTAAGTTTGAAAAGTAAGTATATATTAAACCAACCAGAGGTGATCACCATCTTTATGACTGTCAAAGTATTGTTTCAGTGGTATTACTGAAGATTAAAAGATTAATATCAAACCAAAGCTTATATTGATTTTGTTTATACAGTTGATAGATAATGCCTGTTTGTGCTAAAAAATATATTATAACTGTTACTTTACACACACACTTAGTAAACATTACAGACACCAAAGACTAACTATGGTATGATTACAATTTCTAATGTGAAAATATGAATTTATTCAAAACTGTGCCAGTGTTGGCCAAAAGACTAATTTCCACCTTTTGTGTTGTGAAAAATGTATTTCATGGTACTGCAGAATAAGTCATGAACTATTTTGTAAAGTGGACCTAGAATTTAATCATGAAATCTGGTATTGCATCTAATATAAAATGATGACTGGTGGACAGCTGAGATAAGCTCCAGCACCCCCTGCGACCCTTCACAGGACAAGCGGTTACAGAAGATGAATGAATGAATGAATGTGACTGGTGATCTGAAACCTAAGGAGGTTCTCCAGCACAGGCAACCAGTCACTACTCATTGGCTAACTAACCTGGTGAGAGACTATTTATATAAACTGATTTAAGCTCAGTTAAGATAGAAGGAAGTTGCTGACCATTGCTCCTTGGTTGATGTGGTTGAGAAGGAAGTCCCTCTCCCTTTGCAGCTATGCTAACTTTTTATTTTAATGCAAACAAGCAAGAAACTCACGGACACAGTCTAGTTTGTTTTGTTCTAGACATCCAAACCTGCAGCGTGCAGGTATAAGATGTTTTAATTCCACTATAACATAAGGTTTTCTGTGTGTCTTCTGGTTGCTCTGGGAACCGTTGTGTTGCAGACTCTCTGGGCATGATAGCACAGAGGTAGGCCAGGGTTGAAAAATAATTATCATTATTAGTTATGCAAGCCCAGTTTCTATTTATTTTACACAGTTATTGCTGTTTTATTAGTGAAATGTATTTCTCATTCCGGAAATGTTCTTTGCTAAAGGAAATAGCTTCTCCTAACAATGTTTTCCAGTGTTTCCTGGAGCAGAGCTTGGCTGATAGTGGGCAAGAGTTCAAGTAGCCAATTTCTCAGCACTGACTTGCAGTGAACTTATTCGTAGTTTTATACAAACCGGTTGTCTGTTTTTGGTTTGCAACGAGTTTGCTGTGGTCACGCTCTCTTTCCAGCAAAGTTTAGAGCTACATTTAGCCTGTTAGTACTCTGGCTCATTAATGAAGCACACGATTTTAAGACAGTAAAATGAGATGGAGTTTATTTTAAAACTTAGTATTTCCACAATTTATTCCTTACATGAGTAAATAAACCGGGCTGTTGTGTTTAATAACCATGATGTCTGCAGTAGCTTGTGTGACCGTTGCCCATGGTGACCAGCGACACAACAAACATGCCTGCAAATGCGCGCGTGACACTTTTCTACGGACCTTATGAATCCAGCGGAGTGGTAAAACACAGGACCTTCCGCCTGCAGGGTCTCCAAGGTATGTTTCCTCCAGTACCGTCACGCCGTCTGCCTTCTTTACAGCTACAGACGAGGTCAAATTTGTGTCCATTACGTCCGCAGCCGCTCTGAGAGCGCGAGGGCACCGGTGCGTCCTGGAAGAAACGCGCGAGTGGAACATGGTGCAGCTCGTGGTGAGCGGAGAGACCGTGTTCAGATGTCACATAAAGGAGCTGGAGTTTGGTGAGTTTGGTGAACTATAAAAGTAGGCGGCAAGGTGATGTAAGTCAGTTTTACAACCTGCTGTGTTTTTGTTTTATTTTTTATCTGGCAAAGGTGGAGATGGAAAACTGGATCCTGTTTGCAAAGAGGCTGTTTCTGCTGTGGAGAACGCTCACTGAAGAAGGCCAAGGAACTCTGATATCAACACACCCAATTCAACCAAACTAATTATAGAGATTAGTATTGTGTATATACACCCATCATTCATAACATTATGACCACCTTCCTAATATTGTGTCAGAGAATGGACATGGGCCTTCTGAGGGCGTCCTGTGGTGTCTGGCAACAATATGATGTTAGTGGGGGCCTTTGGGTCCTGTGAGTTGAGGGGAGGGGCCTCTGTGGATCATCCCACAGACACTTGATCAGTTTGGGATCTAGTGAATTTGGAGGCCAGGTTAACACCTTGTGCTATTTTTCATTATTATTTTAATTAGTGTGTGCCTGTGTCAGGCTGCATCCTGCTAGGGATGGCTGCTGCCATCAAGGAGTGTCATTGCTATGAGGTGGGGGTGCCTGGTCTGATCTAGGTGGGTGGTACATGTCTAAGTAACATCCACATGAATGCCAGGTCCAAAGGTTTCCCAGTAGAACAATGAATTGTCACAAAATGGTCAATGTATCATTTTTCCTGTCAGTGGTTTTAATGTTGTGGCTGTATATATGGATATATGAATTCAGATGTATGCCAGTTTGTAAGGAAATCAAAGTAAAATATCAAGAAAGGTGGAATTGCATTATCTTGTAGGTCAGTCTATTAAAATTTGGGTTATACATATTTATTATCTTAGTCTATACTTGACTGACATAGCAACAACTGAAATGCAGACAAAACCTGGGAACACTTAATAATAAATCCCTTGCACATTTATACAAGTTGATTTTTGTATATCAGTGCATATAGCACAGATGCAGCAAGTACATTAAACACTAAGACTGATGAGCAGAGAATCAAGGTGATAAACTGAATATTTCCGCCTTATAGACTGGTCCTGGTCCACCCATGTGTATTGCACCTGTGTATTTAACTTCTTGTTCATGAATACAATGTCAAGCATTATCTGCAACTAAACATCACAACCAAAGCGTATTAAAGCACTTAAACATGTATTATTTATTCATATTTTTATTCATTTCATGTGCAAATATATCAAGTTGTGCATACTTTCAGTACCCATACTGATATGTGGCTATGTTTTCTTCCATTACTAAACTACTGTACATACATAAACCTTTTAAAGTCACGAAATATGTAAAAATATGCTTGTGCACTTATGGTTAAATCTCCCATCTGTGAGTGGAATAGGTACACTACAGCGTGGCTCAAAAATAAGCTTGGTTTCATGGATTGTTTCTAAACACAGAGATAACTAATATCAGTTCTGCTAAATACCTGGGGATTTTAATGTGACAAGCAAGCATCGATATTGCTCTCGAGGCTGTGCAGTGTTTATGCGCTTGTGTTTGTCTCCGTGCGTCCCTCAGTTTCCAAAGAGGAAGGCGAGCCGTATGTGCTAAGTAAAAAACATGGCTGCAAGTCTCCGTGCCAGCTGGCTCATGTCTCCTGGTGAAGTGAGGTGTGACAGTAAATACACACTCCTTCACTAACAGCTAAGGTAGCCAAAGCAAAGGCTGCCACTAAACCTACTGATGTATTACTACTACAGTTGTACAGTACTACAGTTTTCAAACCAGTGATACTAATGAATTCACACTGCATTCATTGTGTTGTGCGTCTAGCAGCTTCTGCTATTCATCTACAAAGTCATGAAAGCAATGGAGGTATCTACTGCACCAACACTACTCTAATAACAGTGATTGCCAAATATCTGAATGTTGGTGTGTGAATGCTAATCACCACTCATCGTAAAGTGCTTAACTTACAGCTCTGGGGCTCAGTGATTGCATATTTTTTTAAAGAATCTTTATTTTGAAGAAGATGGCTGAAGTGCAGCACCCTTAAGAGCCTAAAAATCTGTGTTGCAGTCTTTTACTTACTAACATGAGGTCTTGAAATGACGTTCACTAAACCACTAGGCTGAGCTCCAGATTGTCATGAGTCTGAAAGAGAGAGTAAAGACCAAAGAGGTTGGAGATGAAACTGCACCTACGAGCCGGTTCTTGTTTCTACTCTTCATTAAAAGTCCCTCTCCTGGAAGGCGCTCAAGTTGAAAGCGGTGTCCATGAACCTCTTCAGCTCATTCAGGTGGGTGGACTTGTTCCCCGTGGCAGGGGCGGCAGCGGGGTCCCGTCCCACGTACCTAGAAACAAACATTTAACGTTTGCCATCTCTTATGGTGGTTCAAATCATTCACCTGTTTCTGTAAGCTTCTCTACTGCTATTCTAACTCCTTACCATATGTGCTTCTTGTTGGCAACTACTGCGAGGAAACGTGGCCGGACATAGTCGTAGCAACCCATGTTCTTGTGCTCTTCCTGACACCAGACCAGTTCAGCACTGGAGTATTTTTCAACTTGTTCTCTGACCAGGTCAAACGGGAAAGGAGAGATCTGCAGGGGAAGGCACAGAACGAATAAATTATAAACATGCAGCGCTTCCTTTTTATAAATCCACTGTGAAAGATATGACCAGAAATGGGAAAGGGATTCAATACCTGCTCAAGTCTGACGATGGCAATATCTCTCTCCATGTTCTTCTGTTTCCTCTCTTTAGCCAGTTCATAGTAGACTTTGCCAGTGCAGAAGATGACCCTCTTAACTTGGCCCGGGGATTGACTTGCAGGGCCTTCATCAGGAATCAGTCTTTTGAATGTAGTGCCTACAAAGATTAAATATGTTTGCAACAGGTGTGCAACAAAGTATTAATATGCCACATTAGAGACAAATAAAGTAAAACTCCACCTTTGGCGAGGTCGTCAAAACTCGACCTTGCATCCGGGTGCCTCAGCAGAGACTTTGGAGTGAACACGATCAACTGTTTACACACAAAAAAGAAAAAAGTTTCTGCCAGTGACAAACAACAGATTGATCCTGTCATCCGTAGCTTCACTGCGCGCACTGAAAAAACTCCAGAGATAAAAGTTTTTATCTCTTTTCACGCTAATTTGTTGCCAACATATAGCACGCAACATCAGCATTGGGAAAGGGAAACATTTGCTTAACAATCAAATAAATAAAGCCCTTTGTGCTCAGTGGACCGAGACCAGAATTTCAGAGTTTTTCATAAAAAAAACAACAATATTATCCCCAGTTGGCCTCCTCACTAATTTGCTCAGGAAGTCATTTTCTCATGCTTCGCAAAGCATTGCATTTACGTGCGACAGGGGATCAGTTAAGACATTCACTGTGGCTGAAAACTGTGAGAGACAGAAGAAAACAGCATATAGAAAAAAGGAAAAAGCTTTACGCACAAAAACTTTATACAAGCTGTGCTTTGGGAGTTCATTGTGCTAATTAAGACCATATAGACCACATTTGTGCTTTGACTGAGTAAAGTAAAGGTATTTGCAGGATGAGATTATTTTAGAATCATGTTTACCATATAGTATTGTGCCATAATATTGTAATTCTTATACTATCTAGTATATTGTATAAGTAATGGATATATGCTATGACAGACAGCTCAGCAGAAAGATGATCTGATGACTCTGTAAATGTCTTCCAAACCAATATTAGTTATACCCTGAAATTTTAAGGAATGCAGTGGCTCTTTTTTTTTGAGTGATCTGATGGGCATCTGTGCACAATTTCAAATGTACAGCTATTGCATGACAAGATCGAACTCCAGCTGAACAAGACACAGATAAAACTGGGTATAGAGCAATCCAGTCACACTTTACCGGTTTTCTGAATGGCAGCAGAATCTGTCGTCTGAGCACGTGACAGTAGTTAGCAGGCGTGGAGCAGTTCACCACGATCCAGTTACAGTCGTACAGCTGCTGGACTTCAAAATCTCCACTGAACTCCTTTGTAGAATAATACAATTACACAAACAATGTTATTTAGGAATATTAATGATTCTTTTTTTTGTTTGTTTTATAAATGATTTCGTTTTATAATTGAAGATTTAGCACAAAAAGGCATCAGTGCACTGTATCTCTGTCTCACTCTCTCTCTTACACACACACACATACGTAGGACACAGAATGCTAATCCCTTACTATGCTCCTGCTAATAGTTTGATCAATACCCCATTTAAAGATGAATCTAGTAAGCTTCTGCTGATACAGCCCACTGTGGTTCCCTCCTTGAATGTTCCCTCATACCAGCTGACCCTTGGGGCCATGAATTACTGCTGAATACCAACACTTTGGGGCCATAATGAAGAGACTTCCCAGCTCTAGGGAAATAGGCAATCATCACTTAAGTGCTCATGTCATCAGCGTGGCCAATAAAACAGGAAGTTACTGGGTGTTAACTGGAGCCCAGCATGGGGAACACTCAAAGACAGCAAAAAAACCTCTTTGATATAAATCATTGCATTAAATGATTGGTAGCCATTTGAGCCATAATGTAAATTCTAATGTGAACATACAGGGACGTGATCCGGATCGTCTTTGCTCATTTGCAGGAAACGCTCAGGTCGAGCCGATGAATGTTCTGGACCCTGAGGATGAAATGAAATGAAACAAATCCCAATAGTACAATCCAAAAAATGTTGACATTTAAATAAGTATATTTTCTGTATTTTAAGTAAATCCAAAAACAAAAAAAGAAAACTTTCAATTTCTAAAGAACTGAGTGGTTGATATCCACTTCTCACCATTCCCTCCATCCCATGTGGCAGCAGCAGAACGATGCCATTGTTGCGGACCCACTTGGCCTGGCCTGAGCTGATGAACTGGTCAATGATACACTGGGCTGTGTTGTGAAAGTCTCCAAACTGGGCCTCCCAAAGGATCAGAGCATTTGGACTGGCCATGGCGAAGCCAAGCTCAAAACCTGAAGTCACATTAATCATTATACAGAGCCGCACAACAACTAGCTATAGCAGACGGTGCCGTCAGAGCAGCTTCTGCATTACCTAGAACGCCATACTCGGACAAGGAGCTGTTGCAGACAGTGTAAGGAGCCTGATTCTCCCACAGGTGGTTCATGGGAACGCAGATGCGTTTGTCCACTTCTTGATCATGCAGAATGTGGTGACGGTGGCTGCAAAACACGAGAAAGATAGAGACAGTAAAGACTGAAACATGTATACAAAGAGACAATGATGGCTACTTTAAGCCAAAATGCTAAAATCAGGATGCTAACTAGCTCTCTGTGAAAATGCGAATTTTTACCACATTAATTTAGCATATTAGCATACTAGTAAAGTTCATAGTCATCGTTCTAATCGTTGTGGAAACATTTTAGTCCGGAGCAAGACTCTAAGACATTACTCGAGCCAATCTGCTGGCATAAATAAATGACCGTATTGACATGGACTTCTAAGTGACCATTCGTATCACATATAGCTGAAATGAATGGATGAAATGCGATATGAACACAAACACAGAATATTAACACTGATCATTCTATCAGAAAAATCCATCAGTTTCTAAAAACTGATCACTGATTTATTTTGATTTGCCTAATCATTTTCACTACTAGTCTTTAAAGAACAAAGTGCAATATTTGTAACTGCAGAATGATACTGATTCAAAAGATCGTCAGGACTGTTGCTGGCCTGTTGGTGATGAAAAGAGCTGGTTTGATGAGGCAATATTATGCTTTTGATGGGTGGGTGAGAGTTAAACACACAACCACCGTAGCCGCTGTTCTCGGCCCAGAAAGACTCTCGCCGGAGAGCGCTCTCTTCTCTCGTGACCTTCACTCAGTGCGAGGCTCGACTAGAGTTGATGGGAGCAAAGAACCAAGTGTTAACAAGCTCTGCCAGTCCGCTCGCTCCCTGGGAAGGAATCAGCCCTCAAAAACCACCACGATCAGACAATCACTTAAACCCCTTTAGCATCACTTCAGTGACATCTACGCGCACGGATATACTCAAACACACAACGCTGGAGGTTATGTAACGGTGAGGTAGGAGAGCTGCAAGAAACAAAATATTATCCTGAATGAGAGGACAGATGACAAGAAGACTAGATTATTGTGATAGCCGTCTTTTGAATGCTATTATCCATAATTATGTCCTAATGAGGGCACATTATGTACTGTATAATCATTTTGTTTGATCCTCGATCTACTTTTGCAGGTTACACACTCCTTCTTCAAGAAATCCCTTAATGAAAGAGAGAAATCGAGGGCATTCGGCATAAATTGAGGCAACACACACATCATTTCATGTTTCACTTTCACGAGGGCCAGAATGAGAACGAGGTCTTTCTCCTGGATTGCCTCATGAACTGCAAGCCCGCCCCTCCACCCGTTGTTTTGTCACACACACACACACCAAAACACACAAGCGTCTTCTGCCTGGGGGCCCCATTAGTCAGGAAAAAGGGGTGCACGGTTCTGCACGTGCAGCCCATCCAAACACGATGACTGAATCCATTAGTCCACGCCGCTACGTACGACACAGAAAGGCAAGCAGGCCCACTCAACTGTAACATGCCAATATGCTCAGCTCCTAAGAACAATGACGGGAAGCAGAGTAGTGGGGGATGAAAGGAGTGGAGGTGGGGAGGAAGAGGAAAGCAGCAAGGGGAGGTAACGGAGGGTAAAGTACAACTGAATTATAAAGAGACAAAAGTAAACGTAAAGCAAGAAATTGACACCGTTGAGGATTTAAATAAAAAAAATGGTGATATGGAGATGAGGAGCAGCTGTGGTGTTTGACTGCTGTAATTTTTTCAGTTGGGAAAATTATCCTGCTGAAGAGGACAGCAGAAGGGGAGAAGTAGATGTCACTGGTAAATGCGAAGCAAAAGAAAATGCCCTGTAGCCTCTGGTTAGTTAGTGTGATGTATGTCGCTGTACGCTAAGGAGGAGGAGGAGGAGGAGGAGGAGGGAAGGGGGGGTTTGTTGTCAGTGAAGATGGGCTGGTGGAGAAATGATAGGGGACAGATGAGACAGCCACAGTAAAAGGAGGGCTGGTTTTGTTCATGTGTCACTCGTTCCCTCCATACCATGACAACACCATGTGGGCTCCCCAGTTCCCAAGAGACCGAGCTGACGTTGTCTGTCTGTCAGACTCCCTGTGCTACTCTCCCCGCACCCCAACTTACTTAATTCACCTGCTTTAAGAGACTGCCCTTTAACTCTGTTCGCATTTGCTGACACTGAAATGCTGAACAGGTTCTTTTTAAAATAGCACAATTCGGGTAATATCTGTAAGGCTCATTAAATGCTGAGTGAGGTAGTTTGGTAGTAGTAAAGAGGATATTCATCATTATGGATTGTTTTTTATCATTTTGTTATTCACTTGGATGTCAGTAAAGACTGAACAAAAAAAACTTAATGCCATTTCATCACACTATGATTTAGCTAAAAGCTGATAATGATACAGCAATGTAGTCACGTCCTACTTCATTGTAAAGAAGATTAAAGCCACTTTAAGATGAAAAAGAAGCTCATACAGTAAGAGAGCCATAAAAATACAAAAACGTATAAAGCAAAAATCCATATATATTTAAACCATGCTCTAGTCCCTCAATAACTGCACTCACAGCAGCGTGAGCTCCTAGTAATGCAACGTGCACAGATGTTAAAAAAAATAAGACTGAGTGGCGACGCCGAGTTCTCACAGGCCCACCTAAAGGTTCCTCGCTCGACATCTTGCCCGCTGAGCCGTATGTGTATGCCGTCTTTGAGAAGAGAGCCAAAGGCCATGTACTCTCCCAGAGCCCAGTCCATCTGACGATTCTTCACCAGGTCAGCTCGACCACGCAGGATACGCGACACACCTAGAGAACGCACAAAAACACACACACACACACGGAGCAGAGACAGGGCTGTATTACTGCTTTTAGAAAATGATGTGTTTACAGGTCATGTATTGTTATCACTGCAGAAAAAACTAACTTGTGTCTATCTTTACTATGATACTGCTTTTATGTCTTTGCAGATTTCCAGTACAGCATATCAGTATAACTACTATTATCATTATTACCAGGACCACTATCAAGTCTCACAGCTCAAAGCAACCAGACTCACCAGGGTGGATTTTAAAGTCTTCCAGAGGCACTGAGCTGGCCGTCTGGCCAATGTGCTGCAACACCTCCTCATCCAGACCTGTAGGGAGGCAGCTCATGCTCTTAGGCTCTCCCTGTGCTGTGAAGAAATCTACAAAGACAGAAATAATTAGGAAAGAGAAAAGGAAACCCAAATTACTGATTAGTATTATGTCGTTGTGCTTCTCCACTGTATAATGAGCTATCTTTCTACAGTTCAGTCTACCTGGCCAAGGGGAGTCGAGCCAGTGTCGAATTTGTAAGATCTTTTCATCCTTGGAGCTGGTGTATGCCTCCTCACAAATCTTGTCGTATTTGGCTACTTCTTCCTGAAACCGAAAATAAAAAATGACCTGATTTAACTAATACACAGTTGGTTTACTTTATTTTATTTTAAAGACTGACTAAGTTAAACCGTAGGTAGCTGAGACAGAGAGAGAGCATATAATAGAGAAATATTAGAGGAGGAGAAAAGCCTCCATCAGCACTAATAGCCTTTGCTTTTACAAATGGAGCTTTTTTTGTTGTTGTTGCAAGAGTCCAAATAGCCTCCTGTGCAACAGAAAACGCTGTCCATCAAAAGCTAAGACACCAGTGAAGTGCAGCAGTATTTCTCTGGGATGTGGGATAAAAAAAAAAAAAAAAGGTTCAGAACAGATATTACGGTCCGAGTCCCTGTTTTAGATGAGGAACCTCAGCAATTCCATTGAATGGCGCTGGAATCTGAGGTATACTTCAACTTCATTGAGCAATATATACTCCATGTGAGGGATTGTGAGTCTTGGTGATTGAAGCGAGGCAGTAAATTGGAACTCAAATACAGCAGTGCTGGCACAACACATTTACTCGAAGGCTAGAGTAATATCTAAGTGTGATTTAAAGCACACAGCCCGGCAGATGGGGATACACCAAATAAAACGGCGTACAGTAGCAAAGAGTAGTACACAGTATATTTAACAAGAGAAAACAGTATTAGATCACAAACCTCAAATTCCTGCAGTGTCACCACTCCTTCAGCAATGAGCTTGTCGGAGTACTTTTTGAGTACGTGCTCCTGTCGACGGATCTGTTTGTACATCAGCGGCTGGGTGAACATGGGCTCATCCATTTCGTTGTGGCCAAACCGTCTGTAACAAACCTGTTAGAAGACACACCTCATGAACGGAAAATGTCAAGTGTGCAGTTTGTTTTTTTAACCAGTGACACTCTGCTTTGACAGACCAGGTCAATGACAACGTCCTTGTTGAAGGTGGTCCTCCACTCTGCGGCCACCCGGCACACGTACATGACAGCCTCCGGGTCGTCAGCATTCACGTGGAAGATGGGCGCATTGACGACCCTAGCCACGTCGGTGGGGTAAGGAGAGGAGCGGGCCACTCGAGGATCCGTAGTGAAGCCAATCTGAGGGACACACATGCCAAAATTCATATAACTTAGAGCTTTAAACACATACAAAATGGTTTAACATGGTTTAACGTTACAAATAACAACAGAAAATACGTTTAGAGTAAAATATGTCACAGTTTTCTTGGAATCAGGAATTTAAACATCAGATTAATACTGTATGATCGCACGCCGATCAGGCATAACATTATGACCACCTTCCTTATATTGTGTAGGTCTCTCTTGCGCCCAGTTGTGACTCATCAGACAATGGACATGGGTGTTCTGAGGGTGTCCTGTGGTGTCTGGCAACAGAATGTTGTTAGTGGAGACCTTTGGGTCCTGTGGATTGAGGGGAGGGGCCTCTGTGATCAGGACTGTGCCAGTGAACCCCACAGATACTTGAGGGAAGTTGGAGGTCAGGTCAGCACCTTTTTCTTTTTTTTTCTTGAGTTGTTTTTAAAATGTTCATTGACATGGGGTGGGTTACCTGGTCTGGTCTAGGTGGGTGCTACATGTCTAAGAAACATTCACACTAATGCCAGGTCCAAAAGTTTCCCGGCAGAACACTGAATTGTCTCAAGATGGTCAATGTTATTTACTTTTTTTGTCAGTGGTTTTAATGTTGTGGCTGACTGGTGTATCTTCATAATACAAATTATCGTTTAACCTCCTAATTACACTTCAGTACCTGGTTGTTGACCACAACATGGATCGTACCATGTGTGGTGTAGGAGGGGAGTTCACTCAGGTGGAAGGTCTCATACACAACTCCTTGACCAGCAAAAGCAGCATCACCATGCATCAAGATGGACATCACCTTAAGAAAACATCACAGGCTTAAAAGGACGAAGACTTTGCCGTCATGCTTTCAAATGTGCATGCGGAAAACAATAAGAGCTACCTTCTTTCCCTGAGTGTCTCCTCTGTAGAACTGCTCAGCTTTGGCCTTGCCCTGCACCACAGGATCCACCGCCTCGAGGTGGGAGGGGTTCGCCATGAGTGACAAGGTGATGTTCTTGTCTGTTTCACGGTTAATCCTCTCATGGAACATCCCAAGGTGGTATTTGACGTCACCTGAACCCTACGTGTGTATAAATGCAGATTAAACAAAGCATCAGATGCAGCTCCAGAATGCTTTTCTCAAATAATTTCCAACATGGCCATGGACACATGAGTTTACTCACCTCGTCTGTAGCCTCTAATTTCGGGTCAAACTGGCAGAATATCTGATCCAGCTCCTTGCGAATCACATTAGCCAAGACATTCAGTCGACCCCTGGGAATTGAGGTTACAAAGCCGATATCACACAAGGAACGAGAGCGCACAGCTGTGTGAGCAGACTGAACTGAGAGGTGAGAAAAGTGTAAAGCGTTTTACCGATGAGGCATCCCCATGATCACACTGTCGATACCTGCAGCGCTCGACTTGTCAATGATGGTTTTAAGAGCGGGGATGAGAACTTCACAGCCTTCCAGGCCAAAACGCTTCTCTGATGACCACTTTCTGGCCAGGAAGTCCTCAAACCTAGACATAATAACGGTTCACACACAGAATATGAGGATGTTTATACCACTAGCAGGGAGCTGATGATGTAGAATATACTTCTTAATACTTGGAAGTACCATGGTGATTTTTGCAAAATGAATTTAATTACAAATGTGTTGAATTGCAATTGTGTGCAGTGTTAATGAATTAGCATAGAATACAGTGAGACAAGATAAACGCACTAACAATTGATCATCTGCAGGAACCTCCAGTGACGTCTGAGGTCATTTATCAAAGCTGAAAATGAGCTCACATCAAGAATAGAGTGTGTTCCTTTCCAAATATACGCGTACAGGAGTTTTGTTAATGTTATGTGAGTCCCCGAGACAAGCCATAACTAAAAGTGAGGTATCGTGCTGTCGGCAAAGTGCAAGTTAGTGGATGTTAATTCACTGCTGACCGCGTGGATCTGATGAGGCGGGCGAGCAGAGTTCTCTTCTCAGCGTTGGTGAACTGCATGATTCCCGGAGTCTCAAACTTCTGACGAATCCACTGGCACTGGTCCACGTTGTTAATGAACATAAATTCAATGCCTACGTGACCGCAGTAGGACATCTGAGAGAAGAGAGGGGAAAAAGGGAAACAGCATGGTAAAGACAGGCGCCTGTCCCCCCACAGTTAGAGACACGTGTGGACAAAAACACGGAAACAAAATACCTCAAGTCTGCGTATAATTTCTCTGAGTGGCAGAGTTGTCTCTTGTCCACCTATGAAGGTGGTGAGGGGCAGCTGGAAGCTCCTGTCCAAGTCAGACTCATCGAGACCATAGAAACCTACAAGAACATCATGTGAAACATTGGTTTGATTGAGAAAGTCCCATCACCAAACCTTCCAAAGTCGCTTATTCATATTATCTATGGCAATCACATTTTGCCGTAGTACTTCCCAGTAAAGGAACCAATCTGTGACGTTATAAACATCCAAAACACAAACATCTGAATACGTCTCAGTTTAAAAATTGACCTAAAAACTGAATTTAGATGAATTTTCATGTAATTTGTCGAAAAATAACTTCAGACCCTTAACTGGACACCAAATAAGGTTTATAATTGATATAAGCAGAATATCAAGCATAAATGCCAAACATCTGCTCTTCACAGCTTTTATTAATTTGATCGGCTTTATGTCATTATTCAAGTATATTTTGGATTTGGAGTGATGGCCATTTATATTCTAGACTAAAGAATTAATTGAGTAAAAAAAAAAAAAAAAATGATAATGAAAACAATGATTCGCTGCTCTAAATGAGACCGCTCCCTTCAAACTCAGAGCACGGGCTGAAATGAATTAACTGACACAATTCAAAAGTTTAATCCGAGTCAGTCGGTTAGATGGGAAAGGCTGTGAAAGTTACAGCAATAATCCACCGTATATTTGCCGACATGCAGGACACATACAGGTAGGTTTCTGTGCCAGTCAAACCCACCTGAGGGAGCTGGCTAAGCTCAAGATCGCAGGCAACATAAGAGGAGACAGGTGCAAATCATATTAGGCACACAGCAAAGACAAAGGGGGCCAAGAATAGACTTGTGCACTATCAGCTGACCAAATAAGGGGCTACGCAGGCTATCATTAGCTTTCATTAGGGAGCTATAGCCCCGGTGACAATACATAATGCGATGCAATGTCCTGACACACATTGATCACTGATAACAGAACCCAGCAGAAGCAATGTCTCTCTCTCTCTCTCTCTCTCTCTCTCTCTATGACTCTCTATCCTCTTTACTAGCTATTACTGTAGACTTCGATCGCTTTCTGCGGCCATCCCACATCCTCCAACCCTCAGTCCGCTAAATGAAATGGAGAATGACAAGAGCTAGGCCTGAGATTAATGACAGCATTAGGCTGACTAACCCGTACGAGGCGGAGAACGTGATGGGGCCCCTCTACACTGAAACACCACTTCAGCTCTGGACTCTGATGAGTTATGCAACACTGGATGCGTGTACAACCGGTGCGTGGCTGCACACATATCTGCCGTAAAACCCCTCAAAGGTATGCTAAACTTTTAGTGAAATAACGCGCAAGACATATTTTTATTAGAAGAAAGATCAAGCTTTTCATGTAAGCCTGTCGGTGAGAGAATAATCCTTAAGTATGACAGGTAAAGACTGTGGATATACACTATTCTGCCTGTGGGTTACCTCCATATCCAATTAGTTGGATTTTCATAAAACTGTAAAATAATAATATAATTTCTACATGCAGTCTGAGCCTTTCCTTTGACATTTTTATATCACAGCTGCTCTTAAACAGGAATCAAGACACCAACAGCGTGACAAAAATGATTTATTATTAATATTTGGTGGTTGTGCGTGTGTGATGTATAATACACCTCAGACAACTGAGAGAAAGGGCCTCACCTAATTTGTCAATGCTGGTGATGAGGTCTGAGGGAACAAACGCGTCCAGGTCAGCCTCCAGGATTCCCAGAGGGTCTAACTGGGCGACATGGTGACCACGGATCTGACGATAAGTGGAGGACGGGTCACAAATAACGAGATAAAGAGAATTGGGTAAAACAAGAGAATTTTGACAGGCAGGAAAGATTAAGAACCAATTTGGCTTCCGTCATAATGCTGAGTATGAACAGCTGGAGAGCAAGCTAACACTCAGTTATAGGTCAACCTTTGTGAGAAAAGAGGCCCATGGGAGTCCCTTTTATCTGCACACACGTTTTCACCGGCACTGCAACCAGCTGGGAATAAAAGTGACGCCTTTGCCAAAAGACAGAATTTAATAAATCCCTCGGATAGTTCCTCAAATTAATTTGAGAAATGCTGCCACCTGTTTTGTTTAAGTAGTCTCTTTGATATTTTGATTTTTCAAAAAGCAGGCAGGGTAAGGAGGTTGGAGTTAATCCTGCAATTTGCATAACCTCGTGCGGTGTCAAACAAATTGTATATTCCTTTTAATACAAGACCACGCAGTATAAACAGCTTTCTTTGCCAGTTGCATCTGTTTTGCCAAGTCCGAGTGGATTTTGTTTGATGCATTTTTCACACGCACGCAGGAGTTACAAATAGTCAGTCAGCTGTGGTTCAAAGACGGTGACATGTTAATTCTGCGCGCACACACCTCTTTAATGATGAACCATGTGATGTGCTATGAGTCTTTGAATTAGGAAAAAGCATCAGTCCAGTTTGCACCGAATCTGACGCATGTACGCATCTCTGTGCGCGTGTCGCTCACAGATGGGCTGAGTGAGAGCGGGGTACCTGATAGGCTCTAATGAGAGTGTGTACAGCCAGGTGGTCCTCCACCACTTTCTGTGCCATGTCTGCTGAGTGGGACAGCACTCGGCCCTGGAGGAGAGCAGAGGGGCGTCTCTCACCCACCTCGCCAGATGGACTGGAGGCCTGGATGTTGCGGAAGAATCCATCCCAAGACTAGAACATAGAGAAACACACATCCAGCTATCACAAACATGTGGGCTTGTGTATATCCTCTATGAGAAAACAGTGAAAGGCAGGATATGTATCCAGGAGACTGCAGCTAAAGCATATGTGTACCTGCTCCAGGCAACTAAACTATTAATATCATGATGCAATAATAATAATATAATTTATTAAGTTCAATCTGAGCAGGGATGTTGAGCTAAACTGTATTTCAAGACGATCATGAACAGAAATGTTCATTCATTCGGTGAGAAACGCCACATGTTGTTACCTCGTGGACGTTTTTATGATCCTCCAGCCAGGCAAAGTACATCTCCTCCACGTAGCTGGAGCTATTGGCCACCGCTGGGAGAAGTGGCTCAGACTTGGAGCTGCAGCCTCTCCTGGGGTCAACCCAGCGCCTGATGGCCAGGCCGCCTCCATTGGCTCGGATCAACTGGTTCCCTCCAGCACGCCCTCCCTTCAGCACGCCCGCTAACGCCCGGAACTGACTCATGGCTGCGGGGAGGCAAAGTGAAAGATAGGGGAAGACAGCACACGTGAATCACGCACCATTACTGAACACCATCCTCGACATGAGACGTTTAATGTCAGATATCAAGTAAGATCTGCAGCTGTTTAACCTCTAGGTTTTTCATGGAGCGGGACTATAATTGCTCACAGATTGTTGATGACTTTGACAACCGTATACATATTTTCGATTTACTCTGACCAGGGTAGCATTTGACGTTAAAGCTCTGCAGCATTATATAGCCTACAGCTACGCGACGGCCCGAGCGCCTGTTTCTGCGCAGATCATTGCATCACATGCAGACGACGCGCGTAACAGCCGAAGTGTGACGGCAGCATTGCGGCGACTGCAGGTAAAAACTTCCCTCACCTTTTCCCGAAGGATGCTTCACCCGCTTCTTCAAAACTACAGCGCCGACATCAATGCCCAAACATTGCCCGTGTGTCACTCTAGATCTGGTACTGCTTCCCTGGTACCTCTAATCCCTCAACACAAATCCTCATAATCTCCTCTCGTCTCTGACACTGACGGGAGGAGCGCGGTATCGCGGGAAAAGAGCGCTGCTTTAAAATGTCGCTTTGCTTCTGTAAATGACGTTTACCTCAGTCTGCATCGCTGTTTGGCCCGGGCAGGACAGGTATCAGTGAAGGTGACACAGATCCAAGCGGAGTCGCGGCTTGACACGCCCCCTTTCCTCCTGCTCCCGTGCGTCAGGTGGCGTTTCCTCTGCAGAGACAGCGTGGTGCACCCAGAGGTGCCGTTGCGAGGTAACCGTCTAGCAAAACATCTGCTCAGGGACAAACAAATATATATGATAAAAAGTGACGCGAATGCACACATCAGATTTCACTTATTTACAGCATTTATTTTATAATCAGTTTACTTACTTCAATCCTCTTAGATCAGGGGCAACACTTGCCAAGCAGACAGGTCGTTTTTCCCCTCTAAGATACATCACACATATGTCTTTGCCTTCACTGTTAATTACATAAGGCAATTAAACTTTTATAAAGGCTGAACATGAGTCATTTGAGCAAGTGGTTTCAGATTGATGGGCTTCTACCTTGAGTGGGTTAAACAATAAGATAATTGGCCCTCCCTCCTTCAAGCCTCCTTCCTTCCCCCCTCCACAACCCTGCTCTCCTCCTCATCTAGATGTTCATCAGTCATACTTGCTGGCACGGAAGGAACAGTGTTATCAATCAGGACAAACGCGCCGCTTGGAAGGGAGGAGAATGGAGCGAGCAAGAGGATCTACCAGAAATAACAGAGAAGATAGTAGAGCATCGCTAATTACAGGAACAATTTGGGTTTATAATCAGGTTAAGAAACTTGAATGGGGTGCAGTGTCTCCTTTAAACCACCCAGGGAAGAAAAAATGTCTTATATATATTCATTGTTCTATTACAGTGCTTCAACCAACAACAAGGCTCGACATTCTCTGAAAAATAAAAGGTTTTTCATTATTTGCATTTGCACAGCATTTGCTGCTGCTCTCCGGCTGACCTGGAGAACGCAGGGTCAGGCAATTATGAACTGAAATGCCATTTTGTTGTAGTGACTTGGCCGCCTGACAGTGATGGAGTAAAGACCAGTTGCTTTCTGGCATTTTATTAATAATGTTCATCGATGAAAAGACCTGCACGGCTGGGTAGCATTACAGGCTTGATGTTGAATAACATCCTGTTTAGAATAATCACATCACTACGCGGGACAAACCCAGACAAGCTGCTGAGAATATGAGACATTTCTATATATGTATTCTTTTAGTATTGGAAAATGAAAAAGCCAAAATGTGAAAAACACTCCCAAGTGCGTCCTCAGTGTTGTGAACACTTCATCTGTAGGATTTGACTGGCACCTTCTGTCAGTGTTCAGCGTCAAAACAAATCTTTGATTGAATCTATTAGGCACCAGTCACCAAAATACAGTTCACGTCCAGGTAACCCAGGCTCGGAGCAGACATCAACAGTTAGGTCTGCCAAACCAAATTGACTTTGTACACAAGCCCACAGCTCATTTGGTCAATGCAGGGCTCAGTACAAAGAGCGGGAGAAGCAGATAATGTGTAATCCAATTACCCTCACCCAAGCCTACACACCATTTATGGAACTCCACGTCATGAGGTTATTTAGAAACCCTAATTCATCTAATAAGGCATGTTTGACGGCGGAATTAAATTTTTTCTGAAAGCCCCGGGTACGCGTGCTATCGCAGAAATCAATCACATTTGGAATGATTAAATAATGTATGATTTGGTGAAATTAGGTGACAAATTTGCTGCCTTTACAAACACATACATTAAACAGAATCGGGTCTCTCGGATGGAAGCAAGAGAGTGCAGTAAAATCTGTTATTTTTCTTTATCTATGAATAATTAAATTTCCGTGATGCAAAGAAATTACACAGCGAGAATATTGCAGAATGGCTTCTTGAAATAATGTGTGGCTCATGTTAAAATGCACTGCAGTCTAAACCCAAAATGAGTTCTCTTGTACTGCACTGACCCTATGCAATATAGATTTGAGCACAGAAGTACAGTTTCAACAGGATTTACTTTAATTATGAAATAATAATAAAATAGTACAACGTAAAAACCTACAGTACAGTACTATGCAGTACATTTACAGCTTTTATTCTATTCATGAACTCATCGTTAAATAGACCCCACTCTGTCAACCAGAAATCACAGTAAATAATAAAAATAAAACTGCATCCCCAAAATAAATGTTGAGTAAAAACACTGACAAAAATAAAGTTTCATGCAATTCTTTCTTCACCTGCTGCCCCCTTTTATTTGTACAGTATTAATACTGTGTTTGACGGCAAATACATTTGAAATGATGAAGTAGTTTGAAACAGAATGAACGGTCTAACGTGACAGCGACCATAAATTCCCCAAAAACTGTTTGAGATGATCCTCATAGCAGTAACTGTTTGAGTGTTTTGACCCATATTAAAATAAGTCTTAAGGACAAATATGTATGTTGAACTTCAACATCATAGAGGATATAAAAGAGCAGCATATATTTGTAGAGTATTTGATAAATAAATGTTACCCATGCATAGACTACAGTTATGGCATCTCATCATCTCTCTGCATTCAGGAACCTCACCACAGCCCGGGAATGGTAAATAGAGTAGACAACTCATCCAAAGAAGAAGGAAAACACAATATAAGACAAGATAACCAGGGAGGATTATCAAGTCCTGGATTATCAATAGTGAAGTGAACAGTGCACACAACCATGCATATGATGAATATTTGGCCATATTTGAAATAAGTGACTTAAAAAACAAAAAAGAAAAGAAACGACTATTCCACATTACGTTTACTCTAAAGAAAGGTCTAACAGCAACCAGGATTTACTATTGCTATAAGTCTCTGAAACATTTCACCACATTTGGTGACGTCCTACGAGGCTCCTATAATACCACCAGCGAGAAAGGCAAAACTGTGTTTTGGTAGTTTGTGTGCTGGGATCACAAACTTAAAGGGCCTGTGTGTGAGAAAAAAAGTGATTGTAACAACAAGACTGAGAGAACACCGACGTTTCTGAACCTGGAGTCTCTTTTAGAGACGGAGGAAAGGAGGTTAAGTTACAGTTCTCCCCGTTACTGAGAGTCTAACGTCAAAGACCTCATCTCAGAAGCCTTAGCGGAGTCGGAGGTGTCACCGGTTGCGGAGGAAGAGACTTCCTCGTAGATGAAATCGTAGAGACGGACGTCGGGTCGAGTGGTGCGGCAGTTCTTGCACACCACGTTGAAGTACTGGTTCAAAAGGCTGTACAGCTGCCCTGGGATGGTCAAAAAGAGGAGGGAAGGTGGGGTGGGAGAGAGAGAGGGGAGGTGGTGGAACGGTCAAGGGAAGGAAAAAATATGGAGGGAGCAAAAACAGGATTTTAGAGAAATAGACAAAATGTACAAATGGGCTGAGACTCAAAGAACAAGAGAGAGACTGAAACTACAGGAGAAAAAAAAAAGAAAAATGAAACCGTGTTTGGGCTCATTTATAAATCAAGTGCACATTCACGTGCACAGATGCCATAAGCTTTTCTTTTTCCTCCATAGCTCCACTTTAGGAAATGGATGGCTAGAGGGGAATTTCTCTGAAAGGCTTCAATAAATGTCAGCAGAAGAAAAATGAAAAGAGGGGGAGGGGAGAGGCTGGGGTCAGTCCAGGCAGTAATCCACTCTGCGGCTCAGGCTAAATGGATGGGCTGAGGAAAAGAGATGGCCCATAAGGTGGAATAACTTAACATGCACAGGGACTGCATTCTGTTATTTATGCATAGAATCTCAGTAATGATGCCAGCAAGGACAACCTTCTTGCGCTGAACAACCCTCTAGAGCTCCACAGCTCTAACAGTAGCTGATATCTGATATCATCAACCCTGTTCATTATGTAATCTGCTGAAGCGGGCCTGACAAGATAATAACTGCAGTGTTATCCACAAAATTTCACGAGACTCTAGCGTCGTTTTTATTGGTTGGGGGTGGAGTTCTACTGTCTTAATAAAAGCCCATAATTATGATGCTATCCCAACTATTAAAAACAATTAATACAGTATATGCAATGTCTACACATAGGATAAGAGCAACCGTTTTGTATCAGTCCGTCTTTAAATTACTGTAAAAATATTGGATTTTGCGACAAACATCAGTAGCCTGTAGATCAGTTCATCTACAGGAATACTAAACATAAGTTGTTGAGACGTGGAATTCTATGGTCAACTCTATGTAAGATTAAATAAAGTATCTGCAAATAAATGTAATTTATAATACAGTTGACTTCCAATCTATATTTGCTAGCTAGCACCTAGAAAGTTAAGCTACGTTATGTTACGTCCGGAGTCCTTTCCTCTATGGCCTAAATAATCAAGACGAATCAAACACCAGGTTTTAAAAAGTGGCGGTAACGTTCATTTAGACTTTACAAACGTACAAATAGCTTCACATGCTGCGTGAGTTGACAGTGCCGCTTTCTCCGTCAAATAAATGCAGACCAGAGCAGGTGAGCGGCCGGTATGTGTGGAGCGCCTGGGTGGAGGCGGCTTTGGGGATGGGAGGGAGAGATGCTTTTGCGAGCACAACGTTGTTTGAGATATGCACAAATATTTCCAATTTGTTTTGAGACCATGACAGAGCAACTCCACCATAGTATTAAAATTGTATGGGAAACCCTGTACTGTAATAATTGTTTGACTGCAGTCTGACTTTACCTTAAATACTTTATTTAGATTTGTGTGAGAATCTTACCAACAGTGACTTCTCTGTCTGTGAGAAAAGTGTGCATTTGATGAGCATCCCTCATAAGCTGAGCGTCTCCAAATGTGAAGTACGCCACGTCTCTGCCAGCCTCTGCTGCTGCCATGAACTGAATCAGCGCTGGAAAAGGACGGAGGAGAATGCAAAATAGAAAGTCAGGAGAGGATATTACATTGTATTACCAGCATTAGTTTCAGGATGAACTTATGAAGGTCTAATTGACTACTGAAAAGCATAGGGAGCTAAGTAATTGGTCGATAAGCCAGATAAGGCATGGCTTCGGGCAGAAAGGAACATAAGTGACAGGGGCAATTTGTATCAGAAGAGTAAATAATCCACCGCTGGTAGAACAGCCTCACAACAGCACTCAATCTTTGGGGCCTTGCAAATGAGGTCTTAAGGCTTTTAAATATTTAACAGAATGGTTATAGTTTTCAGATTAATGAACACGCAAAACAAACCATCATTCGCAAACGGTCTGTGATCTTTACAACAACATAACAGCTTAGTCTTATGTAACTACCACGTCTCAAGTCAGCTCCGGCACTTGCTTGTAAAATACAGTTATTGCCTTCTAAAAATACCAGCTATGCTAATTCCGGGGCTAATGGGCGGGCTCCCGGAAGCTAATATCATCCTCGTGGGACTTGGTAAAGTCCAGTGGATCTATTCATAGCGCGCTGCAGAGGAAACTAACAGCTTCAGTTTTAATCTGTATACAAACATAACCATATTACTCTAATCCCAGAACACTCATTTGCATTAGGAATACAGGTCAGATATGTGCATGTTTTTTGTTTTTTTTAAGCACAGCACAGTCTATATGAACTGAGGCAGCAGATGCTCCTTTAGTAGTATGACAACTAATTAATAGTAATGAGCATGCGTCTAACACTGACCGGAAACATAAATATGTAGCCTGAGGTATTCAAGGGGACAGTAAAGGGCCCCTGCTTATGAAGAGTGATGCCGTGTGAGCCCACAGAGACCTGCATCAGCCAGGATTTATGGCGTCCCTTCCCTATAATCAATCGGCCTTTTAATGGAAAACATAAATGTGTGTGAGCTGATCAATAAAGGAAGGGATGGGATGGGTGAGTGACACCCTGGGAGAGCTGCTAATTGACTGGAGAGGTTTGACACCAGTAGCAGTGACTGTGCTCTACTACTGCGTGTGTGCTGCATGTCCTCAAGTAGGAGCTTCAGCGACTAAGACAAGGCGTACAGCTGAAAGGCTGATCCTGCCCTGGCTACTTATGTTTAGCTGCTACTTGAAAATCCAGAATTAAACATTTGTAACGCATCTGTGACCCTCATGTCTTTTTCTTTCCTAGAAAACATAATTCTAATTCAGCCAATAATACCTTTGAGTCGTGTGTCTCCGCCAAAAGCTCCACAGCCCCAGTTGCCTGTGGCTATCGCAGAGAGGTGCTTGCTGTTGGCGTTATGTCGGTAGAATCCGCAGTACGCCTGGGATGAACGCACAGGGAGTTGGAGGAAGAAAAGGTGGGCAAAGAAGAACACAACAGAAACTTTATTTTTTAACATTTCTTTGACCTCTTAGAATAAATCAAAATGAAATAACGGACGTTACTCTACATATTACCTGTCCTAGAATCCTAGAATTGAGTTTTGATCCTAATTAGACCAAGTTCTTACCAAAATTTGAGTCTGGCCACACCGTTTGGATTTCACTAAGGGATGTGTTTCAACCGATACAGAGAAAAGAATTACCTCTAACCTCACAAATGATGTCATGTTTGCTGAGCGAGAAACGCCTTAATTGCTCTTATCTATTTGGTCTTTAAAGTTATTATGGTGTCATTATCTTTTCCAACAGATGCGACAGTGGATTCTAAATATATCGGCTCTCAAGCAGCAGCCGGTTTGTTGTAAATAAAATGAACTCAACGGTGTCAGGATGACATGTATGAGTACGTTGTTGTCACTCTTCTGTCTATCGCCACATAAAACCTGCTAAAACCATTTGATTGGTCAGGCTGATCTACACTGAGGATTGGAGTGACTTCGGACCGAGGCTCCAACACTAATATTTTGTGGGCGGGGAAAGTCCTAGCTTCCAGGATGTTACAATTTTTTCTGGGTTTGAAGGTTGTTGGACAGCTCTGGCGACTACTATAAACTATTGATGTATTGTCGTATGGCCAGATATGGTAGCCCTAAGCTAAAGTCAATATGTTACAGATCACTGAGCCTTCACTCTCCAAGTGGTAACTATGTCAAAGATCAAAGATCACCAACATCAGGTTTATCAAAACACTACAGAATCGTGTGCAACATTACCATCTACTGATAACATATTCTAAAAGATGAATAGACGTTTTGCTTCCTTCACACGGACACATCTATTTTCCCCTCACCTTGTTGAGCTCTCTGGTCATCTTCTCGGGGAGAAACTGCTCAAGGAAGTGCCTGTATTTAAGAGCATCCATGGCTACGATCTCCGTACATCTCCTCTGCCAGTCGTCTCTGCAAATGAGAAAAGAAAAAGCAAAACAAAACAATAAAAAACACCTTTCTACCATTTTCTTCTGAGAATGTAAGATTTTTGTTACAATCCCCAAAAATACCTGGGTGTCTCATCTTTGTAGCTGTCCTTCCATTTGTAACTCTCAGCGTAGCCTGAATATGTACTGTACTGTTCAGTTCCTGCAGAACAAGAAGGACGCCGCCAAGGAAAAAAATGACATTATTCAGGGTTCAGCAGTCAGAGCACACATTGGGCTTAAATCTGTTTCAGCGCCTTATTTCTTCAATCAAATTTAGTGCCTTCTACGCTCCTAAAGTGAGTACTCAGTATCTTGTATTGGATTGGCATAAATAAAGCCAGCTGATTTAATGACTAATCTGCTTTAGGGTTTGAAATTAAAAGCTTTTAGGCACAATAGGAAGAAACTGTCGGAGTAGGAGGCGCTAACCTTGGTCTCATGTGCAAAACATTTTTCTTTGCTTGTTTGTTCTGATATGTGTTAGAGCTTATAAAATGTCATCATTTGTCATTACCAATACAGCTACGCTCCATTAGGGAATGAGGCCTATTAAAGGTTTTATAATTATGCATTAGGCACGAGGCGCATGCACAGCACTTCACTGGAGAACAGAAGTTAAACATGTGTTTAACATAAAGGTTTGAGGTTCTACTGTAAGCATAAACCTTGATAAGAGCAGAGTGGAAGAGACTTTAGTTGTATATTTCAAAAGCAGTGCTAAAGTAAATGTCTTTATCGAGCCATAATAAAACGTCATTTGCTGTAACGTTTTTATTATTTCAAGCACAAGCACGTCTATTTTTTTTGTGTGTCTTTCTCTGACATAGAATGACTTAAGATCAAGAGCAAGGACACAGACCAACAAAGAGAATATTTATATGCAGAGTTCATAAATATATTGTATTTTTAACATCTTGTGAAGATTTTCTACAACGCTAGCGACGCCTAACGTCAAAGAACAGGGAGCTCATATGGTTTAGCCCGACAGAACTGTCCTCGTCCTCCTCCTTCAACTTGAACCTATTCAGTCTGGCAACCGCCCATGACGGCATCACTAGATTACATTGCGGATCTCCCGATATGAAAGCACCTTTGAACAATCAGACTTGGCTGCATTTTATGATTGATGTTATGTTTAAGTTCTAAATGCACTTGAAAACTTATCTTGGGACAAAGAAAAGAAAAATATACAATTAACTTGGCTGAGGAGAAAAAAAGACAGATTTAAAGAGTCTAGAAACAAGAGACAGGACTTTAAGAGGAAACACTGCATGCGTGCAAGGAATATTCTGAAGGTTTTTAATGAATCTATGGCGTAACTGGTCCATTCCATTAGTGGAGCAATGACCTTAGTTGGGCTATAAATTCCTTTCTGTCCAAATGTAATAAAGTTAAGTGGAGAGGAGGAGGAGGGATGAGGGAGGGAGGCAGAATGATAGGAGGCAAGGAGGGGGATGATGACTAACCACTGAAGGTCACTTGGAAGAGACGGCCATTTCAGAGGAGACAACATGGCGCCACACCAAACAAAACAGACAACGCTTGGAGTGCAGAGGCACAAGTCGATTTTGTGCATGATCACTGTGGGTCAGGGGGTTCTAACGCCACACCGGTCATTTGTTTTCTAAGCTCTGCTGTTCGCCCACAAGCAACAAGCACAGGCTGAACTGATGGTGCACATCGGAGTTCAGGTTGCGCATGTGTGTTTACAACTCATCTGTTGGATGCAGGTTCAAAGACTCCACCAACAGGATCAATAAAGTGCAGCCGTCGCCGGAGTTTCTGTCCAAATGCAGCTAATAAATTACATACCGTCCTCATGTGAACAAGATCCATGAATTAAACTGGATAAAGGGTCAGAGTGACGTCATTTTTATCATTAAAGTGTTTGCGAGACTCTACGGAAATCCGTGTCCTCCGATCTCTTGTGACGTGTGGCAGCTACACTACAAGGGCAACAAGGCTGCATGTGTCCTCTGAGCAGAATCCAAAGAGGTATAACGCATTTGTGAATAATGCAGTTGTATATTATATCCACTCTTTTGTCCATCTTGTCATAGAATATATTAAGGCAACCAGTTTTAAGAACATGCCTGCATTATCTTAACCTATATTTGTGTCTAACTGGTAATCAGTGGTGGGCGAGCTGTGAGGCGGGGAAAAGGGAAGGAAGCCCAAGATAACAGGAGGGAGGCAAGAGAGAGGGCAGAACATTTAGGCCAACCGTAACATTGAGTTGGAGGTTGAAAAATAGAGCAATTCTGCTTGGGGGAAATGAAGGATAACTGGGCAGTTCAAACTAAATCAATGCAATGGATTTACCTGCAGACTAAAGGGAAGTACAAGAGGGAAAAAAATGAATGGGAGCCCAATAAAAGCAACGGTCAATGGAGAATCGGTCAAAGAGAATATAAGTCAGAAATGAAAAAGCATTAAATGTGCTAAAAGGCATGTGAGATACACAGATGTATGTACTTTCTATTGGAAGAAAGAGGAAAGCGAAGAAAACACAGAGCAATTATTAAGCACTTTTATGTAAAGTGTCTTTGAGTATTTTGAAAAGCGCTTCTAAATAAAATGTATTATTATTATTATTATTAAATATGTTTGCACAAAGTCACATTAACATTAGAGAAGTGTGGTCACATCATTTGTTTTTGTCTAACGCTTATGTACGGGAAAAGGGCGGCTTGACAGAGCTAGACACTCTCTACAGTCAAAATACATAGTTTCTAATTACTGATCCACAAAATGCTAATTGGTGAGTAACAGCAAATAAATATACCATGGCAGCAACTGCACACGGCCTGTGTCTGCACACGGCCTATGTCACAGAAAGTCTGAGGGGAAACCTATAAATAACATGTCCTACTATCCTGTTTCCACATGCAGACATAATTTATTACATGTCTAATGTCAGAATTTGACAACTCTGAATCTCAAGCCAGGGTTTCAACTCTCTTTTAAGGGCGTGTTTGTTCACATACCTGTGATGATGAGGCACTCATTGTATTCCAGAGCTTCAGTAAAGAGGCGAGAGACGATGAGTTCGGGGTTGATGATGAACCTGATTTCTTCCTGGACCAGACCGTGACCTGTGACTCCACCACCTACAAGCCTGTTTGCAAAGTCCACCTAGTGAAATAAAGGAAAGGAATGGAATAGTTGACCATTAAAGCAAAATCCATGTACTGAAAAGAAATGTGCTCCAATTTATGTTAATGGAGTCCCTCAGTTGATTCCCAGTCCTAATATACAGCATATAGTCCTCTGACTATATTTTGCCTAACTATTATTGTGTCATTACCTGTCATCCACTGTGGTTACTAAACTAAAAAGGATGTCTCAGGATAATAAGAAATGCAAAATCAGCATTACTACGTGCAGTCCTGTGTTTTATATATGTATGTAGGGTAGGGTAAGTAGTGCTGGTACTCCCTGTAAGGCCTTTCAGTGTTTGGTCCACAGGGAGAAAATAAAGGATCCTACTTTCTTTTTAAACAAAGAGCGGGTACATTATTTATTCAGAGCAATTATCATTTTGAGTCTGACACAGAGAAACCAACAACAAGGGTTTCAAAGGCAAAACACCTAATTACTGAACATCTCCCCTGAAATCAAACTCACACCGTGCTATATGCTACAGACAAATATATCACAGAACAACCTTCAGCGGAAATGTAACACCAATATACCAGATGCAACTGACTTGAACTCAAGTACATATATCGTATATCAAAAAAGAAAAGAAAAAAACGTAAGTTGTTAACAATGGTACGAAAGAAATTTCACACATTCTGAGCGAGTGCCGTGGCTCGGTGCCTTGCTAAGGTTAATCTATGAGAAGGAATATTACTTTGGTCCTGAATAAACTGTCTTTATTACATATCCAATGCTGCTAAAGCCTACTGCGTTTGGTAAACCTTTAGCTTTCTAACAGCAGGCCAGGGTTTTCACCTGTCCCATGAAACATATCATCATTCATCTTTGGATGGATGGCACTTAATTTATACAAAGCGTTGTTGACATATACTTGTACAGACATTTGCAGCTCTGGACTATTAATCCAAGTAAACTTCTCATATATCCTGTGATGTGTGTGCCAGGTGAGTGAAATGTTTCTATTATTGGATAGACTGCCATGAAATTTGAAACAAAATGTATTAAGACAAGATCACTGAAGAACTACAGCAGTTTGTGGGACGCTTGTGTCAGTACAAGGAATATTTTGATGTGCTACTGGATCTTTATGCCACGTGAGCCCACTCCTTGTTTTTGTGGCATGGATAAAAAAAGAACGATATCAATGCTGATATTTAAACAGACTGTCAGGGGTGAAGGTTCTGCTCAGTGGCCCACAGCTACGTCAACCTGTGTGACAGTCGGAGCGTTTCTATGTGCATGTGTGTATGTTTTCTAACCAGTCGCTCAATTCCTCGACTTCTTCACTGGTTTAGCCCTAACCTCACCCCCTCCACTCTTCAATCTCACCTCCTGACAAGATGACAGCCCACCCTGCCCTATCGAAACTCAACACACACACTGTGTGATCAGCCTGCTGAGGTAGCCATCAATCCACATGCAGGACTCCTGGCCCACTGGGTCACCCCAGTGAGATGGCTCACCCTCATCCTCTTTTTTTCCATGAACCTTCTTTTCCTTCATCCCCCCACCCCAGGGCCCTCTTCTCCACCCTTGCCACTCTGAGCTACTCATGTGTATACATCAGCTGTCAACCACAGCACCAAGCACCCAGACACAGTGAAGAGGATAGGGAGATGGGGTGAACCTACGCAGACAGAGAGCAGATGACACACAGATATGCATAAAAAATTATACAACCGATTTTAAACTGAAGATAGTCTCTTCTTGAAAACAAGAACGGAAGAATTGGTAATGATCCAGTTTGTAGGGTTTAAGAAATGTCACGTTGAAAGAATTGTGACACAAAACTGTGGTGCCACTGTCACAAAAGTGCTTCACAGAGACTGACGGGCATATTATCAAGTCATGTGTATATGCAAAACAGCGAAAGAATTCCCACCTGCAGCATCCCGTATCCATCCTTCTCAATTGTCCCTTCACAAGTGATATGTAGGCGCGTCAGCTGAGTCTGGGAGCTTAACAAAAAAAAGATGGATGATGATTTTATTATTAATAGACTCAACTGCAATAAATTCCCACCCTGAAACAAGTTCAGCTTCTAAAACAGGACCTTCGCTAATTGTGCACTGTATATAGCCGTAGTAATTAAGAGGCTGAAAATAATTAGTTTTCAGTGTTGTGTCCTTTTTGGAAGTTTCTGAAATAAATCAGTTTACGTTGAATTATTAAATTAAATATTACCCACAATTTGTCTGTCAGGATTATTGAGGCTTTATGACATTGCAGAGGACGTATTGTGAACAGTCCATTGTCCCAAAGGGTTTTATCTATGCAACAAATGACTCTCAGTCCTTGATGAGACATGGTGGAAAGAAGTATTTGAAACCATTTGGGCTCACACCTTCTAAAATAATCCCATAGTGCAACACATCCTACTAAAGATGATGACTCCAGTCAGACAACATGAATGTATGTGCTCCATCATGTATTACGGATTTCTAAACAGAGGTTATTAAATCATTAAATGTATGAGAAAGAAGAAAACTGATTATTACCTTTCCCAGTTTGGAAGATTGTTAAGTACTTGTCTTGTGAATGTAACAAGACCCTTGGGCCCTTAAACACAAAAAAAGAAAAAGCATTAAACAATTCAACCAAAAAACAGGGAGAAAGAAAAACAACTGCTGCAAAATAATGCTGGATATTTTTAGTACTTACTAGTCTGTGTAATTCTCCTGAAGTAGCACAGCAGCGTTTTCAATTTCTCAATTTTTCTTGGTGAAGCACCTTCAAACAATCTGAAACAGAAGGCAAATAAAAGCTCAAGCTCCCAGGAGCAATTTTAACATTCAAAGAATCTCTGATTAAAGATAATTCATCTGGATATTTTTGTGAAATTATATTTTTGTCAAAAAAAAAAAAAAATTGAGTTACTGTTTTGCAGAGTAGCATTAATGTTTCACTCTGTCATCATCTACAGCTCACTGCACAACCATGCCACAGTAACATGAGGGAGGTCAGCCTTTCAATGTGGGATAGTCTCCCATGTACCTACTGTACATGCTGAATACAACGGCAGTGCCCGAGGCCCTGTCTCAGTTCTTCAGAGTTACTGTGAAAACTAGGGTGGAAGGATGTGAAGAGAGCACTGGATGGGCATCTTAAATCATCCCATACTGGTACCCTTCCTCCATTAAAGGCGACCTAAGCTGATGACTAATCAGAGTTGAGCTTCATCTTTTTCTCCCGCTGCTTTCTACCAGAAAAGAAATCAAAAGAAATAGAACATAGAAAAGGAAATGTAATGCACTAAAATCCATTCAGAGGGCAAAGAGATAATAGTAGCAGATACAGATAATTCCTGCATGTCAAGTGGGTTCCAGACACAGTGCCTTATTTATGCACTGCAATCGCCCAAAGACCACCCCACTCATTGCCTTAGTCATTCTCATTTTGGCGTAAAGTATCTTGGAGGACAACATACCTATTAAGTGAAACACAATTGGATCAGGCTGATATTTAGCCACAATGACTGAAGAAAGAAGAGAAACTATTTATGAAGGACTTGGGTACAAAATATATTGCAGCCAGTTATTTGAGAATGGTCACATTAATTAGTTGGTTCTTATGCACCGTAGCTTATTTACTGAAAAAGGTGAACACAGAGACACCGTCTCTGACAAGTTAACAATTCTCTTGCAAATGAGGCCATCTCATTGTGAAAAAGCAAGGATTTATTCCTCAGTAATGAGCTTATATCGTTGACCAAACTGTTAAATTAGTTCCCTGTGTCATTTTCTTCTCAAACGAAGGAAACCCGAAGCTAAAGAGACTCTTGCCTGCTGTCCTCCCCCTTGAATCTATCCATCACTTAACCTTGACAGTTCTGCCAAAACAGCAATCAGCAGATTGCCCGCTACTCTGCTTGTCCAAGACACAGCGCTACTGTAGCCGATAAGCAAAGTGACGGACACTCCTTCAATTACAGAGGGAAAGGGAGGGCCGGTAACGATCCAGGGCCCATTTTAGACTGCAGTGGTTGTCTTGTCTCATCTCCTCAGAAACACCAAGACCCCCACCGCCCCTTGCTCTTTCCAGTATTTCGCTACAGGCAGCAATGCTGATGTAAAGGCAGGCCAGAGTAGTTCTGAAACGGCCAACTTTGCAATCTGAATCAATGCTTACATTATTACAGCACTCATAGAGATGACAAACAGATTAAGCTTTAGATAAAATGAGGGAGGCGGGGAGCCTAGACCAAATCACAGATAATCAATTGGACCCTGGGATTTGTAAAATAGTAAAGCTAAAAAACCCGAGATAACATATGCCTAATAACACTACAGAAAGTGTTATGGCCCATTAAGATGGCCTATTACACAGCACTAAAATCATACTGTGCATAGAGTATACACACACTTATAATAAGGTATTACCAAAGCATCATCTCCAATATGTCATGTAATGATGGGAAGTTATTACAAATGTCACTAATGAGGAAAGGTGCCTCAAGGAAATTGGGCAAAATTGAGTTGAGGTGATATCTGGACAACGTCCAGGCTACACTGAGGAACTGACTGTCCAAAAATACAGTAATAAAGCTGGTAACAAAATCTCACTTTAACTCTGTTACTCTGTCAGCATCACCTCATCCATAAACAACTTTGCAACCTTCTAGTCATTACCAGCTAACGGGGGAAAAATCTCCCATCTGACTCCGTTAGCCGTCACCATGCAGCAAGTCTCCCATACGAACACTGATATAGTTTATTTTGCCTGCTGTCATATTCCCTCCTGTTTATATTTGTCATTATTCATTCTTAACAGTTGTGTGAAAGTATTGGAAGGCCATTTCAGTGTGACTGATGGGGACAGTTTCATTGTTTTAATGAATTCCACAATTTATCTGACGCTAATATCAGGCTGCAGCAGTCGGGTTAAGGGACTTTCAGAGTTATAGTTAGAACAAATTGTACTATTTTTGTCACTACCACTTCACTTTAACTCAACGGGGAAAATTTTACATTAAAAGCAAGATACGCTCTCAAATTAGCTCCAGAGAAAATTAACGACAAGTGATTTAAATGTATGTAGTCAGATCTGCAAGAAAAACTTGCTTCAGCTTTGACAGTGTTTTAAGGCACAACTGGAAAATTGTGGCTTTATTCTTTGAATTATTTTTCAGAAGAAATCACAGACTGAGTTTGGTGTTTGACAGATGAAACAGTGCAAACGCCATCACACCTATATGTTTAACTCCATCTATACACCTGCTTCGCTTCCTTTTCTTTAAAATGTCCACTTTAAAACTGTCTAACATAGCTATTTGTTTCAATTAGCCATCCTGGGCTTTCACAACAGACCACTGGTTCTGAGTAGGTAGAAAGAGAGAACACCATTTTAGCCCTCCTACTCTGATCTCCTGCCCACACTAAGGACAACACAGAAACATGGAGCGGGTGCCGTTACAGCACACACGGTAATATCTCAGCTATTAAAGGACAAGCCGTGGCTCAGTTTAATGGACAGATTCTATCAGTTCACCATGTTGTGGCCCACGGCAAGTTTAAGAGGAAACTTCAGCTCTTGACTGAACGTTCTGGACACAATGAGTAAAAGCTGAATGAAAACACAGGAATTCATCTGTTTGGGTTTTCAAGGCAGTAGTGCCCCCTGATGGAAATGGAATTACTTCATTTTAAATGGTAGAATTACTAAAATCAGAGACACCAACTATTTCCCACCACACCGTAGAGGATAGTTGTGGTTAATCATGAAAACTATGTACATATATGAATGTATCTGGTGCACAGCTGGTGAACATAACATCCTCAAAAATCAATGTGAGAAAACCTGACGTCATTATGTTACTAAACCAAGGCAACAGCCTCTTGGCAACTACAAAATACAACCCACTCTAAACTGAGTCACTGATTATTGTAATTTCTAGTTTTCTGCCAGGTATAGCGTGCCTTTACCTGTAGAAGTTGATCTCGGGGTAATTGCCGTATTCTGACTTGCGGGAGTTGCGTCGGGGGAATGTGCAGAAAAAGGCGTTGGCCAGAAGACACGCTATTTGCTCCTGAGATATGGTAAGGGAATGGTTCATCCTAGACTTCAGTAGAGGAATCGGCTATAGAGAGAAAGAGGAACAAAAAAAAAGAGAGAGAAAAATCAAAAGAGTGACAAAGGCGTGGCGTTAAAACAATGACATAAAGGCTACGAGGGATTAGAGAAACACAGACAGGTGCTGGAAAAGTGGGTTATGTGGGTGTTGTGGTGTAGGTTGGAGGGCTAATGAGGGTAGATAATTAGTTTAGCAATCTAGCAAGCAGGGGAGACAAGAAGAGTTCCATTAGGTAAATGGGTGGTAGTAATTAAGGTCCTGGTTTTCTTGCTCTCCCCGAGGTTCGTTCAGTCAGACACACAGGGCCTATCCATCTTCACTGATTAGGGCTAAAGAGCCTCCCAAGGCTGCCCAGTTAGCAGATCAATACCAGCTCTAATAACACACACATAAACATTAGCCTTGACGCTTAATACTGCAAAACACGGTGGAGAGTCAGAAAGCTTCATTATCTAACTGCTACAAATAGCGCTCTTTTGAGGTGTAGCAGGAAATCCCTCCTTTAGTTTAAACGCAGCATCCTTCTGGCAGTGGTTTCTGCCTCCAATAGGGACTATAGGGATTTTCCTATCCTGCCCTGAGTGGGCGCTGGGTTCACTTGATCCGATTAAACGGAAGACTCTGAAATTGATAACGTGATTACAAAAATATCAATCTTGTACATTTTGAATTGCCATAATTGATTAGAGGGAATGAAAACAAGGACAAATGGAGATGACATTTAAAAGATCTGTGACATAGATCAGCTCCATTTAATCTGAATTAAGGAGAGGCCCTTTGAGGTTTGATGGGAATGATATCAAATCAGACCAGTACATACTGGCCGGACCGCCGGGTTTAGAAGTCCAAAAACTGATTTCTTGAGTTATAAAATTCAGTCTCTGCTTAAAGCACTGAATGCAAAAAGTTTCAGCTTCTTTAAGTGCACAAGTATACCAAACGAAATGGATGACAGGACATGACACGGACCTTTCCTCTCCCACTCCTCTTTTCTAATGAAGCAGTTCTTGATATGGACCAAAAAGGGGCATTCATTATCTGCAAGTTGTAATTCATGAGTTGTAAAAAATCCACCACGAACCATTTGCCTGTCCTCACATGTGGAGGACTGAATGTGGATCAAACTTCCTCCTACAGTGTATATCTTAAAGGGCACATACTACTTCTTTTGTCTACTGATCAGAGAGTGTGCATAAGGACTAGCCATTCAGGTTGCAGCCCTGTAAGACGTATCAAGGACGTAGCCCAATCTCCAGCTTGTTCAGCCGTTTACCATTGAACTACGTTTTTATTAACAGCCATTTTGGTTTTCCAGCCTTGTTTTCGCTGAAGGATCTATGGATGTAAAGACACATCCCCCTTCCAGAAAAGAGGTGGGCTTTGTGTAACAGGGATAAAGCCAGGGCTACATGGACACACTTTAAATACACATTTATGGGACATGTCAGACTTACATTAACTTGTTAAAAGCAGAAGAAAACATTTCATAAAATCACACGGAAGCTTCCTCACACAATTCAAACCCCATTTAAACAGAGTTTTGGGATCTGCACATATCAAATTAGTCAACCCTTACCATCGTGCAGAGGCGCGGAGTGGAGAGTACCAGTTCAACCATGGCAGGTAGTATTTCATCAAACAGGTGTTGTACCTCACAATGCTCAAGATACTGGAGAGAAGAGAAAACATATAAATTAATTGGGATATCTGTGTACCTGATTGTGTGCTTAGGCAGGCAGTGACTCGGAGCCTGCAGACTGAGGGACTGTGATTATATCCTGAAGTGACATCAGTTTGTGACACCACTTGCTCAACCAAGATTGTTGGAAGTCGCTTAAAATGAAAATGTAATGCAATGGGTCATATCACAAAATTCTGGATATTCCAAAATGTTCCTCTTTTTGTCTGAAAATATGAGGATACACCAGCTGCTTCCTAAAAAGTTTAACTGGTCTAATAACAGTAGGATCTGAGGTCATAACCCATATAGCAGTAACCAATATCTAAGGAGTGTTTTCTCATATCCAACAAGAAGTTCCAGTGACGGCAGCAGAGGTTTCTCGTTGATATAAGGTGAACACCCACCCCCTTAGATATCAATAACAGCAGCACTTCAGTGTTGAAAGAAGAAACAGAAATGCTGCAGAGCTGCTCACTACACACAACCAGTTTCAGAAGAAAGTGCTATCAATCTGAGAGCGAGCCCGGCCCGGCCGAGGCATCCATACTTCAGCCTGTAGCTTACCTCAGCATCCATCTGCAATTCCCTCTAAAATAAACATCCAGTTATTCCATCATACACCCAGATTTACAACGCAATCATTTATGACTGTATTGGCTTCGAATGTCACTGTCATCAATCACTTGCCTTATTCTATCAAGGTAAGCAGGGGAGCTTGTGCTGATTAAATGGACCTTCTGGAGCAAATGCAAATGACCAATTGTGGAGAGAGTGGCAGTGTGGCTTGATTTTCAACAGGAAGTCTTTGGCAGCTGATTTGGCCAGGGGCATTTATATGGCTGCAGAGCAGGTCTGACTAAATGCTGTCAGAAGTAATGAGCTGGCAGGAATCATAAAGCGCTCCTGTGGGACTAATAGATGGTAGTTGGTGATGCGGCAGTGTGAGGGCAGAAAGATGATCCCCCAGCCTCTCCACAGCTACGGCAGCCGGCCGCAAGGTTAGGCTACATACACAAACTATACATATCACATCAATAAAAATGACAGAGTGAGTCCCATCAGGTCAGTCCAGATTTAACGCTGCAGCAGGTAATGATCGATTGAGACATTGATCTTCCATCCATTCTGGCCTTTACAAATTATTTGAATTTCCTAGCAGCTCAACCCTTGCAGCTCTTGATTTTAGAACGTAAATTAAAACGTATTGTCGTTTTGTTTTTGAGAAGCATTTAGTGTTAAAATCAGATGGAAACACAACCGGCGACGAGGCAGAAAAGGGGAAAGACACAGTGCGGCGTTTTGCTGCTGCTGAGTGTTTATGTACTACTGGAACATCAGCCGCGCTTGTTCCTGGACTGTTTTCCTGCGCAGCCCTCAGACATTCATCAGAAAGTGACACCGTGACAGTTTCATTTACCAGCGGAGAAACACTAAGACAATTTACAGACAAGTCCTAATTTGGATAACTCCTTTTTTTCCCCGCATGGCCATTACACATTGAGTGGCATGTCAATCACTGACCCAGGGGCAATGCACCTCTTGACAATTACCCCAGTGCTACAAAAAAAAATGTTTCTCCAGATTTAATTAAGTGGTCTGGGATGAGGACTACAACGGTTAGCATTCAAGCTCACCACAAAATACAGCAAGACAGCACAAAGCACTGTACACAATGGATTATTAACCTGCTGGGTTGCCCACTGCCACAATGCAGCGTCATTCTTCACTACATTATACTGGGCATGAGACAAGAATAACTTTGGATGGTGCCGTTATCAAATCGAAGTCATGATATTCTTTATGCTCATTCATCCTGCATCTACAAAGTGATGGGAACTAAATTAATCAGGTATCACATGAACATGAGATAAAATTTAGGGTTTTATTAACAACTTGTAGCATTTAAACCTTGACTTGTCCTCCTGGAGTGTCACCCTCCTTTGTAAAAATGCCTTGGCAGCAAAGAAACTGGAAAAAAAAAAGAGGGGAGCACTGTGCTCAGGGCGGTGAGCGGACAGTCGCTGATTCAATATGTTCCTGGAAGAGCGACTTTCTTGCTGGCCTTACTTAGCATCCTTACAGATTTAATGGGTCCTTTTAATTAAATTGGATTAAGCTATAAAAAGGCTTAGGCCGTTATTGATCTCCCATCCTCTCTGCCTTACTCTGGGAAATTATTTAGGAGAGGTAGGAGGAAAAAAGACAAAAGAAATGGTCTGAATTTAGCTGAGTAATCGGTGATGAGCAGTGAAAGATATTAGCTTCAAATACCAATTGGGCTGGAATTTAACAGCGATCATGTACTCTAACTTAATTGTGAATGAATGAGTTTGCTCTTAGTGGCTGCATCCAGAACATCCATTTACCCAGAAACAAATTTAGCAAAACAATTCTGGTAGTAACCAAATCAAGCTATACAAAGACTCATTTTTGAAACAATCCAGGTGGCAAAACATACAAGGACAAAAACTTAACTTGGAAATCTAGAATTTCTCAAACGCTGACAGGAACAGGTAATATTCATCTCACATGGGAAACATTTTCTCTGACAACAGGTATGCAATTATAGTCCGACTGTCTGAATAGAGGATAAAAAGTGAGGAGGAGGGAGACAGAAAGAAAGAAAGGCATTCCCTTGGTTCACCTGCAACAGCTGCTGCTGCTATGCTCTGTGCTCATCTGTCCTAACTGTATGTGGCTCCCGGGAGACTCCCAGGTACCATGAGGGGACGACACACACTGATGGGCTTACAGCCAAACAAAGAATAGAAGATTCCCTTCACAATAGGAGCTCTAGTTTCCTCAGATTTAGCTTCATTCTCTATTAAAATAAATGTTAATGGCGCAATAACTATGAGTCATACAAATGCTAGCTGCATTTCACTCATTTTTTCGCGTTTTCTCTTACAATTGTGAAAACCTCGAACATAAAAAAAATATTTTTCTATTTAAAATCAAGTTTCTGATCAAAAGGATTTGACATGAAGTGAGAGATACGTTCTGACAATGAATATTAAAGTATTGTCAGTCTTAGGCAACTGTTTTAATCTTTGTGCTTTATCTGTCGTACAAGACAAACCCATAAAAATCAACTGTCATATTTTGAACAGCTTACCTCAGTACAAAGAAGGTTCAGGGCAGTGAAGTCCCATTTCTTTGTATGAGCTGTGTTATATCTCAGTATCGCATCCTGAAGAGAGAAAAAAATGTTATTTATGTTTTATTCATTATAAATTCTAACTTAACTTGGTGTTTAACTTAAACTCTAAAACACTCTATGGCAGCGAATTATCAAAAACTTTTATGGATCAAAACTGAGAATAGATAGTACCTCTTGTACATGACAAAACATAACTCTGCCACCATGTGGTCGTTTATGGAATAACTTCTGTTTATTTGAACCTTAAATGCTTAAATAGCTCATTTCTATTTCCACTCAATCCCAAACTAAACAATGTTCAGCTTTACTGAACACAAAATGTTAGAGAGGGGGAGGTGACAGAGTAGAGGTCTGACCTACTGTGTTTGCTAATATAAACAGGACGGACAAGATGAGCTCCTTTCATAGTCCGGTTCAGCCAAAGAAGCAGTCTTACCTTCACATCCAGAGAACTCTTGAATCCTCCTCGCAAGGCAGTGCGGATCAGCTCCCAACGACTTTGGACACCACCTCCATCCTACATGACATAAGAAAAGTTATATATTGATTATACTACGATGATCCTACATAAGAACACTTGTAGTGTATAAGCTTGTGGACTATATCTTATACCTCAGTCTCCATAGGAAACAGATTCTTCTCAGAGCAGGGCATTTTCACTGACACATCATCCCATGCGTCTTTGAACTTGGTGGGGTATGGGACAGGGACCTCTCCCTCTCTGAGGAGATCTGTCTGTATCAGGGAAACAGAACACGGGTAAAACAAGATATCTTTACAGGTTACTGTTGTTTTGTTTTAGTAAGATAACTGCATTTTCGTTGCTGAAAAAAATACTCTGCAGTGGAGTTAAGTTTTACTTGGACATGGGTGTATCTTTGAGCAATTCTCAGGTTTAGCCATGCCCAAAGGCTATTCTAATGATAAATCCTACTATTTTATGCAAACAAAGTTCAGATGGTTGATGGTTTGACTACTCTGCACTGCACAGTCAAAACAGACAAAGGAGCAGAGATCTGGCAAACTGAATCATCCATGATAAACCATCAAACAGAAACTCAGCTTTTATTAGTCACTTGCTTTGGCATAACCACCACGATGACGAAACTAAACAGTGTGACAGCTGACAGTTACTGCACCCAGTCTCCGAAAACAACGCCACATTGGACAGTAACATGGCCTTCATTAGATCTTCATTAGCTTACTTTGACATAATCACTATGGTGGAAAAAAAAAAGCAGGACAGCTGAGAGTTAGGATAGGGTTACATAAAGCTTAATAGGCTGAGATTAAAATAAGATGCAGCACATGAAAGAGCTGCAAAACACACATACAGACTGTAAAAATACCAGGTAGCCAGAAGCTTTTAACAGGGTTTCTTTCAGGGGAAGGGGGTTGCTGTCCCTGGTTGGTATGTGCTGAGACATTATTAATTGTTTAGTTGCCTGCCTGAATGTAGGTTGCCATATGTGAGGGTTGTGTAAACAGAAAACAAACCAGCAATTCACCTGCCAGGTGTGAAGTAGATCAGATGAATGACTGTCAGGAAAAAATGACACTGACATAGGACCGTGGACATTGTCATAGATTGTTATATCATCTAAACGCAAAAGTAAGTTTACAAGGTTGACAGTTGTTCATAAGTCATACATTCCTTTGTCGGCTGACTAAACACCTCTAATCCATCCTGTCTGCAACACTGAGATGTGCTTTTATTTAGGCGGCAATTAGAAATTCAAATTCATTCATGCGATTTATTGACGGGTCGAGTTTTGTTTGGGTGGCAGTGGTTGTTGATGGTAAGAGCAAGTTGAAGACACACACCAGCACTGACAGTGGTCCTGTGGGAACTAGCAGTGGAAGGCAGTCTGATAGGACCTTTACTGACAAGCGGCCCTGAGGGGATCATGGACGATGGCTTCACTTGGCGCAACACTGTCTTCATTTTTCATATTCATATTATGTGTCTAAAGAGCTTTTTTTTTTTCCTTCTTGTCTCCCACTTACCCTTTCTTATTTTATCTTATTAAAGCAACATGATTAGTTCCACCACACAAAGCCCAGTCACATCTGCATGCACACTCCAATTATGACTGTAGTTGCCTTCATCATGTACAAAAGAACAAATGGCTGTTGACTCACCCTGACTGTGACAGTGTGGTTAGGCGCAACTTTAAGGTGAGACAGAGGGGGTGCACACTGGGGTATTCTGTTCAGCTCCTCTATGGGTGTCCCCAGCCAGCCTTTGTCCATGTTATGCAATCTGCTGTGCAGAACAAAAAAATGGGCAAGCATACAAGACAAAGGGCGATTAACTGATTATAAAATACAAAATGTGGTAGGAAGGTGGTGAAAATGTTAACAAGTACCTTTGCAAACTTGAGCCTAACTTGCTTTCAATTAATTCCAGGCTCTTGTCAGATGAGCCACTGCACTCTGCTTTCTCAGCATCATGGGTTCCCATGGCAACAGGTAGGACTGGTTCTTTGTCCAGACTTCCAGAATCAGAGTCTCTGACAGTCTGCTGGGATTTCATTACCTGAGTCTCAACACTAGCGTCAACATCATAATCCTTATCGGCTGAGCTGCTGATGAGCATGGGTTTACAGACCGGACTGTCTGGACTCAGCATCTCCACATCGCTGGGTGTTCCTGCAACCTTCTTGGGACTGCGAAGACACAGGGTGAGTTTTGGGTTTGGAGATTGTGCAGCAACACAGGTTGTTTTAACAGGGTGGGGACCTGGTGAAGAGGGCCTCTTAGATTTCTGCCCATTAGAACACTGTGTCTGAGATGCGTTATTTCCGCTGCCTGTGAGAGGAGATTCATCTAGTGCAGACACAAAGTCCATCGAATTCTGAGAAGCTACATCATCATGCAAGTTCTCTGCTGCACAACACATGTTTGTTGTGTCAGACTTTTGTGATTCACAAAAGGGTTTGTCTTTTCCATCTGTTAGGTTTGAGAGTGGAACATCTTTCTTTGCATCTTCTGGCTTGACTTCAGCGGTCAAACTGCAACAAAACAAAAAGAAAAATGGGGAAAAATGCTTTGTTAGCAGGTTTTTTGCAATTATCCATTGCTGATTTTTTTTCACAGAAAGAAACATACTTGAAGCTAATCGTGCAAGGTAAGCTGAAATCTGTGAATAAAGTTGCTGGGCACTGTTAACTCGTTTACCTCTTTTGGGAATCCATCACTTCATCCATCTTTAACAGGTCATATAAATCGAATCAAAAACAACTGTTAGAGAAAGAAAACATTGTCACACAGAAAAGCTACGTTATATACTGTAACTAAGCTACATATTGTCCATTTGATGTGTCACCGGACTTCACATACAGAAGCAATCTTTTTATGTCTAGTCTTAGGCTGAGCTGCACTCAGACCTTTGGTAAGAACAACTTGGAGCTGGTGTTTTTCAATCTACTTTTCACATTATGCGTCTAAGATAGCCTATCTATTTCGCTACCGGCAGATTCCACAAAGCTACTATTAGCTAGCTAAACAACCGTAACAACGTTACAGATGTATTTTGAGATTAGCCACCCGTAAACAAAAATAGCTAAGTGGGCAATGGTGGCGTAGTAGATGGAAAGATTTCACAACCACATTTTCTTTACTTACTTGACGCGGAGAAATCTCACAGTGCTAAAACAAGTAATCTCCAGCTACCTTAGCTTTGATTAGCTAAATATTCCAAACGTTAGCTATAAACCGCTAGCTTCGATTATTGTTGATTACAACAACATGACCGACAGCGGTGTTGTCTCTAGGAAATGAAACAAAATATTGTGTTACGACTTACAGACATGCTTCTCTTTGTGTAAGACTCCTGACCGTGTTGCATTACACAGTTATTTAATTATTTTTTTGTAAGAACTATTTATCTTCATAGTCCGTTGGTGTACTTTGACTTCCTCGTTGGACCCAGTGCCATAGAGTGAGAGAGTTACGACACTCCCATAGACCTCCGTTGTAAAAAATGGCGGCGCTTTTAAACGCCTACTTCCGGATTTGAAGATCGGATTAGTTCCAAACACCGTCATTTGGGCGTTGGACCCCATTCACTTACATTGCTGCGCATTGAATTGTTCCAGGAGTTAAATTGCTGAAATATCGACCTCTTTTGAATTGTCAACTGTCTATATTGTATCAGAGGCCCTTTGCGATGCTTATACTGGTCTTCATTTGTATATGCACAGCGTAATTATTTATATTTTATCTTGGTTGTTTCAACCTGTTTTCTAGCATTGCCTGCTAGCTAATTAGCTAGCGCGACTTCCCCTGCTGTGAAGGTAGTTCGGTGATGAGTCGCTATCACCTTTATAGCAACTTTTATTTAGTAGAATTTTGTGATATACTAACTTTTCATTATGTGACGTGTTGGCTGTACTTAATTTGTTGTACTGTCCCTGTTCACTGATATCCAGCGCTACTTGCTGATGCTTGATGAGATGCTGATAGATTGCTATCCCATGCCATGAGCTCGTGATCAGGGTATGTCAAGGCATTGTCGTGACTGGTGATTTGAGCGAAGGTTAATTAATTAGGAATGACGGGGATTTTAGAAGTGAGCTAGCTTCTAGGCGAATTCTGAACGGACCGCCATGGCAGACCTCTTTGCTTATCACAGAGGTAGGCTAATCCCTCAATCGGAATTTATAAGCAAAATCACGGGAATCAATAGCCTAATACAGCCCAGTTGTGATCAAATTAATATCATGAGACGTCTACCATCAGATGAATCAATGATATGGAAAAGTTAAGTTAGAGCAGCTAAAGCCAGTGCTACTACCCATGCGAACATGAACACTAAGCTTTTTCCTCCAAATATTAAGTTTGGTTGCGGCCCTTACTGCTCCAACATGACTGTGAATCAGTAACAAAGCAATGTCCATAACAGCTGAAAATGTACAGGGTCTGGTGTGTTATGATACTTGATATTACCGTTCAATAATGCAATCGCTGCCGTCTGAACCCGATAGAACACATGAAGCCAGCGGATGCTTGAGAGCTAATGGGCCTTACAATGACGCACGTGACATCCAATGCGGCTTTTGCGACATGGTCAAAGATGCTATAAACACACTCTCTCACTCTATGGCACTGGTTGGACCGTGACGGCAGAAGATTCCTGACCAATCAAAAATTCTGTCTTGGAAAAGGGGCGGGATCGCTTACGCAGCCTAGCACCGGGCCAAAAAGCAGTGTACTGTCGTGCAACCGTCGAACAGCTGGATGGTAACCACATAGACATATATACATATATACATGTATATGTCTATGGGTAACCATATGCAGTCAATGATGGTAACTAAATTACGAAATTACGCTTTAGTTAAACAAGTGTAACTGAATTTAAACAACTAGGAAAAATTATTTTGCATGGCAGCCGTGTTTTTTTTCCTTTTTTTTTCTCTCTCATGCACTTTATTTTGCATTACAATTAACAAATTACAAGGTAAATGTTTGAATTTTTATATAAAGTTACACATTTTAAAAAACTTATTGGTAAGTATAGTTAACCACAATACATTTCTTCACATGTTCATGCAACTAAAATGTACAGAAGAATGACTTTTTAATCTTGATATTGTAGGACAACAAATGTACACCCTTCATTACACAGTACAGCATTTTAAACATAATAATGAAAGAACACAACATTGGAATCATTTGTAGTTATAAAATGTATTAAAATCATATCCTTGACATTCTTTATGTTTGTTTGTTTTGTTTTTTTAAGAGACATTATTTGGATCTGGTACACAAGAGATACAGGTAATACTGACCGTTCAAAAATACAAAAAATAAAAAATAAAAATAGACATGAATTTGTGATGGGTTAATCAGTCTGCTATAAGTAATTAGTGGAGAGAGTTATACGTATTTCTGAGAGACAGTAACAGTGTCAGGACTGTAGATTCTGGTGAAGGAAGATTCAGCTTCTCCACGATGCTTCTTAGGAGAAAGGCTTCACAATCTTCATTGAGATGTAATTCTGTGGATAGAACAATAGATTTCAGTTAATGGATTAAAACCACTACATAAACAAATAATCTACACTAAGGCGATATGTGAACATTCACAGTGCCTTTGACAAAATGTCACCAAGATTTAGAATATCAACTTATAATAGTTTCAGAAATAAAAAAGTAAAGACATCATCAGCAAAGTGAGTGATCTTACAGGTAGGGAGTAAAACAGAATCCCAAGGAACAAGATAACCAGCAGAAGAAGAATTGCAGCAATGAAAATCCACTTGAATCTGCGCCATACTATGAACTTCATGGTTTTGCAAGGATTTGTAAACCAGAAGAATGACGTGTCTGGGCGGCTGTTGGAAAAACACAGATAGCAATGTTTACATCATGAAAAATGAGGTGGGTAAAAAAAATGCATTGTTTGACTTTAAAGAACCATATTCATACTTGGGTGGCTCCAGTTTTGGGTTCATGTTGGGCTCATCTCTGCCTTTCCCAGCAGGCCTCTCCTCCATCTCTTTCTCTTCCACTATTTCCAGTGTCATCTCAACTTTGCCCTGTGAGATTTTGAAACACAGTCTTTAACCGCGTCCAAGAAGAAACATAACTTTACTAAAGCCTGTGTTAAGGAGATGAACATACACCAAGCACATGTTTCCCGTCCTGCTCAATTGCACACGGCCACCAGCCCCGCACAGACTTTTGGGAGAAGAGTGAGTTGGGTGCTGGTTTTTTGGAGGAGATGGATCCCGCCATCCCTGGCAGCATCTTCAGGCTGCACTTTTCTGGGGTCTTAGCAGGGGGGATCAGACTAAGCAGGTCCAGCTCAACTGAACCTGTGACAGAAATATGGACAGAAAAGCATGTGTCAGTCCACATTTTCATTCTTCGTTTTCATCCCTGGAGGAAACTGAAATAAATAAATAAATAACAACCCTTTTTTACCTAAGTAGTCATCCAGGGAGAATTTATCATTGTCCCATATCTGGATGGCCAATTTTGGAGGAGTCCTGTATTCAGTTTTGTCCAGATTCCAAAAGTGTTGCTGTAAAAAGACCAAAAATATTTACCATTAGCCACACACATGATTACCTACAATCATAACATCACAACGAAACGGACAAAGTTATCGCCGTCATTCGCTTTAAGCTTTATTCTTGATCCATGATTTCACTCACTTTCCTGGAGACGACACACAACTGTTCTGCTGGCAGGTAATCAAACCCAAAGATGAACCTCCAGTTGAAATTTCCATCTCCATCCAGGGACCTGTAGTGGACGTCAGTCTTCTGCTTGTCATCCTCCATTCCTGGCATCCAGCTAAAACATTGCAATGTTTCAAACGGATTAGGTATATGTGAGTGCAACAAGTAAAGAATATCAGAGTGCGGTAAGAGACAGGACATGTAATGTACCCTTTCACATAGATGTCACTCATGTTTTCACCAGTGATGCTCGTTTCATCCAAAGTGACATCGGTCGTGTTCCAGATGATGGCTCGCAAGAAGTACCTGTTTCAAATATGCCATTATAGTTCCCTTTTCAGTGTTTCATGTTTGAACATTAGCATTTTGTGAAGAGTTTCTTACTTCTTGGCTTTGCGTGGAGTGATATCACATGGAGGCCCAGGCATGCCATGGCTCTTGGGGAAGATGTCTACCCACATTTGGATTCGTCCCTGTATTTGTATGAAATGAAAAAGCTATTACACAACAGCACGAAAATTTCAATTTTCATGAGTATTGTGAGTTGTAAAGGTATTTAAAAATATTATTGCAATAGTTTAAACCTGGGACAGATTTGGTTGGTGGGAGCTGCTCAGGGTTCTGGTCTCCACATGCTCTGGTACCAGTCCCTGGTCTCTGAGAACATGCAGACACAGCCTCTCTCTGGGCTGCCCTAAGTGCTGGTGGATCACAGTGTTTGCCTCTGCAATAGATGCGGCAGATCACAAAAGTCAAGGGTGGAAGGTAGGGCTACACGATTATGGCCAAAATGATAATCACGATTATTTTGATCAATATTGAGATCACGATTAATTATCACGATTATTTGTTTATTTCAACCAAAACAAATTTTATTGTCACATAGTCTATTTTAACTGCTTTCACGTCCATATTTTGCACGCTAAACGGGTCTGCTGTCCCGGGCCTGGGGATGTATATATGTATATATATTAAAATAGGCCTATTTGTGGGGGAAAATACGTAATATCTGAGTTACATGAAAGCTTTTTATTTGTTTTCTTCCTAATTGTCGTTGAAATAGTGGTCAAGAACCCCCCATTCCAAACACAAAAATGGTTTGGCCACTGATCAAAATAATGTTGCCGTTTGAGTTCCGTACGCTCAAAATGTCCGGTCAGCACAAGTCTGATGCTCAGAAAAGGAAAGAAAAGAGAAGAAGAAACTAGAGGCCTTAAAGATTTTCTTAACAAATATTTAAATAAAGTGGTGACGGTGAAGCTGGTACTAGTAAAGTGAATGTAGAGCCATGTAAGAAACAGCGCAGCCAACGTTTACCAGCCTCTTAACGTATTGTAGCGCTAATGTTAACGTCCATTCGCTTGTATAAAAGCTTGACACAACACGTTAACTTTAACAAAGAAGATTAAAAAGATTATCTCGTCCCGGGCCCAGGCAAGACTGTCAGCTGGTCTGGCCTTTTGACCGACTGCTATCTGTTGCGAAATTTCCTCCACGTTACTCTGGTCTCTGTCACTGTCCACATCTAGAAACTATGCTGCGCGGTGCAGGATCAACTCTGACTGACTCGTGGAGGCACGTGATCAGACTGTGGTTTACGGAGCACTAGATATTGGCTTTGCAAAAAAAAAAAAAAACCTTGACGTGGAGCATTCTATGAACAGAATAACGCATTATAAATATCGCTCGATCACGCAAATTTGATCGTGGGAAGCCAAAATCGTGATCGTGATTAAAATTCGATTAATTGTGCAGCCCTAGTGGAAGGAATAGCCAAACTGACAGAAAATCCAGCAGCCGCAAGACAAACTTAAGACACAGTCAGGGAGATATTATATCAGTTTCATAACGCTACTAAAAATAATATAGTATGGCTGTACCAAAATCTTGCAGGTTGTATTCTTTTCCTGAGAAAAAGAGTGAGCTGCCATCTCCCTCAATACGTGGAAGAGGGACACCCTTCACTTTGGCAAAATTCTGGAGGATCTGAGAGGGTTTCAGTTGATCTCTCCACTGATTGATCCCTGACCTGCAAGAAAATTGAACCGATGACGCCTCGTTCATCTTAACTGACAATAATCATAGGAGACAAGTAAGGTAAAGGCACACAGGTTAAGAAATTAAGACACCAAAGGAAGTTACCAGACTATTTTTCAGCAAGTGTTACTGTTAGATCTGCAGATGTGTTTTTCTAGTCACACAAATAAATACAAAGTAAATACTTACACACAGTAAGTCTGTGGCAGGCCACAGGAGGACCTAAAGCGGGACAGGAGTCTGTTCTCCAAATCGATGACGGTCTCACCCACTTTTTCATCTCTGCTCAGTAAGTCGTAGTCATACACTGCAATCTTCAGATCCTTGTCGTGAGGTATGAAGCACGACAGCTCAAACATCCTTGAAATTAATAGAAGACGTAAAGTATTTGGCGGTGCTTTATGTTTGTTGGGGTTTAAATAAATTAAACCAATGAAAAATCACCGTCTCACCTTCCGAACTCTGGATTCAGAGTGTTTGGTTTGTAGTTATCTCTGTCATCCAGTGTTTTCCTCCCTACCGTAATCTTAATGTAAGGGTCACACTGAAAAGAGAACGTAGAAAAAAAAATAAAAAATCATGCTGACAGGATCTGAATTTCAAAACAATCATAATTTTCTTCCTCACTAGATACTGTGAAAAGTAGTGAGGTTTAGTATGATTGGTAGTATTGTTATATAAAACACACCATGCCGTTGGTATCCTTAGGCTGCAGGTCAATACAGCGCACGACATATATTCTGATCAGGCACTCCTGTGGTCCACTCTCGGGAAGCTCTCTGAACTGGCGAGGTGGAGCTGGCACCCCTGGGTCATCAGACAGCGGGTAAATCTTGAATGAACCCTGTACACAAACAAAGAGAAAAGCATCATTAGTTATGTGATTCATCTCATCAAAAACAATTATATTCACACCAAGGTCAAAGTAAACTATAAAACTGGAAATAGTACACAGAATGTCTGCAATTCCATACAGTTTGTTGTACACAACTAAAGAGCATTAATCCAAAAACCCAAAACAAAACATTCATTCATCTTCTGTAACCACTTGTTCCTGCTAAGAGTCACGGGTTCTGCTGGAACCTAGAGGTGGGGTACACCGTGGACAGGTTGCCAGTCTATCACAGAGAGACAGACAACCATTCTCACTCACATCCACAGAATGTGAATCACCAGTTAATCTAACCAGCGTATTAGGTTAGGCAGACTCCACACAGAAAGGCCCGTGTATTCGAACCCACAACCTTCTTGCTGTGAGGCATCAGTGCTAACCACCAGCCCACCATGCCACCCCGTAACCAATATCTCAAGAGCTTAATTCTGTTCCATTTTGTAGCCTTTATTTAATTTGTATTCACTAATTATCCACCAGAGGGCAGACAAACGCTACGAAAAGTAGCTTTTAACGCGAATTCTGTGCGGCAGACAGCCACACCTCTTTACCTTGAACTCTCCCACCACAGACGGGTCATCTTCGTCCTCTTCAGTCTTCCCTCGCTGAAGTTTGAAAGTGCTGCAGAAATCAGTCAGTCCCTGGAACTGTTCAACCTCTTCTAATTCAGACTTGTACACCTAAACACACAAAACACACGGCACAACAAGTGTGGAGGACACAGTTTTATTATGTGCTTTGTGTATATGTATGACTTCTCAGAGCATTTCCCTCAGTGTCTAAAACAGTGTTCTTTATTTTAGAACTAACTCTCAAATCTTCCTAAAAGTCAGTGACTTCTCATGGAACACACCTTTTTTTTTGTTTTGGCAACAGTTGGCAAAAGTACTATCTGGTCACAACCCTGTCTGGCATAGTTATCTTGTGCTTTGTGCACGTGTACTAGTCTCAAGCATAGATTACATCAGTTCTGAAAACATGTCGTTACCTGTAGTGTGTCGTATCCCTTTGATTGGTAAGGCCCACACTTTCCATGCTCTCCAATGGAGGCATAGAATTTACTCCACCAGTCTACTGCCTCATCTTCCTACACAATGAAAAATAAAACAAGCTTAGTATTTTTGGAGACAGGACCAGCTAGAGAATCAGGAGAATCTGTCAGAGCAGAGCACCTCACCTTCTCTGCTTGAGCCTGTAACGCGGGAAGCAAAGAACGAATACTTGTGAATAAAAAGTAGAGTTAAAAATTTTTTTTACCTCAGCGTAAAGTTATATTTACCTCAGCTTTCATCATGGGCCTCTCCTCGATGTCTATGATAGCATCTCCTTGGGTGGCCGTTATCATTGCCACTGCAAAGTTAACGGAGAAGGATATAAGAAATCATCATGCAGCATATGTAGTTGAGGGCATATATACCTGTGTATTTGTTGGAGACCTTGCATATGTACGGATACCTGTAGCAGACATGCAGACTTCATTGTTAAGACGATATGGGTCACACCGGTACTCCTCCAAACAGTCAATCGTGCACTGTCCCACTACGGGTTTCCTACCGAAGGGTCTGTGGTCAATCACCTTCAGCACAATGGGTGGAGTGTACATCTCCTCTTTGGGAAGAAGCTACATGAGCAGCGAGAGATCGAGGCATTTAAGGATGTATTCAAAACATCAAACACTCAACAAAGGTATATTTTCTATATTTTCTCTTTGACGGTCAGTACCACTTTCAGTAGCAGCACAGATCCGGGGAAGTTGGGATTCTTTTTGAAGTTTTTGATCACAGCGGTCTGAACGATCTCACCGCCACATTCCACCACCAAACTGGGAGAGGACACCGTGGCCAGCTGGTAGGTCTTCATGTTCCTCAAGCCCCAAGTCAAGACCTGGATATCGAATAAACAACCAGGGAGATTAAGAGGGTAGGTGAAAGCATGAGAAAAATCAGCAGAAATCTTGGGATGGGCCGCACATGTCTGATCATGTTACGTGTGTGAGATCATTTATGCTGCCTGGGAGAGGAGCTGAATGGCTTGACTGTGTACCTCGATGGCAGTGAGCTGCACTACCGGCCTAATTCCTTGAGGAACCATGTACAGATTCTCCCCCCGTCGAGAAGGCAACAGAGGCAGATCTCCATCATTAGTCTGCGGGGCAATCACAGAACTGCTTCATTTATCAAACTTCATTATGTCATCTCACAGTATGTTTGCTTTCTTTTAGTGTCAACTTTACCCTGTCCTTCAGTAGGAGCTCAGCAGCTAACAGCACCTCTCCAGCACTACGACCCTTTTTGGTGACTGGGAACCACAGCAGCTTAGGAGTGACACCCACACTGGGATTCAGTTTTACTACAGGTGGGCATGTGCAGCGACCCATGGGCTCATCTTTACCCTGGTAAATGTAGCAGAACAGCACACAAAGAAGAAAGGTATCATTGCATCCACAATGACTTCCATGTGTTTTTTTTCTGATACAACTGTGTGTATTTTTACATGATTTGATTAGAGGTTTGACAGATTAAATGCATTACACACCACTTGATCACTGTCATACAGCTCCAATACTACATCAGGAGGGTTGCTGGCAATGGCCTGCTGGTCTCCATAGATTTCGATGTCCTCAAAGATGAGAGTCTGATCCCACGTGGGATTCAGTGTGGTCCTTATGATTTCTGTGGTCTTGCTCAGGTGCAGAAATGACACATGGGCGTAGGGATCTGAACAACACAAGGGTTTTATAGTTGCCATATTTCTGATAAAACTGTATGTCATTTCTTATGGTTGATTGTGTTTGCCTGCTCATAATGAGCTGTTGTTTTCACCTGAGAAGCTGTCTTTGTCCATGGCACAGAGATTTCTCGCCTGATAAACGTACACTCTCAGATGGTATATGTAAGACTCTGGAGGGAAATCATATTTATGCAAACGTGAAACTACACCTCTAATAAGGCAGCATAACTTCACAGGACCTAACGTCTTACAGAGTTAACTGGTATCAGAGTTATCTTAACTCAGAAGTAGTCAGGAAGTTTTGTTTAAAGACCAGGAATTCACTTTATCTGGCCCAGCTACTTACCACCGAAGTGGCAGGAAACGGTGGGTGTGTTGGCGCCGAATAGTTTGGCCGAATCCTTTTTATTGGCCTTCTCATCAACATCGACCCCCTGTTGGCAAAACACAAACCAAGGCGCTGAAAAGATTTGTTTTGAGCAACACTGATGAAAATTTGAAGCAAAGGAAGCCGTACTGAAATGAACTTCCTGAGTTCCCTGCCAACATCAGAAAGGATCTGGCACATGCAGGAGAATGAGAGGATGTGACTCAGATGGCATAAAGTAATGCACGTTGCCCTGGCAACTGCCTTGTTTCTTGTATGGGAACAAGATACATATTTAGCAACATTTACTCAGCATAATTAAGTGAGACTCACTAATGCCCCTTCCAGTCTGAAAATGGCAGAGGCCCCCATGTGGCCTGATGGGACCATCTTCCTCCTCCAGCGGCGGCGGCGGAACGTGTCAGAAGAGCGCTCCTTTCTGTGGAACTTCCAGCCAATCAGAGAAGAGTATTCCCAGCCTTCCCCTGGTTCCCGTCTCTGTAAAAGAAACAAGTGCAAAAAATAAAATTAGGGGCCGTGCTGATAGCGTGCATCTCATGTTGTCTTTTCTCATCTCACCTCAGCGACAGCCATTCTGTCAGATGTCTTCTTTCTCGGCCTCACAAGCCTCTTCCTGCGGTGGACGTGGTACATCTTCTCCGCTGCGACCCAGGATTTGGGTTTATCATCAGGGGGAATGGTGATGCCATATTCCCAGCCTGGAGTTACACACAGACATAATTACAGTCACAGTATCTCACAATATGAAAACACAATGAAGAGATGAAGGATGTCATATTTCAGTTGTAATGTTCATGTTACCTCTCTCATCTACAGCCCTGTTGCTGTCAAAGCTCCAGGCATCCTCCCAGGTCCATCCAGGCGGACATTCAAACTCTTCTGGGCTCTGAGCCTTTTCTCCATTCTACACAACACACACATTGCCATTCATTTATGCAGCCTTTGTACTATTAAGGGCTTTTCTTTCAGTTTTGTGGTAATAAACACACAATTACATACTTTCATTACTGATTTTTCCGCGTGGGGTTAAATAGAGCCCAACAGTTGTCACCCTTTTAGCTCTATTTTTGTCCTCCACCACCAAAGAGATACATCTGGATGCCCATCTGTTATATTTTACCTCCTAGTCATTAACGTTGCCTGTCTTTTGTTTGAATCTAGGCAACGTGTCGTTTGTCTTCTAATCCAAAACATCTGTCTGCTGCATTTAGATGGAGGGAGAATCAATGAGCTGAAAGTTATTATAAGGCGAAAATACTGAGGATAGCAGCTCTAAGGTTTTTTTGGGCAACATTCAGGCTGAGTACTCAATGTGATGTCATAACAATTAGTAGTATCCCAAATGTACCAGAATTTATCAAACCAAAAGAGATGACAGCATACGCTCATTTACATAAAGTACACAATAGCGCAGAAGCAGCCAGAGCAAACAGGTTTTGCTCTGTTATCTTCCCCCACATATTCCACATGGTGTCCTAAAAGTGAAATGTGTGAAAATCTGTGCCTATGATTTTATGTTGAGAGTAGTACCACGTCTGTGTAGGGCTCTGAAGCAGGTTTCCACTCCCCGCCAGGAAAACGTGTTTCATTCTGAAAAACTTCATCGATGAACTCCGTGTGGCCCGCATCAGCTTCTGTCAACAGACTGTAGGAAACACAGCACACTGGTTAATGAGAGGCTTGGTGAGTCACACACATGCTATGCAGGACTAAGGGACGATAAACAGCTCAGGAAGGATAGACTTTGGAGAGTTAAGATTATTTACATGAACCCTTGTGGGAGAATGTAAGCTCTTGAGAAATGGAAGGGGCGCACAGTGAGGGGGGAGACCAAAACAGTGGCTGATGCCGAGAATGCTTTTCCTGTGACTGTGTTCAGGGTACTAAGTGGCTGGCCTTTATAATTTGAGTGGGAATGTGGAAGTCTAAATCAGCTAACAGTAGGATGAGACAAAAGGATTTAAACTCTGGTCCTAAATAAACAAAGACAGCTGCAAGGACAATGAGAAAACAATGGAGACAAATATATAAGAAAATAAAGCAGAGAAGTCCCAATGAGAGCAATGGAGTCTATGACTGCCAAGAGTCGAAAGAGGGAGGAAGTCTGTGTTAATTTTATCTTCAACAAACATTTGTACTTCTGAGGCTTATAATAGTTTAAGACAGTATGTGCAAATTAACATGATTTTTGATGATTTTAGAGAGATAACAGTATCCGGGACATCCATTATATTCATGGAATGCACAGCGTGACAAGTGTTATCCCTTACTTAGACGATGCTGAAATATGAACTGAACTCTGAAGCGTGTTCACCATCACAGCAGTAAGAGCACATTTGCACTCGAAACTCGCGTGCTCCTGTGTGATAAAGAGAGTTTCTTACACCTACCATCGTTCAGGGTCCACAAACCAGTCTCCGTCCCAGTCCCATCCGCGTGGTGGCAGAAAGCGCTCCTGTTTGAGTTTCACCTTTCCCGTCACGTCTGAGAACTTGTGGCGAACGACCAGGCCGGTGGTTCCCCACTTCCCAAACACCTGAACCTGGTTCTCATACTGCGAAGAAAGATCAGCAGCATTTTAGACATAACCGTGTAAAATCATAAATATATACATTTCAATAATATTTTGGGGCAGATGTCCGTACCATTTCTGCATACACACTGAAGTTTCCGCTTGAGAAGGTGTTGAACTTCTTCTCGTGGGCTGAGAGGCCGAGCCACATGTTGACCCGCAGCTGAACGGGGATCTTCAAGCCTTTGTCCTTGTCCATGGGGTACTGACAAAAAATATTATGGGGCTTGTAAGAACTTTTCGGTAAATTTACAATTAAAGATGTTGTACAGCAAATTTGTAAGGCCTGCTGACTAATTGCAAGCTTTTAAATAATCATTGCATTCTGTTGGTTGACTGGTCTGGTACCTGCATGAAGATGGTCTGGATATTTCCACAGTGTTTGCCACAGGCCTGTTCACTGAAGTTAGAGTACAGTATCTGGTGGGCCGGGACTCGGGCGTAAGCCACCCGCTTCTCTCCTCTTAACATCCATATGATCACATCAGGCATGCTGTTCTGAGGCTGAGGGGGACATTTCAGTTGCAAAATCAGTTTTTTACCATATATATTTTTGGTCGTTCTCAACTTTTATTCCCTGACCTCTTCTGCCAGATGCTTGATTCTGTCCAACCAGTCTTCAATGTCACCAACAGTGGCCTTGACATCTGTGGCCTCTTCTCTCATGCGAGTGGCCATTTGTTTCATCCTGTCCACTGCAGTGTCACGTAGATTTTTTATTTGGAGATCCAGGGCTGTGAGGTTTGGCTGACCATCCAGTGCTGGAAGCTGGAGGCTGTCAAAACAAAGGCCAGAGTAAATCAACAGATTTCCCCTGCAAATGTACTTGACCTAACACCAGAAAATAACAGTCAGCTCAAAATAAGATACATTATAGCATTACATGATGCAACCCTCAGGTTTAGTGGTCTGGCCCTGTCTCACCTGTCAAGGTCCTCAATCATGTGGTTGATGAGTTTTACCCAAATCTCTACGAGACGCGTCTCAGACACCTTGGCTATGATGGCTGTTTTTAATGACGTCAGATGGGATTCCTAAAATACATCACAGAAACGGGTGAGAGGAGAACATTTGGGACAACGTTGTGCTAAAGTGTTACCATGAGCCATTCTCACCAGTCTCTCAGCAATGAAGAGGAGGACATTGACGGACTCCAGGCGGTGGCTGATGTCTTCCCAGTAAGAAGTGAGAATCACTACAGGCTTAGTGTCAGCCCACGGCAGGTAATAGTAGTGATTACCTGCAGAGTAAACAGTGCATGTGTATATTTACCATTATTTTAAATACATGTTGTGGCGTAGACGACATGCTAAAATTTGCTTCACTCATTCATCTTAGTGACTCCTTAGTCACTTACACAGTGTGGTTAACAGTTGGAGCAAAATATCAACTATGTTATAATATTTAATAACATATAGTCTGAATGGTTAAATTATTATATCAAATACTGGAATAAAAAATATCCCATACTTAAAACTTGTTAACCAGAAATTACATTTTTTTTTTCTGTACCATAAAAATATTAGAACTTAAACATGAGTTATGGTTCAAAACAAGTAATAAATAAGAAAAATCGAATATGGAATAAAGCCTAGATTCATTTTTTTTGGATTGTTGCAGACTTTTCTTTCATGAGTGTCGTACCGTCAAACACAGCAAAGCTGTACTGGGTGGTGGATGCCAGGGGTTTGCAGGTGGAATCCAGCTTGTTGCCATAATTACCAATGCTGACCTCGAACTGGATTGGCTCACCCGGCTCCTGGAGCATGCATGCACTGTGGAAAACAGCGCACAGGGAGTACTTCCTCCTCCGCTGGTATTTCTGCAGAAAAAAAAAAAAAAAAAAAAAGATGTTACAGGTATATTGTTTGTTTTAGGTTTTTTTTTCACTTTTTTTCTCACTCTCAAGCAAATGTACCCCATCTCTTTTAATGACCTGATACTTTGCTAGAAACTGAACTACACATTTTATTCTGTCGTGGATCTTACTGTCAAGGCACAACATTTGACAAATTAGACTATCACAGCAGGGTTACAGTACCTGTGCCACCAGGATATCATCACTTGAAAGCTCATCCACGTTCCTTTCCACTTTTCCGTCCAACTGGGTGGATAGTTCAACAAGGACCCTACCCCTGTATGCAACCCCTTCTCCCTGGAACATATCGAAATGCAAAATCCTCATGTAAATATAATCATGACAGTGAAATATCTCATTTTAGTAGTAGAGTAGTAGACTTACCTTCCCAAAGTTGAGCTCGTCATATGGGTCAGGCAGTCCAGTGAATTCTCTTGGGCTACCATACAGGTTGACATAACACGGTCCAAAGGCTGGGAGAAAACCAACCTCTGATGCTGCTGGGCTCACTGCAACACACACAGGCACTGCATTTAATAATATATGTATGAACTAAGCTTTGTGCTTTAATGAATGGTGTGACCCATGACAGTAGAGGTAAAAGATGTTTTTAAGTTATAAAGCGACTCTTGTTTTTAAATGTAAAAGACTGTAAAAGTAAAAAAACGACCATCTTGTACATACATTCAGAGACTCCGGTACTATTTTCAGGCCGTATGTCTGTTGAGATTGAAAAAAGAAAACACCTACTGTATCAGAAATGTAACTTTGCAATAAAAAGATTTAGACCACTGAGTGACGAGAGTCATTAGAAAAAAAGAAAATTACACGTTGGTTACCTTCAATCTCTCCACTGGAGGAAGACATCTTGTTCAGATTGAGAAATGTTGTTCCAATGGCGTCATTCCTTGTTAGACGATCCCTGCCAAGAGACAACTGGAATTTCAGCTACTGGTCGTGATATTGTGTTGTGCAGAGGTCTGTGGGTGAAGATCAGCTCTTACCAGTCATACATGGTCAGCTTGATGCGTTCACACATGGATGGGAACTAAAGAGGTGGAAATAGTTTGTGCTGAGGGTTAAAGTGTTTTTGAAATCTGAATCAAGCTCATTGGATACATCTGAATATATTATACATATATATTTATATTTATGTGCACATTTCTTACTTTGACTTGGAGATTGATGAGTTGATTCCACTCTGGATTGGCATTTTTCTCAATTATTCTGGTGCACAGCTAAACAACAAATTCATAGTTGAATATTGACTATATTAATACAGAAGACAATTAAAAAATATTGTTTCCATTTTAATCTAACATGAAGTACCTTCTTCCCAGCAAAGCTGACTTCCAAATATGGATCAACCAGATTTTTCCTGTCTCCTTCCCCTCCAAAGACCTGCTTCACCGTCTGAACGAAGGCATCATCCACTGCAACACAAAGTTGTTACTAAATCAAAGTTTCTTGAAGGGATTTGACTGGACTAGACTGTGAGGGGTGCACTTACTCTGCGGCATGTCCTCGGCACGGTAGACTTTAAGGGTCAGCGTGGCCCATCGCATTGTGATACCAGTTGGCAGCAGTAGATTACTCTCTATGTCGTCTTGCTCCTCGCTTAACTCTCTTCTCTCACTCTGGAGGAGGAATCAGAATCAGAATGCTTTTATTGTCTTTGCATGTCCACATACAACGGAATTACAACAGCTCTCCTTAGAACAGACTACAAACAGTAACAGGAAGCCATATATAAAAAGAGGAGAGAAAAGGAGAGATTATGATGGTCCTTTTCAACACCATTCTTAAAGAGAGTTATTTGGTGGTAAGTAAGAAGGTAATTGTACCGGTGGGTCATCTCCAGTGCCGACAATAATTATGCTGACTTTCAGGTAACCTCTGGCCCCCATGTTGGAGTCATCAGGATCACTCAGGAGCAGCCATTTCCTCATGATGGCATGACCTGGATATAGTACAAGAACACGTTCAACATACATACAGGGCATCCAAACAGAGCGCAAGAGGGTGACTTCAGTGTCCACAGCATGTGTGTTATTCATGGAAATACTGACCAGGTTCATCGTAGATGTAGCCAACGTCCAGCTTATCGTGCAAGGAAAAAGTTGAAACACGTCAAAAAATGTGGAACAAAAGCCGCAAATTCTTTGACTTATGAAATAAACTGAGCAAAGACTGGAAAGCATTTGAACATAGATTACCTTGAACTCTCCGATTAGACTGTCAGCTCTGAGAGAAAAGGAGTCGTAAACCTGTTAAGAAAAAGAAAGCATACAAAGATAATCATTATATTTTAAGAAGACATAAAGCCCACTCTTTTCTAACATTTCTGGGTTAAATACGCACCCGAAGACTAATGTTCTCATCAAACAGCTCTGAGGGGAGCATGTTAACGTTGTAGAAAAACATCTGAGGGACAAAAGAGAAAGTCTTAAATAAATCTCCATGTCTGTGAGCACTATACAGTATGTGCAATACATGTTGATGTCACTGTGGCACATTATAGAATATCCATTTCTCTCTTTTTTTTTGCTGACAACTTACTGTAAACTTTGGCAAATGCTGAGACTAAGGAAAATGCATGTGAGGGGAACTGGGCAGAGAGAAAGCGAAAAGTTTTGTCTTCAATCTCCAAAGAAGGCAACTCAAGTTGTCACATCATCACTGCTGACAGAAAAAGAAACACCTCAAGAAGATAGTACACTTAAGGGAATTATTTGTCAAAGAAAGAAGAACAGAAAATGTTAATAAAGCAAGCAAGGTAAAAGCCAAAAATGAGTAATCACGGTTGATGTTTTTTTTATTATTTTGCAATGAACTCATTACCTCATCAAAGAACGGGTTGTTTCCTCTTCTAATTCTAGTTCTGTGGGTCTGTTCGCATACATTCACTTTTACCACCGGCTTTATGTTGTTGCCAGGCATCTGCCGACCCTCGATAACCCGGACACGAATCTGGACATTGCAAACAACAACGAGGCAGCTGAGCAAACAGTCGTAATCTTTTACAGGTGGCACTGATTGGTTTGGTTTAAATGCCACCTCAAATACATCTGTGGAAACTGGGGGGAAAATACGAGATAAGTTGTTGGTCCTCATGCAAGTCCAAACGGATGTTGACAAATGAGGAGGAGGACAATGTAATGTTTAATTATCTATTCCGTGGCACAGCATTCGCACCGGTGAAGCCTGCTGTCATTCTTGCAATTAATAATAGGAACTCTCTCCTAAAGTGATATTGGCTATAATCCAGGCATACTGCAGAGTAAGAAGAATAAAAAAAATCAAACAATACCTGGAAGTCCTGAGGCTTATTGGCCAGGGCTCTGTGCCTCTTACGGCTGACACGGACAGGCTTATGGCCGGGTTTCCCAGGCTGGTTTGGCGAAACAGGAACTCCTGGACCTCCACCACGGCCTCCTCCATCCATGTCTGCCTCTCCTTCATCTCCCTCCTCACTGCCCGCTTTGGAGCAAACCACAAACATCATTTAAAATCAGTACTCCAAACATGTTTTCTTGTCCCAGTTTCATTTGCATCCACAGTGAAAAGACTGGACAGATATGAATTTGTTTGTTTGCTTATCCTCCATTCCTCCAGGTCATATTGGTAAAGGCATTGCATATCATTGTTTTTCGTAAGTTAACTTCTTACCACCGTCTACATGCGACATGTCTCCGTCAGATGCGTCGCTTGGGTTTGGAGTGGCGTTCGGAGGTGGCTCGTACCCAATGAGCAGATTAATGGTCGCCTGAAAAAGAACAAGTTTTCAATTTGGCTAGCAATACCAGATGCACATGACTAATGGTAAATATTATACAACGGGGCATGGAATTTATAAAGGATGATGTATTCACCCCGACAGATTGTTGCTTCTCGTTGACCAAGGGCACGTTCTTGGATGGGAGGGACTTCACATGACCGCTGGCCAGATCTCTCAAAGGAATCTTCGCAGAGCCAATAAATCTGAAAAAAAGCAATAACATAAATTTGGTGAAAATTAATTTAGTCATACATCAATGAATGGCTCTTTGCCACTGACAAAAAAAAACCCAATCACCCTTGTTTGAAGAGACAGAGAGAACAGTCTCACAGTCTGTGATGAACTGTTACCACATAACGGGTTTGACAGTACCCATATCACTGGTTGCTACGCCTCAATGAAAGTTTCCACTTCTCCATTTCACTTCTCCACATACGTTAATATTATGAGAAACCAGGCAACAACACCTACAATGTAAGTTTGTCTAACGGGCAGAAGTCATGTGGTTAATGTGATTAATAGCCATAAAAGGTTTGCAACAACTTGGGCATTTTCTAATATCGTACCAAATCCAAACTTCCTAATTAGCTGCAGTTACAAATGGATGGTGTAAGTCCAGATACCCTCCTGAATGCAGGTTTCCTTCTTATAAAATCCATTTCGACAGACTAATTTTGGCAAAAGAGCCATTTGGGAGCACTTCTTGGATTTTCCAAGATGACAGATTATGTACTTAGCTCCATGACATAGACCGGCTGGTAACAACAAAGAAAAAAAGAGTATGATGGAAACTAGAAAGATGGAAGCCATTAACATGTACCACAGGCATGTGTGGTATTCTTTGTACCCACTTACAGGGTGGACCAACACAGAGGCAAAGAAAGAGGCCGGAGAACAGGCAGTCTTACGCAAGCAAAATGAGAACGGGCATATTCAGGACTTTTTTCTTCTCTCATTTTCAGCGTCGATGATTGCATGACTGCACAGAGTTTTACAGTTGTGGGTTGTCCTTATGAGGAGGCCATCTGGTACAGTTGTATACTGTTCGCGCCAGTTTAGAAACTGTCCAGATTATGTGTTTATGCATTACCTCCTCAGAGGAAACAAACTACTATATTTGTACTTCAAAATGATTTGACTTTTAAGCTATACGACGGGAAAAAAGTGGTAATTAACTAACGCATTCTGCACACTTTTAAACAAAGATAATGGAGTACAAAACAAAACTTTGCCAAAAGAACTGAGCAGTCAACACTGCCAGCTGAGGGTATCTCGAATGCTTATCTCCACAAACCACTGCTTGGCTCCCTGTGAGTCAGATTCCTTTACTTGGATTTCCTGGATCATCGATGTGGGCGATAGTTGGCAACTAACATGTCCACAGTCAGCTTCATACTCTGTGTAAATATAATTTCTGTCTGAGCCTCTACTAGTCACTACAGATGTGCCAATGACGAGCCAGCGCAAGCTCTCTTATTCACCCCTCTCATGCGTTACTGGCAGTGCTCATGGAAAAACATTGAGTGCAGTCGTGGCCCAGGCAGACACCCCTCCACCCTCACTCCCTCCTCTTTATAGCTGCCTCAGAATGATTTATATTGTCCACAGTCACTGGAGTGACTCAGTGGAAATGTTATTGGAAGGTTCACCTTTTTGTCTGCAGTTCAGAAAGACAAAAGGACTTGCAATGTTTTGTAAGTGTGTGCCAAAAAAGAATCGAAAACGATATTAAGAAACTAATAGATAACATACAGTATATGCCTGTTAAAGTTTCCGGCTGGGAAATGGACTGGAAGAGGATTTTTTTCCTTTTAAGGCAACATTCCTGATAAAACCGGCTGCGCTATTGTAAGGCTTACAAAACACTTTCTTTACTCACACAGCAAGTCTTAACATGGCCACAGAGAGTCCTGTAGATATATAGCCAGCAAAGTTACAACATCATATTATACTCCCTTATAAACATATCATAATCACTACTTTCAACACACTCTGATCAAGCTCGTCGTTGGTGTGCAACTGCTATGAAGCAGTGAAAAATTATAGTCACAGTTCTACCTGCTCAAAAGGGTTTCCCTTCCGTCATTACGGCACATCTTGGCATAACATGTCACTTTGGGAGGGAGGGGGATTGAGGGAAGTGGTTGACTCAGGGGGCCTCCTCCACAAAGGCAGAAGTATGTTTAAGTGACCAGTAATTTGTCAGGGTGAGGGCATGTTGTAATTCGCTCCACATCTGCTTTAACATTACCTGGGCTCAGACAAAAGACAGTTTTTTTTTAGCAGTATACATGTAGCTAAGTAACACAAGTACGATGGGACATGCAATACTCTCCAAATACATACTTGTCTTTTCCGATTGTTTCATAGTCTTTTACAACCACGCTGATGAATGAAGATGCATCCAGGGAGGAGCCTTTCAGATCAAATTCAAGCACCTGTAATTACAAGGAAGGGCAAGTGACCATAAAGTAGTGTTTTTTTTTTTTTCTCTCAAAAACGCTGAAAAAAAGCATTGCTAGGGTGAGCAGTGAACCTCTAGTCCAGTTGCATTTCTTTAGCGTTTCTGGATATAACATGACCTGAATGACTCTTCACAGATATAAAGTGGATTTAACTCTTTTCACAGTAAACATATCAACATGATGGAACTCTATTTAACTTTATTTCATCACTTACTTCATTCCAAACTGGATTTAATTCATTGTCAACTGCTTTGGTTTTCTTCTTTTCGCCTGGAACCACAATGACAGTGAATCACATTCACTGAAAACAACCAAGCCTCTTTCATCCAAAACTAAATTACTATTACAATCTGTTGCAATGGGAGACCTAAGGCTACGTTTTGTTTGTTTATTTGTACACTTATTAATTACATAAAGTTTAAGCCAGTTTGCAGACAGTGGGTTATTATAACCTTATAAGGATGTGCTCTTTGTTTATGAATCACTGCCAAACATTCAGCTCTGGGGAACAGCTGCATAAAATGCCACTAAACTGTAAGACTGATTAGCAAAACTATAGAACGACAAAAGGATTTTACAACTTAATAGAGACTGAAACACTGCATGCATGAACAGTCCGACCGACAAAAAACATAACAGAGCACACAAGTGTTTCCCGAAGGGGGTAAAAAAAAAAAAAAAAAACAGTATGACATATTCTCACCTCTAAAGACAACAGTAGCTATTGGATCCGGGTTTCCAAGTTTCTTTTTGGGGATCCCATTAGCGGACTCAACAATGACCCGCAGCATGTTGATGAAGTTCTAATTTAGTCAGTGTAAAGTCTCATAATCCGCAGAGGGAGAGGTCGTCCTCACAGGAAACTGAGACGCACTGATGTGGAGGTGGGAACCAGGGCAGTCTCACTCATGAGCCACAGGCAGCAGCAGCCACTCAGAGGACTGAGATGGTGTTAGGCAAGAAACGGACAAAGGTGAAATGAAAAACATCACATTTCTATAGCCTATGCTTCATGTTCATGATTTTGCCTGATTTACGTGTGCAGTTCATTGAGGTTGATTCATTCACAGTGCGGGCAGTGTGTTTGTTCTCGGCTCTTTTATAGTGCTACAGCGACATCAAGTGGTGATGCAAATAATGCTCTCACCGTTTTCAAACAAATTATTTAATTAAAAAAAATATATTTAAAATAACAGTGATTGGTTTCATTTTCTTTTAAGTGAGGGCACATACATTAATGAGACAAAAACAACAAATATAAATAATTAAAACGTTGCTCCAGAGTCATATGGTCGTCGAACCTTTTCGCGCTAAACTCGGAATATATGTTTATACTTTAAACTAAAATACAGATTGACAATCGCAGCGCAGAGATCTAACCTTACGAATTGATAAAGGCACCACAAGGTAATATATATTATGACTTACCTGCTCCAGATTGTGGTATAATAACTTATAATAACTAATAAAATTAACTGAATTAACGTATATTTTAAATTCAACGGTCATATTTCAGTACAGTAACGGTAACGGTAGCTTAGTGGTACCCCCAGCTAACACTAGCTACATTTTAGCTTGTTTAAAGTTGGCTAGCTAGCTTAGTTATCGTTGTTATTGGCAAACAAACCACTGCAAAGTATGACTGACAGTAAATGTGTCTTTGTTCATAATATTAATAACTTTAAAAATTGTAATAGTTTTAAGTCCAGCATCCAGTGCCGTTTAAACCCTCACTATACGAGGGAGTTCCGGCTAGTTAGTTTGTTAGCATTAGCCGGGAGTGTCAAATACAGATGTAATTAAAAACGCTAAAATACCAATGATATGATGTTGCCAAATGTATCTCACGTCTTGGTCGATATAGTTAGTATTCTGGAGCTTTCAGTTATTTTACATGACCTTCGTCAGCTTGGAGTTTGTCCAGTTATAAGAAGCGGTACTATGCGGTTGCAACAATAGTTATTAATGCATTTAGAGACATTACGTAAACCCCACTGTAGTTAATATAGGCCCATTTCTTTTCCTGTTGCTGTGTTCAGAAATGGAAATAAACACGAATGCATTGTTTATTTTTGACAGGGTTTAATTTGAAATGCCTAAGCTGTGTTATTTCTTTTTTGAGATCAGAGGTGGGAAGTAACAAGTAGATTTTTTAAGGTATCTGTACTTTAATTGAGTATTAATTTTTGTGGCGACTTTTTACTTTTACTCACTACATTTGTGCACAATATCTGTACTTTCTACCCCTTACACTGGAAAAACAGGCTCGTTACTTTTTTAACCTCTAATGTCGATGGAAGTTCACACTGGACTGACAAACTGAGCCTATAATTAAACCAATCGCGTCATATTAGTTTCAGGTATGGATGGTTTCAGTTACTATCATAAGCTTTTTGAAAAAAAAAAAAAAAAAAAAAGCCAACGTTAGCAGCTATGGGAACACATCATCTATCGCTAGCTTGCTCTTGGTTTAAAAACAACAACAACCCAATAACACTTTATTATTAAAAATGTCATTTTGCAAAATTATAAACGTATTAATTGTTTCATTAATGGCAAAATAATTTTTACTTTTACTTAAGTACATTTCAGAGCCTGTACTTTCTTATTTTTACTTGAGTAAAGATGTTGAATCAGTACTTATACTTTTACCAGAGTATAATTTTACACAAGTATCTGTACTTTTACTTAAGTACAGAAAGTGAATACATTTGCCACCTCTGTTTGTGATTGTCTTCTTGTAGTATTTGTGAGCAGATCACAGAGATGGCAGCCTCCAAATACAAGGCTTCCCTCAAGAAAAAGCTCCTCTCAGAGCATAAGATGGTTGTCAGCGCTCTGAAGAAGGAGAATGCCTATCTGAAGAAGAGTCTGGCCGAGCTGTCCCGACAACATTCACAGCATAACAAGCTAGTAGAGGTAACTCAGTCAAATGGTGGCTATAGTCTGCTGCCGCCAGTGAGAAGAAAACTTTGCTTTTTGTACTTCTGTTTGCAGAGATTCTTCTCTCTTGAAACCATGAGGCTTGAGAGCCGTCAGCATCTTACAGCTAAAGATGAGAAATCTGCTTTGCTATTAGAGCAGCTGCATATAAAAGAAGACAACCCGACAGACAAAGTGAGTGTGATGAGTAAGAGAATTTGATGTTTTCCAAAAGAATTACAAGAAATTAAACAAGCTTCTGACTGTCCTATCTAGGTGAGGGTATCTGGAGAGCAGCTGCAGCAATACAAGTGTAGGGCTTAACTTGGATATAAGTGATTATATTAAAAACAATCAATGCTGTATATCTTTATAAGCCCTATACAATCCTCTTGCCATTTACACAAAACACAATATTTCGTTATAAGTTTAGGTACACATATTGCAATGACTTCTGTGATAAAGTGTGTTGAGTCACCGTTTAGGGCTATGTTAGTCCACTAGATGGCAGCAGTTGTTTGTGAGTCACAGTTGTCTTTTACGTCCTCATGATCTGTCCATCAAAAGATGACTGCAAGGAAAAAATGTATTTCCCTCCTCATTCAGAGCATTTCAGAGTCATTACAGTGACATTGTGAATTCTGACACACAGCTTTCTCTTTCCATTGTAGGAAAACAATAAAAAGTTACTTTTTCTTGATCATTTTCTTTAAATTTTCAAACATGTAATGCTGTACTGTATTTTCTGTTGTCAGGCCTTCACTAGCAATGCAGATGTGGCAGAGCTTCAGAGCAGTCTCAGAGATGTGAGCGTTTTTTTGGTGATAGAGCTGGAAAAGATCTCTATTTCTAGATAGGCTCAAGATATGTCCCTGTGTACAGTATAGAAGTCTGGCTCAGTGTTTGTACTTTGGAGCCACCCCCCGTGGCACAACGTTTTTTCTGTCTCTCTCTGTTATGTGCCTTTCATTCTTTTATTGAATCCCCCAAGGCCTTGGAAAAGAACAGGCGGTGGCTGGAGTATGACCAGGAGAGAGAGGCCTATGTAAGGACGATTTTGGCCAGAATATTATGGCTGGAGAAGGAGTTGAACGAAGCCAATCAGGCCCACTCACAGCAGCACAATGAGGACCATTCAGATGGTGAGGAACAGTGGGCAGCGGGCACTCACCACTGGTGCAACAAGGGGCAACAGACTGTCACAACAAGATTTCTAAGATATCAAGACTGCCCCATAGTAGCCCTCTATGCCAGAGTATTTGGCCGCACTTTAAAAATCTGGTGCACCCATGTGTAAGGGTCTTTATTGTCCTCTCTCTTTTCACGCTATTTTTTTTTTCTTTTTGTCATCACAGAGAAGGAGAGAATATTTCAGATACAAGAACACTATGAACAACTTTTACAGAAAGAAAAAGAAGACAAGCTGGAGGTGCTGAGGGAGCAAGCTAATGCAGCCTATCATAACCTGATAATCACTGAAAACTGGTATGTCTGCTCTAAAAATACAAACAGCAGCAAGCCTGTGTTCATATACAGGAATACTAAACATGATACTGCTGAGATGTGGCATTTGATGGACAATTTACAGTACAGTGTACAGTTTCCTGTGCTAGTTCTTATAAAGTTAAGATGGTTGACGTTACCTCTGGAGTCATTTCCTCTTGAGTTTTGCCCTTCTCTCTTGAAATGATTGTAAATCTCCATGGTCATAAAATGGTTTTACATTAGGTGAGTCGTCTAAGTTGTCCGTGCTGTTTTCTCTGTAAAGTTAAGTTCAGTACAGAGCGGCCAGTGTGTGTGTAGGAGGGTCTGGAGGCAGCTTTGGGGAGGAAAGGAAGTGGTTATCTAGTTTACCTAGAACTGCTATAGAATGTAACACAAATGCATCTGAAGCAATAATCAAATCTGAACTTTCACAGAGTACAGCCAGATTAGGCTGCTCCAGCTGTGCCCGCTGCTGCAGCTGTGCCCACAGCTGGTGTCTGTATACTGTTGTAGCTTGGCATTTTGAAACAAGTAATGATCAATAATGTAACATGTAAATGGCTACATCATCTGTGTTAGTGTATAGTATTACAGTCAGTGAGTCATTTTCTATACCCGTTTTAGGCAGGGGTACACAGACAGACAACCATTCACACTCACACGCACACGTCCAATCGCACACGGCCAATTTAGAATCAACATAACCTACTGAACATGTCTGTGGAAGCCGGAGTACCCAGAGAGAACCCACGCAGACACAAGGAGAACATGCAAACTCCACACAGAAAGGCCAGCCAGCCTATGGATTCGAACTGGTTCTTCTTTCGGCATCAGTTCTTTCCTTCTTGCGTCATCAGTGCTAACTACCTCGCCCTAGTATTACAGTGTTACTGTGGAAAATAGTCTTCAGTTTAGTGTTGAAAATCTCGGTGGTCAGCTGCATGACAGAAATGTTGTTGTGTAGGTACAAGAAAAGGGATAAGGAGGCTGAGGAGCTCAGGCAGCAGCTGTGCACTGAAAGAATGAGTAGAAATAGTGCACAGGGAGACCAGGACTGCCCTGGGACTCAAGAGCAACAGCAGAGCGATGAGACCAAAGTCCTCCATGGCATGCTGGACGAGGAGAAGAGAAGATCAGCTAACTTTGAGTTGCAGGTACAGCTCAATTGAACTCATTTGAACCATTTCATACTATTTATTAATTGTGCCGTCATCATTTGAGGGAAAAAAGACTCCAAAAAATTACACTACTCTCTTCTCAGTCAAATCTGTTTCAAAGGTTCATGTTAAATCGACACCACGCAGACCAGGAAGAGATTGCAGACCTGAAGCGACAGGTATGCCATGCACACTCAAGCTGTTGTAGTACTAACTATAAAGTTAAGGATGTTGCTGTTAATTATGGTCCAGGTAATAACACTATACAATGGATTGGCAGCTTGTTTTTTGTCTGTCCTTCTGTGACATTCCAAGGCAGACTCATCCATTGCAACAACATACTATGCTCATGCTCTTACCTCAGTTCCTTCTATCTGAAGCCAACAAGACATGCGTTATGTATTGGTTTCATTGCAATGGCAATTTTTTAAATTTTAGATCAGGATTTCTTCACAAGACCTTGAGGATGTGAGGCACGATTGCTCGTATTTAAAGAAGCAAATGGTCGAAGTCCTGAAGAAGCTGCAAAAAACAAAAGACCATGTGAGCAAAGAATCAAAGGTTGGCATGAACAGAGCAAAGGACATGCTTAGTAGTTAGTGTCTGATGAATGTTGAAGCTGCATTATCTTGTATTTTTTGCACATCAAGCACATACAGAGCAACATTAGCAATTATTCATAGCTGTTCCTACTGTTCTTTTCTATTCTGTTTCCTGGTTGCTGCCCTGCCATTGGCAGAGTTGCATCCTGGAAAACCAAAACGAGTATCCAAAAAAGACTAAAATGTTTTTTTATAATCAAGAGGACCTGCAAAGTCACATGATAATTCTAATTGGAATTTTGTTGCTATAAAAATATATATTAATGCAGCTTTAAGTTGTGCCGGTTAAGAATGATGACCGTACTAGAAAAGCTTTTTCAGAGAAACTTCAGCGTAACTAATGGATGATTCCTTTTTATACTAGGGTGAACAGCAGGATCCCAGCTCATGTGAAGGGATGCGCCCTCCCTCCCAGCTCTCCTCTCCTCACAGCAGCGTGCTGAATGAAAGCATCTTGGAGTGCCCCAACTGCCAGGCCAAGTATCCAGCCAATGACTACAGAAAATTGATCAACCACCTAGAAACTTGTCTAGACTGAGCCAAGAACCTGTTATGTTAAAACCTTCTGTTTTTTTATTCATAATGCGTGACTACACATGTTCCCACAATAAACCACAGTGCTAGGTTGCTAAGGATGTGGTTCTCTGTGTCCACAGTTAGCTGTATGCTTATGCAGCTCGCAGTTTGAAAGAACTAAGGTGCAATTACTGTACAGTGTAAAGCAGGGGTGTCAAACTCCTTTTAGTTCAGGGGCCACATACAGCCCAGTTTGATGTCAAGGGGGCCAGACCAATAACACGATAGCATATTAACCTATAAATAACGACATCTCCAAATATTTCCCTAAACCCCACATTTATTAAGAAAAGGAAGTTGTTATATCCACAAATATGTGTGAACGCTTGGAATAGCAGTAACTTTTATTAGAAAAATGAAGGCCCCCAGGCCTCATGTTTAACACATATGGTGTAAAGGATCACATCATCTGTGTGAGTGTTTTCCTGGTAGTGGTAGTGGTAGTGGTAGTGGTAGTGGTAGTGGTATTGCAGTGGACTAACACAACCTAATAAGAAATGTCAATAATGTGGGGGAACGTCACCCTACTTAATTTCCCATGCAGAGTAAAGAAGAAATTTCCTCACAACTGTCTTAAGAATTTCCTTGAAATTAGTTTTACAAACATTTTACATGAATTTGGTTTGAATCCTTTAAAATAAAATTAGAATAAAAATAATTCAAGCATAAACAGCATAGTTCCCTGATTATACTGAGCACTAGTACCAGAATATTTAGTTTTGTGTAGGGCTGTTTAGCAGAGGTTAGCATGCTCTCAGCCTGATATTAGATGGTATTCATGCTAAACATTAGCATATTAGCATTGGCACTGCATGTATCCACCGTTGTCATCATTTAGCCATTTAGCTATATCTTAATGTATTAGACTGACAGCTTTGTAAAAAAATAAAAAATAAAAAACATTCTGTGATATTTTCCCAAACCAACTCTCATACTGCTCCAAACAGGTGAATAGCTGCTTGTGTAAGCTAATCCCTTTCCTGTGCTATTTAAGGACATGGATTAGTATTGCTTGCTCATAATATGGGGAGTCACAGGTTTAAGCAGTAGCTGGGGGCTTTAAGAGTGTGACACCAAAGGTTGACCCACGCTTAACACGCAAATATGGTTTAGACAGCGCTTAGGTTGCTCCACTTTTCAAGAGCCTTTCATATAGAAATGTCTTCATGGAAAGTCAGAATATGAGATTAGCCTGTCTGAGAGGCTGACTTAGACACAAAGAAGGGAGGTTTCCCTGTGACGGAGAAAGGCAGACTTGTGACAGCAGTCACTAGAAAGTAAATCTCCACTGTCTGTTTCAAATTGCCTGTATTGTCAGCTCCCATCATGTGTCATCCAACTGCAACTGGAAAAGAGCAAAAAAATGAACTGTGATAAAAAGGGGAGTGTTTCGAAAGACATGCTACATAGCAGCAGGGAATCAGAATAAACAGTGATAGATGGAAACGTAAAGGACATCCCATAATGTTTGACTTCCGTCCAGGTATCACACAAAGCAAACAGCTTCGTGTGAAGCTAGTCGCCACCCTCCATCACTCCTCCTCCCTTTCTCTTGCATCACTTCATACCTTATCAGCACCTGTTCCTCATTCACTTTTCTGGCAGGCTACCTGAGAGGACAGAGTCGGCACCTGAGATCAAAATGTCTTTTCATCCCATGGATACAGACCCTCACACTCCCTTTCTCCGAGTAGGAAACACAACTTATTTTTCTTTCTTCTCTGAGGTGAGCCAATCTGATCATTTTTCCAGCACTATTGTCGAGACCCTGGCCATTACCACGGTCTTCCTGACCTCTGTGGCTGCAAATTTGGGAGCTGCAGCCCTTGTTACGTTTGAACGCAAACCTCTGGCTAACAAGACCATCCTGACCCTCAACTTGTTTGTGGCTGATCTGCTGTTTGTCAGCATGATCCCACTGATTGTGGCGGTGCGTTGGACCGTGTCCTGGACGCTGGGGTACGCTGCCTGCCACACGGTGCTTTTTGTCACGTGTACGAGCGGCTGCGTCTCCATCACTACCCTGGCCTGCATCAGCGTGGAGAGGGTCCAAGCTATTCTCCGGCTTCAGACCGCACACACTCTAGACCCTAGGATGGTGACCGCCACCATCATCTTCATCTGGGCCTATTCTGCGCTCAGCACCTTACCCCTCAGCCTGTTCTTCACCGTGATGGAAGTGGACTTCCCTAATCGGGTATGAATGGTTTGATGAACTGATATACATCTCCCCACTGTTGATTCATGTCTTTTTTTGTAAGCTTTCTGATTTCTCCACAGGATCTTGTGCACATCTGCACTCTCAAATGGCCTGACACGGCTGGAGAGATTGTGTGGAACGTTGCTTTCACTGCCCTGTGCTTCCTTCTGCCGGGACTCATAATTGTTGGGAGTTACAGCAAAATATTACAAGTGAGTTTACGGCAATCTTTGACAGAAAAAGACGGCAGGAAGTTAAGGCAGATAATAAATGCATTGATGCATCAAATGTAACTGTAAACAGCTGCAAATTAATGCTCATTTAAGAAACATTTTAATTCAATTATTCATTCAGCAGGTTATACAATCTCATGCCCTGACCTTATTCTTTGTGCCTTCTGTGAATATTAGTCATTTCTCTGTCACTGTGGGAACAGAGATATGTGTGCTTTTCTAATTACTGAAGCTGAAATGGGCTCCTGGGTGTGTTTGGATTCAGAGTTTCCACTATCAATTGTCAACATTGCGTTGGGCAACTGGTTCTACCAACGAGGACATGAGTGTGACACAGATAATAGAAATGACTCTGATTTTAGCTCTAAGAAGATTGAATGGAGCCACTTACATCATAGATGGTCTTATCATTTTGCTATTGTTCTTGTGTTATGTGTTAATATTTTTTGCAGATTGCTAAAAGTTGTAGACGAAGGCTTCGAGCAAGAGAAAGTCGGTCTCCAGCTGGAGACTCCCCTGACTACCATGTCTCCCGCCAGGATATGAAGCTCTTCCGTACCATGCTGGTCTTGGTGCTCTCCTTCTTAATCATGTGGAGCCCAATTTTCATCATCACCTTCCTCATACTGGCCAGGAATTTCCTGAGTCACCTGCACATCTCCTCTACAATGTTCTTCTGGGTGGTAACATTCACAATGGCCAATTCAGCACTCAATCCCATCCTCTACTCAGTCCTTCAGTTGAAGAACAGCTGGCGTAAGCTCTGCTGTGGCTCTGTTGTTCAGCCGCTGACCAAAGGTCCTCATGCGCCGAGGATAGATCCATGACATTATAGTAATGTCAAATAGAGCATATTGAGCTCATTTATAACTACCTGCAGTTTAAAAATTAAAAATTATAATAAAAGGGATTTAAAATTGATGAATTGTCCGTATAAATGATTTGGGGTATTATTGGAAGAAAAAAACTTGCAGAGGCTTTGCAATTTCTTATTTATTCTCTATGAAAAGAAAAACATGGAGGGTGCAGGAGGGTACCTCAGTCTGAACCCTTCATCAAAGAAACATTTACTCATTTTCCACTCAGAGAGCGAGAATTTTGTCCAAACAAGTGGGATACATCATCATGCTAGTAGGCTGTCAAATGATAGTATGTTCTGTCCTGCACTGTGTTTTACTATGTCTGAGTCAGTCAACTTCCAGAGCTGCCATCATAGGTAATAAGTCAATAGGCCATTACAAAACGATGTCATTGTAATTTCACCTGGAAGAAGAAAGACTTGTGTTTCATCGTTGGATCATGTTAACAAAAAGCAGTTTCCCAAACTCCAAACGGCATAAAAAAATGACTTACTCCTGTCAGCAGCTAAATGTAACTTTCGTAGAACAGAAGAAGTCAGACCCACGAGACGAACAAACTTCTTTCTTTCCAGCTGGAGCACTGCAGCAGGTGTTACTGTATCATTATATTGCCTCTGTCACTGCTGGTTTTCTTATTCAAACCTGGGTGCTCTGTTTGCTTTACATAAGCTGTGAATTAATTCCGTATTCTGTCTTCAAATCACTTCTCAGACACCATAAGACAGTTAAACACAGCTTTTATCACGTGACCAGTGGCTCCTCTGACCTTTGCATGGTGTTACTGTTATGGTGTTATCCTTGTCTAATCAAATGGAACAATTATACGCAATATAAAAATGTATTTGAATGTTACACCAGTTTACAGGGTGTATTCAAAGAAGAGAGAATATTGTGACTGCGTTTAGGCCCAGGGAGTATTGTTGATGTTACCTTTTGCAGGTGTCATTGCTCATCTATCATTACTTGTGACGGGATTTGCTTCACTAAAATGACAAGTAGATGGATTTGCAAGTTAAGAAAGCTCAGAGGCTTTACGACACTTGCGTCACAGTCATTAGATCCCCTTGGGATCCCCTTACCCAGTAAGCCACGCACTGCCTTCTGTTGCCTGGGAAAAAGTTGGAAGCACTGCTTTGACTCGAGAGGAACGCGGGAAATGTCTCAGTAGGATCTGCATCGCCACGCATTCTGGACTCTTCCTCCATCCAGCTGTACCTGTGCTGAGGGGAGCATCTTTGTGCTGCTACAGAAGAAATCCTTCAACCAAAGTTGGACAGAATGGCAGACAAAGACACTGTGGAGAAATTTCTGGACAACAACCCTCAGTTTGCTAAGGAGTACTATGACAAGAAGGTCAAGGCAGATGTGCTCACTGCTGCCTTCAACAACCAGGTCCAGGTCAAAGACCCAGCCTCTTACAAGGATGTCTCCACCATCCAGGAGGCCCAGTTAATATTCGAGCTCATAAAGGAGATGCAGGGAAGCAACCAGATGGAGAAAGCCCTGCATAAGATTCTCCAGAGGATCACGCTCCTGATCCAGGCTGATCGGTGCAGCTACTTTGGCTACAGGGCTCGTAACGGAACACCGGAGCTGTCCACCATCCTCTTCGATGTGACACACAATTCATCGTTTGAGAAAAACATAGTGAGCCCCAGTCTGGAGATTGTTTTCCCCACCGACATGGGGATTGTTGGGTTCACGGCACACTCCAAGAAGCCTCAGATTGTTCCTGATGTGAAGAAGGTGAGCAAATAAATTATTTGAAGATTATAAAAAGATTATATTTTAATGTAACTCCCCAAGAGGAAACTTTTAGCTAAACTGCAAAGAATATAATTTAGCTTTAATGACATGTTTTGCTGTGGTGTGTCTCACATTTCTCATGCTGATTTGTAACTTAACGTGTAGTAAGTCTCATGTTGTGCTGCAGTCGTAACTCTCCCTCGTTGTTTCCAGAATTCTCATTTCAGTGACTTCGTGGATAAACAGACCAAATACACCACCAAATGCGTGATCACTGCTCCCATCATGAACGGGAAGGAGCCCATCGGGGTTGTCATGGCGCTCAACAAACAAGGCGCTGATGAATTCTCCAAGAGTGATCAAGAGGTGAGTGGACTCGTTTTTAAGAAGAGATGTAAATACCGTGGATTATTCCCGAATAGAAACGCAAACACTCAGACTTTGTTTGGCAGAGCTGGGAGATAGAAAATACACAACCCAGGCTGCTAACTCAATCCACTTTGACTGTTATAGCCTTGCCTGGTGAAATGGACATTTTTAGCCCGAGCAGCTTCCTGTCTGTGACCTGTATATTTAGAAACCTGAGATGGTGTTCTAGGCCGTGGTTATGACAGCTCAACTTTTAATCCGGTTACGGAAGAGACGCTCAGACATTTTTTTTTTTTTTATGGCCTCTGCGTGACACTAAAGGTCAGTCAACTCAAATGAAGCGAACTGGTTTTAATGTATAAATACAGAAAAGGGAACACTTGAACGCTCTTTCTCTGCAGCTCTTCAACAAATATATGAACTTTGCCGCCGTGGTGGCCCTCCAAGCGCACACTGCTTACATGTGGGACATAGAGTCCAGAAAAAGCCAGGTGAAGATGATCCTTTTGCTTTTACAAATAACAAAACAATATTTGGTGTTGTTGTGCGCCACCAGATGACCCTGTGAGATTCTTGAGGTGACTGTCTTCTGTGCTGTAGGTGTTGCTGTGGTCCGCCAGCAAGGTTTTTGAAGAGCTGACGGATATTGAGAGGCAGTTTCACAAAGCCTTGTACACAGTGAGGACTTACATCAATTGTGAGAGATACTCTGTCGGACTTTTGGACATGACCAAAGAGAAGGTACATTGGGAATGAAATGTCTTTAATCTAATCAGTGCAAACTATTCCACATGGCTACAATGACTTCTCTTGTGTATGTATATTTATTAATAACGGCGCAAGATGATTACTTTCAGGAATTCTTTGATGAGTGGGGAATCAAGCTCGGGGAACAGGAGCCTTACAAGGGCCCCAAGACACCTGATGGCAGAGTGAGTCCCATCATTGCTGTTGTCCAGTAACATTGTTCCTAATCTCTGCATTGGAGGAAATCTTAAAATGCTCTTATTAACAGGAAATCAACTTCTACAAGATCATTGACTACCTGCTGGAGGACAAAGAGGAGATTAAAGTCATCCCGTAAGTGTCACACAGTGTCAAATGTCTGATTAATCACATGCCGAACTGTATTTTAATCAGAGTTAATGACTCCTCTTCACGCTCACAGAGGCCCTCCTGCAGACCACTGGGCTCTGGTCAGTGGACTCCCATCGTATGTGGCTGAGAATGGATTTGTGAGTTCCACGTTTGTTCCACTATCTTATGTAAACGTTGAATAAAACAGCTTCCATTGAATATGAATTATTAACACCGTTCTGCTCGCCATTCCCCAGATCTGCAACATGATGAACGCCCTGGCAGACGATTACTTTGCATTTCAGGTGAACTGCTGACAAACGACCTCTCTAATCACCATCACTGTTTGTTTTTCACGTGTGACAAAGCGCTGCCGTCAATAACCCGGATGTTGGATTTGATTCGTGTGACAGAAAGAAGAGGTGGACGAGTCTGGATGGAAGATAAAGAATGTCCTCTCACTCCCTATTGTCAACAAGAAAGAAGAAATCGTCGGCGTCGCCACTTTTTACAACAGAAAAGATGGGAAACCTTTCGACGAGAACGATGAACAAATTACAGAAGTAAGCCCCTTTCTTGCAGTTTAAGTGTCACGGCATTTCACAACTTCTTTATCTTAATGTACCTCATGGGAGCTAGTGTGTGGAAGAGCCTGTTAAGCATTGACATTTATTTACGTATAACTCTGCGTCCCCAGGCTCTGACCCAGTTCCTTGGCTGGTCCACTCTGAACAGTGACACATACGACAAACTGAACAGGACAGAGTGGAGGAAAGATGTTGCCCAGGAAATGCTCATGTACCAAACAAGGGCCACACTAAATGACGTGCAGACTATTCTGGTACGCTGCTGCCCCAATTAACAGATAAATGTTCCATCCAGACAGAAAACAAATCAATACATCAAGCCTCCTTTTAACTAATCTTTCTCCTCAGAACACTCAAGAGAAGTTTGGCTCTGCACCAGAGGACTGTGACCAGAAGGAGATGTACAAACTGCTGGTACGCACTGGGATTTGTCTATTATGTGTTCACTTGTCTTTGAGCCTAAATCACTGTGGACTAACCCGTGCTTGTTTGTGTTGCCTTCCTGTCTGTTCGGACCACAATGTGCAGAGAACCAACATCCCGGACGCCAAGAAGGTCGAGCTGCTTGAGTTCCACTTCAGTGACTTTCCCCTGTCACACTTTGAACTCGTCCAGTGTGGTATCCGCTGCTTCTTTGAGCTGGGGGTGGTGGAGAAGTTCAAAGTCCCGGCGGAGGTACAGTATAATCAGAAGAGCTGTCAGTATCCATTACTCCCCTTTCCCCTGCTATCCTGTTGAAGGCACCTTGAATAATTCATCCGTGACACGGCGAAGAATAATGTCAGTCTGTGTTTTGCCCCAAAGATCCTGACTCGATGGATGTACACTGTTCAAAGGGGATACCGTGACATCACCTACCACAACTGGAGGCACGGCTTCAATGTTGGACAAACAATGTTCACTCTGCTGCTCGTGAGTCGGATTCCTCATTCTCGTATTTTTACTGCTTGCTCTTCTCTTGGGTTTAACAAGTCGGCTTCTTCTCTCCTCTCTTCTTACAGACGGGCAAACTCAAGAGATATTACTCTGACCTTGAGGCCTTTGCCATGGTCGCTGCCGGTTTCTGCCACGACATCGACCACAGAGGAACCAACAATCTCTACCAGACAAAGTAGGCTTCACGGTTTCACAGGAAATCTGTGCAATCCTACATCATAATATTATTTGAAGGAGGTGATTTATGTTTTCCTGGCGGACTCTTACAGGAGCGCATCCCCACTGGCAAAACTGCACAGCTCCTCAGTAATGGAGAGACATCATCTTGAGTACAGTAAGAGTCTGATGGAGGATGAGGTACGTCCTTTTAAGGCTGTGGTTTAAATCATTTTTCATACTGTGCTTTATCCGGTCATATATTTCCTGACAGGAACTTGGCAGCTGCCTCAACATACTCCTCTGCTCTTGTTCACAGAACCTGAACATCTTCCAAAACCTTCAGAAGCGTCAGTTTGAAACTGTGCAGCATCTGTTTGAAGTTTGCATAATTGCCACTGATCTCGCCCTCTATTTCAAGTAAGGAATGTCGAGCCTTTTGTTTTTTTTTTTTTTTTTAATACTTATAAATGATCTTCAGTGAAAACAAGACCTGACATCTCTGTTGTCTCTCAGGAAGAGAACTATGTTCCAGAAAATTGTAGATTCTGTGGAGGTAATTCCTGATGAGAAAGAAAAGATCAGCTACATCTCCAACAACGCAACCAGGAAGGAAATTGTCATGTAAATACATTTATTAATGCTTTTTTTATGTGATCTTTTCTACTTATTGTCTTTCAAAACATCCTTCACTGGTGCTGTGCTTTCTGCAGGGCCATGATGATGACTGCTTGTGACCTGTCAGCTATTACAAAGCCGTGGGACGTTCAGAGCAAGGTGTGTTCCGTTCTTCAGACTTGTAACGTGATCACAAATTAACAAACACGCATCGTTTCTCATTGTCCCGTTGCTCCTAGGTTGCACTGATGGTGGCTGCAGAGTTCTGGGAGCAGGGAGACCTTGAGAGGACAGTTCTCGAGCAGCAGCCAATTGTAAGTTTGTGAGTTCTGCACGATTGTATTTTGTGAGCATATTCTGGCATGAAGCATTAGAAATAACATCACCTCCTGTTTCTTTGTCTTTCAGCCAATGATGGACAGAAATCACGCTGATGAACTTCCCAAGATGCAATGTGGTTTCATTGACTTTGTTTGCTCCTTTGTGTACAAGGTATCAATATACTGTACATCATTATTAGCAAATGCGAGCATTGCTTTCTTTACAATTACATTTTCTCCTGCAACTTTATTACCTTTAGTGTATGAACATGTGCACCTGTATGTTTTTCTGCACGTTTCCAGGAGTTTGCTCGCTTCCACAAAGAGATCACCCCCATGTTTGAGGGGCTGACCCACAACAGGGCAGAGTGGAGAGCTCTCGCAGACGTTCATGAGGCCAAGCTGAAGGCCATCGAAGATGAGAAGAAAAAGCTGGAGGGAAACGAACGTGAGCACTTAATTTGAGATTATGCGAGATTATTGAATCCCTTAAAGCTCGCTCTGTGCTTTGCTCTGTCCCCCGCCCCTCACTGTTCCTCTCATTCGTTCCTTTCACAGCTCAAGAAGTCAGCAAGTCAAAGACGTGTGTCATCTCCTAAAACAACGGGAACGCAGTTGGATGTTTGTCTGGATGTGCATTTGTACAGTATGTGTATGGGCATGTGTTCACAGATGAGGGAACTTAATTGTGCACAATGCATATATTATTATTTTTATATTGGAATATTTAGGTCCTATAAAGAAAGCACCATTATCTGCATGCAGTTTGTATGTAAAAGAATTTTATGTAACCATTTATTATGTCTATAAGGATGTTTAGCGACATTATTTGGCTTTAAGCATGCTATGAATAGAAGTATTACGAACTAATTCCCTTATTTTCTAGTTGGGAAAACTTCAAAAACTCAATTACCAGCTGCTTTTTTATTGCAGGCAGCGCTTTCAAAAGCATATGGGTGAGAGATGTAAGAAGATTTGACAGAATTGGATTTAGTTATAAGCCAGCTCGAGCTCCAAGGCTTTCCATTTTAAGTCCCCTGCTTACATAAAGTATAAATACTGCTGTCCTGCTCATAAGTCAACGTGCCCAGAGTATGTATGGTATTTACAGGACGGGAAAGTGTCACGTGAAAACACTGTGTAGCACACAATGTCCTAAATCAGATTTCATAGACAGGAGACATGGCTTTGAAACAATTTAATAATTAAGATGAAAGTATAGCTTTGAATAAATAACAAATAATGTGCAATAGCATCATATGTAAGAAGATCAAGGATGTAAATAAAATATGTTTTCAAAGCAAGGACAACTGTGATTACACAGATTTATTCAAGCTGCGGTTTGGATGTGATTGGAGATCCTACCTGCAACATGTGGATTATAAAGTAGAAAGAGTTTCTTGTCGGTAGCTTGGAGTCCCATCAGCTCTATGACCCCCCGTGGTTCTCTGTGTAAAGTGTGTTTACAAACGAGATGAGCTAAAGAAGGATTTAGTTGACCAGGACCAACCAAACATCACCTTTTATTCAAGCGCTAATGAGCTTACAAGAGACCTGTGTCACTGGAGCTGGTCTCCGTTCGCTGGCTTCACACGGTCATTCGCCAAATGTTTGCATCTTATATATTAATAGACACTTTATTTACTTCCCATTTTTTACAACATCCTGCCCTCCTGTGGGATCATTGGCTGTAGTGAATGTGCATTAATATTCATGTTCTTTGACCTTTGGCGCATATATTGACCTCAGGTGGGAAGGCTAGCAGATGTTGTGTTGTGTCATGTGAGGATATCCCCAGACAAAGGCGAGGTTACATGTTATTTCCTGTACGGCTGAGAATGCATGTGAGCAAAGTGATCATTCGTGATCATTTGTTCCTTGCATTTTTGGAATTAAGACCTGATGACCTGCAGCAAAGTCTAAGCATTTATCAATTGACACCTTTTTTTTCCAGCTAATATGTAGACAAGTGCATAACCATAACCTAAATGCATTATTTATCTGCACTGACTGTGCATGTCTGCAAACAAGTGGCTCAGGCAGGTGTTCGCACAAGAACCACAGAGCATCACTTACAAAAGCCTGGCAGTGACATCACAGGGAAGTAAGCCTGCTTTGAGGACTGACACCTTAAGACAGCAGGTCACGAGGTCAACCTGCACAGCAAGCGTGCCCATTAAGTTAAAACGTTAACAATAATGAACGCTAATCTAAATTTAAGTGAAATAAACATGTCCAAAAAACAAAAATACCATTTTAAAATCACAAACCTTTTCAAAGTCTAGATAGAATATTTGAAAGAGATGAGAGCTCATTGATCTGTGCACCTCCTACAGCGATTCGTCTTGGCTCCACATTTCCCTCTAGTGGAGAGGTCACCTCATCAGTGCACATTTTGGCACTGTTGTAATATCCACACGTGAAATAAACATTTGTCGTCAGAATAAGTGATCTTGAGGCTCAGCGGCATATCACTTGAGGCCAGGCACTTCATATTAGTGGCAGGAACTAGTCTCAAAATTCCATCAAATGGGAGAAACACTAGACTAACTGTGTTCATATGGCTGCCGGACAGTATGCGTTCTATTCTGGCGATGAATGGTGACATTTGTGAAGCAAAGACACTACACATCATCCTTGAGCGCAACAAAAACAGCCAGTGTTCTCACTTTAGGCCGATATCTGCTTATGAAAAAATGAAATTGTTGCTTTACATCTGCTCCAGCCTCTCCATGATCACATTTTCCCTCCATAGGAGAAGAAGCAGTCTAAAAGCTTTGTTCCATCTCTCTTTCCTCTAAAGCATTGCCACAGCACTATCCTGCGGCCCGACCGTGCCCCTCTAAATGCTCTGCTTTCACTTTTTAAAAGGCGCAATTCTATTATCATGGTAAACAGACATTGGATATCAAATGGTGTAATCGCATCAGGGACATGGAGGCTGGAAGTCCAGAGAAGTATGCATTTATTTAGAGAGCTTTTAAAAAGCCCCACACATGTTTCTTCCCAGAAGGGCCTGACGCATGCAGGCCTGCCAGGCACGGTGAGTAAACAGATTAATCTCACAACTCTGGAGGGATCTCAGAAATTGCATGACGAAGAAGAACAAGACCATATAGGGCTCCCAGAGGACCCTGCCGCACCAGTGTCTGGCACAGAAGAAGAGAACGCTGCAATAAAACAGTAAAGGTTTTATTTACCAGCAGTAAAATAAGAAGGTCTGGTCCTTATTTGATGTGAAATAGACACGGTGGCATGCAGGGGAGTAGAGAGATAACGCTTTAACTTGTCCTTTGTGTGTGAGAAGGGTTTGGAGGGGGATGGGGGCTCATCTGATTGAGGGAGAGCAGATGTCAGGGTGACAGGAGGGCTTCCCCACACCCCTCCATCACAGGTCAGAAACATTCTGCATCCTGCTGTCGCCATGGAAACCGCGCACAAACCAGGAAATAGTCCCCATAATGTGCATAATCCTGGGGATGCGGTAAACCACAAAGTTTATACGACGTTGGTGATAAGCTTCCCTGCAGGCGATCGAACCAGTCGTGCAGAACCCGTTACTGCGTTGAGGAGGGGGGATTTTTTTTTTTTTTTTTTTTTTTTTTTTAGCGGATTTCACACCCGCTTCCCGCATAGAAAGCTGGTGTGCGTCTGCGCCATAGACGGCACTCCGCTGGCTCATGTCAGTGTTTCGTTTTCTCCAGCTGATTCACGAAAAATTGCACAATTCCGCTGCCCATTGGGCGGAATCCTGCAGGAGCTTGACACTGACAGAGTATTGTGTGCCGAGATCATAGGCGTGGTTTTAGATGGAGATGCTCCGTCTGCTCCCGCTGGGATTCCCACCTGCCCTTACGCCGCGTTTGTCATCTTGCCAGCTGGTATTATTCTGCTGAGCTTCGGACACTAGAGCGGGCGTTTGATGAAGCTTCATCTTCGCCACTGAGGATATAGATTTGTGTGTGTGTGTGTGTATGTGTGTGTGTCTGGGGTGTGGTGTAATTACACTGCGCGGGACGCCCGGTTTTAACACCTCCCGAGCGGCGGCGACGCGCGGCACTTGGCGGAGATAAACCAGAGCGGACAGCGCGTCGCTTGGCCTCCAGGCAGCAGCAGTGGGAGAAGGTCCACAGAGGAGACCCTGGTTCATGTGTAGGGCTGTTCGTCGCGCAAGTCGTGCCCACAGCGGTTCGCAGGAATGGAGAACACACGCAAGGCATCCAGCAGATCGCCCTGGATTGGTTTACTTGTGCTGGCGTCTGTTTTACTTTTAGTGGACAGCAAGAGAGCCAGGCAGCCTCGCTGTCCCTCATCATGTATATGTACCAAAGATAACGCGCTGTGCGAAAGAACGGGGCTGATCCCTCGCAGCTTTCCCTCCGATGTCACGTCGCTGTAAGTCACATTTGTTATTGATCTATAATAAAAACCCAAACCGGTGTTTTACATTACAAGACACGTTGTTTTTCGTTGAGCAGCGTGGGTAATCTGCTGCTGCTGCTGCTGCTGCTGCTGCACAGTAATGCACATCCAAGGAAAAGACTGCAACAACTGTTCGCATGAGACAGTCTGTGCTGTGAAGCTAAACTGTGCGTGTGCGTTTGTCTGCTTTGTTTTTCCTCCCACAGATCATTCGTCAAGGCTGAATTCACTGAAATCCCGAAAGAGAGCTTCATCCACACGCCTGCCCTGCATCTCCTGTGAGAAATCTCTTCGGAGCTTTTTGTTCTTCTGCCTTTGTTGCATGCTGTCAGTCCCCAGCGAGCTGATCAACGCCATGTTTCACGTCCACACGTTATTAAAAACAGAAGACAGTGTTTGTTGCTATTTATTGGTCTGGGGGAGCTTTAGTATCCAAAAGCCATTTTGTGAAAATCACCCATGTGAATGATTTCCCATCCTTTTCTCATCAATCTTAGTATTTCTGTTGGGCATTCATCCAAGGAAACGTTATGTGTGTAATGGAAATCAGGTTTGGTTGCTGGATGAGATCTGTTGATGGGGAATTCCTCCATTTCAAGAGGGAATCCCCTATACTCCTGCCCCATGTGGTGGGGTATTGACTGAGCCACTGTCCTTCAAAACAAACGTGTTACTGCAGGAATCCTCACAGAGCACCCATCATTGTCTTTCGTGTGCTCGGTTTACTGTTGCTCCTTCAAATAATTTTGTCATTATCCACTTGGAGATCCTGAATAATGATAAGAAAAACTAACCCGAGATCCTTCTACACAGTCTCTTTGCAGGAAACAACCTGGAATCTATAAACGAGGATGCTTTCCTCGGCCTTCCTCACCTAGAGTACCTGTGAGTAGATACAAAAAAATATCCTGGAAGCTTTCTTTTTTCTAATAGTCTGTCTCTTTCCTAATGCACTTACTCGACACCTCTTTCAGATTCATTGAAAACAACCAAATCAAATCGATATCACCAAATGCTTTCCGAGGACTGAAAACCTTAGTACACCTGTAAGTACATTTTTATTTATTGTTTACTTCATTTGCAAAACCCCATTGATCTTATTCATAAAAAATCCTCCACATGATTAGACAAGGATGATATTTGTGTTATTCAGATTTTGACTCTAACCACTAAAAGATAATAAAGAAGAATTTGCATTTGTAATGTTGTAATGTGTGCAGGTGCAGGCAAGCACTGTTCCAATAAACCGCTGACAACGTGTATTACGCAACTCGCGTTGCCACATATTCATTTCTCCCAACACTGTGCAGCTGTTGATGTGATTATACAGCAAATCCAGCCTATCCTGCCGTCGTCCACCTCCAGTTTAACCCAAAGTCTGTCATCTTTTCTTACAAATCTATTAAACTCTTTATCGGTGTCAGCAAACCACAAGTAACATAATTTCTATTCATTCATTTAAGACAAGTCAGAATACACCTGGTCATTGCAAAGATGTCAAACAATCAAAAATGTGACATGAGCATAATATGTCATGATATTTAAGGTAACACTACTAATAATACGTCCAGCTTTTCGACACCGAGGTGCTTTTCTTCTTCCTTTTTGTTGCCTAGACGGCCATAAAATGGCTGAGAGGGCAACGTTAAAAATAGCTTTATGTTTCCTCAAACTCACAATACGCTGTGTTCCTGCTTCTGCTGCTCCAGGGTGGCAATGTGTGCCCAAGCCCTTCAGCACGTATCTGTGGACCCCCACTGTAAAGAAATACCGCGTATGCACATCTACATTTAGATTAATGAGCAGGAAGTTTCTCTGATTAAAAAAAGAAAAAAAAAGCAGAATACATGCAAGGTTGGGATTTAATAGTATGAGGAGGGAACGACAGGAGGAGCAGCACTTCAGTGATGAAACCAGAACAATAAGCTGTCTATGTCTTCCTCTTTGTCAGGAGCCTGGCCAACAACAATCTCGAGACATTGCCCAAAGATTTGTTCAAGGGTCTCGAGGCCTTGACAAAAGTGTAAGTATGTAGATATTAATGCACTGACATTTACATAACATTGTACGTTAACCTGAGGTATACTGTATGCTACTGTTAACAATGAGCTTTCTGTACAGTCTTCTATATATAGCACACTGTATCATTATTCCATTTCAGCCAAGGCTTGAAAAATGTGTGGGCAGCTGGTGCTTTTAACGCCATTAAAATCGCATGCGGCAGTCAGGATGAAGATAGTTCTCAATCTATCACCCGCTGAAGATATCCTGTTCTCCCTTATAGCCCCTCTTGATGTTAATGAGAGGGCAAAGAGTGGAGCTGCGAGGGCCAGGGAGCAACGATCACACTTTTTAAAGAATTATATCCCGTCTGAAAGCAGAGAGCATTCCTCTGCAAGCATTTGAGTTTTTGGAGGTTAGTTTGGTGTTTTCTTCTCCCTTCAGAGACTTGCGAGAGAACCAGTTCACCTGTGACTGTAAGCTGAAGTGGTTGGTGGAGTGGATTTACAGCACCAATGCCACCGTGGATCAGATTTTCTGCAAAGGCCCGGCCGCGCTGCTGGACAAGAAGATCAACGACCTGGAGCCACAGTCCTTCGACTGCATCACAACAGGTGGAGCACAAAGCATGCCGGAGTTAAATTTAACTGTGACTTCAAAGAGTATGCAAGGCTTCTACGGACCTTTACATGCTATTTCAGTCTTGTCCTGTTCCTCCACCTCCAGAGTTTGCTTCCTACCAGTCCCTGAAGTTTGAATCCATATCTGTGGAAGCGTTTTCCTTCAGGAACGACCAGTATGTGGTGTTCGCGCAGCCCTTCATTGGAAAGTGCAGCTTTCTAGAGTGGGATCACGTGGAAATGGTGTTCAGAAACTTTGACGACATTGACAGTAAGTAAAAGCCATTCAGATATAGCCTGAGGTTGTGAATGAGCTGAGTGAGTTTGGAGGAGAAACCACTAGATGGAGACAAGGGTCTGAGGAAAAAGAGAAAGCTGCATTTTTGTTCTTTCGTTCTCTTCACCAGGCACATCCACAGTCATCTGCAAACCTCTGGTCATTGACAACCAGCTGTTTGTCATTGTGGCCCAGCTGTTTGGCGGCTCACACATCTACAAGCGTGACACCTCTGCTAACAAATTCATCAAGCTCCAAGGCATTGACATCCTGAAAATCCGCAAACCGAACGATGTCGAGACGTTTCGAATCGACGGGGAATCCTTCTTCGTCATAGCCGATAGCTCCAAGGCCGGGTCCACCACCATCTACAAGTGGAACGGTAACGGCTTCTACTCCCATCAGTCCCTCCACCCATGGTACCGGGACACTGATGTAGAGTACATGGAGATCTCCTCCAAACCTCACCTGATCCTGTCCAGCACCTCCCAGAGGCCCGTCATTTACCAGTGGAACAAAAGCACCAAGCTGTTCGACAGACGCACCGACATCCCAGAGATGGAGGACGTTTATGCCGTGAAGCATTTCCAGGTCAAATCCGACCTTTTCATCTGCCTGACACGCTTCATTGGGGACTCCAAAGTGATGCGCTGGGACGGGGCCCTCTTTAGAGAATTGCAGACCATGCCCTCTCGTGGCTCCATGGTGTTCCAGCCCTTCGCCGTGGGCAGCTGGCAGTACGCCATCCTGGGCAGCGATTACTCTTTCACCCAGGTGTACCGCTGGGACGCCAAGAAGGGCGAGTTTATCCGTTTCCAGGAGCTGAACATCCAGGCGCCGAGGGCCTTCTCTCCAGTATCCATAGATAACCGTCAGTTCCTGCTGGCCTCCAGTTTCAAAGGGAAAACTCAGATCTACGAGCACCTGGTTATTGATCTCAGTAATTGAGTGTTTTTCGCCTGATTGATTGGTTGTTTGGTTATTTCCGTGTGTAATGAAGACAGCAGCTAGTGCTAAACAACTCTGACAGTGTTGATCCTAACTTGAGAAAGGCAGGCATTGCTCATTTTTAAATCTTCCATTGAAGTCCATGCACGACAAGTTTTGAGACCAGCCAGATGTATTTGTCTATTTGACGCATGATGAGTTCAATGCATGCATCTCAAGTTAGGATTAGACCCAACACATTGTCAAGTCATTAATGCATGACCAGGGTCTTACACAGGCCGTCCCATCCAGATTAATGCGACGTCCATGCTCATTAATTCATGAAACCTAACACTGGCCAGTAAGCTTTTTGTTTTTCAGCCTTTCATGCCACTCAATGTTTATACATTTGTAATCTCATGTATTTATCTAGAGAGTAATAATACTATGGTACTTTTTAACCTATTAACATGTTTAACTGAACAAATCTGCCAAAATGAAATGTTTACACTTTTCTGTCTTTCCATTTGTATGATGAAAAGATTTGTAAATGAAGCTTTTGTAAGTTTAAGAGGGACCACGGAAATGAATACATTTGTTACAGATTTGAAATTATACATATAATTTAACAAAGTATGCCGATAGAAATGTTTTGAGATTTTACCAGTATATTCCTGCAGTTCACATTTTTATCATTAATGGTTTGTATAATGTTCAAAATACCGTTTTTAAGAGCTGGGGGAACACTTGGGGGATTGAAAATTGAAGATATTGTTCATAATGCTTTACCTTTGGCTTACATGTACGCAAAATACATCCGTTGTGTCACGATTAGGACTAATATCATGCTATTTAGAGTCAATAAAGGTTTCATCTGAGCTCCCTACTGGCGCTGTGTAGCACAACGTGACTTCATCCTGCTCCTCAAAGCAAAACTACACACACATTCCAGCATCAGTCATGCACTTATGACAGAGATGGAAAAGTAAAATAAATACAAACAAATAAAATCCTTTTTATTTTCTCCAACAAAGTGCACGCCTCAAATCTACAAAGCAGCACATTACAATGTAATGGAATAAATACAATAAAATCCGCTGAATTAAAAAAAAGAAAAGAAAAAAAAACACAAGCAAGGAGATACACAAGTACCTGCACAATCACACTGGTGGCAGGACCAGATCAGGCTCTTTAGAAAGTTTTGCTCTTTCGCTGTGACCGTTTGACTCGTCATGCATATTTATTCAGTCCTTTTGGATAAACACGTCCAGTCCGTCTCTTTCTAAAGTAGGCCAATTTAAACCCCGCTTCTTTTTTTTTTCTTCTTTTTTTTTTTTGTTTGAAATTGAGGACTACCAAACTAACATGAAAGAAATACAGGTACATACTTTCATGTTCATACACATCACCCTGGAAAACTTGTGCAATTGCAGCAGGATCTCCAAATCTCCAACCTACTGCTGAGAGAAAATAAAGTGAACACATTTTCAGTTGTAACTGAAGTCACTACTCAAGTCTATGTGGTGCAACTTAGTGTTTTTTTCCATAGGCAAAAAAAAAAAAAAAAAGAACATGAAAGGCAAGGGACCACATCCCTTAATATTCCACAAAATAATTTAGTGCTCTTTAAATAAAATTAAAAACACTATTTTCATATGGTGGCTCTTAAAAAAAGAAAAGAAAAAAAAACTCACAGACCAAAAGAATAATGCTCTAAGAGACATTAATTATATTAGGAAAGAACTCAAATCCCATGAAAAAAAGACAGTATTGACAATAAAATTCTGTACAGAACGCAAAATCAATATACAATACAGTACCTGCAGATGTTATGCATACAGTACAATTCTCTTTTTACATAGTTTTAGTACGGGCTCCAGCCTGCTCTATATACTGACTTAACACAGGTGGAAAAGCGGCTATTTTAGCTTACAGTAATTTTAATGGTTATTCAGCGAGGAGAGTAGATCTTGGAGTAGGCGTTTAGAAAAAGAGACTGAAAACATTATTGCAGGATGGTCATTTTCAGTTGCATACTGCATACATGAATGTGTCCTCTGACATGGAGCAGCGGGCTGATGAGAGACAGAGGGCTGGACGGAAGAAAAAACAAAAGAAATGTAGGGTTAGCTGCTATCTCTCCGTCACAGAGGTTAAACCTTGCGTTATCTCTCTTATCCACTACCCTGTACAGTACATTCGTGGCCAGTATTGCACGTTACCAGCCGAGTCCACCCTGATTCTGCGCGGTGAGGACCTTCAGTGCTGAATTTTGTCCTGCAAGTCAACACTAATCCAGTGATGAGATGAGACTGTAACCAGAGCTCACCAAAGCGTGACTGGGGACTCCATCTGCTGTCACAGTTTGAGCTCATTGGCAATTTTGCAGGCGATATTCTTAAAGGCGATGGACGTGCCCGATATCCTCTTGAAGCGCACGCCGTTGAGCGAAAGGCGGGGCAGCTTGCACACCTCCATCTCCCATTGGACCAGATTGTCCTGGCGAGCGTCGCCGTGGACACAGAAGAGCAGGAAGCGCTCACGCTGCTCGTAGTCGCAGCTGTTGGCGTCCAGGACTTTTCTGATCTCCCTCATCATCTCGGCGGGCTCCATGGAGGAGGTGGTCTTCATGCTCCAGGTAAAACGCAGAGAGCGAGGCTTCGAGTCCCGACCGCCGTCCTCTTTTGTTTCACCGGACGCACTCCTACGACAACAGGAGAAAAGGACGGACAAAGAGAAAGAGCAGGGAAAGACATTGAAGGAAGCAGAGGTTGGTTACAGTCTCCATGATGCACGTCTCAAGCAAAATCTCACCTTGGTGTTTCTGTTCGGGCACTGGCTTCTCCTTCACTAGGCACCCTGAAATAGACCAGGATAGACTTGTTATTCCCATGAGCTGATGTCAGCATGGGCCCCCCACCCTCTACCAACACCACCCCATCATCACTGGACACAGAGTGGGTAGTCAGGCATCATGCCAGGAAAGAATCCACACTCTGGGTATCAGGGTTCAGCACACACTTTCAATACCTTTATAGCTCAAATTAACCAAATGCATCATCCCATGTATCGTACGCTACCTTTCCTTAATCCCCACTGATCTACAAAGTCTAAATCTTTGACTCTGACTCTGTGTTTGTTTTCTTTTCTCTTAAGCTCGACATGAAAACCGGGGGAGAGTAAGGAGAGGAAAGCTAGCAACGTGAGCAGCAGGTATTTGGTGCCTTAGTACTGGAAAAGCTGGTGAGCCAGAGTTGTGAAGTATGTTGTAGAGTCAGCGGACACAAGGAAAGGAAATACACGGCATAACAAGGGTGTCAGTAGGCAAGGGTGTAGTGTCGTGGGCAAGTACGCAAGGGGTTAAGGGAACAGGTCATTGTGGGCACAGAGAGGTTGGAACAGGTGCAGCAAGCGTTATGTTCTCCTACCTCCGGGTCGACCTGAAAGACAGAGCTCTATGCGGGGAGAAAAGGAGAGAAAGCTGTGAGCCTCTATCAGATAGGCCAGCGTGAAGGTGACACAAGGAGCTAACTGCTGGAGGAGGAGGGTCAGTGCTTTGCTTGTCATATTGACAGCAAAGAGTGTGGATGTATATAAGCGTAAGGGACTGTGAAAAGTGCTGTAAAGAGACAGAGTATATGATGCTTCCACTGTTATCACTGCTGAAAGGTTTACATATGCTGCCTTTAAATGGAGTCTGAACTGGATGCTCAGTTGATACTGTGGGATTTTATATGATATAATATTGAGGGAAATGTTGATATTTCATATATTTATAACAATAAAATCTTTTAAATATGACTTTGTATGCATTTACAACACTGTTATCCAGCCATTAGCCAGGTAGCTCACTAGCTCACAGTTCCACTTGAAGGCAGCGATAATCTGAGCATACTTTGTGACTCCTTGAATATATTTTATACTTGACCAGAGACACAAACCGTGGGTGATGTTTTATGCAGGAAAATAGATCATTATGACTTAGCATTTACTACATTCCTCTTCTAGCTTTAACCTGCTATTATTAGCATCAGCCTGCTAAACTGTTAGCCTGGGAGGCTTCCAGAGCAGCTGCCTAGCCGTGGCGTTCACAACTTACAGCCGATATCACCCCTTGGACGTCAAACATTTCATGTACATGACATAACCTGTCATTATCACCAGCTCACGAGTTACATTTGAAGGCAGCATATGTTACTGTACATCTACGGGATTGACAGAGACTAAGAATATAACAATTTGTACTTATAAGCGTAGCATTAGCCATTTTTTGTGAACATTTCACTGTGTACTTTCAGGGTGTCCTGTTTATGACTAAGTACCTGCCAAATTAAAATAGTGACCATAAGAAAGGACCAAGAAAGGAACACCCAGCACTGAACTTGTGAGCGTGTTAGCATTTAGCTCAAAATGTTCCTTTAGCTACTAACTAAATACAGCCTCACAGCTAGCATGGCTAGATTATATTAGCTAACAGTTTCCTTAAAAATAAACCCTACACACTAGACTATTCATTCAAGATGGCACTGAAAACAGCAAACCGTCTACTTCTAACTCTCATAATTGTCTGCAAAGAGACATTTTTATTTTTAAATTTGTATTTCAGTTTGATTTAATCATTCACACACAGACATATTTTTAAATTCGTATTCTTCTATGTTACATTCGTGGAGCAAACACCAGACACATTCTTTGTACACTTGCATACTTGGCTAATAAAACTGACGCTGATTCTGATTTAGTCACTTAGGCATTACAAAGCAGCACAGTATTCTAGAGACATCATTGAGACTAAAACCACATGTTTGCAACTTCAACATGTTTTCCATAAAGCTTGAGACAATGGGAGTACTGTAACGGCTGAGTGAGCGAAGTGTCAAGAACTACTTAGCCCATTATTTGATAGAGTTTGTCTCCACTGACCTGCGGACAAACTTCGAGGTGATCTTGCTGATGATCCCTGTGGACGTGCCCCGGCGTTGCTGTGCGAGAGCCCCCGTATCGTGGGACAATGTGGGCGAAGCCGGGGGGCCGTTGTAGGTAGCGCTGCGGCGGTCTCTGAGCTGAGCTCCGTGAAAGGTGCTGCGGCTGGTGGTGCCACGAGGAAAGCGGTTCTTCTCCGGGGTGCTAATACTGTGTGCGGAGGGCGAGGTGGAGGGACCACGCGGAGAAGAGCTGCAACAGGAGGGAAAATTGTTTGGGATGATCACCTCCTGTGAAATTCAGTACGTCAGCACACACATTTGTGATTTTTTGGATCCAATGCTCACCTGGCTTTAAGCTCTGTGTTGTCATCAATGGGGGGCAGTGTGCTCTTTGAAGGGTGCCCTGATGATGACATGGACTTGGTGTGACGAGGTCGCGTAGAACTCATTGCAGTTGATGGCGTGCTCCCTGAAACCTCAGTTAAACTAGGGGCAGAAGGCAAGATTGAAATAAAATGTTGTGCCAAAACTTGTTATTTAGTACAATCAGGTTGAAAAACACAAAATGTGGACAGTTAAATATTTTTGTTTGCATTTACCTGCTGTCTTTGCCATTGGGAATAGCTGAATAGCGCTCAGTGGAAGATCGTTCACAAACATATGTGTTCCTGCGAGTCATTGAACCATTGGTCTGTTTGTGGTGGAAGACACACAGACAAAAAAAACATTATGTATGTTACAATGAAAAAATGTTTAAGCAGCTTACTTCTTTAAGTATGGATCACACTGGACCTATTCATTCATGTGTGTGTCTAGTGCATGTCTCCACTTCCTCACCCCAACAGCACTCGTAGGTTTCTTCCTCTCCTGCACCCCGACTGGTGACGCGGGAACGTCTCCTTTTGAAGTGCTGAGCTCTAGCCGCCGTGCTCCGTCCCACTCCTCCTTGTGGTCGCTTTCCACACTCAGGGCCTGGCCGCGCTTCGTATACGACACGGCCGGCGGCACCGACGGACCCACTGGAGGGAGCGCACGTGAGAATAAGTTTAGACATATTAAACCGGAGACATTTTTATTTGTACATCTCTCATTTCTGAGACCAGGCATGGAGTCTTTGTTACAACAGCGTGAAGCAAAGCCACTCAAAGCCAGTATTTACATCCAGGCCGTCAGACATAATACACTAGCACAACACTTTGGGTCATAAGTTGTACAGCTACAGTAGCCTAGGTGAGCATATACAGTACAAAGCAAAGCTGTTCCCTCCTCATGCTTTGAGTTGCTGCTCCTGAAGGAGCTGTAGGACAGCAGCCAGCCAGAAGATGGCGCCAGATACAATGGCCCCAACATGACATAGGAGGAAGCTACTACACAACCAGTACAGAGTCACATATCTGGGCTTTTAAATAGACTGTTTATGAAAATTAGACCACATCAAGCAAACAAATCAGTAACGGTTTTCAACTATAACAGTTTAAGAAGAAGAAACGTTTGTAAAGCATAATTCAGCTCTATAAGAGAAAAAGTGGAGAGGGCAATGATGTTATGTGTCTTGCTTAGAGACACGGCAGATTCTGGTATCTGATCATTCGGTGAAAGAGAGTAACTTCCCCCTACACAACACACAGCCAGCAGCACTCTCAGAGCTGGGTAGGACGGGGTTACTTTACTTGGCTTCTCTACGACACCACCACCACCACCACCATCATCATCCCCACCATGATCACTGTAGCGGCGCTGCTTCTGATTGGCCGAGATGCTGCGCGTGACCTTGGGATGGGCGGGAGAAATGCTGGAGCTGTTGTTGATGTCGCTGGTCGGTCGCTGCCGCTGACCCAGGACGCTGTTAGTCAGAGGCTCGCTGCCCTCGAACTGCAACGCAAAGACACGCAATGAGAGACGCGGGGTCAAGTGACGTGATCGCATTAAGTGGCGGCGGTGACATCAAAGAGGATGTGAGTCAAGTAAACTCACCTCTGGAGCTTTTCTGCCCAACAGCAGGTATGTCGCCATGACATCATTGTACTTCTGGCTCTGTAGACACTCTGTGATCTCATCTTTGGGGAAACCCATCGTCACCATGAGCTCTGATGGAGGACAGATGTTAGAGTCTGTATACAGGACGTATATGAAACAGTGACACCTACACACACAAAGAGACACACCTATTCTGGATGAATCACTGAAGTCCGCCTCTGGCTCGATGTAAGGTTTGAGCTCCTCCTCGTCGTGACCCACGTTCATCCAGTGGTCTTTCATGATTTGCTAAAAAAAAGAAGCCACAGCATTAGGCCTCGTGTATGTACACTACAAATAGTTCAAATCCACTTTCGATTTCTAATCTTTAAATCATTAAGTTATCATGTTGTTGATTATGCAACATGACAGTTGGGCAAAGGAAGCAACAAAGAAGTGGATGACAACAGGGAGATCAATTGTGGAGAAATCTTTACTATTGAGCTTCAGTCTGGTTCTGAGTGCAGGGGAGGTATTGACTCGGGACACACTGAGTATGAATTCAACTGACAACTACATACTGTTTACAAAGGAAGGAACCAAACTTGTGGCTTAATAAACGATGCAGAGAGAGTTCTTATAAAGCTTCGAATAAAATTAGTTTTATTATCTCTGAAAGCTTTCATCAAATAATTGCGTGAGACCGCTCTTTGATCTCACATGAGTAATGTTTCCCCATCTTCATCTGACAGGCTATAAAGTGAAGTGTTCTGTTGCTTCATTATTAAACACAGCAGCAATTACGCGCCTCGAGATGACGCAGCCTCGCTCCGAAATCATTAGGACTGTCTGTTCCGACTGAGGGTCGGCCGCTGCACGAAACAACTCTGAACGGAAGGCAAGCAGCTGTGGAAACGCACAAACACGCTAATACACCTAGTACCTCCAAGCTGCCTCGTTTGACGGGGTTGAGCACGAGCAGCTTCTTCAGCAGGTTTTCACAGTCTGTGGACATGTAGAAAGGAATACGGTACTTTCCCCGCAGGACCCTCTCCCTCAGCTCCTGCACATCGAGTCAGAGACAGACACACAGAAATGAGAAACAAAAAACTTCCAACAAAGTATTATTTATCTATTCAGGGCATTTGGAGGCGGCAGACCACGACGTAAACACAATTTGATCGATTGCATGATCAATGAAAACATTGATTTGTGCAGCTAAAGGGACGACAGACCTCTCGGCTCAGCCACGGACACGCATTAAAAATTGACCTGCCGTGTTTGCTGAATCTTGGTGAATATTAACACACTGATGCATAATTAAAGCATGAAAAATTAATGTCCACAGTTTCTTCTTCCAAACAACAGACACAGGAAATTCCACTCTTAACTTGGTTATACAAGCAGCCCAGTTCTGGGTTGATGCATGTGGACGTCCCAACACAGAATGTCCTTATACATGCCGAGCCTTTACAAAACTTGATTAAAATACCACACAATCTTCATTTACTCTGTCTTTTGGTGTCCATTAAAGTTTGGACTGAAATAGAATCACACTTTTGTTCTTATTTATATCGTCTCGCACTTTGAGCTTAATTCATTTATCCTTGCCCGGGAGCGCCCGTGTGTTTTAAAGGAGCCAGGTTGTAAGATGAGAATTTCAATATGTCAAAAGTTGTTTTTCTGAACAACCACCTGCAAATAACCTCTGAAAAATGTCAGGACTGAAATGAGTGTAATAAAAGAAATACGGAGGAGAGGGATCACAAGAGAAGATGTTGTCTGGTAATGCAATACTGTGCTAAACATGGTGATGAAACATGGTGATTAAACACAGGAGTTGTCTTTTAAAGGTCAATGTCTCACTAGAGACATGCAATCTGACCATCTCATTATCACTCACAGTTTCAACAGTTTGGTCAAGATCTATTTGTCCTATAGACAGTCCCCACCTTTAGGTTCTGTCCGTCAAAGGGCAGTGATCCGCTAACCAGTGTGTAGAGGATGACCCCGAGGCTCCAGACATCCACCTCTGGACCGTCGTACTTCTTCCCCTGGAAGAGTTCGGGAGCAGCGTACGGCGGGGAGCCACAGAAGGTGTCCAGCTTACTGCCCACGGTGAACTCGTTGCTGAAGCCAAAGTCGGCTATCTTGATGTTCATGTCAGCGTCTAACAAAAGGTTCTCTGCCTGTGTAGGAGAGAGCAGAAAAAAAATAAAACCTTCATTCTAGGCAGTTCATCGAGAGAAATCTGATCAGACAGAGTTTAGATTCTCACCTTTAGATCCCTGTGTACTATCCTCCTCTGGTGACAATACTGCACTGCAGACACAATCTGAAACAAACGCACACACACCATAAGGCACAATTAGTTAAATGAGGCTATTCGTTTGAGACCACGCCCTGTGTCATTATATTTCCAACACCTAACTAACTAAAGGTGTGTCTACCCCCCATCTCTGTTTGTCTACATTTACAAACCTCTCCCTCCCCATTTCGTTAAATTACAGGAACCAGGGAGGAGGCACCACCAGTCTCAGTTCCTCTTTGTTCTGCGTCTAAAGTCCATCATCCATTTCCGTATTCCACTCCCCATCATCCCTCCGTCTAGTTCCCTCATTTCCCTCATCATTTAAGAGGAGATCTTTGTTGTGTGAAGACACAATTTATGCAGCACTATTTACAACTGCAGTTTTCTACAGAAAGAAAAATTCACACGGGCACAAAGAGCAGGCCTTCAACGACTGTCACTGTCGATTTAAGAGGCAATTATTTCCTCAAATTAACCAACTATGCAGCATTTTATCCGACAAACATTCCGTGTTTTATCTCAAACTGCAGCACAAAACACATGTTCATGCTTTTTATGGTGGTTCATTTATACTAATTTCCCCAATTTTGTCAGTGCTTGATACGACTAAAGACGTATTTGAATAACTTGAATAAACCGCTCAAGTATCACTGACTTATTGTAGTCTTTATCTGAGGTTTATGAACTGTGTGACTCACGCAAGGGAGTTTTGTCATTTTTCAAAGCCGAGTGTATCCCAAGCTCTGCGTCCATGCCTCGCACGGTAATCAGCTGCTCTGACAGTCGACGTGGAAATCTCACTGACATATGCCAGAATAGCAACAACATCAATCAAACAGAAAACATGCTGTTCTTTGACAGAAGCCACCCACCTCCCTCCTGAAGCACGCTTGCACACGTTTACCTTTCCTGCATTAGGAGCTCCGCCGTGACACACACAGTTCATCTGAGTCATCAAACGGTATCATCAGCCGATTTAAAAGCGGTTTATCAAGACGATCCTGCTCGTGGTACGTTAAATTAAATCACAAAATTAGAAGTCTGTTCATTTTCAGGGCGTACGCAAGCAGGAGCGATGCGGCTGTAGGTGCCTTGCTGTGCTTGTTGCACCACTAGGTGTCAGAGCAGCATCTGTAAGAAAGTTGTTCTGAACCCTCTGTTCTCTCGAGCCACGCTATCTGCGCTCCATCTCTCCTCTGCAGTCGATGACAAAGCTTGATCTTGCTGCATGCAGCCTCCCCTCTGAAAACAGTAATGGAATGACGACAGATTACTGGTGACTCACCTGTCTGAACTTGGCCCTGGCCTCCTTCTCCTTCATTCGGCCATGAGCCACTAGATAGTCAAATACCTCTCCTGTAGGAGGAAAAACACACGGTCCTCAATAAGTTTAGTCTCGTCAGATGAACTTAGCACCACCTCTGAGGAATATGACTCAAAGTATTCAGTTTTCTGTTTCCTGCCATTAGTGGCTGCAAACTTACATGATTTTGTGCTATACAAAACACACTTAATGCTTTACTTACCACCACTGGCGTACTCCATCACCAAATAAAGTGTCTTGTCTGTTTCAATCACCTCGAACAATTTGACTGCACAAGAAGTCGTGGGCAAAGAAAAGAGAGAAAAGTCATCAAGAGACCAAATGAGGTTCTAAATAAGAGACAGCTGGAGTGGTTAAACTCCTCTGCTGCCTTCAAACTCGCATCTGAGACAGGATAAAGTTTATGAATATGTCAGCTGGTATTAAGGTCTCTATGACAGCTGTATGTTTGCAAATGAAACACGGATACATATTCTGTGACAAAAACAGCAGCAGAGAAAAACAAATAATGCAACACTTGCACGGCGTGTGTGTTTAACCGGTCATAATAATCCACCAAGCAGCTGCAGGTTCATGTTTAGACTTACCTATATTAGGATGGTTCAGTATCTTCATAATTCTGACTTCCCTGAAGAGCTGCAGAGACACAGAGGAACATTTAATGCACCCACAATTACGTAAAGTAACATTACAAGCAATGATGCACAGTTTAAATTGTGTTTCTGCTGGAGCACAATTAGAAGACGTCATTTAGCACTGATTATTAACAAGCTAAGTGAAGGGAATTGAGCCACAACAAACTTTAAAGTGTGTATACATACATCTGAAGCTGGATTACACCCTGCAGCAACATGAGAGGACCTGAGGATCATGGGACTACTGTACTGTGTAAAGCGATATGAGCGATGCAGTGACAACGCCGCACTAAACCCAGCCCTACACAGATAAGGAGCAGAGTTACAACTCCACTGACACGCTGCAGTCCAGCAAGCCGGGCGCCGGTCGGCCATCTAAGCAGCCAGTCAGCAGCATCGCACACTGCCAGCCACTGCAGAGCAGCAGCACACAGGCTCACAGCCAGTTAGGCATCTGCTGCCAAATATAATCATCTTAGCATGAACATGCAAAAAAAGAGCCGCTCAGAATCACACTGATGCATCAGTAGAGCAGTTCTAGAAAGCTAAAATGTTTCCTTCTAACGCAAGTCTAAGGAAAAAAAACACATCTTCTAGTTCGCTTCATCTGAGCGCCAAGTGTAACAACTGAGTGCAGATTCAGAGAGGAAAGCATTCAGTCATTCATTGATCTTCTGTAACCGCTTGTTCCTGTAAAGGGTCGTGGTGGGGGGGGGGCTGCAGCATGTCCCAGGTGTCATCGGGCGAGAGGCGGGGTACACCCTGGACAGGTCGCCAGTCTATCGCAGGGCTAACACAGAGGAGAGACAACGACGAGAGGCAGGGTACACCCTGGACAGCTCGCCAGTCTATCGCAGGGCTAACACAGAGGAGAGACAACGATTCACACCACATGAACGGCTACGGCTAATTTAGAATCACCTATTAACCTAAAGAGCATGTCTTTGGACGGTGGGAGGAAGCCGGAGTACCCGGAGAGAACCCACGCAGATACAGGAAGATCGTGCCACACAGAAAGGCCCCGGTATTCAGGGTTACAGTCATTAAAAACCGCGTCTCCTCAGTTTTAGCTGTGTACGTCAGACGAGCTCGTGCAGCCACCTAGAGGTGCTGTTGAATCATTTACATTCAGCTGATTTCCATTCGAGCTGTGCTGAGGCCGTGTCTGAGTGTTAAATTTCAACACTGGGATTTTGCACCTACACAACTGCTACCTGAGACACAACACAGATTATACCATCTTAGGACTTTGATTTAGCAAAAAGCTTCTGGGCAGCACCTGCATCTGAGAATTACGTGTTAATACAGAGAAATCCAAAAAGCAGAGTTTACAGTACTCCGGTGTGTATGAATGCGCATATACCAGTGTGTCTGGGCAAGTTTTCTAATGGCCTTTTAGGTCTTACATAAGTGCGTGTTTCTAGGTCATCAAACACGGCCATTATACCAGTGTGAGCAGGCCCGACACTGTGGGACCTCTCAGCTACAGTCTGGTTCAACAACATGCAGGTACTCAGTCTCACTCTAATTCTTTCTTCTGTTCTCTGTCTCTACTTGCTCGTCTGCCTCACCTCTCTCGTGTCATTAGGCCCAAACACACACAGCGAGCAAGCAGCTGCTGTGGATGGCTTAAAGAAAACGACTTTTATGCTGCTCTTCTCGTCAGAAAATTCCATGAAAACCGACAAAGACACTTCCTCCTAACAAGGCTGCGCAGCTAGAGCCTGGAAAAGATTGTTCCTCAGCGCCGCAGAGCTCCATTGTTGTCCAAAAACTATTAAAACCACATCAGTGAGCTACGCTTGGTGACATTTCCCTTAATTAAAATGAACACTGGCACTGTAGGTTAGTTTCAATCAAACCCACAACAACTGCTCCCACTGATCTGAAGCCTCACTGTGCTTTGAAAGTGTATTAATCTGCAGCTGAAAATACAGTCCAAAACAAATGCAGCGTATCCGTATAGTGTGAGCAAATAAAATCCATCTTCATCAAGCAATTTTAAAGACTGGCTTCCACATTTAGAGAGAAATAATTGGTCTGGACAGAAAGGAAGCCATGTGATTTCACCAGTCAGCCTTATATTTTCAATAGGACTGTATTCAATGCACATAACAGGATGTTCAAGGGTGGACTATCTTTTGAACAACACAATAATAATGGAAAAGGTGAAAGAAATAGCCTCTCAACAGGACTGTTAACTACACCAATCATGCATAACATTATGACCTAAGGCTGTGTAGGTCTGCCTTTTGCCTCCAAAACAGTTTGGGCCTCCTGAGGGTGTCCTGTGATGTCTGGCAACTGGGGGCCTTTGGGTCCTATGGGTTGAGGAGATGGGCTTCTATGGATTATCCCACAGATACTTGATCAGTTTGGGATCTAGTGAATTTGAAGGTCAGGTCAACACCTTGTGCTGTACTTCATGTTTTGAGTTGTTCCTAAACAGTTTTTTTGTGTGTGTGCTTGTGTCAGGCAGTATCCTGCTGCCATCAAGGAGTGTTATTGCTATGGTTTTGGGGTTGGGGTACCTGGTCTGGTCTAGGGGAGTGGTACATGTCTAAGTAACATCCACATGAATCCCAGATTCAAGAGTTTCCTAACAGAACACTGTATTGTCACAAGATGGACAATGTTATTTACTTCTCTTGATGGTCATAATGTTGTGGCTGATCAATGTATTTTAGTAGTTTAACTGTAATATGCTCTTCATCCAAATATAGCACAGTATGCATCGAGACTGTCGTCTTCAAATTTCAGTGTGGGTTTAGAAAAATCATTTTAAATGATATTTTAAAGGAGATCCCCATGGGACCATGTTCATCTCCACAAAAATGTTCCAGGGGGGCTCAGAATAGTAAGCTGTGTAGCAAACTCCACTCCATATTCATCAGCTGCTGCATTGGCCTAAGAGGTTCCCCCATGGTAACAAAGTCAATTAGAGTGGAAACACACTGACACAATAACCAGAAGATGTCCTGTAGTACACAAGAATAAACACATAAGCCACAGCCTCAGATAAGCATCTATCCACACACAGTGTTTACTGCAGTCCAGACAGAAGTCCTTCATTATTCTGGACGAGTTATGGACTGAAGACTCAGGGTTTTATCTCGATGTCTTATCTCTTCTTCATTCCCTTTCTCTGACACACACTCTCTTTTTCTCTCTTTCTCGTTTGCATCATTGCCCTAAAGCCCCTCACATGGGAAGCATGCATGCAGCCACTGGGAAACAAAAATTAGAACAAATCTGAGAAGGACGGTGGAAAACAACAACAACAACAAATACAGTGACTGTCAATACAAGCTCAACAGGGACGCAGCCACCATGGCGACTCACGGGAGATAATGAGTTGGAGATCTTTGATCCAGTCTAGTATTAATATCAATAATATCTACTGGCACAACACGAAGTCGATGCGTGAAGCGGATTTTAAGGTGGCTGTCGACAAGGTGAGTAAGCAAGCAGTAGTTTGAGTAGAATCTTCTTTCACAGTGAAATGAGTCAAGATATTGATTTGCTCTGATGCACTGAGACAGCGATTGAAGAAAATGATTGGAAGAACAGCCACCAAACAAAATGTGAATAACACACATGAAAACACAATGTTTCCATTGCGCCTGGATCTCAATTGTCTGTGCCAGTGACCTACTTCCAGTCACCTTGGGGCACCCAGTCTCCCAATCTAGCCTTAATTACAGCAGGGTCCCATGCAGAAGGAGCAGAACAGCAGATATCAGACTGAGAACACTTACAGGAACTGGCTGGACTATTTCAGTCACAGCAGCACAGCTGCTCATTCAACATGGAGATTATTGATAGGATGAGTAGCCGGGAAGCCTGCAAGCCCTCGTCCCTAATGGCTGAGTGCGTGCGTGTGTGTTTTCATGCGCACGAATAGTACTTCAAAACCTTATATCAGTAAATAACCACTGCTTGCTATTTGTCAAAGAAAGACAACGGGAGACAAACAGACTGTCTGACAGGGGGATCGAGAGCTTCGCTGACATTCAGACAAACTGTCCCAGCCGTGACTCCTGAGGGGCTCAAAATAACTCCAACAAAAAAATAAAAAGGCCCATCTCTTTGTCTCCACCGTTCTCTGCTTCTGCAAAGACGTGTCACTAGTAATTCATTATCCACAGCACCAAGAGAAAACTTTAACTTTTTACTCAAAGCACTGAAAATCACCACGAGCATGTAAAACCACTGCACATCTTAGCGGCCTCGCCATTTGATTTGTGCTATGATTCACCTCGAACAACAGTGCCGTCTGTCCAATCACATTCCGGTCGTCTGAGCAGGACCAAAGCAGCTCTGGCCCATAGGCTCGACATCACTTCATTGGCTAATGCAGAGTGGCAGGCGCAAGACAGATGTAAACAGCCACCATTAAAAGAGCTTGACCCCATGGTGGGCCTTTCGCAACCAGCAGGAAATACACAAATGGAGTCACATTATGTTGTTGTGATCGCGCCCCTTAACGAATTAAAAAAACAGGAAAGATCACACAATAAATAAATAAGACAATGAGACAGTGAAATATGTTGCTAACTTTTCTCTTTTCACTCGTTCAACCCTTTTTTTGCGTCACAAACTAAAAGCTCCACCTTTTCCAAATATGAAGGTGTTCAACAACGCACCTTTTATTTTATTTGTTTTTTTTTATTTTTTAAGTTGCTCCGGAAAAGCACGCCCAGCACATCTGATCAAATAACTTTTAGCACCGATGCTGTTGAAGCAACGGCAAGAGGCGACTCTTATTTACAGATTAGAAAGAGGCAGGGAGCATAGGGATGGTGGGATGAGCACAGTGTTTGCTCAGGGAAAGAGGGGATTAAAAGAGGTCTATTTTAGGGCTAAAATGCCTAAAAACCATGACAACGTCAACATCCGTGACCGCAGATGACATGTGATGCATTTCCTGTGGCGAATCTGAGGAGGTGCTTTTGAAGCTCAACTGACCTCATTTCCTGTGAGATTGAAACCGCCACAAAGTCACACCACGGCCAATGGCCCATAAAGGAACAGAACAGAGGTTTATTCTAACCTCATGACTCACTCTGGCCTCTTCTAGCCTCTCTTGAAAAATCAAATAATTGGAGGAAAGCATCAGACTGATGAAAACAGGCATGAGAAAATAAGATTTAAGGATGTAGAGCGTATGGTTGACTCAGTTTCTTATCATTTGTGATCTGAAATAAAATCTAAGAGGATGGAGAGGATATTTTCGTGTATACGAGGGAACTGATGGCTGCGCACAGGTACGGGAATGTATGCATGTGTGTGTGAAATGCTGCCAGAACTGTGACTGAAACTCAAAATAACTGAGGCCCTGCCAGCATCAGCCTTCTGCATAAACCAAAAGATCTCCAGTGTTTGTCTGTATGTGTCATGCAGGCTTGTTAGTCTGTGTGTGTGTGGCTGCATACGATCTGCCAGTGCGCTGGCTTTGCCCACAGTGCCAGATGGTGGGCCCACAGCCTGGCTCGTCTGAGACCGTAAAAAGAGAGATCGGTGGCATTTTGACGGGCTAACATGAAAGAGTTGCCGTTAACAGAAAGTGGAGGAGTGATGTGGCCAAATCAGACACCTCAAACCTCGCTCACCCACACGGACGAACAGAATCATAAATAAAATAAAAAAAGCAGTACTATAACTGTCTCATTGTACAGGAAATGGCATGTGTGGTTCAATTCTTCTTCTCTCGGTTAAACCTGAGTACAAAATCCATTCCAGATCAGACACCAGATTGTTCGAAGCAGCAGACAAACACAGATAAGGAGCAGAACAAATAAATCAAACTCTGCACTTCATGAATGTAAAATGAGTGATTTGATACCAGGTGTTTATGGCAGACTCTAGAAATGGCCTGCTTAGCTATCAAAGAGCCATGAAAATGCATGCTGTGGTTTGATCACATTCCTGTCCGGGAAACTGTCCTGCAGGACTACAATGACCGCTGTATGACTGACGTCAGAGGGAATGCCTTCTTAATGTTTTCATCCATTTATTCGTGCTTTCCCAGGGCAAGGGTCAGAGCGGGAACAGAGCGAGCAGCCCAAACAGCCTCGGGGAACGTAGTAAAATTCAGTCTTGTCTTCTAAATGTGAAGAAAGCCTCCAACGAGCAGACGCAGTAAAAACTACGGAAGTAATGACCTCAGCAAGAAACACTGTAGACCAAAGTTCAAGATGGCGCAACTTTCTTTTCAGTTTATATTTTAAATGAAGCGAAGGTTAAAATGGTGAGTAAACTGATCTACTGTCAGTCAGTAGCTCTTAATTTTAGCCATCTAATCTGATAAACAGCAGCACAACAAAACCCAAACAGCAGCAAAGGGAGACAGCGATTGACGATGTTGCTGTTCTTTGCTGGTCGTCCCAAATACTATTTTGTCCAAGGTCAAAAGAGCAACCAAGGAAATGTATTAAGCCGTACGTTCCCCTTAATGTCTCCATGGTTGAGCTTTCACAAGGATAGCACAGGACACTCACTGAGTCAATGAGACAATCGATTCAATCCAGGATACGACTGCTGCATTATAAGACAAGCTTCTGCATTGCAGATGGCACATCTGTATACCATTACAGGAATCTATAGTACAGAGCAGAGAGGGCATTAAAATATATTGCTCCAGACAGATAAACAAGTCTTTACGCTTGTTACAGATATACAAATACACACTACATTCAGTAGATGAGCACATGCAAACACCAGCAGTCATATAAACCAATTAACTGCTCATCCTCCATTAAAACTATAGGACTTCTCCATATTGACCCTCTAAGGTCCACTGCAGCTGACATCTGAAAGGCCCACTGAATAATTGATCACACAGGGCCTGATTGGCCTGCAGGCTCACATGATACATCTGCCCTGCGACGTTCATCGCCAGGCAGCGGTCAACCCAACCCACTGGGCATGAAACCACTCGTGACCTAGACAAGACCCGGGAGGAGCGAAGTCACAGTCGGTTTATGCGCTGCATGTTAATGCTGCACACAACACATCTGAACGTTCGCTACCCCACTGTGTGCACAGATTACAAACTGCACACAATAGGCCGTTAAACAAAAGAGCTCACACAATGAAATTAATCTCAGTCAGATTAGATGGGACTGAGAGCTTGAAATTCTCCCAGCGTCTCCGCACTGATTGGCCAAATAGCTGCAGTCGGATCTCGTTAAGATCCAAGACAATTACAGATGTGTTTTTCTTGTGCAGAACAATGCCAGGGAACATAATCATAGTAGAAATGTCCAGATCGGCTAAACACTGTCACACTACACAATTATAATCTGCCCTGATCACTCTTTTGAGTTCACTCAGCTCCATTCAGGCAAACGCAAGGTTGGAGACATTTTGGGAGGCTAATTGTCGTTATTATTTCGTCATTAGGACGCTTGCAGGAGCAATATTCTCTCACCCCAGTGACTTACAGCGAGACAGACGCCATCAGGACAACTACTGACTCTATGTAGGCGTGGTGCTGCTGCTTATAATGGTTCATTACTGGACTGAGTCATCAGTTGCTTAGCAATTCGGTCATCTTTTACACAACACTGGGAGTAAAACATTGGTGAACCATGCTACGATAATGTCATGACCATGAAAACAAAACCCCTGACAGTCAGCTGAACACCTGATTTATTTTTAGATTCACAGTAGGTGATGCTGGCACGTATTGTAGCGGCGGTCTCTCACCTGCCACCCTGGTGTAATCTACCATGAGGACTGTATGCGGATAGATGTGTCTGTGTCTTCATTTAATTAGCAGAAAGAGAAGGACTGGGTAATCACCAAACCCTTTGTTCTAATTGGTTGACTGCTGGGCGAGGGTAAGTGACAAACAGGCCGGCAAAGTAGGGTATTTATAGCTCCATACTACAAACCAACAGAGTCTAGAGTGAAGGGGTGCAGCTGGAGATTAACTAAGCCTTGTGGTCTCTCCTGACTACATGTGATTAAATTATGTAAAACAGCACATCCTGAGTTCAAAGAGCAGAGAAAACAGAGCGGCAAAAAAAAACAAAAAAAAACAACTCAAGAATGACTCATGAAAGAGCCATGAACAAGACCTGGACTTCACCCGGTGGCAATAAAACACCAACTCACCTTCTGTAGGCTGGTCGGATTCAGCTGGGTTTTGTCTATAATCTTCACCGCCACCTAAAGACAAAAGAAGGCAAAAATGATATGAGGAGGCAAAGGGGGAAGGAGGGAGTAAGGTGTACATGCAAGCAGATAAAAGATGACCAAGATGTCTACAGCTAATTCTAGTTTTGCATTTGGGTTTTGGATGTGAATCTGAACCATTGCACTGCTTTGAGGTGTCTCTGTCAAAACATGGTCACAGCTGAATCAAGGCGTTCAGTCCGAAAAGCTGATCTGTTCATTTGTGAAAATTGATCAACTGAGATAAAAAAAAAAAAAGAAGCAGGAATTGTTATTTTCTCTTGAGGATGAATGTACTGTAAAATAAATACATGGAGTAAGAGACAGACTAGAAGCAGGCTGACTGAGTGGTTTCAGTAAACTGTGTGTGTGAGGTCAGGTTGGTGTTGTTGTGTGGACTCTGCAGGTCAGTGAGCTGCAGCTCTTGCGATGCAACACTCTTCCATCCATCTCGATAATCACTGCAAAGTGCAAACCAAAGACCAGCTCTCCTCACTTTCTGAGAGCTCAGCAGCTTTTATAAAAACACGAGCCGAGGCATACTGCGGACTCACCAGTTAGCCCGTGCATTATGCTGATGAGTGATTGACGGAGCAGTTTCACAGGGTGATTAAACTGAAGTGCACACATGCAGCCTTTTGTCATTAGTTTTAGTTTTTGGTTCAGTAAAAGGGCCCAGTTTAACCAAAGGCAATTACCACAAGCCACAGTACAGAAAGCACACAACACACAACACCACAGGTATTTTGATGGTTGGTTGAATCAGGTCACAGGACCTCTACAGTATGAGAACCTTCAACCCACTGACCATGGTAAACATTTGAGTTTCTTCTCTTTTCGACCGTACTCTATACCGACAGGAAGTAATAGTCTTATAAATGGAAAAGGAGGACCTGCTATTAGATCTGGTGGTGTGAGCACCTTAGCGACATAAATGCAAATAAAGAAAAACCCTTTGTTAGGTAATATTTGTGCTACTTTTAAAATATAATTCTGTTTGCAGTGTCATCTGAGCGTCGCTGAGTTGATATGGCTCACCAAAAAAAAAAAAAAAAATGGCTGCCGTCAGAGAAGCGAGATGTTTAAATTCTGCAGTTGCACCTGTTGTACAAGACAACGTAAGAACTTTAAAAGGACAGTTAACAGCAATTAAAGTATTTGTCATGAGGCTTAGGTCAAATAATTTTTTGCTCTGATTGGTTACGGGACTATTCCAAGTTCTTCTCTCTGTATTGGTTCAAACCGGCCTCATGATGAAATCCAAATGGCTATTACTCTGAACTCACCTGACAGCAGTTTGAACATTTTTGCACTTAAAAAGCAGGTTATGGATACATACCCACATACCATACTTTTACTGTGACCTTGTGGTCACTGTAATACTTGTAATACAGAACAAACCATACTCTAACCACAACAACCTCACTCATCTCTCTCCCTACATGTCCTATTAGGTTCTTGACCAAATAAAGAGCTCGCTAAAGTCCTATAAGTATAACCTCTTTGTCATTTCCCACAATATTTCATGAGACTTTTTTTTGAGTCTTTTTTTATTATTTATGCAGTGTATTGCACATGTTTTGTATCAGTCTGTCATTAAATTACCGCAATAACGCGCATATTGGATTTAGCGACAGATAGCAGCAGCGTGTGCAGTACAAACAGGAATGCCAGACAAAACGCTGTTGAGAAGTGGTTTTCTATGGACAAATATGTATGTAAGGTTAAACAAAGTATCAGCGAATAAATCAAAGTCGTAGTAAGTAGTAAACTTTAAATCTAATTTTGCTAGCTTGCGCTTATAAAGTTAAGCTAGCTCACGTTACGTCTGGAGTAGTTTCCTTCAGGTTAACTCTTGTTAAGAGCCTGGTGGGCCGCCACAGTATTAACCCTGTATGGGAACACTGATGTCAATAATCAGGTGGACACTGTCTTCAAAACAGTAAACTTAAAATAATGTACTCTAACCAGGATGTGTTGTTTTCTTGCAGCCTTTTCCATTCCTAAGCATATCATCTATTTCTAACAAGTGTTACTGTGTATATTCAACTGTTTGACAAAGCTCTGATACAACCTTGGCCTTCGACCTCTCCGCTGAGGGGAGAATCTGACACTAGATGACACCGTAGCAGGATTAATTCAAATTTATTAAAACGGCATTACTGTGACTCTAGCCTTATGAGAGCTTAATAAGCATGCTTCAGTGGATGCAGACTCTGGCTCTAATCCCAAGCAGCCTGTGAAGGGGAAAACCAGAATGCAAATGCTGAGTCACGGCGGAGAGAATGCAGGTTATTCATCCCAAACAGGGTTTCCCTGAGACCTACAGTACAAGTTGCATTTAATTTCACCCAGAAGCTAAACTCTGTAATGACACCCGGGCAGCAGTGGTGGAAGGAACCAGCAGGGAGAAGCGAGAGCAAAGACTGCAAGAAGGCTGGCTGTGTGTAGAAACAAGCAGTACGCAGGTGGTGTCTATTTGCAGCCTGTCTTAGGTGGGCAGGTGCACAGACGGACTCACTCCCTTCCTCTCAGCTTCCTCTCGTCACAGACAAAACTCAGGTGGAGACATGAAATGTGCGTGTCTGTCAGCATGCCGACAGGTGCTGGTGCTGTCCACACGTGTCACTCCACTGCTCCACGATTCCCTTTCTATGAGTCAGGAGTTTCCATCACATTTCCTCTTAACATTTCCCATTTTTGATCTCGGATTTAGAGATTTGACGAGCGTGTGGACAGCATCACAAAGTACAGCGCACACAAGTTTGTCCGCATGTTTTCCCTCTGATGGATTTGAGGGTGAATAATTCAGTTCCACAGCGACAGAAGGGCAACATGCATCACTCTTAATTATTCAGCGCATTCGTAACACAGTGGCCATATGCTCCTCACCGTATGCAGGTCTTGTGATGGTGCGCGGATATTAAACACGTGCATGTGAACATTCACACGGAGAGGAAACTTAGTCATAACATCGCTTGTTGCTCAGAAGTGCGTTACATCTTCCTCTGCGCTTTGATTTCCCCTTGGAGCTCTTTTTCTCACGAATACTTGGTCGCTAGCTCTGAGCGCTAAAGGGAACCGTTTTAATAGCACAAGGTCAAACCTGTGCAAAGAAAATGTGGTTGAAATGGGCAAGTAATATCCTATTATTGTCATTTGTGAAGACAGAATACTAAAGACAGTGCACTACTTCTATGACTGGTTCCAGCTTCTTTACGTTGCCTTGAACTCCTTGAATAACATAACAGCTGTATGTTCATGTTTGCACAGCTTTGTTATCTTCATCTTTATGTCTATATATGGCTCTCTCATTACATTTGCTCCCTGTATGTGAATTAACTGGAAGATTTAATAAAAAACTGTGTCACATTCCTCAACAACAGAACTGCAATGGTTGTTTAATTGATCAATAAACAAATGAGCAAATGATTAACAGGCTACTATTTGGATTTAGTCCTCTACGTAAGTTGCTATGGTTGCTATGTCAAAATCCAAGATTCAAGTTGCGTTTGCCACTTCCGAAGTATGTTGACAGCAGCATACGGAGATGTGTTATTCTGTTTCTCCTATTCCCACTGTGCATCGATCTGGTATAACATTATGACCTAATATTGTGTCGGTCTCCCTTGTGCCTCCCAAACAGCTAACTAACTCATCAAAGAATGGACATGGGCCTTCTGAAGGTTTCCTGTGGTGTGGTTAGTGGGGGCCTTTGGGTCCTATCGGTTGAGGGGAGGGGCCTCGGTAGATCAGGCTTGTTCCAGTGCATCCCACAGATACTTGATCAATTTGGGATCTATGGAATTTAGAGGCCAAGTCAACACCTTGTGCTGTTCTTCATGTTTGTCGAGTTCCTAAACCGTTTTTGTGTGTGTGCCTGTGTCAGGCTGCATCCTGCTGGAGTGTCACTGCTATGAGATGGGGGTGCCGGGTCTGGTCTAGGTGGGCGGTACATGTCTAAGTCACATCCACACGAAAGCCAGACCCAACGTTTCCCAGCAGAACACTGAATTATCACAAGATGGTCCATGCTACTCACTTTTAATGCTATGGCTGATCGGTGTGTATACAGACAATAACTATTTCTACTATTACTACCACACTACTTTTACTACTTTATACTTCTACTACAATATACTATGACACGGAGGATACTGAATAATATATAAGCACAAAATTAACAAGTGGTGTCTATAAGTAGAAACTTTAACTGATACTGTGTCCAACTGTACAGAAAATAAATGAAGAATGTTATTGACATGGATGTCACCTAGAATTAAAGCTAACTGAAGCAGCATGAGGCTTTTGACTCATTCCAATTAGTGGTTTTGGTGTCACCCAAGTACAAGTCCATCGCTGTTACTCTTTTGTCCATCACTGCATAAAGTCGACTCCAACAATCTGACTGGATCACGAGATCTTTGCTGGAGCAAAATCAGCTCTCAACAGCACTTCAGTGGCCGAAAATTGATTAAAATTATACGTTGAGTTTGGTGAGAAAATATTAGAGATATTATTAATACTGCCCAGGCATTTGATTATTTCCTGGTATCACATACAGAACAAATGATAAACTGACTGTTAATGATAAACCAGTCAGTAATAAATAACAACACTGATTAGAAAAGTGTTTAATTGCAGCCCTTGTTAACATACTTTGCTGACTAATACTTGTGTTGTAATGGTATTGAAATCTGAAAAATGGTGACGTCATTGCCCCTCAGTGTCGATTAAAGGGTTAAAGACAGGCTTCCAACCACGTGGCTGATCATTTATGCGTGTTTATGTGTGTTTGTATCACCTTCCTCAGCAGACAGAGGACAATTTGTCACCTAAAAATTGACGGCTGCTCTGTCTCACGTCTTTTTTTTCCATATTTCCAACAAACCTGAAGCTCTGTTTATCGTACCTGTGGGGACAAATTGAGACGGGAAGACATTTGCTAGGCTAAAGCTAAGATAGCATCTGTTTTAATGGCTTATGTTCTTTCCACCTGTTTTCTCTCTCACTCTGACCCATGTCTTTGCATTCTGATGAGCCAGCAAAGGCTCTCGAGCACACAAAGCGGTGCCTGACCTTCTCCGCAAACACTGGGCGGCATACTTGATCGGCCTGTTTAACATTAGCATTAAAGGACAGCGAGCGGATCAAACTGTTACCCCGTTAGACCTGAGATGATATATGCCACTGATACTCTGATATGACTTGGAAATCAGAGGATTACGTGACACGAGCAGGCGAAGAGACGGGCAGGGGAGAATCTCTGAGGTGGATCAGGGCTGTCAGTGAGTGTTGTGGATCCCGATGAGTGAAAGACAGTGATCAGATCGCAGGTCATTGTTTTCTCCTTAGGGGAACAGGAGCTTTAATTACCGACACACCACAGCGGGGCGTCTATCACTCTGACAGGTCAGCAGTGTATGACTGGGTGTGTGAGAAAGAGAAAGAGAAAGAGAAAGAGAAAGAGAGGGAGGGAGGGAGGGGGGGGGGGGGGGAGAGAGAGAGAGAGAGAGAGAGAGAGAGAGAGAGAGAGAGAGAGAGAGAGAGAGAGAGAGAGAGAGAGAGAGAGAGAGAGAGAGAGAGAGAGAGACCTTGACCTGACCTGACTGAGTAAACTAACATGGTCAACATTGGAGATCACTGACAATCAAACAAATGCAGAAAGCTTTGACTCGGTGCAAACCTTATACACGATAAAGAAAACAAATACGGCGCCACCTCCTTTAAATCAGCTCTCCTTTTTTCTTGTGGATACATAAAACTAACTCAAACTACACTTTGAATCTGAAATATCTTTAATGAAATAAACCTTACTGCACTGAAACTATTAAACTCAACTAACAGAGACCAAAATACAAATGCTTATCATAGTTTTCCATGATGCTAAGTTATATATATATATTGGATTTTTAGATTTGCCAAATATAAAAATGTGAGCTTGTATTGATTAGTTGAGAAAAATCATCTGAATCACCAACAATAAAAGCAATAGTAAGCTCTGTCCTTGAGTCTTCGCATTCAGTGATGAAAGAGCCGGGCTGACGTAGCAGGCTTTAGCGTGAGGAACATGTTATGAATGAAGAAAACAGGACATGATCTACAAACCACAGCCAATAACTCACCTCTCGTCCAGTCAGGATGTGCCGTGCCAGCTTCACTTTGGCAAAATTCCCCTTGCCGATGGTCTTGAGGAGGCGATAATTGCCAATGTGTGGTTGCTCCTCGGTGGAGGTGAAGGAGTTGCGACATCTTGGCAGGCTGTGACGACTCGCAGACTTTGTCGGAGGGGCTGGGGGTTCGACAAAGCCGTCCACCGACGAGTGCTGCAGGGAAAACACACTTTTAGAGAACAGCAAAAATATACGCAGGGAACTCTTGACTTAGAGACACGATTATACTTTCATGTCCCTGAACTTTCTTAGCTTTTTGGTACACTCTGTAACTCCAGACTAACCTTTCCTCTTGCTACCCAGACTCCTAGAAACAATGCAGAAGTGTTGCAGTGGAGGTTGCTGTGTGCCAAAAAGGGGATATCCACTATGCAAACAGAGATGAACCCAAGAATTTGATCCAGTGTTTGTAAGACTGCATGTGTCCGAGCATGTGTGGCTAAATTTGCAGACACACACACACACACACACACACAAAACTACTCTGCCCAGTGGGGAACTGTGTTAAAGGGACTCAGGTTCCCTCCTCACCCTCTGTGACACCTTAACTTCCCAACCTATAGACATTATCATTCACCAGGCAGGATTCAATAACAGAAGAAGACAATGAACTCTTTTACTATGTACCTTTGAGGACAACCTACAAAAAAATATGCAGCCCAGAGGCACATTTGGTTACTTGCTCCAGAGCCACACAAATAACAAGCGTCCCTGTGATACGGCATGTGAAGGTGAATTAGGAACAGCTTGCTATAAGTACAACGCTGGCACGGGCTATGCGCAGTCTCCTCTGGTCTGCTTCCTCTCCTCTACAGCAGCTGCTGATGTCAGTCCAGGTCAGAGATCCCATGAGCCTCTGCTCCTGAGCACCACACCCAGCTGGAGAATAAAGCCTTGGTCTGGTTACCCAGGCTCCCCTGCTCTCATTTCACCGAGGGAAACGTTACACCCTGCAGGGTGCGCATCACTTCAGCTAGCCTGCATCCTGACAGAGGGAGAGTTATGCTGTAAGCAGACATTCCCCAGTGTCACGGTGTGTGCACAGTGTGACAGAGAAAGAGGAGGCATTCAGACTGGACACCAGTGTTGTTCGTTATGCACCAAAATACTCTTTTAGCTCTGGAGGTAGCATCTCTCCTAGTTTTCAATGACTTCAGATCCTGCTATCATGTTTGGGTCATATCTGATGAGCATTCAGAGACGTATAAGTTCACTGGGCTACAGAATGTCTACATTAACCAGAGATTAACTGTACATGGAAGTGGCTTGTTCCTGATTAATGCACAAACTTTGTTTCACTCGCACGTCCATTAGCCAGCAAACGGAGATGTTTCTCCTCGGGGGGGAGCGAACATAAAAATTAACACACACCTGTGCAGACACACATACATAGAAATAAGAAAGCCAAGAGGGAGCTGCTTCTACTTTCCTGCACTAAAAGCCACTTGTCTCTCTGAGTAATAAGCTGTTATGCAATGCAGTTCAGCTGCCAGTGGGCCCTGGGGCTGCATGCTGGAGTCGAACACAGGCAGGCGAGGCTGGCTGGCTACTGCCAGTGATGCTGAGGCAGAGCTTTAATAGCCACTGAGCAGTCTATGTCCATGTCTATGCGAGGGCCGCATTAGACAGACAGTTACATTAGCAGTCCTCTAAGCTGATGCATTACTGAACACTGCCAGATCAGTGTACAGTAATGCATCCGAGAATGACCTGAGAGCCCATATCGTGCTATAAAGTTAGGGTTTGTTAAGTTATATAACTTGGCTGGAAAGGAAGTGCCTTTCCACATTTGAATTTCATCACTAGAAGATGATAGGCCAGATGCTTTTAAGTGTAGAGTCAAGATAACAGTCTAAATGTGGGAAATAACCTAACCTTTTCAAAAAAGCTTCCAGCTATTTCCAGTTTGTACTTGCACTAGCAATATAATGTAAGGCTGCTTCTGTTTCCAAGAAAAAAGAAAAAAAACTCAGAGGAGCCCAGATATGTCACAGCCTGTCAGCGTACATGCAGCAGTCCTTAGTCCTTATTTGAACTAATGATCTCAGAAGAGGTATTACATTATCATGCCGGGCTCAGGGCGTGATAAGTGAGAAGGGAGTGGGTGCTCGTTCATACATTCCTTCACACAGTGAATGAGAGACCTCCAGTCATTTTAGTCATTTCTGCTAATAAATGCACGTATGTGTGCTGCTCCTGCTCATCAGTGTCGTGGCAGCAGAATGGTGAATAATAACCTCCCTCCTCCTCCTCCTCCTCCTCCTCCCACTGAGCGTGCAGTTACAACAGGGCCCAATAGGTGATGGATGTCACATTGCGATGCTACCAAGCGTTGCAATTGAAAAGTAGGGCAACATCCTCCCCCACCCTCCCTAAATATTGACGTTGAGGACTAGAAAATACCCCCGGTCGCACGAGTGGAGCAACACCATCCTCCCTCACAGGCCACACAGACAACAATCCCCAACGTTAACAATTCATTAAAGCCAGCATAGTACTGACGCAGTGCGTTGCTCGAGGATAACCTTGTTGTGCACAGAAACTGGGACGGACAAAACCCAACTGCACGTATTATTCTAGGTTATTCTAGGCTCCACGCTTTCATTCACCGTCACCGGGAAGAAGAGAAAAGCCAGAGTGCTCATTGGTCGCGTCGCCCTGCAACACTGTAGCCCCGAGAAGCGCTGCCATTAACCTGCAAACCGACCAGTGCGCAAAACAACCTCATCCACGATTATTATTCCGACCCCGCGTCCCGGTACCGGCAAGCGGCAACTTACGTTCTCGGTGTCACGCTCGTTCACCGTGGGCAATGGCGTTCTGGTCGACATCTTGTGTGTTTCGCAGGCCGCTCAGCGATGCAGCGGGCTGGGCAGAGCAGAGCAGAGCAGACGCGGCGCGGTCCGTCGGGGAGAGCGGTGCCTCCGTCCCTCTCTACATCCCCTGTAAACACCGCAAACAGCGGCCTTTTACCGCAGCATAGCGCGCACAGGGCCCGAGCCGACGCGCCAGATTTTCTTATTGGCTTTGTGCACTTCCTTTCAGGTAGGCTAGAGTCAGACAGAAAAGAAGGAAAGAGAGAGAGGGACAGATAGAGCGAGAGAGGGAGAGAGAGAGGGGGGCAGGCGAGAGAGAGAGAGAGGGGGGCAGGCCAGGAAGATGCGTCGGTAGCGGATGGGTCTGCGCAGCTCATCTCAAACCTCCCACCACCAGGAAGGATGGAGGGATCGCTCTCTCTCTCTCTCTCTCTCTCTCTCTCTCTCTCTCTCTCTCATACACAGTCTCTTTGTTTCCTCTTTATAGCTCATCATTCAAGTCACCAGAAAACAGTTAAGCACACAGTTGGACCACTGTCTGCACACAGTCTGGCAAACCGCTACACACTAGGCTACTGCATCCCCGTGACCTAAACCCATACACAGAAATAATTCATCATCATGCACCATGTTCAGGTGGTAAACAAAAGGGCTCAGTTGTGACTTTAAATATACAAAAAAAAGACACCTTATTTTTGTTATTTATGTGTTTTGTTGGAGGTGTGAACTTCATCCGGGAGGAAATGTGCTCCCATAATTCAGTGATTTACTACTTCCTGTGGCGCTTGAACATGACAATGTGGTAAACACTGTCCAGAGAGGCCTAGCTCAGGGATGAAGCCTGTGTCACACCATAAACCGGACAGACTTTGCCATCTGTTGGACCTTAATAGCATTACACCCCTCTTTGTTCCTCCAGTGTTGCAGTTCGTTTTTGTGGGCGAGAACTGTGTCAGCGTATGACGAGCAGTCAGCTCCTTTAAGACACATTTGGTGTTTTTCATGCATGAAATCATCACCTGTTTTGTTTTGTTTTTGTTTTTCTGGGTGTGGTGATGCTGGTCTAATAATCTGTACACTCTCACTTTGTCCACTAGGTGTCAGGGTGCCCCTGCTCAGTACGTCCCACATGTTTGCAGTGGTTGACATGTGGAGCCCAAACAAATGCCATGCCACTGCTCATTTTTGTTTGCTCAGCTTCTCATTCCCTGCCTCGTGAGTCAGGAGCGCGCACACATGTCTCGCTGTGATGAGGAATAAGCAGTGCAACGGGCATTAATGTGCGTTGTCACATCTTCTTTGTCTCTGTGGTGTTATTGGTGAATTCAGGCAGACGGTGCACCTTACTGGGTGTTACATGACTGATGGTTTGTCTCACGCAGCACAGAGGCCCCCGGCCGTAACAATGGACGCAGCATGACACCACGTGTCACAATAACTGATGGATACAGGACCTGAAAGCCCCTGAGAACATTAGGTCTGTTTTTGTGGTTTTGAGGAATCTGTAGTTTATTTTCCAGCAGCCACGGTTCCAGAAAGACCTCACCCCTTCCCATCAACATTTCATTGAAAAATGTTTTGTCTTAATCATGTATTTTTTTAGTTAGAGATACAAGAGCAAAATGCAACAAGATAAGATGGTTCAGCAAAACAAAAGCGGTCCAACGCTGAATCTTGGCATGTAGATGGGCATTTTTGGAATTCTGCATCTGATCCCGGAGTGGATCGGATCCCAACATAGCAGATCTTATCCTCTCTGAGCCCGGACAACTGGGACCAGCTAAATTATTCCAGCAAAACATGTTATCTTAATAGTGAAACATTTGGCAGTGTTTTCGTATCTATTTTAGACTTGAGTGTTAATTTACACACGTACACATTTAAAGAAATGGAAGCTTTTCATATGATTGCAAAGGTACACGTACCCTAAAAAACAATCAATGCAACACAGTTTCTTCTTTGTACTGAGCTGAGGCCTGCAGTGCTGAAACATCCTTGGAGCACACTGGGATTTGCATTCTCTACCTGAGCTGCACTGCTGTGGAATGTAATGGGCACTGACACTGGTTTAATGAGTGCATGTACACCCAAGGCCAAATGCAATTACATGCTCTCACAGGCAACCATCAAAAAAGAAGGCAGCTGTTAACAGCCATTCATCGCGGATGGTCATGCAGTTAACTGTATTTGCAGGACAGGGGGTGAGAGGAAAAAGTAGCAAGGCAGAGAAAGAGGAAGAGGGGGGGAGAGAGATTCTAAACTCATTATGAGAGAGATAGCCGAGTAGCATCTGTCAGCACTGGCAGTTTACCATATCTGCTTTTGCCTGACTCAATTTTGCCAGTGAGAGTCAAGCCATGCTCTCCGGTCGGTAGAAATGTTTGCACGCATCCTGCAGAAGTGTGGGAAATTATAGGAACAGCCTATTCAGGAAGGAGGATGTTTTGTGGAGTTTTGCATTCAGGCATTTAGCCCCAGTTTGTGCCTCTCGTGGATTACCAGACCCAAACGGGAATTTTTCTCAAAGACAGCGTGACCTGAGAAAATGCTTCAAACCATATCCGTGAAGTATTAATTACATCTCTCTTTTTAAAAAAAAATAAATAAATCCAACACAATAAAAACATAAATACATAAGATGCATAATATTGCATCAATATAGACAAACAGAACAAGTAAAAAAGTACTGTATATTTTATTTTAATAATAATAATCATGATCGTCACGGCAGAAATATCTTTCATATCAGATATTTTTCCTTCTCAAAACATTGGGCTTTTAAGGTAGTGTTAAACACCGATGAGGAACTCTCTATAGAGGCGTATCGATTTCACACACCTCCCTCTGTAGCTAGAAAAGTCTTTACAACAACTTTTATTCTCCTATGCAGTAGTACTACACCCCAAGACCTTGTACACACACTTTAATGTGAGAATAAAGTTTTAAATAAAGGCAGATGGCCTTTAAGAGGTTAAAACAGTCTTGTTGTGCTACAGACGGAATGTTTTTCAACTTTGGTGGATTGTGGAAATATCTTAAGAACCGCAGTAAGTGGTGTTAAACCAAACTCGGGGTTTTTCAAACATTGCAACGTATTAATTTTTTGGAAAAACATCTCCTTGTGCTCAGTGACTCAGGTTTAATGCTAATAAATAACAAATAAAACATGGAGCGGGGTTTCCTCAAATTAGACTTCTGGTCTGGTTCATCCTAAAGGAGCATGTGCTGAGGCCTGTTTGGATAAATACAGTTAAAGTTCCATATTCAGAATTAAGATTTGCCCTAGCACGTGTTGCGTTTCTAATCTCCACCCGTCAATTTTAGCCAAAAACACCCAAAAGTATTACACGTGCAAACAAAAAGGTCATCAGAAGACATTCCTGCTTTAGAAAACCTGCTAACTGCACACCTTACAAGGCAGAGCTTGCACTCCGCTGTCTGCTCTGACAAGTCAATAAAACCCACTGGTATGCTGAACATTTTTGGAAGGCAAGATAGATATGAGGCTGCGGTGGAATTTGATCAGGCAGAGGGCCAGCCTTCTGTTCATTACACAGCTTCCCAGCAGCAACACACCCTCCCGGCGAGCACACCTCAACCTGAGGGAAAGTATTACCGACGGGCATGTCATGAGCCCGCGTGCCCACCTTTTAACCTCCGATGGATGCCTGTAGCACGCGTGCATGTGTTCACGCCCACACATGCTGCATTCACACGCATCATGTATGGATTTCTCCCAAGTTGCACTGGGAGGGATGGTTGGAAAATATGAAAAGACTTGAAAATTCAGGGCAGATGTCAAAAAAAATGGGGCAGAAGAGATGGGTGTAAGTGAGAATCCGACATGGATATGGCTGCTGCTGAGCTGTGTCTTTTTGACATGTCTTTGTGATTTCTTTTCTGACACTCTCCTAATTCAGGGAGTTATTTGACTACTGACATTTAAATCATCTTAGATATACTTGTTCCTATCCTTTAATGTATGAAGGGGATGGGTAGCATCTGTGTAAGCAGGCCCCCCTCTAAGAGTGACCTTCCTTTTAAGATTATCTCCCTTGAACTACTTCCTGATTTATCCTGACATCGGACCAATCAGAGGCCACCAGACAGAGTTGTTCTGCATCGCACCACAATCAGTCAATAATACTTTGGAGTCATAAATCAGTCATCATCAATCTCACTGTAACTTATTTTCCTATTTCAAAGGCACGCAGGTATTTTCATGTATCCTGGATGATTGCACCTGTGCTCAGGTCAAAGTGTAGAGGAGTTATGTCGGGAATCATGTGGGTTCACCGGATTATATGCGCGATTAACTGTGATAATGGTGCCAACTGTCCCGCCCTAAAGGGTGCAACAAAACATACAGGAGATCGAGTGGGATGCCGATCAGTCACAGTCTGTGAATGCCCACGCAGTCTGGAGAAGAAGTCTAATAAGGCAAGTGAAAGAAAAAAAAACACCTGTGTGGGTGGACAATAGAGACTCTAATTGGTCATTTGCACCATTCAGAACACATGGCAGGGAAGCCACTCTTTGAGGAACGTTTGTTCGTTTTCCAATGTGCTATTCTTAATGTGAAAAGGTGTTTTAATTAGCCCTCCATCGTTTGCCTTTATCTTTCTTTTTCTCATCAGTTTAAGTATGTGAACTTTCCTAAAACGTGTGCGCACACAAGTGACTTGATAGGACTAGGAAACACAATCCCTAACGATTCAGCACACACAGCAAAACATCAATACTCCTCTAAATAAAGAAACACAGAATTAGCTGTAGGCTAAAGTGCTGCCTTCCAGGTTCAAGCTATTTCCTCTTTTCACCCAGCAGCTAATAGAGCCGAGGAGAAACATAAACGTTTCCCTCTTATGAACTTATCATAAAAGGCAGCGCCATTTACTGTACTCGGAGATAATTATCATCCTTGTATATCTTGTTTTCCCTTGTAATTATGTCATAATTCAAAGGCTTCCCTTGTGAGCTAAAAACGGGCCAGGTACGTCATCATATAACAAACTCTTCTGTGAGGAGCGGGCCTATTAATTGTCAGGATATAATTACATTCACAACACCCTGAGGGCCCGTCTCGTTCAGTCATCTCAGAGTTACTGCTCCAAACTATAATTAGAGAATGTAATCACACAGGTATGGACCTCCAGGATTTATTTTTCAGCCCGACTGAAGGCTGATTGAAACGACATCCGCGGTTGGGTACCGGGCAGGGAGTGTTTACAAGCTGGCACGTGTTCAGCAGCCACATGCAGTGGCACCATGCGGCATACCACGCCGGCTCAAGTTCACGATTTACATACACAACGTGCTCGCATGCATGAGTGCTCCTGCTCCTCTGTTTGACGTGTGTGCTTTCTCGTTAGGTGAGTGATTTCTTGAGTGGCGTGCATCTGCATTATGTGTGTGTGCCCCTGAGTGGTTGTGCCACCCTTGCGGGGCACTTGTTGCCAGTGTTAACAAGTGACCTCATCCCATCATCTCTTTCCGATCTCAAATGCCATCCAATAAACTAGTCATTTCTCACCTCTCCATGCACCCTCTCTCACCATTAAACAGTGCATGAAGTAACTGCGCGCACTGTGAAGAGATTTCCAAGTCAGAAGTAGTTCATCGTTAAGTTTTAGCAATATTTTTGTGATCTGATCCTGGGTTTCAGTAAATGTATGTAGCTCTGTTTCGTCATAAACACTGTACTACTGTACCCTACTGTTTGTGTGTTTAGCCTCACAAGCAGATTGACTCCAAAGATGGCAGTGTCATGGATTAATCTGGAACCATTCATGGTCTCCAGAGGGTGAACCCTGCTGATTTATCCTGTTAAATGTGTCAACTGAGGAGATTAGCCTGAATTTTTGGATAAACATTTAGTGTTCCCAGACGAAAAGGAGTTTAAAGATCCTCTCACTCCTTCTTCAGACGCCACTGATGGTTGTAGTTCTGAGTAAAATGTCTTCAAGATGAACTGCTATCAGGCCCACACAAGATGAAATGCAGCAACGTTGGTGATCGTCTGGCTTATGATTTATCAGTAGGTCATATTAACTCCCTCAGCTTCTTTGTGCTAATTAATTATTATCAAGTGCTAGCGTGCTAGCATACAAACGATGGTGACCATGCTAACCTTGTTACATCAAACGGATGTATAGTCACTGAGCGCTTTATTTTGTGAACATCCTACATAAGCAATGCTGTGTTGGGCCAACTTTCTGCTCTTAAACTGTCTCGTTTCTCTGTTGCATTGATTTCACAAGATGTTGGAAATATCCCTCTGAGATTCTGGTCCATGTTGACATGGAAGCATCACAAAATGTCTGCAGATGTGTCAGTGAATCTCCTGTTCAGTGACCTCCCAAAGGTGTTCGGCCGGATTCCTATCTGGTGATCACCGCGAAGTCCACCGCTCATGAAACCAGCTTTAGTTTTGGGTCAGTATTGCGCAGGAAGTGGCCATTAAGAGCTTCTAAATCATGGCCATTAAGAGACGCACATGGTCAGCAACAATTCTCAGATTTGGCAGCGACGTTCAAACCATGACTGATCGGTATTAAGAGGTCCAAATTGTGCCAAGAAACATTCTCCACACCATTACACCGACACCACAAGCCTGGACTGTTGACACAAGGCAGGTCGGCTCCACGGACTCATGCTGCTGACGCCAAATCCTGAGCCTACCATCTGCAGCCTCAGCAGAAATCCAGATTCATCTCTGCTTAATGTTAACAGCTCTCAACCATGTTATAAAATAGTAAAAAATCGAGTTAGTTATTGCATCACTGGAATATTGTACGTGGGAGATGACAGAGGATAAGAAACACTCAACTTACTGAACTTTCATGACTCTTTTCTTCGCTGTGATCCTCAGCCAATGACTTGGGCTTTGATCTGTTCAATAAATCTAACGGTGATTAATGAAATGTCTAGCTATATGCGAGGAGATTAAGTTAATTATCCACACTGTTAGCCTGAGTGGAATATTAATCAGGAACAAGAACCCGAAAATGTTGCTCCTCTTATGAGGTTCAGCGCACGGTTGAGTCACAGAGAAAGTGGGTGAGCAGTGTTTTTCTCCTGGGAGTTGAATCACGCACGGACAGCAGAAACACACAGCTCCAACAAGCGGGGAGCTGAAGATGGGGTTAGGGGAACAATGACACATCATGTATCATCTTACACGTCCCTACGCTGCTCTGACTAAAGCTCTAGACGGCAGTATGATTGAGTAACAACTTACCATAAAACCACTCCCAACCAATTTCACATCTAAATATGATGCGTATGTGTGCGCAGGCCTCGCATTTGTCCCTCAGCACACATTGACTCAACATACAGTATTACTGCATCCCCTCTGGATCCCTTTAAACAAGATAGATATGATGGCTATGGCATCACGCTCACTGCATTTATCATTCTTAAATTCGGATGAAATCACCCTCGCGTTCTCCCCAAAGCATGGGAAGAGCAGCGGAGCATGTCATGTCATACATCTGCTGCTCTTTCCATCATAACGTACAGTACGTGAAGTCAGATCGCGTTGTCTCTGGTGCACGCGCACTGCGACTAGCGCCTCGAATGACATGTTTTCACACAGCTGGTTTTATTTTCTGTTAAGATGTGGAAAAAACAGGACGACCTACCCCCCATTTATACATCATATTTTATTCAACAATATAACTTTTTTTTTTTGCTCTTCAGAGTACAATCAATGTAAGATACATATGACAAAATATATTTTAAATAGAGGAGAATAAACATTAAGGCATCTCACTGAAGAAAGTTGACAGTCTTGTCAGCATGAATGATTAGGTTAGTGTTACATTTTTGTGTTTATACCTCTAAGGCACTATGGTATGATCACGGCTGAAACCACATGAGCTTTACTTTTAAGCGAGGATGGAGAGCTTTCTACACTTGCGGAGCGGTGAGAACATGTCAAGTGTGGTTTTCAGCGCTGTGTGTCAACAATTAACAGTGTTTTTAGCAATAAGCCAGAGCAGACATGTGGACACATGAAAGGCGAAAGCAGGTAGTGAGAGATTTCTCATTCTGCCAAAATAGTCTGGTGGCACTGTATTAACGCTTTAATAATCCCCTGTGTTACACATGAAGCAGCTACGGGGCAAAACACTGTAATTATCTTTATCACGCAAGCTAGCCCGGTGCCCGTGTGACTTCCCGACTGGGACCGACATTACAAAGTCCAGCTGTTGCTCTCGGGAGGCTGACTGTGGCACCGGCGAGCGGTCAACTCGCCAAGGTGTGTTCCGAAAGCTGTCATTTCCTGTACATGTTCTGGAGTTCAAAAATCTCTGTTACTGCCTCTGTGAGCGAAAGTTGTTCGGATGGCATCACAGAAACACATAAACAGCTCAACCACATCCACCAAACCGGGGGCAGAGAACAAGCTCACTCTTTCCCTTTCTCTCCCTCCGCGCTTCACACTTACATTTGCTTGCATGCATAAACAAAGCCAGTCACACACACACACACACGCACACATTCATACACAAGTGTCCACACACAGATTTGTTACCTAGGTATGTACATGACTTAACTCCTGCGAGTAAAGTCAACGAGCATCAAGCTTGCTGTAATATAAAGTTTCTCTCAGCTCACGAGCTTATTCCCTCCCTTTACACTTTTGAACTGTTCCTGGACTTCTCTGGAAATTATTACTCATGAGGCAAACTATACAGAAACTTGCACAACTAGTGTGGCGCAGCAGAGCTAAACTCTAGTATTTATCAACGGAAGCTGTGATTTATAATGTCTGTCAGTTATCTTTGCATCAAAAGCTGCTCATACTTGTATACGTGTCATGTACATTTATATAGATTATCTCTCAGTCTTAGGAGGACGCACACACAGGTCACTGTAAGCAGCTCTGGTCTGCACGAAGTGATAAATGTAGGTACAGCTGCATCAAAAAAAAAAATTCCTCAAAGTTAGGAAGTGTGTCCACTAAGCCTCTTTTCCTGAGTGCCACTGCTCTGTTCCCAGTTGTTCAGGAAATTGCGAACAACCATTAGAAGGGAAAATGCTGCAGTTAGCAAATTTCTTCTTTCGGGCACCTCAGAAATGATTCAAAGACAAAAGATGTTTTATTAGGTTCTGCTCCTGGAGATTGGAACTCACCGGAGAGACTGAAAACATTAATCTGCACCTCGACAGGAAAAAATGCCCAGTGGTCACATTATAAGCAAGAGGTGGTCTGACATGAGCAAGCATATTGGTAAGTGCTGTGCTGCTGTTTGAGAGTGGGGCAGCCTATGTTATATGTTGTATGCATGTATTGTATGAACATGTAAATTACGCTGTTACAGGCACCTGCTGCGTTACACTGCTATGTTTGCTGAACCGGATTAACGTGGGGCTGCTGGGAAACGCGGCGCTCAGAACGCGTAGGGCCCCACTATGATGGTGAGCCGCAGCAGCGAGCTGGAGCGGTAGTTCATGGTCAGGTGGTGAGTGATCATCTCCAGGTCCACGACGTACTCTCTGGGGCCTGACAGAGGCTTGGTGAGCACCAGCATGGCACTCATGTTGCTGGAACGCTGCGAAAAAACAACATTCAGGACGTGAATAGGCATTTATGTTGTTGTTTTGGACATTCGTGATCCCAGATTGCAACTAAAGCTTTTTTTGGGGGGCTTTTTATCCACAATAGTTGCTGTTCAGGCAAAAGAACACCCAAATGTACGATGCGGAACACAACTGCTGAGATTTACCGCCAATCTGAAGTTACAAAAGTCTGAGCAAACAACTCTGGGATCAAGTTAGAGCATGGAAAGCAAAGCAAACGTAACACAAACAAGGGAAGAACACAAATGACATCAGGAAGAAGAAGAAAGGCGAGCCTATAAATACTTAGGGAACCGAATGATTAGACACAGACACAGGTGAAAGTGATAAGAGCGCGGCACGCAATCGTAAGGGAGGCAAACACTGACATGCGAGGGAACTGATACTTTCAAAAGAAAACAGGAAACGAACACACACAGGATAACCGAACTTAACAGATGACACTACAAAACCAAACACCGTGAGTTTACCACGAGTAGGCTCAACATGAACAGCCCCCTCATCTGGTATTCACGACCTCAGAAGAGGAAGTTTTTGATAAGGACGGTGTTCACGAGTAGCGTACGCGACATCCCATGTGTTTATGAGTTCCATTTGAAGGCAGCAACTATCGCCACCGGCAAATCCAAATGTTGACATTCCCATCAGCCTCAGCTGCTTTGTATTTCATGCTTATTAGCATGCTAGCCAGCTAAAAACTACAATTGTGAAAATGGTAAACACCGTCCCAGCTAAACATCAGCATGGCTGTACGGCTGACTCTCAGTCCAGGGTGCTAAAGAATATTTTGGCACATTTTGAGAGCATTACAACACTGCCACAGATTAGCATTTAATCTCCGCACATTACACCCACAAGCATCTTTTCATCAACTTACCCGAAGGAAAAATTCTCCAGCCTCGTTCCCAGATTTAATCCTGAAGGTGTTGTGTGTGTTAGCGTAAATGTTGGTGGCCTGGATTTGGAAGATGTCCGCTGGCACAGTGCGGTCCGCCTGGATGCTCATGTATTTGTACACAATAGACGGTGGGAGACCCTGGCACTCAGCCGGAGACCGACAGATACAGCGACTGCAAACACAATTACGACAGCCTTTGTGAAACTTCTTGTGTGGATAACAGTAAAACAAAAGAACTAATCATGTTTACTCACTTTTCAGAGGTCTGGGTGTAAGGCGCCTCGCAGGGGTTTCTGGGATAGCAGCGGAAGCCTCCGTAATAGTTCCAGCACATTTCATCATTTTGGCAGTTATGGGTCCCCGTCTCACACTCATTTATGTCTAGTGATTGGCACAGTGACAAAAACAGAGAAACAAAGTACTGAAGGTTGGAAATAGCTGGATGACAAAGCTAGCATCCCCCACTTCCAAAACACACACACACGCTTCATGAAAACGAGCTGTGAAAGCAGAGTCAAAGTCAAAGTTTTCAGTGTTAGAGCTGTACTTCCAGCAGCTGCAGAGACGCAAGGAAACACAAGAGGGAATCCTGCAGATCTGCAGTCGAGGGAAGCCCCCGATACAAGCCTAACTCCAGCTCTTTCCCTGCACCGGAATGAAAATAGATCCATCAAACGTGCCCCAAACCACAGGACTATTTCTGGCACAGCAACCTGGATTCATCACCAAAATGTCTCTCTGACACAACAGGCCGGATTCATTGCTCCCCCTATAAAGAGTGCACCTGACTGAGAGGGAAAGGAAAAAATAACAGCCCTCTCTTTGAGTGAGAGCCGGACCTTCAAATAAATCCACTTCAAGAAACCAACATCATGCATATAAATTCACAGAGGTGGCTTAGCGGGGCAACACAAAGTTGCTGTGTTTGCATTGCCTAACCTCTGCATTCTTTCCATGACAGTTTTCAGTCCTGCTCGAGAGGCAGAATAGTGGTATGATAGCAGGAACGACTTCTAAGAGTTATCGTCATAGCGCTCAAGTGGAAGGGAGTGAGAGAAGAGGACTTGCTTGGGAGATTTGTCGGAGGATAAGAGATAAATAAATTAAACAAGGGAAATAAAAAAAAGGAAAAAACATACTTATGGATGAAAAAGAGAGGAACACGATACCTTGACACAGCCTGTTTCCTTGGAGCTGATATCCCTGTGGACACTCACAGGAGTAACTTCCTGGGTTGTTAACACACTGATACTGACACATGTAGCTGGACAGGCTGCATTCATCGATGTCTGTGCAGGAACCATGGAAACACAGATCAGAGAGAGGCGTTTTATACCGAGGAGCAGAAATGTGTTTATCTGCATTTATCTGCTACTGTACAACAGCGTATGTGAGAGTGTGTTCACCTTGGCAGGAGGTCATGTCGTCCGCCAGCTCGTAGCCGTGGTCGCACTGGCAGAGGAAGGAGCCGATGAGGTTGTAGCAGTGATGCTGACAGGGGCTGTCCAAGTCACACTCATTCACATCTGGAACAAATGCACATGTTATACATACACATTGGACACAATGAGAAAGATAATACTCTCTTGTGGTTTTATGATCCAGCCGAAGTCGGATGGTGCACCAACACACGAGCAGACGGTGAACAATCCGGCTTTGTCAAAGTTCTGGCATTTAGAAAACAAAAATAAAGCAAAACAGTGAAATGATTGTCCATGTCCGGTTTGGACCGAGGATGAGTTGTTTGACCTTTGCGAGTCCATCTTGTGTGTTCACAAGATGAAGCTAAAAATGTTGTTGTCTCTGTCAAGGTATGACAATCAGATGATCGCTTTTTGGGATGAGTTTAAAAGATTCCTTGTTCTCGCATTTGGACACGATAGAGCAGCTGTCCTGGCCTCTTGAATGTTCTTGTGTTCAGTGAAGTTATATCATTAAAGATTATCACCATCTTTCTCTCAGTTTTACTTCAGATTAAAGTGCTTTAGATCGGTTTGTTTACCATCTTTATGATCCATCTCACTGATTTTTTCCTCACTGCAACATCGCTGCAAACTTAGATGTCAGCACATTGTGTGTTGTACTGATGGATAGGAGTGTCAAGTGTCAATAAGATCTAATTTGGAATAAATCTGGACTCGTACAATGAGCTGCAACTAAAATTATTTAAACTGACAAAACTATTTCCCACAGCTGTGTTTGGATTTCCAGCCTAAAGGTCAGGAGGAGGCAGAAATCCTAAAACAGTTGCACACAAACACACATCCACATGGCCGGGGGCCAGTCATGGGTTTTGATGGATTTCTAAATATGTTTCTGGAGATAAACAGCTCTCTATCACACACTCAATAACTTCCTTTGACCTCGGCAGAAGATTTGCTGCATGGGTTCAGGTTTCATGGTCAATCTCATGATAGCTCTGAGCTTCCGTGGATTAAAGGCAAACGTCTTGTGCACCATTTGCTGCATTAAAGGGGCTCTTTAAAATATATGCATCCCGAGAAAAAGTGACGCAAACACAGTGAGGGTTGACACCAGATTGTGGCGTGTGCTGCAAGAAATCACATCACTGAATATTATGACTTTTAATGATCGTATTAGGTTTTATTAGGCATTCAAGTAACAACAAGCAGCCAAATCTATTGAAAGTCAGTCTGGAAAGTGAAAAGATTAGATGGATATCCACCCCAATATAAAATGACTAATGGGCTGTCTCTGAGTAACAAAGCATTGAGGCATAATGTTTTTATAATCCGACGCTGCACACACAAACACACCGCTCACACATGGCTTTTCATTGACTTACCAACACAGCTGTGGTTGTTGTTGGCCAACTTGTAACCCGCGTTACACTCGCAGTGGTACGAGCCCTGGTTGTTCACACACCTGTGCATGCAGTAGTGGGTGACGGCACACTCGTCTCTGTCTGCAGGTTGGGGGGAGTCATGAGGAAGCGGGCGTTAAAGTTCACGGCAAAGAAGGAATTCTTTAAACGAGCCGTTTTTTATCGGGCGATAAAGTCAGAGCGCAGTGTGTTTAGTGTCACTGACCGATGCAGCGCTCTCCGCTCCTCTGGTAGCCGGCAGGACAGTGGCACGTATAGGAGCCTCTGGTGTTGGAGCACGTCTGTTCAGGCCCACAAGTGTGCTGGCCTGTTGCACATTCGTCTATGTCTGCAACAACACACACACACACATCGACGCTGAGAGGAAGCTCCACCAAGTTAAAGCCTACTGTATGTGAGAACATATGGCAGACAAAGCAAAGCAACGTGTCTGGACTGTATGCGCTCTGTGATGTGTGAAGTCTTCTCCACAGACTGTGATCACTGACACCATCACATCGCACACATGAGCATAAACACACATGCTCGCGCAGAAAGCGGGCGATTAAATAAAGGCGGCTTTTATCCAGCACCTCGGGCTGGGTGTGGATGGTGGATGAGGGGGGAGAGGGGTGGGAGATCATATCTTTTGCTAACAGGACAGCTTTTTGAAGGGGTGAGTTTGTGTGCGAGTGTGTGTATAAAGGGGAGGGAGAACCAGCTCCACTGATAAGTCATGCGCTCCCTACCGTGACGCCTCGCTCTCCAAAGCAGACATCCATCAACCCGGAGGCAAACACATCCAAACACATTCACTTTCTATTTCTCACCCCGTAATTAATACGTTATGTAACACGATAAACAGTAGTTTAATGCGAGCGCAAAAACATTAGTGCGGAGCTGAACGTTTCGAACTCAGATTCCAAGTTTACATCCAGGATGCCTCACATAAAATGGCACTGCGGTGTTAAGATGATGATGAGCTTGTGTGAACACTCTCCAGTGCACATCAGTGAGGAGATTTTTTGTTTAATGTTGATCCTATAAACACATTCTCAGTTTTGGTTTGTTCTGAGCCAGAGCTTTTTTAAAAGAAAAAGACTTTTCTCACTTCAACCCCCACACACACACACATGCACTAAAAATATGCCAATAGTGTGCGCTCTCATCCCCCAGGCCCACCAGCAGTCCTCTTGGGTGGTCTGACACAACCCTTCATATGGAGACAGCCACTGGGCATCAGTTTAAGAACATGACAGACAGTTATCCTCGATACCACACACACGGGAAAGCAGAGGGTGCTATTACTGCATTGTAGTTTGGCACGTGTGCAGCCCAACAATAGTCATAAGAACCTGACTGGAGGGTAACTGGAAAACCTACAGCCTCTCTGCTCTTGATGACATGATTGTACTATTCCTCTTGGCAGGTTTTGGTCCAACTAATACACCTGAGACTTACTGTGCAGGGTCAAATATTTAAAATTGATAAATCAAACCAAATGATTCCAACTTCCTGCTGGATCTTGAGCTGACATTTCCCCAAAAATGCTTCCTGTGATGTGGTGTCAGCTGGAAAGGATCACGCTCTTGCCTGAGTGCCTCAAATGCCCCATATCCCAGTCCCACAGCCTCCACCATCGAGTGGGACCGGTGCCGGTGAGAAATTGGCTTGATTTTCTCCGTAAGGGGGCCACGGAACAAAAAGCTTGTCTCCGGTCTCTGAAGGAGAGAAAGGGAATGAGGGAAAGAGAAGAGGGCTGAAATGTGCTCAGCTCTATGGGGGCGCTGCGATAGGATGAACTCAGTACATTAGGGACAAAAGCGGGGCTTATCTAAAGGTGAACCTCAGAGACAACAGGTGCAATTGGCATAAAGGGAGGAATGCTCAAACAAGGCTTGTTGCTCACTGACCCGCTAAGTAAAGGACAAAGATAAAAGCAGTGCTGTCCTGGAAAATCTGCGTTCTGATGTGGTTTTTAAAAGTATCTGGGAAAGTGCACCCGCAAACAGAACAAAGCGCCAGGGGGAAACCAAACGCTTGGATTCCAGCGGTATCACACTCTGGGATAACGCTCCAGTTGCAACGGCTCAAAGGCTCCACAACGGGACTGTTTAAAAAGCACTGGTGCATTACAAGATGTCTGTCACTGCTGGTGCGGCATCCAGATTCAGCATTGCAGATAGAGAATTTATTTTTGAGCATAGACAATGTAAAAGATGTCAGTGGTGTCTATGTCTGAAAGGTGAAGACAATACAGAAGTACATCAAACTACTGCTTGGTGCTGGTTCAAACAGAGGAATCATCAGCTTCTATCATGAAAGCAGCAATTTCATTCCAGTAGTTTTCTTTTGAAAATGATTCCACAATCAAGGTGACATTATGCCCTAAAGAGAGGTATGTTTGGGGGCATGCCTGGTTTCACTGACTGACCAGGATGTCTCATGTTTCAGATCCAGTCCTCACTCCTTCCCAGCTCCTCCCTCTCAACACTTACTGTCACTTCTTGCTGCAAAAAAAAAACAACATGGCCCAAAGCCAAGCTCAACTCAAATGGTAGTCCACAAACCAATGGGTGACGTCACCGTGGTTACCGTACGTCTCTGACCTGTCTTAATGCAGATGATAGATTTCCCACATGTGAACGCAGAGCTTCGAGATCGGTTAATAACGCCGCATCTTCACGTTCACGTTGCCTGGCAGAGCGCTGGGATTTCCACTCCGAGTGTGCCGCAGTTTGAACCTGCAGCAAGTCGCTGTATCATAGTACAGCGACAGTACTGCATCGGCTAGCTTTGACAGGCTGCTACACAAACAAGCAAGGCTGCAGAAGAATAGCAGGGCCATGTGTTTGTCAGAGCAATAATAGAAATAAAATCCTGTATATATACAGTACCAACAAAATGTCTGAATGAATGTCAACAAAATTACATAGAAGGGAGACAACAGTCAGAAGCCCAGATCAAGTCCCTGTGACTCATAACCACGCCTACTTACTGGAGGTATTTGGTGATTCATGTAGACTGGAAATGCCCTGCCTTCTGGCAGTATTGTAGATTCAGACAACAGATTCAGACTCTGGATTCCGGATGAAAAAGAAACCCTGCGTTGATGCTATCAAAGTGTCAACAAACAGAGAAATTAACTCTGAAAGCAATTAAATGTTACAGTTTTTGTGTCAGACGCCTACAGGCCACGTTGATGACTGTGGGGTTGTGTGAGGTTTGAGTTTAATCCTGAACAACCGAGCAAACAGGTCAACAGTGAAAATGCTGATGATAGCAAGTGTGTGTTTGCAACATTTACCACCGTATTTTAACATGCTATTGTCCAGTAAGGGGGGATTTTTGGAATAATAGAGTAATTTAAATCACTTTAATATGTTAACCTCCTAATTCAAAAGATTTCATGTCAGTTGAGGAGTTTTGGGACTGGCCTGTCATTTCCTGCTGGACAGTCCATTCATGCGAGCAGTTCTGTTCTTGGACACGGTTGATACCAGCTCACAAAGGCAGCAGAGTTTGATCATAGTCGTAGTTGACTTTGTTTAGACTTATTCAGAGCTTGACTTGATCAGAGCATTTTGTCATGGCTTTGGTCTTTTTTGCCAACCAGAATTACATCAGCGCATTTGGAAAGATTTTAGAGCAACATATCTGGCATGAGCCCAGCAGCATTTATGCCACTGTTGGGCAGTTTTGTTTTTTTTAGCCACATGAAAGCCTACATGAATCACTGAACAAGGTGTTACTGCTGCAGGGAACACGATCCAGCTGTATCTGGATCGTGTTCCAGCACTCTGCTAAGCAAGGTGTACGGACCCCGAACGGTTATAGAAAGAAGCATCTGCACACGGCTGACTGTAAATTGTTCAAATGTGAACAGTGTAGTTTCTATGAAATTCTGTACATGGAAAATTCAGTCATCCTCGCTCTAAATAAAAGCATGTGTGCTGAAACGCAATCCAAAGATTCATTCACAGGAATATCTTGTGGTAACTGTTATTTTGTCACTAAACCTTTTAGAAGCTGCCAGTACAAAGTACCACAGAAGTCTGTGCGTGGGTGGGTGGGGTGGGCCGGAGAGTATCCCACACTGGATGGATCCTAAGTCCCGTAAAGTCTCCACATGCTGTATAGTCCGTATAGTTTACACACTGATGTGTTGCATGTGGGGAGAAGCGATTCTTTATTTTTTTCTGAATTTATTTAACATGGCTTACAAGTTTCTTCCAAGTGCGGGCCTGCTGTAACATCACAGGGAAAAGATAAGGCTGTCCAGCAGAAGAGTGGAAGATGTGGAAGGAAAGAATGAGCAGAAAGGGTGGAGGCTCTTTTTTCTTTTTTTTTTCTTCAAAAAGGGCTTTTTAAGATTTGAAGTCAGATTTACGGCCGTGTGTGTGCATATGTGATGTCAGAGTTAAAAACTCCTTGCTTTTCAAGGAGATTAATTCTAAATGCCTTGTGGGAGCCGGGGGAGTAACGGGAATGGCGGCAGCTCAAAGAATGTGAGTGTGTGTGTGTGTACGGATGAGTGGGTGTGCGTGCATCAGGGGTCCGGTTTGAGGTGCTCATTAAATGGCCTTTTTTTTTTTTTTGCAGAGCAGCTAATGTTTTACAGAATGAAGTGATATACTATGAGAAGCTGCATGTAAAGTACAGAGCATTAAAGTTTTGGTGAGAGGACTATGTGTCCAAAACAAGGAATAAAAACAGTTTGGCCTGAATTCAGAACAATGTGTTATTTGCTCCGCATTTATTCTGACATGATAGAGCTTGTTGTAATTATCACTTGAGAGCATTTAGTCTTGTTTTCACTGAACCACTGCAATGGAAAAGCAGGAGCTGTTCCAAAGAACAGTTGGAGCCATCCTGGAGTTGGACACCATCTCTGTTTCCCTCTGATTATTGGATAATTCAATCTTTGGGAAAGCAGGGGGCAAGACGCGCGATGTTAATAGCCCATAAAATTTCACAACGTCGAATTTATCAGCGTGTCATGCGCCATCCCCGGAGCGCTTGCTTTTGCTTAACCTCAAACACCTCAACATCACCCCTCGCTGCACGGCGCGTTGTTTCATTTGTGTATAATTCTCTCTGCAATGCGGTGTGAAATGCAGCTATTGCTGGCTGGAGCACATCCCCAGGACGAAGGGGAGTGGTAGTGTTTCCCTTTCAAAGCAAGTCCAAACACAAAGCAGATAAGAAATCAAACAATTCAAGACACTTGAATCTTATATTGCGTGTAGTTCCATCCGTATTAGGGCATGAAATATTTCCATTGCTATTTGCACCACTCCCAAGATTCCCCTCTCATCGCTCTCATTGTTCAGGAGCAACAGGAGTTTTAGTCATGCTGACACTTACTAACTGATTTGTGAGTTTGTTCCACACTCTTCTAAAGGTCGGGCAGAGTCTTGACGTTCTTGAAAATCCGTCCAGTGTGCCAGCTACATTCCCGGCTGATAATAATCCTTCCTGTTACTCTGAAAATGTTGGGGAAAAAAAAAAGAAGCAGCTCTCTTGCTATCCGGTACGAGGGAGATCAGTCACTCTGCCCACCTGATGTGCCAGTATCCAGGCTGTTGTCGGTAACAGCTTTTAAAGAAAAAGTGAGGCATGGAAAGACTGAACGCTCGCAAACATGGACACTGAAAACCATTTTGCAACAACAGTGTAACCATAAAGAAAAAGGGGAAAAAGTGCGAGAGTGCAAAATAGTGATTTATGGCAGCCTTGGTCCCTTTCCATCATGAGGCAAACGGAAAGATCAACACATGTACGCACATCAGAGGAGGAAGCAGCTGGCCGCGGGAAAGGCACCGACCTCTGGGACAATAATGACAACAACATTAAGCACTTACACCGCCGAGGCAAAGCTGCTTCCCCCCTTCGCTCCTCTCTGCCATTTTTGACGTGATGGCAGCGAGGAGCCAGTAGCAAACCGCAAGCAATAACAACACACTGTACAGCAACACTGCGCAGGCCAAAAGAAGGGCTGCCGGCACGATGGTTTGATTATATTCACCGAGACTGAAACGCGCTCTGGCAGCGTGAGCAGCCTGATGATGCACTGTCACCGCGGTATGCTCATTAAAACACAGCATCGCTTCAGTATGTATTTTTAGATTCCACATGCCACTTCTGGATAATTACATCAGTTGTAGTTTCCAGAAATGTAAACGACAAGCCCCCGGTGAAAGTTCAGTCAGTAATTAAGAGAGAATTTGAATCTTGTTTACCGGCTGATGAGGGGTTGCGACATCAGGAGGCCTGCCAGCACAGTTTGCAGTTGTAAAGTGAGCTTGGGCAGCCAGCAGTAGCGGCAATGTTGATTCACGACCACTTACTTTAAAACACGGTAGATGCTCGATGCAGATACTGGTATTAGCTCCTACTTTAAAAAAAAACTGCTAATGGTAATGATTTATCAGGTTATATGATTTTATTTCACATTAGCACAAAATTAAAGGAGGATGATTGATGATGTTTATACAATTCTGTATCATTTACAGGTTTTGATCAGGATATATTATAGCTAACAACAATGTATTGTGATATGTCTGTGACAAGCTGAAATTTGGGACCAGATAGTATCAGCTGTTCAGCTCTAATCAGCTTCCTGATGCAGTGAGATGTTGCGTGTAGGAGCAGATGTGTGACTTTGATGAAGTTTTAACTGTCAAAATGCTCCGTGCCGCACCAGTGGGTATTATTTTTTTATATGTTTTTATGTTTAAAAATGGATCACCAAGAAAAAGCCGTGCCTGCGACTCTGTAAGGCTGCACTTAAGCTGGTGGCGTTTTGAGTTAAATGCTAACGCCAGCATGCTAGCATGAAAATGTTACTTAAGGGCGAATTTCGGTGTCTGCACTAAACATGACAACTGTTCAAACAAGGAGAGTCTTCATTTTACACATTTTAAACTCTATACCTATTAGAAAAGGAGTAGTGGGCACACCTATGCACACCCGGGGAACAGTTTGGGGGTCATGAGTCTTGATGAAGGGCCATTCAAATGTGGATGTTGACAGGAAAGAGATATTTATTTGTATAATCCCTCCCTGAAATATGAACCAGTAGCAACTCACTCCAAGCCTCTCTAGCCACAGGCCATAGCTGTCTATCTCTTAAACAACAAAGTATTTGTATTTTATTTTATTTTTTTTAAATAAACTGACATTTCTAATACTCTGCAATTCATAAGTCCAACGGTGCAACACTAGTTGTTGAAGCTGAAGCTGCCGTCTAACAGGTGCAGCGAGCCGGGCGGCAAAATCACAAGGCACCGTGACGACTCCGTGTGAACTGATGCAGGACAGAGCAAATCATCAGTCTGAGAACAGGTGGAAGACGGGAGCTTAGCCGGTAATACGAGGGTTCATCAGGGACAAAGGTGTGCCTCAGGTGTCTTTTTGTTTGAGCAACTCTAAACACGGCGGGTCAGTTTTAATTAAACAGATGCCTTCCTCCTGCTTCCTCAAATAAAAATAGCAGCGTAATGTTTTAATTTAACATCCGGTGTGTGCTGTATCAAATTCACCCCAGTGTTGATAATTTCCTTCTCTGTAAAACAACTTTCTTTTTTTAATCTGCATTGCTTTTCTTTGATGGAGGTTTGGGAGAAACAAACACTAACAGGATAACATCTGTAGGAATTTCCTGAAAACTGTCACGACTGTCTGCGTATCCTCACATCTTATTTACATTGTCTGGCAAAGGCCCGCGAGCGGGGCCTGCGTCTTCAAATGCAAATGTCAGAAAGAGACAACAGCGAGCGGAACGGTAAAGTATTAACTGTAAAGGTCAAATCATGACGGCTGCTGGCAGAGTCATGTTGTGCTCTGCAACCGGCGGGCTCTCCCTCCTTGTTCTGCTCCCTGCATTCCTGCTCCTCACAGATCGATCCGATGCTTATCTGTCAAGGTGGTGAGTAATTCCTACCATCACAAAAGATGGGAGCAAACGGAAAAAACAACCACCGCTGACATTCCAGAGATATTCCTCCCAAGTGCATTGCATCTGTGTGGAAAAATGTTATTGCATGCGCTCGGCCTTGTTCGGAAAAGTACACAAGTTCTCTGTCACACAGGGCTTAACGGCCTTAATAGAACATACTTAGGAAAGATTTCCAGCCAGCGCAGGTGAAGAGCGTCCAGACATAGCTGAAATTAGTCAGGCATGTAGGTGGTAATGTGGCCCACACGACCTCAAGAAACCAGACAGGTAAACAGGAGTGGCATGTCCTTTCATGTCCCGTACTGCAGAGCATGAGTATCCAATTTAGACATGAAAAATAAATAGGCTGCAGCTAAAGTATGTAAACTCAAAACTTGTGAGAAGAATAACAGAACTCGCAAAGCGTGCAACATGATCAGTGGCACACATTATATAATTCTTGTAAGCGACTGAAAATACCAGTTGTGCTTCTAATATATGATGCTGCTCTCTTAGGAGTGTTAATGAGAATCATTAAAAGCTTTCACCCTTTCACCACGTCGTAATGACTGATTCCACTGCTTCTGACGGACAACCTTCATTTCTCCATGGAAGTGACCTCACCTCTGATGAAATTAAGAGGTAATACGCAAGACTACAACAAACCACTTGTGGGCCTCGGCCGGGCGCACAGTGAGCATGTGTGTATATGTTTGGAGGGAGGGTGGAGGTCGTGGAAATGTGAGGCATCATTAAGCTGTCACATGTACAGTAAAGGTTCATAGTTTCTCCGTATGGCTACAGCGAGGCGCCAACTTCACCTACATGTCACTGCAACAACACGCGCCGATGGCTCCTGTTCACACTCAGCTTGAAGTGTGGTTTGTATGCCGTGGCTCGTTCTACTTGTAGAAGTATTATTTTTTTTTTGTGTTAGAAACTATTTTCTTAACAATTTGATTTGTTCTGTGGAAAATTGGCTTGGGCTTTCGCAGTGCATTTAGCTGATCTCTCTACTATTCGCCACACACTCAGCAGTAAGTCACCAAAACAACTCAGCAGCCGCACAGCCCATGACGCTGGTGCAACCTGGCTTGGTCAGTGCTACGGGACTGCTGCGGTTATTTAGTCAGTGTCAGCCTTTCATGTTCCCCTTTGCCCTACCTGACTCTGCACTCCAGGTTTCCTCCACAGAGTGGTGAGTTAGCAGGGAAGGAGCCTGATGTAAGCGCTATTTGATACCTTGAGGTTTCCCTCATTGAAAGTTAATGGGAATTCCTTTGCTAGCAAGATACGTAGCTGCACAGAACAGCCACTGTGGCACGAAAAGAGAAAAGACAATTCTGTGTCCAAGAACAATTGGCTCATTGTAGCGAGTTAAAGGTAATGACAGAGAGACCAGAGGCTGATGTAAACAAAGATTATATCACTCCACCAGCAGAAACATACGCCCACATAACAGCACGAGACGCCTTGCCGTTAAAAGTGCAGTCATTTCAAAGCAATAACGCTGACAGCAACAGCCTATCTTTGTTTAGCCCATGCACGGAAACGGCACACCAGAGAATAAGTGTAATAGCCATGCCAGGTCGCTTATGTGGTTACTTTAACTGATACGCTGCCATGTTTTACACCCTAATAAAACCTAATTGGGTTCCAATTCAGAGAAACACATAAAGAGCCTCACACATATCTTTGCCCCAGGTGTAAAATCAAATTTGTTACTTTCACTGGAGCTCTGTGACCGCAAACCTCACCGCAGAGCCACTCACCACATGCCTCTGCCTATTGGCAAGAGCCTTACCCCTGAACACATGTACTGTACGTTAATGCATTTTGCCTTGCATTACATTCATAGAGCTACCCCGCTGATGCCTCACAGACCAAGACGAATCACAACCCAAAGGTGTGAGGAGATATCAAAGACTCAAAGCAGCCGTGAAGGTTCCACACCAGTGTTTGTGTGAGACGGCGAATGCATCTTTAAACCACGCCCCGATTCAGAAGATCAAAGCGTCTTGCTCAAGATCACACCCACGCAGTCTTGCGCAGCTACCAAAATCACAACCGAGTCCAGGCCCGTAGAATATCTGCTGAAGGTGTACAGGCTACATGTGATATTACAAAATCTGCTTGCTTTCCCCCCCGAAGTCGAGCACTTCAACACCCAAAGCAATAAGAATTTTAGGACGAAGCTGAACTTTGGCCAAAAACATCATGCTGCGAGCAACCAAAGTGTTCAGAAAACATGACATCACAGCGAGAAAAACTGAGAGGCTTGCAACACATCTGGCAGCTACGCATAGCTGAGCTGTTGATGACTGTCAAACAGATGGATGAACAGTTCACCTTCGGAGCTCTGCTTATTGAGGCTCTAAAGTCGTTAGCAAGTAATTATCAAATGCCTACACAGCCCTGCAAGAGGTGCATTTTTTCTAGACAGGAGCACTGCATCGGGCCAAGAGCAACAGGCGCATACTACTGATATTCAGGAGATAAAAACTCCACTGCCAGCATTCATGTCAGTACACAGAAGTCACTACAGAGAGGATCAGGTTGCTACCACATTTTAGTATCTTTGATATTCTGGAAGATTTAAAAAGGTCTTCGCATGAGGTGAATGTGGCTGCTGTCTGTTTTGCAGTTCTAGATTTTATTTCATGGTCACACCTCTGGCCTTGCTGACAGAGGCCAATTTCTCTCTTGAGGGGCTTGTCAACACCACTTCCCGAGATAACTGTTTACACCATGTTTTATGTAAAGCAGTAAAATAAAAATGGGAGGCCAGCTTTTCGAGGTACGTCCTATCATGTCATATCTGATAACAGAAGGGGGGGGAGAATTTTGTTGCGCTGTCGATCCTACCTCTGCAGAGGTTCTGCTCGTCTGCGGTCAATCCGGGTGGACATCGAACGGTGTGGCCGGCCTGATTGACCCTCTGCCCGCCTGAATTCACCCGCGTGTGAGTCTGAACTGGCGGGACAGGAGGGACCGGGTCTGGCAGTCGCGTCTGCTCGCCCTCTCTGCTGATGTAGATGACGGCGCTCTTGGGGAGGCAGAGGTACCCACCATAGTGGTTGACACACTGCATGCCCCCCTTGCAGGCATCTTCCAACAGGGCACATTCGTCAATGTCTGACAAATAGAAAGAAAGAAAGAAAGAAAGAAAGAAAGAAAGAAAGAAAGAAAAAGAAAGATTGCACGTTAAAACGGATGAAAACTTAAGTCAGAATTAAACTCACTAATCATGAAAAGCTGCACAAATACAGCTAGACATTTTGTCGTTTCTCACCTCTGCACTGCTCTCTCACTCTGTCATACTCATACCCTTCTGTACACTGTAAAGAACATACATCAATACAGATTTTAGTTTCCTTTCATGACATGTAAGACATGCAAGAAAATACAACATAGCCCCCTTGTTCTCCATCACTGAGTAAAAGCACTCAGCCTCGCGAACATGCCGGGCTGGAGACAGGAATCGCTCACTCACTGTGTAGGAGATGGGCTCCTCAGCCTCCTGGGAGAGAACATGTGTGAAAACCGCACAAAGGCACACGCAGATCCCCAGCATGTCGACTGAACCTCGGAGAAGCACTGTAACGAGATGCAGAGGGACCAAGTGGAGAGAGCGTGCAAGATCATTTTTTGTGCTTGACAAGCCTACATGTTTTAATACCAGTTATTACATCATTGATGGCATTGCTTAGCGAGTCCCAACATCTCCCGCTGCTGGCGTGATGTTTACGTTGGCACCGCTCCAGGTAAATCTGCGACTTCAACTAAGTGAAGTGTTTTTCTGCTGTTTTCTCCAAAAGGATTAGCGCGTAATACGCGTAAAGATCGTGCGTAAACATGTCCTCGTGTGCCAGTCAGTGTGAGGAAAATGAACGCGTTAGTCAGCCATACAGACCTCCTGTTGATTAAAAATCTGTATCTGCACACTTCACGTCCAGCTTTAGAAGCCATATGTTCGTGGTTCAGCTTTGTTCATCACAGACTCAGTTTCCTCATTGCTGACACTTGTTTCAGGACAACCGAAATACGACTACAACAGAAACAAGTGCCACTGACTGCAGATCTTTCCCTCCCTCGCTTATTCCAACATTAACACTAACAGCTCCTTGTTGTTGGTTATTTGATAACGATCCTTCATGCAATTGCTTTGTCATCCTGTGGCGCCTCGGCGACGTACCTGCAAGTACCTGCGGATATCCAACTCTCCTGGCGTGCTGAAGAAAACGTGCCCGGTTCAAGTGTTGTTGCAAAGCCGGATCTCCGCGAAGCTTTTATCGTGCAGGCGGTGGAGTGGACGTTAGATGTTTGACTGAGTGCAAGCAGCACTTGTGATGAACATGCGGTTAGTGCAGTGTGACATACTTGGGGGGCGGTGTACCGGGCAGGTTGAGCTCCGGGGTTTTCTCTCACCGGGGTGCAGTAAACGACCAGCAGGTTACAGTGGCTCCCTCTATAGACTGACGAGTAATGAGGGAGCGGGACCGTATCAGAAAGCAGAGGATAGATGATCAGATTTTTCTAAGACCATTTCTGCACTTGAAAACTTGGTTGCAGGTGTACTTCTGATTTGGGGTCATGAGCAGTACCCTGATCTTGACTTTTAACTTTACTAAGCGATAAAACACGTATTACATTATTCATTTAGGTTTTATTAAAATCTGTGTCCTTATTCTCTGAAAACCCCTTTCCCCATGATTTCAGTAGTTTTCTATGAGGGAAATAACAGCTATTCTCCTGAACATTAATAAAGGCCTACACCATTTCTGTACTTTATAGATGAGCATCCATAACATCTGGGGTTGTAACATGCAGACCTTGCCATACTGCGAGACCTCAGCGTCTTTGTAAATGGACTGAGTGAGCAGCAGGTGGTAAAATCAAATCCTGTGTTGAAGGTCTCTGTCAGCGACCACTACATTAGTCTCTAATACATTTCACGGTGTTTACAAGATGCCTGCGCTTCAGGAACATCTGCTGGAATTGGCACGGCCTCCTGGATTTCCCATGGGTGAAGAGACAGCAAGTGATTGTGTGTACACGCATGTATGTGTGCCAGCAGCTTGCTGATATGAGTGGACTGAAATGGACTTGGCACCATCTTCTTTTCTGTCGGCCTTCCGACCTCTCCTCAGAGGGTGCGGACAAGAAGATAGCTGATAGATTCTGCATGGTGCAATATCCCCTTTTCAACTTTTTTCATGTCCAAAAAGCAAATTCTTTTCTTTCAATGCACTAATCCTGTGTTTAGACATTAAGGAATTTAACTCATAATCAGTTATTAAAACTGAACATGTATAAGACAAGTTCTCGATATTTGTGACACGCAATCAACCTATGATATGACATGAGGCAAAAGTACAGAATAAAAAAAGTACACAACTGTACAAACATACATGGATGACCCAAAAAATGAATGTGCAAAACACGTTTCTCTTCACTAAAGTTTATTTTATTTGGCAAGCTATTCAACACATCAAAAAAAGCAGCGGCAGTGAGATAAAGCACTTGATTAATCAAAGCCATTTTGAAAGAGTTCGTAGAGATGAATGGAAGATTTTATCCTAGAGTGATGAAAGAGAGGATGAGAGAATTCCCTGTGGGCCAATTCCTCACTGGAACCAAATTAGACAATTGTGCCTGCAAATCACACTAGTGAGGCTGAAGTGGGTGTGTCCCCTCATGGGTGCACGTCAAGGTGTGAGAAAGTCTCCACATGGATGTTACTGAAGTAAAAGCAGATGATCCTTTTCACACTGATGTAACGAGGCTTATCTGATGTAGTGCGCAAATTAAAGCAAAAATTCGTGCAAGGAAAACGTTCTAAAGATTGACCTCGAATGAACCGCGTGTTCTATTTGAATTTAAGTGAACAAGAGGGGAACATAATACTCCAGATAGCACAAACATACATTTAAATGTCAGAGTGATAGATTGGACCTTAGCTTAACATAAGTACCGCTCTGAGTTTCACAACCTCTCTGTGATCATTATTGCCTAATCCCCCAGCCCACAATGGTGACTAATATAAGTGCATACACATTCATTCTGGGGTTACCATGCGGCAAGTGCGTGAAGAATATTGACCAGAACCTGTGTTTTCTTTTCTTTTTTTTTGCAGTTTTACAATCCTAAGAAAAAATAACTCTAATCCAAAACTTTCCTTAGAGCGAATACACTCGTGAAGTGCATTTTGAGCCAGTATTTCGTGACGTTTCTTTCGATGCTGAAGGCAATGCATCAGGTACTGTTGGCAATTGAGTATCAGCCAATCAGTTCCTGATGCAGTATCATCCACATCAGAAAGTTCCTCCTTCGCCCCAGCATCAGTACAGGGACGACTGAAGCTGAATAATTTACAACACATTTAGGGTCTTTCTGCAGTATGCTGTGAGAGGAGTGCTACAAAAATAACCCAAATTCATAAAAACAAGCCCTTATTATTCTTTTCATTCTATGATAATACAATAGCCAATATTGTACAGTACACATCAGCGTAAGTCAAGATGGCAGCAGAAGCATCTGGAAAGTGAATTCATGCAAATTCAAAATGGGCATGTATTATGAAAGAGCTGCAAGAGATGAGGCTGCACTTCAAAAGACTGTCGAAAAGAAATTTTTAAAAAAGTGGGGAAGGGGGATGCGAGAGAAGGAAGAGCAGACAGAGAGGGTGTACGTGAAACGTGCTTGTGTAATTGCAGTGACATCTTCATTGAGACTCCTCCATCTCTTTCCTGCGTGCTCCAAAGGGCGTCGTTAACGCCGGTCGATGTGGAGAGCAGCCGAGGCGCTGTGTTTAGCATAATCCCAGAGGCCATTGTGAGAGCAGCTAGTGAACGACTCACAGTTGCCAGCTGAGATTTCACCAAAACACAGCAGCACACAAGGAGAAGGCGATGAGACAGGGAAATCAGAGGCAGAGGAGGGGTAAGAGTGGGGAAAGGACTCTGGCGAGAGACAGGACTAGTAGGAATGATGGATACAAAAATCTGTATGTGCCGAATATTACATTACACAGCACGTGAAGAGTAATGTGTATGCGTATGAGAGTGGTGGTTATCAGTGCTGAGGGTGCAGCTTTCACAGCATCAAAGAAGTAAAGTGTGAAACACATTTTCTTCCAGGTGGACTGCACCTGTTGGCCCTTATTCAGGACTGTATTTCAATGATCGGCCCTCTTTTTCTTCTTTAAACCAATCATTGACTGTTTTGACTTGGAACAGTCAGGCATAAAAAGATTAAGTGAAGCTGTCACATGGCAACATCTCCTCCATTGTGCATTGATTGTTACCTTAAGCTAGAGCGTGAAAGCCTCTTTGATCACAGGTTCAGGTAGGCAGACAGTTTCTGAGCCAGCCTTTGGTAAACAACGTGGTCTCCTCCTAACATACTGCGGAAAAGATGAATAGTGAAATGTGATGCTCAAACGTCGGCAAAGAATTCTTCCTCGTTATCATGTTAATGATCTGGAGAGGGAAGATGAATCAAGGACACAGTTTTAAGGGTTAATATTCGGGAGTGTTAGACAAACTGCAGAATCTCTCCAGGTGATTGTGAGAATATAAAGCACCATCACAGTTGCCTGCAGAGATTACCCAGTCAGATCTGATTTCTCACTCGTTCCTTGTGTCTCCCTCTCACACATACCCTGTGGTGGGTATGCGTTATATCTATAAGAGTCAATTGGCAGCAGATGGCTAACACCGATCGGGATAAAGACCGAGCTTTGACCCCCCCTCCCCACTGCTCCCTAAAAGGTCTCGGGTTACCATGGTGACTAGGCCAAGGCACGTGCCGGCCATTGTTGAGCCGTATCCTCCAGGGTCAGCCACACGCCCAGTTAGAGGTCAGATGTCACCCAGGCCTCTCCCGCAGGTCACCACTCACCAGCTTTCAGCCTTTGACCCCAACAAACACTGAAACAAATTGAGAAATGGGGGAGAGGGCACAAAGTGTGAGATGACAAAATTACACATATTTACTCAACGACTGAAGGATCAGGGTTCAGGGTATTTGTTGTGCTTTTGGCGTTTTATGCGAGGATTAGCAGTGTGGTTCTGTAGGGGAGATGTACAGTGTGCTGACATATTACAGTATGTCTCCCTCTTGTGGTGAAGTAAGAGGGTTTGACAATGTCACATCTTACATGGACTCTATTCGAAGGGCGGCAGAACATGGGACATTTTGGTCACCGTGTAGTTTAGACCATAGGATGAGAATAACTTTAGGTTTAATTCTCATCCCTCTGTCTTCATAAAGGTTTCCATTCTACACTGGCATTGCACAACATCTCCTAAAGGATGCAGAATGCAAAAAGATTGTTTACTTTTAAAACCTTCAGGTGTGCTGGAGCATAACAACACACCGACTTCTGTAATATATGTGTGCGTATAATATATCCACAGATTCATCAGGCTCATTCATTCATGATGCTGAGAGAAAAGCCTTGTGATCCAGCTTCATTATGTTCACTTAAGAAAACTCTATCCGACACGGCTTCACTGACCAACCCAGACACAGGTCCTCATGCTTGTGGTAAGTGTTTCACTGAAGGTGCCATCTTTTCCATTGAGCCAGGATGTATGTTGGGATACTCGGGTCATCGAGTTGCAAAGTGTTGCTCGGGCGTTGACAAAAGAAAAATCTTAAGTTTATTAAACGGAACAGGCTGACAGTCCACACTTTGTTAGGCAGTGAATGAACAGAGTGGTTTTGACAGGCCTAACCTCTTAAGCTTCGGGTCCCACTGTGCTCAGCACAGCTAGAGCTAAATGCCATCTGTCCCAACATCATGAGGCCCCCCAACCTGTCCCCCAACAGTTTAGCATAAAAATCATGCAGTACTGCTATTAAGAAAGAATTTAAGATCATCCTAATCATGTGATATCGAGTCGGTAAATTCAAACAAACGCCTCATTTCCAGTAAAGTTTTACTGTTCAGTAAAATGTTTTAAGGTTGCCCAGGTTAAAAGCTTTGCAAACAATAGTGCGTGTAATCCACTTAATTTGGTTTTCAAAAGATGTGTAAAAAATATCCTCTATGGATTATTAGGTTAGTCTTAGATAGTCTTAAAAACTTTTGAAGTAATTTATTTTAAAATAATTGTCTGACTCTAAAGTTAAATCATCTTGTGTTTTCCTCCTCTGCTCTGGGGCGTCTTACGAGGCAATGAATATGGAGAGTGAGATAAAAATGCAAGAACTGTTCAATCTAGGACAACACAGAAACAAGTCCTAACAAAGTCAGTAATCTCTTTACAAGTATTAACAGTTTTGTACAAATGCTACTCAAACCCCATATTTTCCAATTTTTCAGCTATGGAATCAAAAGTAGTTTGACACCCACAGATCGTTGTTTCTCCGAATAGGACTCAAGGATACTTCAGATTCAGTTTTGAAGAATTTAGTTTCATGCTTTACTAACTTCCACGTCCAGCACTGAACAGCAAACTAATGAAATCACCATATGAATTGTCTGCTCTGGTAGCTGTCAGGTAACGTTAAGAGCAAGAAACAACCTCTGTGCCCTGTAGCAAATGTGAGTACTTTAGCACTTCATTAAGATCCTAGACCTTCAGTGTACAAGCAATTGTCCTCCTCTAACAAAAAGCCTGACGCATTGTATCAGTTGGAGGTAAATTTATCAAAGGAGGCCGATACAATGGACGGAGCAGACCAAATTATGAAACAGGTCTGTGAAGGGCCTCCTGCTGAGACATATTGTACTGTTTGTTGATGGTCCAGTTTGGACTTGAATGACATGTGGTGACATTCAGATAGGAAATGGTAGAGAAATGCTGCTATGCATGTACAAATGAGTCAGTATATGTGAGAGCAAGGGCTGCATGGTGTGTGAAAGGATGTGGGCACTGGTGTATATGAAGTCATGCTGAGAAACAGAGGCAACCACATGGACCTCTTGGAGTTGCACATTAGCTAAAAACAATTGGGATCTCCATGAACTGATGTGACATGTGTATTTGTCCCAGCCTTTCCGTTAGGAGCCCTTCTGTAGAGGTGAAAGGAAAAAAACAGCACTAAGAAAGGGAGGGGAAGAGGCAGAGGGGTGAGGAGGGGGCACCACGAGGCCTGGCTGTGTAAAAGCCATCAAACTGCAACAGTACAGGCTGCATGTTGTCTCATGTAGTGCACCATTAAAGCCACGTCTAATACAACGACAATAAGAAAGAAATGCAATGTGTATGATGAAACAATATCTGTTTTTCATTGCTTCATAGATTAGTTGTACAGTAAAAGCACAACTGGTCCACTGATTAACTGGTGCATCTTCAGAAACTCTTCTAATAAATCTTTTTAGCCATTTAAGACGACATTAAGGGAGAGTTTCAGTTTATTTTGGGGATGTGGATACAAGAGAAAACAAGATATTTAAAGACCCTATTTCATAGATCCATTGAGAAAATAATAATCAGATTAACCAATAATTAGATTGTAATAATGTTACCTATACGAACACAATGTGTGGGCACGCAAATACTGTTTGGACTGCAGAGACCAGTTTTAGTGTGGCAGTCGTTCGGAATGAGACCGGCTGCCATTTAGCCTCTGCACTGCAGTCTCACATGAAATGGGCCGATGGTTCATCAGACTACCGACTGTCCCGACCATATTTACATCCCATCTCGGTTATTGGATGCATAACTCTTCCACACATCTCTTCAATCTTACATCCCGACCCGCAAACACACATACATACACACGCAGACACAGACACAGAGGACTGACTACAATTATAATTTCATATGCCCCAGTGTATCAGCCACCCAAGCAATTTTCTGCCATTTAAATGTGAATTTATGTCTCATGTAAATGAGCGGGGAGTTGATTTAGGCCCATTGGACGACTGGCCTTTTCCCAGGGAACGTTCTGTTATAGACCTTTGGTCATTTCAAGGTCTCCACTCATCACCTTCATTTCACAGATAGTGCCGCAGCAGAACGACACCTAGTAAACGTACCTAACTTTTAGTATCATCACAATTACAAGTGTACTAAATATTAATTCAAACAATCTCCTCAAAGAATTTTCAAGTTGCTGAGAATTCAATGTAATCAGTCCTGGTTGTATAATTATTTTCCTCATAAAATACACCGTCATTGTGTGATATCAAACTACACTAAGCAGCGTTCCCCGTAAACTCGATCACTTCACTCATTGTATAAATGTAAATCAACATGCAGTCATGTTTGAGCATCTGAATTTCTATACACATCCGCTTTAAATCTGCTCACTGCAACATGAACAAAAAGAGTATCATATCAAATAATCTTTTTGTTCATGAAAGTATATTTTTTAAATGTATCTGTTTAATTATGGGTCTCTGTTCACAGGTTCATGAATAAGGGTAAAAAAAAAAGTTTATTTCTTTTAATTCCTGTTTTCAATCTTGAGGACTAAACCCTCGGCAAGAACACATGGTAATTAAGTTCATGTTGCCAAGTTATTGGCTGTTTTATTGGCCACATCACAACGTAGCAAGCAGTAATATGTGACCTTTTTAAAGAGCATTTCTTGACAACCCGGCCATCCCATTACTTCAGTAACAACCCATCAGAGGGCAGGTTACTTTTTACATTCATCTGGAAGATAAAACCAGAGTATGTATCAGATTAGACACTTCTGCCTCTACACAACACAAATAAACATTTACCGCCTGTAATAAATTTTCATGTGCTTCTATTATTTTGCTAGGTAGCTGAAATACTAATAAAAAGTTATTTCCACAGTTAAGGGAAAGAACATACTGAACCTATATGGATTGTTTAGGGAGGCAGGGCAGTTTTTAACCTATTTAAGTGCTGGTGTATGGTGTAGCTACTGTTATAGATGTGTAAATGAAGTGAACCTTTCAGCTGGTCAAACTATGCCAGAAAGACCTTGACCATATGATCGACTACCTGCTCTTATCACAACAATAACCAGTCCACCTGCTGCTTATCACAAGCGCTCTCCAAAACCCTCGGTAATATTGCAAAATGCATGGCCACAGCCTATGCTGCCTCATCTCTTATCCAAACCCCAAGGTCTTTACGCTCATCTGTCAAATACAGCTGGCTTATGCCCATGACATAGAGCAACAGTTAATTTGATGACTTTCTGCCTTAGTTAGAAAAAATAAAGATGTTGAAATATATGTTTGTGGATTATTTCTAAAATAATTAAAAACAATATAGACAATATAACAAAAGACAGATTAAATACTGGCAATAGGCAAAGGTATAGGGCAAAGAAGGATGTGCAAATTGATAGTATTGGTCAAAAATACCGGGTAGTTCATGTGGGAAGGTGGAGTCAGCGCTCCTTAGACATCCTTACTGACATCAGGTACATGCAGGGAAACCAGATGTCAAGCAGGAAAGGAGAAGCATTGTCTGCAAGCTAATAAAGGCCTATAGCAGCCACAGCAACGGTAAGAGATATGCTTTACTCGGACAGAGCAGGGGTAACATTATAATGTAAACAACTCATTCTTTAATTTTATAAATTTCTCAGTTATCGTAATTATACGTTGAAGCCACTAACATTACAGGCTACATCTTGGGCTTATTTTACGTCAAAATCTTTTAGAAACGGTGTATATGACTGGCTGGCTGATATAAAAGTTACCGCACGCAATTTCAACTCGCGTCATTAAAGACACGGCAGGACACAAATGTGTTGCATGAGTTGCGGTGCAGGGTTAAGACAAAGTCCAGAAAAATGCAGTGTTGCAGGTAAAGTGCTGTGTAATTCCAGCCCAGAGAGAGGACTTAAGGGACCAGCGAAAGAGCAATGCAGCTCACCGTGCATTTGTGATTGATGGTCTCTGTCTGTGCAATAGCTGACTGAGCAACATGTACATCTCTCTTATTCACACACTTAATGGCGTGCACACATCCTATAGCGTGCTTAGGTGAACATATATGCACCACAGCCTGCATATGTAATGTGTGCGTAGCGTGTTGTGTAAGGCACTACACACTGAGCCTGTTTTAGTGGCTCGTTTGGCAAAGTGACATATCATGAAAGTACGACGTCTTGGTATGGAGTCTGACCTGGGATTGTAGTTGTGTGTCCTCTTTCCCGCTCTCTCACCCATATTTTCTCACCTCCAATCCTCATGGTACACTGTTGAAAGAACAAAGAAGGAAAAAAAACTTTAACCTGCAAAATCTTAACACACACGCACAACATAGTGTCATACAATCTATGGATCAACAATGCTGCATTCTGTATGAGCATATTTCCACAAATCCTTGATCCTGTCACGTCTCTGTTGGCTGGTGCCAAGACATGTCTCGTCTGGCTGTTAGCCAGGCTGGGCTGGTCGCCACCACGGGCCCAGAAACCTAGCAGGCAGGCCTAGCTTAATGCTGACACATCGCTCACATCAGCCAGTGAGAGGAGACCTCAGGGAGATGCTGAAACATCAGCACAGCACCATTTCAGAAATACAAGGAGGGATACACGTGCTCATCTATGGGAGGATTGGAGAAATTGTCACGCTAACATTGAGGGACCTCATTTTAACAGCACCTCTTTTGAAGACTTGATACTTAAATGTGAGGCTGTGATAATGTGTACTGGCATCGAAACTGTGAATGTGGACTGGAAAGGCCACACCCCTTTGAATAAACCTCCCTAACCTCATTCACATATAGCATCATAAAACATCAATTCCATTTTTCCTCATATGAAAAACAGACCAAAAAAAAATATTCATATAACCCTTGTAAGCTGTCGGTATTAAAGATGTCGCAATAAAGAACAATAATCTACACACTATATATAGTGGTACATAAGTGAGGTGATTACTTAAAAAATATTCCATTATATCTCAGTGATATGTAAGATAAAAACACTGTTAGGACATTAATAACAACATATCACAACATCTGATTCCTGTGATAACATATTATTTTTGTCTTTACATATTTTCAGGATAAACTGACTGAAGAGCATCATTATGTGAAAGTGAAGACAATTATAAACAATAAACAGGATATTCCTCATAATGAAGAGGGCACAAACTGCCAAAAATATCATTATTGTGTGAGGAAACACTGACACAGATACTCCACCTCTTCGTAATATCAATCTGATTTTCGTTCACACTTATACAATTATAATGGCCGCCCTTTGTGCTTAGCAAGCCATGCAAATGAGATTGGCAGAAACGAGCATGTCATCGATATGTGCAGATATAACCAGGAGTGCCACTGATTGATGATTCAAACCTTCTCCCTATTGCCTTGTTTGTGACCTCTGACTTCTCAACCCTCGAGGGGTTAAACTTATTACCCTTTGACTCGTGTGACCTCTGCTTTGAAAGAGCTAGATTGAAGGATGACCAGAGCTTAGGTCCTATTGGCCGAAATTTGGCCAGAGGCCTGACCATCCAAACCCTACAGGGATGTGACCCTGGCCCTGCCACACGCTCTGTGGATAATACTATTAACAGGTCAATACAAGCCTAAAAAAGGGGGGAGAAAACACTGCTTTAACCTTAAGGATGAGCAGAAGAAAGGGATGAGGGGGAGATGTTGTGGAAAAGACAGATTTGCAGGTTGGATTTAGAGGTTATTTGCCTTGCCTGTTTGAACAAATGGACACCAATTTGATTTGCAAACAGGGGTGCAATTACCTCACCTGGATGTATTTTGAAAAGCAGTACCAATATGAGTTGGAACAGGCCTGAATATTTCAAAATTGTTGAATAATGTAACCGTACAGATTGTGCAGTCATTATTGCGCCTTAAACAAACACACAAAAGCGACAAAAGTGAGCCAAATGTGTTATTCATTGAAGAAATTCTGCAAGTATTGATCGTACTAAACAACAGCAAAGAAAACTGAATTTTACCTTCGCCATCCCAGTAAAATCACACTAAAATGCAATATTTCAAAATAAAAAGATGTAAAAATGTAAATTTAGAACAAATATAAGTTACTATTTTCTTTAATATTGAAATAAAACGTCCGTACCGAATATTTTAAAGGATTTAAAGGACGAATGTCGCTTTACACTCCACCTCCATCTCCAGCAGGAACAGAAGAGGAGTGTATTGGGTGTTTGCCAGTACACCACGTTACATGCAAGACATGTGCTCTCTCTCACACCCATGCACACTGTCCAGGATAATTCGCCATTTTTGCTGCCATCATCCTTATTTCTCCCCTACCAAATCATGAAAAGGGGTTTGGCTTTTGACCAGTTAAGCCTGTTCATGGTAATCTACTTTTTTATGATGAATCAACAAAAAGATATGCAGCAATTCACAACTTGGCTAATAGTTTCTTATGTCAAATAATACTGGGTAATGCGGAAAAAAAACTCATCTCAACTCTTTCAGTCTCCATCATCATTATTGCACCTAAAAAATAAGACTGAAAGCCTAAACCCAAACATCATGAATACGCATATTGAGGGTGTACACAGGGCATACATAATGCGCTTTGTCTCCCCCCGCCCTCAAGAGTTGAGTGCCAATAAACATAATAAAATCCAAGACTAAATAATGCAACAAGCAGCCAAAGCCATGACCCCTACAAAATTTATTTTGAAAAACACATTACGGGATAATAAAATACAACCGAGATAAAACAGATGTAGCTAATAGAACCCACTCTGCTAAACTTATCAGACCTGCGGCTACAGTAGAGCTTGTAAACAACCTTACTAGCACGCATTTGGTCTTCCACAAACGCACATGCAATCTCCCACATACACATTAGCAGCACAGGCTCACGGATTACTCTGAAACGCGGAGAGAGGAAATTTTGGGACGAAGAAAGAGAAAACCAAAGTAAACTGAACGAAAATGAGCGTAAAAAACACAGGAAGGAGAATGAAACTAAATCAAATACTACCTCCGGAAGCATCCTTGTCATGAGAAGGGTGGGACACCTGCAGAACCTTGCATGGTCTTATCCAGAGCTCTTCAGCGACTGCTCCCTCACAGAGCAGAGTGTGTGTATGAGCCAGAGAGAGAGAGTGTGTGTGTGTCGCTGGCTGAGGGAGGGGATCCTACCGTCCTACCCCTCCTCCTTAGGACTGTGCCTCCTTAACAGGATGGAGGGGTAGGTGGGGCCACTGCAATAAAGCAAACACACACACACACACACACACATACACACACATATCTTTCTATGGTTGTTATGTCCTCGCTCTTTCCCGCCTCCACACTTCCATCTTTCTGTCTCTCTCCAAGACTTGCTCTCTCCCTCCTTCCCTTGCAGACTTGCTCTCGTTTCTCTTGCCTCGTGCTTCAATCTGAATCTCGGTCTGTCTGCCAGGCTCTTACACTCTCCCTCTACCTTTCATCTCCCACCCCTCTCCCCTATCCGCTCCTCTCTCACTGTACCGTAATATTAACACGCTCTCATTAATCTGGAGGGTAGAGGGACATATGCTGTTTCTGGCTGGTGGTCCACAACCTGCTAAACTCCCGGTGTGTGTGTTGTGTGTGTCCCGTTGGCGTTTAGTCTCATAATACTACAGCGCTAAGATTAAGCGGGACAGTCAGAGAGCATGGTGTATTGGAGAGATGAAAAAGAGAGGAAGGAGGGACAGCAGGGCGATCAACAACAGCAAAGCACACTTTTTAAACCCTTTATAGTTCTACGTCCCCTGGTTCTCGGTGCCACCGCCACCTTCATTCATCCGGCCACCTAACACAAACCCCATCTGATTCAGGGAGTAGCCATCCCTACATAAATCATTCTCTTATTCCATTGGCCACACATTACATTCAAAGTATTGATTTTCTCCCCCCTGCTGCAGCACTGATTGCAAGGAAACCCTGCACACTGGTCACAAACAGGAAGTGGAAAAACAAACCGCGGGTGTGTTTCGATTGACCACAATGGCGGACTCCGAGCTTTGGTCACAACACTAAAGAGGGGAAAACATGTGTTTTTCTGCACAGAGCACACATAATGGGAGTGTAAATGTAGCAAAAGAAATACAGAGGTCTGTATTAACATTTTGGTAAAACACAAGGACCTAATCAGTAAAATGTAACAAGAAGTTCAAAACGATTTGCAGCCACAGTATCATCAAAATAATTCAGGAAACACCAGTAGAAACTATTACATACATTTGTATTTTAACATATCCAAATTGGATATCAGTCCACAAGAAATCAAGTTTAGCTGTAGTTCATAAGGGAATATAAATGAAACCCTTTGTTTTAAATGAACCGCTGTCCTTAGATTAAAACTGACCATCAGAGGAGCAAACGCTGCCGTTTCCATGACAGCACAGCTGAGGATACTTTGAACTCTGACCTTATACTCCTGCCTGCGCTCTGAAGCGGTGACCAATCCAAGGGTCAATCAAGAAGTAGGTCAGCAGGGGTCAAATGGTAATGACTCCTCTCTGGTTACGCAACCACACCGTATCAGTCACCTCCAAATAGCATCCGAGCAATTTTTCATCCTAATCAGGGGAGTGCACCTTCCCGAGGTAGAGGATGCTGCCCACGTATAATCAGATTGTCTAAAACCCATGTAGAAGACAAAAAGCAGAATATAAACCTGCACTAATCTACAGTACAAGGATGTATACATACCAAACTTCAATTTCAGGACATATCAAAGTTGGTCCTAATTGGCCTTCATTGCTTTACAACACACTTTAACTTGGAACTGACAAAGAGAGCACTGAGCAACTCTTGTTTTTAGTAGGAAAACGAGCAGTGAAATGTAATAATGTCTGAAGCTACATGTCTTAACTTATGGTCTTCACTGCAAAGCCTGGGTGTGTAGTGTATGCCAGAAGCACCAGAAGCGGTTTAATATTTACTACCAGTATTTTTCCTGTAAGATGCATTTGCAGGTATACTGGATGCCAGGGATGAGTCAGCACAAAATATTGGGGTAATGACAGATGCTGACGATAAAAGGGTCACATCCATCAGTAGTGATGTAGGGCAACTGCTAAAACTACTGGATTTTTCCATGAAGAAACATAGTTAAAAACACCTCTGTCTCTTGAGAGACAGAGGGGTTGATCTTTAAGAAAGGATGACATCGTCTTTGGGTAGAGAAACTGGGTTGGAAGAGAAGGGGGAAAAGACAGATGAAGGGGTGGAGGGACTGATCAGAGGGGTGCCAGACACAAAGAGGCCAGGCCATGGCCGGTGGCACGCGATGGGCAGATTAACCAGCGTTTCCTCCCCTAACTGAAGCATTAGGACACCTGACTGAGTCCCGCCAATGGCAGCCAGCCAAGGATTTGTAGGGGGGAGAGAGAAGCTGGGGCTCGCCTTTCAACACTCGGGCTCTTCAACAACACAAAGAGGGGTGGTGGTGATGCTCGTGGGGGGGAAAAAAATGGGGGGAGATGGGCTGGTGGCTTGGAGTTGGGAGGGGGCTACAAGCCTTACCCCTCACCATCTGCTGCCCAGGCTAAGTGAGGACAGGGGTAGGGCCAGAGTGCGGGGTGGAGTATTTGAGCGCGTGCACAGAGAATACACGTGTATCTGTGTGCACGCACCTGTTAGTGTCAGTGGGTGGGTGGGTGAGTGGAATGGCAGATGGACAGGGCATACTCCTGGCACTGAAGCTTCAATGTTAGTTAAGGAGTATCCCCCTTCCCCCACATTCCTAACCCCTGCTACCTAATGCCCACTGCCAGCCAATTCTTTATGTTTTGCTCAGTTTGATTAAGACATCCACGATTAGAGACATTTTGAGCAGGGCGCGAGGGCGTGTGTGAACCGCTTATCCATGAGGATGTTTACTGTAATTAACGACAAACAGACACAGGCCCTTTTGCCCTCACGCTATTTTGTGGCAACTCCTTTTCTAACATTGAAGACACTTTTGTTAAACAAAGCGGAAACTGTAAATGCCCCTACAACTGTAGACACACACACACACACCTATGATGCTCCAAACAAGCTGCACCCATTCACTTTGTCATGCTGCATTTAACAATTCCCCCCAGTGCAGTTTGCTTTTATTCACCCACACACTCTGACTGAGCTGTTTATTTCCCCCGTTTGAAAAAAAAAAAAAAGGGGGTCAGAGCAGTAGACAGTTCGGTCTTGCTGAGCAGTAATCTGAAAATGCCTGTAATCCTCCATACAGAGCCCTTCTGGAGACTGGCGTTGCAGTGTGGAGAGGTGTAGCCTCGTCTCAGTTTAGCAGCCATGTGTCTGACCAAGCCTGACACGCAACCAGAGCCTTACAGCTGCCAGGACACACACTGAGAGATGAGGCACAGTAAAGCTGCCCCGGTCACTCACTGGAATAATTATGCCTTTTTTTTTTTTTGCCCTATACAATGCAGAGTGAGTGCAGGTCACTGAACTTATTCAGTTCAGTGTTTTGAACAAGTGGCATAGATGCGAGCCAATGAAATCACTGGTTTGTGATCGTACTCTTATAAATTCAGGTAAATGGTCATGGGCTTGTATTCATATAGCACTTTCTCGTACACTGAGAGCCACTACAGGTTTAGTGTCTTGCAAAGTACGTCAATAAGTAAGGCTGCAGTTTGCAAACATGTGAGATGAACACACACTATGCCCAAGCTCACTGGAAACAACTTGAAAACACCAGGAGGATCTGAGTATTAGATTTTATTTGGGTGACATTCGTTTCTAGTGAGCATGGTTGAATTTTCCCAAGGGATTTCTGTAACGATGAAGTGACACTGAAGCGCCTGAAATAATAAATTAATCAGCACATTATTTACTAAAATGCATATGAGAGGAAGCACTTGGAGCTCCATGGGGCGTTTGCATGCACCACCTACAGTCTTGAACTTGCCTTGGGTTCAGGGTGGAGAGCACATGTCTCACCGACTGCCTTGTCGCTCCTCTTGCACACTGTACGTCCCAGCTGCAAGTCCAGGATGTAGTTCACTCCAGCAACTATCTGCAGACAATTATCAGTACTTAGCACCGTTTATGTTGATGTTTGTGATCCGTGTGTTAAGCTTTACCTGCATTTTGGCCGATGTTATTTTCAAAACTTTGTAGGCAAACTGTTCCTCTGCGTTGGCTTTGTTGAACTCGACCACAGCGAACTGTGCTGCCGTTAAAACTCGACTGCTGTTCACGGGGACGTCCAGAGGCTCGCCAGTCATCATTTGTCCGGCGGTTAGAAAGCGACCGGTGGCCGAAGCAACGACAATTAAACACAAACAGACAAACATCCTGAGCCTAGCAAGTTGTTTCTAAGAAGCTAAAGGCAGCTGACGGTTCTTAAGAGCTAACTTCGAGCCCGGGTTTAAGCACGGTTGCTATACGCACACCTGTGTCCTGTTAGAACATGAAGGTTCGAAGAAGAACTTCGGTGTTGCACGGCAACCGCGTTGCTAGGCTGCCGTGAAGCTGGTGCCGCTGGCGGAAAACAGTCCATTATTGATAAAACACACACCATTAAAAGTATGCGAGTAACACACATTTATTAATGAAGACAAATACAAAAACTTTCCACATTCCACAGTGACGTCTGGGCATACATCAACATTAATCCATTTTGAATTAAAAAACAAAGATATTTGATTGTTACTTTATTCTTTGTATTTCACCGCATTGATCAACACACAAGAAAATACACAACTATCTAAACATAGCTGTAAATAAACAAGGGGGGAAAGGTGTGGATTCTCTTAAACAACTGTCACTGTCAACAGTCACACAATAAAACTGAATGGGGGTGTACAATCGATGGTAATTTGTAGTAAGTAATCATGGTAAAAAAAAAGAAACTGGTTTATGAGTAGTACTCTGAAGCATTTAAGGCTAATGCTAGTCAAAAGTAATCTTCCCAGGACGCTGAATGTGTCTTGAAATAGTAATATCTAAAAGCACTGCTGAAAAACATTTTGTGAGAGAAATTAGTTTCAAGGTTGTTACACTGACTGCCATATCTGATAAGAAAACAGCACATCGGCCAGCCTGCAAATCAGCCTTTTGGGAAAATACTGTTTTCAGATCCAAATATGAAGACAGATGAGACCAGTCTTACAAATTTCCACTCGTCACTGAACAGGGCCTCTGCCTAATATTACATCAGTTCTTCTATTGCATTTTTTTCTTCTTTATTTAACTATTTGTACATATCTGACATTAAACACTGGTCCTTCATCACTGAAAAAATATATTTCCACTAGGGTAGTGATAAACACCATTATACATTTTTTGACTGCCAAAAAATGTATAATATTTTATTTAGAATACACTGCTAAATAAATACGAACTAAGATTTTAACATTTATCTGTGATTATTATGATTATTACGATGGCCCATCAATGTATGTGTGATCAAGAAAAAAAAGGTATGTTATTCATTCTTGCTATATTATGGATTTAAACTGCAGATATACTGTAACCTCATTGTATATAGTGGATTCTGTGTTGCAGACAAATGTCGACATCTTCGACTCATACTGATGAGAGAATATTTCCTCCAGGGAGCATTGATGGGCAAAGCATGGTGCTGCCGGATGAGGAAATGGTCCCTTGAAGATATGGAGGAAAATGGGGATTAGTGCAAGAAAGCAAGTGCAGAGTTTGTATTTTTAAAGTTGGAGATGCTGTCATAGTCAACCCCATATTTAAAGGCATGACGGGAAAGGTACTTCTTTGTCATACTGTCGTGGTAAACTATAAGGCATGGTAATCCAAATACTTGAGACAGTGTGTATTGTGGGTGGAAGGCAGCATACTGAAGGTGGGTGCAGGTTTTTGTTTTTTGTTTTCCTTCACAGTAGGAACGAATCTCTTCAAGGCCAGCATGGACAGGAGAAATCACAGTAGTAGTGTTGCAAGTGATATTGTATTTCTTATTATTAAATTAATCTTCTTCATTTCATCATCATTTATTGTATCATCTTATCTGTCTCATGCCAGAAAATTGTGAAGAGATTCATCACATGCTCCCAGTGCCTTACACAAGCATGTTTGAATTTCTTATTTGGTTTAACATTCCAAAGATATTCTGTTTACTCACATACACCACGAAGACCATGATTCAAGGTTGTTAAATGGATGAAACAATTATTCAGAATGCAGAATTGTCTGATCCTGCAGAAAGAACCAATTACAGCGTTATATACCTCAGCCTAATTTTTAAGCATTTAGCATTAGACCTGAAATTAGTCTCCCAAGATATCATGTCATGCTGAATCATAGGCAAGTAAACTGATGTACATTAGACTATAGTGTATCTGGTTGTACTTATTTTAAGGATGCTGCCATTTGTAGCATGTGGCATATGTGGACACATGTTTTGGGCTAATGTCAGGTTTCTTAAGAATAAGAATAAGAAAAACCTTTATTTGTCCCGCAGTGGGGGAATTGCAGCAGTTTGATTGACTAACAGCAGTGAGAGTGCGATACACATGAAGTGCAAGGAGGAAGAAGGTTTCAGATGGTCAAATAAATTAGAGATTCTGCTTCTTGATTCAGGTATTACGAAAAATGTTCAGCATTTTGTCCAAACATCAAGGCATCTGTCAAACTAAAAATCAGTGTCAGTGATGACAAATGGCTATTGATTAATGACCGCCCCCTGCAAAAGATCATATATTTAAGGAAAAATAGCAACTTAATGCAGTACGCACCGAATTATATGTTGAAATCTAGCATTGTTTATTTATTTTCACTTAAGCGTACATGTACTATGAGCACAATGTATTTAAGCCAGTAGTACTCAGCAGGAAGAAGGATCCCTGTGAGTGAGTGTCATCATAATACTGAAGCATTATTGTTGATGCATTGCCATGTAATTAATTTTAAGTTCTATGTATTTTTTCAGATGTTGTAAATCTTAACCCCTTGATATATTTAGCTGGTTTAATAACGCATCATGTTACACTAACAGTGACAAACTATTATACGTTTTTATGCAAAAACAAACAAACAAAACACAAAATATAAAGGAGAGTAAAATATCGTAACAATATTTGCTGTTGAAATAGAAAAGTCGTACAACGAGTTGCACTGTTTTACTGAACCAAACAGCCACAAAGACAGCTACCTCTTTTTTTAACGACTCTGATGAGATATTTGAACTTTTATTATAAGTGACACTTCACGGTCCAAGCGACTAGATGCAAGCCATGAGTTTTAAAACATTATTCGTTAACTGTCATTTCTTAAACTAAGAAGACCCAATACATACCGAGATAAGACGGACAACACACCGGCAGCTAAACACACTATTCTTCTTTATTGAGCTTAGTTGTTTATTTACAGTTTTTGACGGCAGTCGGCAAACAGCACGTGCTGCAGTATCGCCCCCTATAGATCCGGAGTGTGAACAGCTTTACCTTAAACCAACGTGCTTTTGTGAATATGATTCCGAAATCTCTCCACAATGATTTCTTTTTTATTTATGATACAAAATACATATGTTGAAGTGTTGGTATGCGTAAGATAAACGTTTTGTTAACATAACAAGAAATTCTTCTTATTATTATTATAATTAATATATAATTAACCTCAATTTTTGCAGCAAAATGCATGGACTATAGAGTGAGTATAGTCTGTGATAGGAAACTGAATTAGGATGTGACGTTCTGCCAAAAGAAAAACATAGAAAATATTTAATCACCATAGTAGTAATGACTGATGATAATAATAACAATGACAACAATCGTTGCTGTTGCTTATGTGAGGAATGGAAATATGCCCATCATATGATTAAAATATACGACCAGTTTATATTGGAAATATGAACTTGTTTTAGTATATTTTTAAATACTATATCTGAGCTAATAAAATGGACAAGTCCATAGTTTGTTATTTAGTACACAAATGCAATGTCACCCATTTGCTGACATTGTGTCTATGAAGGATATCTTTACAGGCGTAGCGGTTTCTATTTCAAAACATACATGTGTATCCCAGTGTAGTATTCTGATAAATGTTTTAAAAGCTACGTATGCAAAATAAAAACTTAATCAAAAGGTGCATTTGTATTGTGTTGCAATGATCTAATAATACCTTCCTATTATTTTTATTTCAAATAGAAAATAAAAACATTAAGCAAATGGAAATAATATATTTTTATTTAAAAACCAAAGTATAAACCACACTACACTTTTAAAAAGCCTATTTTCTCCTTTATACAGATCCTTTTAGTGTTGAACAGGCTTTTAATTCTTCTTTTTAAATGGCCACATGTGAACAAACAATCATCACAAACACAGGGAAACCAATCAACTCCAAAAATCAGGTTTCATAAATATTTATGAAATAACGTAATAGCTTGTTTTCAGTCAAACAGCATTTGATATGCATTTGATAATATCTGTCTATGTACCAAAAGAGCTCAGTTTTGGTCTGAATCTACACAAAAAAACAGTTTGAAAAACAAAATTACTCATCACCATGACAGCTCCATAAGAGCGAAACACATCCAACAAATTATGCTTAAAACCAATCCCTTGGACAATGAAGGAATGTAGTGCTGGTTTCTTTTTTTTTCCCGGCTGGCAAAACCGATCTATAAAAAACAAATGTGAAAAATAACATCATCCAGAAGTGAAAGACTTGGATTAAGCTACACATTAGTTTCTGAATCCACTCCTAATTAGTCTTTATGTAACTTTCAGTCTCCTCAAGACACAATAGCCTGCTCACAAACCTTCAGTGAGTGTTTTGGCACAGACTCTTGCTGTATTATTTGTAGTATGATATGTGCTCTGCATTATAAGCAATTCCAAACACTACATGGGCCGTGATACTGATGTGCTGATATTAAAAATCTGCGAAATGCAAACCACCATCGCTTCAATCAACCGTGTCATATTTCCAAAATATACAACTGTTGTTCATATTTAAATCTATCATAGCCATTCACGAAAAAAACACAATCCAGCCGTTTTGTTTTTTTTTGTCTTAGGTTAGTTAAAGTATCTTCATTCCATCCTAAGGATAGTCGCACCTGAGGTACCAATTAGCACATCCTTCAAAATCATTCAAGCTCATTCAGTAAACACAGGAAATGTGCACCTGGATCAGTCCTTAATTTTTCCTAATTCCTCCAAATTACAGCTTTGACGGCAGTGTGGCCACGCAACATATCTGCCAACTCTAACCTCTGAAATGAAAGACATTTCTCTTTTACTTTAAGGTGTGTGGGATAAATAAAGCTCATCTCATCTTAATGTACATACTCTTCTTTCTTCATAGTATACTAACAGGCTACCTCTACAACTACTCCGGTTCCCGTTGTTTGGATATCATTAGACGCTTATTACTATGCTGAATATAAACCCACAGCCGGCCTCTCCGTTCCCTTTGATTCCCTTGTTCCTTAAACCTGTGGCATGCTCTGTGTGCAGGATGCTGGGCAAAAGGCAAATGGCAGCCCCTTAAAATGAAAAAGTAAAATGACAGAATGTAGAAACGTCCTATTTTAAGGTAGTTTGTTGCTCAATAAAGTTTCTGCGGCAGAGGAGATAATAATGTCACTCTGTCAGATTGTGTTAAGGTACAGCCTTCAAACAGTAGAGGGGAAAAAAGACCACTGAAAAAATATTTACAACAAATTTCCATAGCTTATCTGCTTTGTTGGTATGCACAAGGGAATGGAGATGTGCAACAGGATTTAAAGTATTTAGTGTAGATACCTGTCTGTACAGATGGGTGGAAATACATTAGGCATGTATGTGAACGGTGCTCTGGTCTAAAAGAAAAGATTAACTTTAAAAAAAAAATAGGAATGTTGACAGATATGTTAGGCATTGCCACACTGCTCCAGCTGGAGTGTGATGAAGGGAAACCCCTGCTTTGTACACATGACTCCATATTCAATCAGTATAAACCATTGTGTTTCTCTACAAGGTATTATTCCCAGGGCCGAAGAGAGCTGCCAGGCCCAACGCTTCACTGTCCTTTACATCCTTGTCTTGCTTCGGCTTTTTAAAGAGTGATGGAAGATTCCGGATATGAACTTCTTTCCTGAACTGCTGGCACAGAGCTTTCTGTTGGCAGGGGACAGGGAGAGCAAGAGAGGTTAAACAGAGCAATCCAAGACCTACAAGAAAGAATTTTATTAGACTGTACTGCCCTGTAGGGCTGCTGCACTTTTTTTTTTTTCTGCTGCCCAGGACACAGATTTACAATGCAGCCAGAATCACACTGCTGAGTAATGATTTAGGCCAGTGTGTCTGGTCACTTCTGTTGAGCTGTCGGCAGTGAGACAAACTAGACAAGCTCTGCCCTCTAGTGGTTAAAATGTGGCATTACCCCAACTGTTCCTGCAATGAGCTTCTTGAACTGTTCTTTCCTCTTCTTTTCTCCAATCTTTTGGGAACCTTTCTGGGTGCCAGGGTCCATGAGCCTCTGATCATACTGGTCTAGAGTCTCCATGTTGATGTTTGGGATCTGCGTCATCACCGTTTTTAACTCCGCGTAGCGAGGCCGCTAACACAGATGGACACAAAGGTAGATGCACAAAGATCCACAGAGAGAAATACTCAGGAAGTAGATTTGAAAAAAACAAGGAAAAAAATAATTCAAACCAAAGAGAATCCAAAGAGATTTCTCTTCTTCTAAAGAAGGAAAACTGACGAAATAAAAGAACAGATATGGCAGGGGTGACTGCCATTGAGGCTCACCAGGTTTTCATAGATGAGCATCGCCAGCTGAGAGAGCGTAGCGTTGCAGACCTCGTGCTGGCCATGAACCTGTAGTCCCCTAAGAACACTGGTGTAGAACCATGTGACGGCTTCGGGAAGGAGATTGCCTCCTACGACCTGTAGAAACAGAGAAAAGAAGTCGGAAGGAAAGAAATATTTGGAAATTTAAGACACTTCTTAAAGTCAACCTTTCAAGTCACAGTAGGTGTCAATTTCAACAGTTCATTAGCAGGGCCAAACAGTCCCAAGAGTTTATATAGTTTTAAGTTGTTTTAACCTTCGTCTTCAACTGACCAATATACTCACATTTGGACCAATCACTCCACACTTACGTCCTGACAGCTAAGTAGAATCTATAAACTCTAATTCTAACTTCCTGTAGTGTGGACGCAAAACAAAAGGCAGCACCTCCTCCAACAGTTATAGCAACTATAAATACTGTAATATCCTCATTACCGTAAGTGTATTTATGAACTTCACTGCTTTATGAACTTCCGAGATGCTTTGTATAATAAAATTCTGAAACTACATCCACTAAAACTGGTATTTAAAGCCAGGTGATTCACACTTCCTTAAAGTCAACAAGCCCATTAAAGGATGAACATTAACAACGAGTCCATCGTTGCCAACAAGTATTTCCTGTGTGTCCTGAAGCAGCTCCATTGTTGCCCCACAACTATTTAAAGAGAGAATGAGTGTAATGAAGGAGCTTTTGTTAAGCAACAATGAAAATGACTCTAGTTCAAGTCTTTCCCATAGCACTGTAAATGCCAACGGTGAAACTTAGAGAGTAACTCCCAACAAACACACCATTGACTCACGTGCCACAGACTTCAAAGGATTTTCATAGGCAGTATGAACAAATGTCTGTGGTGCTGACAGAAAAGCTTAAAGTACAGAAGAAGAGTCCAGGATTTACGTGATATTAACGTGTTGCAGTACCTGTCGCAGAAGTGTCCAGCAGACCATGGAAGCAGTGCGATGACAGTTACTGGTGTCCTTCCACGACAACGAGGTGAACGATAGGGTCAAAAGGGACATGTAGATGGTCTGGAAAAAGAAAAAGGGGGTCATTAGGTTTATATACGGCCTTTAATGTGACATCTGCTGAAGGTTATGTGTGACGCCTCTTGGGCTGACCTCGTGTTTCATCAGGCATTTTCCCAGCTCAGTCAGCTCCTCTGTGGGCTGTGAAGGAGACGGCGCCTGTACCGAATCCATCATCATGTCCTCGTCTGAGATGGCGCATTTCAAACTCTTGTTAGATTTGAACCAAACAGACAATCACGGCATCGATTCACATTTTGTAATTCGCCTCCTACCGTCATTTTCCTCTTTATTTGCTGCAGGTTCCGGCAATTTTCTGGAGATGCAGCTAACAGCTAAAAAGGAAGACAAGAAGTGTTAGGATTGTATAATAACTGAACTTCCCCTTTACCCCCAGCATTGGAGGAAAAGCCGATTGGGCAGCTGCATGCTACATGCTGAAAATCTCTTATTTTATTTTTCAGTGGCTTCTCAAAACAGAACAATAGAAACAAACACAACAGCCGTGAATACCAGATGCTAATTCGACACAGATAAGGGCTGACCTTGTTGTCTATTTTAGCAGCTGTTGTGTAGTTAAATTCGGCATCTCACTGTGAGACTACAGCGTACACCCACAGGAGCCAAGCTGTTATTTGAGCACTTTTTTTTTTGTTCTTGAAGCAGTGGTATAAAGCACATCTGGACAGAGGTCGTTTTAATTTTAAAACAGCGCTTTAAAGACAGAGTTGATGTAGCCCGAATGTGGAAATAAAGTCATGCTTACAAAGCTCACAGCTGCACACATTGCTAGTTCCTGGTGTCATGTTATTTCTTTTTTTCATTAACTTTACCAGGCCTCTGGTAGAATAACCTCAGACATGATCTGGCCAATCACACATTTCAAATCCTACTAGAAGGAACAGGTCAGTTCTACCTAGGAATAACTGCTGATATTTACACTTTCCTAAAGTGTTTTTAGCCTGTGCAGCTGGCTAACGACATTAGATTGATTAAGTGCATTAGATTAAGTGCATTAGATGGATTAATAAGCCCTTAGCTTCCCGTTACAGTGAGTTTAAACAAGGACATTAATATTGCAATCCTAAAACAACTGAAACATCTTTGTAATGAATATAACTTACGTTGGCAATAAATATTTTATCTTTGATCAGTATGCCAGCCAACAAACTGTCAGTCACACAGAATTCATTGCGATGCTACTTAACACACTTCCTTCACTGACAGGGACTCAACTACATCCATTTACTTTTACATTAGGCTATAGATGGGACAATTATTTTTGGGTAATGTATTACTCATTCATTCCTTCATTCAGGGTCGGAGCCTATCCCAGCTGTCATCAGGTGAGAGTAATGTATTATTTTCAAATCAAATGAAGTGTGTATCTATCTGATGTCATAGTATCTGAGTACAATTCAGTGTATATGACTGGAAGCAGATAGTACTTACTGAGAAGCTCCAGCACCTCCCTGGTCACCAGTCGTACCAGCTGCTCCTCCAACATCTCCTGCGTCACCTGGCTCTCCTGACAGACCTCCTCCTCCTCTTCACCACTAGAAACACAACAAACAGGTCACCAGTGAGTTCACATACTAGATTAACAAAAAATAGCAAATTGTGGTTTGCATTTGGGGTAATGTGGGATTTCCGTAAGCTTGCCCATCCAGTCAATATGATACATACACAAAGACAAAGACACAAACACTACACTGAACGTACTTGATAGACGTCCTCTGGCTGATGACTTGCCACTTGACATTGAGTCTCTGTAGTGTGGAGCAGAAGGCGAATGACCATTGTAAACAAAAACAGTTGTGAAGAGTGCTTCTAATTTTTTTAGGTTAATGATTAAGACCAGGATGAGTGGAGATCCTGACCTGCAGCATGTAGGCGAAGAGAGGGCCAAGTAGAGGGCAGATTAGACTGTCATAGAACTCCTGAGGACACGACTGCACAAACGGCTTCAGAAACAAACGTATAATTGTCAAGGAAATTCAGTGTTAAAGGAGCAGCTAAGCTTTGTTAATGTATAAGTACAGGAAGATCTGGAAGACAAATCATGTCATTGCTAACCGAAGCATGCCAACAGAGAAACCTGGTAAATCAAAAGAAGTAAAGGTAAATAAGGATATGAATGATTGGGCGAAGTCTGTGGTCAGGCATGTGGTCGAGGGAGACAAAAGCGGAGCCCACAATTCCTTCAGCCAATCTCTCAATGGTGTAGAATTCCTGCTGCAGGGACACAACTGCATTTCCCAAGATATGGAAGCTACAGAAGTAAAGACAGTAGAGGTGGAGGCAAATCAGCACGTGGGGTCTAAACAACAAAAACTAATGGAAAAATAATCAAAATAGTTCTCACCAGTTGTCAAATAACGCGCTGAAAAATCCCTGCATGCGCTCTCGGTTGCTTCGATACACAGGCAAGTCATAAACATCCAGAATATGCTGAGACAGACCTGGATGAAGGACATATTGAAAAGGTTAACCAGTCTTTTTCAGAAGTTTGCACACTGTGACCAGAAAGCATGTGTACCTCTTACCGAGAACAACTTTTTTTTCTGCATCCATCAAATCGTGGGCTCTGGAGAAGGTCTCGCTGAGACGAGCCATGTTCTCTGGCAAGAACAGACTGTTGTGAGTTCTGCAGTGTGGGGGGGAAAAAAACGAAACACACTGGTCTTAAATCTGTACATTAGTGTGGTAAAACAGATGAATACAAGAACAGGTACATTGTCATCTCATAGGTGTACCTGATTAATGTGAGGAGGTTGGGCAGCAAGAGCAGAAACTGGGCAGTGCATGGGTTTCTGTAGATGGGAGCGCCAGCGGGAGTGTAGCCCACCACGAAGGCACCAGCCTTAGCTTCCTCCAGGTCTGCAGGCCAGCGTGTCCGCTTCACCACCGCCAATATGGCAAACATACAGAAGCTCAGCTAGAGGAAGAAAAGGTATAAAGAGGTAAATGCATCAACTGTGGCTGACAACAAGCAATTTCTACCTGCTCCGTTGGTCACTCATGCATTTTGATGAATACTGGAATTTCTCAAAAACTATTAAGCAGCTTGTCTTGAAATTTACTCGATAGGCAAATAACTGATCCAGTAATTCAATTTATTCTTGAAACACTATAGACATTTACATCAGCTGCAGTTCTGCTGAGGTCGATGGGTTCAGTGTCAATTGGTAAATTGACTCCACAGACGAACCAGAGTGCCTCAGAACTTGAAATGTGAGCTTTAGCAAAAACTCTGTCACTGGCAGATAATCCATATTAATTTACAAAAGTAATACTGGATGTATGTTCACAGATAGCACCGTCTTATCCTTAGAGCTCACATTGTGACTCATTCTGCGCATATAAACTTACTCGCCCCCTGTTAAGGCCTGCTGTGTCTGCTTCCATGTCTTTAATTTGCTCACTGGCCACCTGATCAGCTCCAACAAAAGACAGGAACGTGGCTGGGTCTGACAGCACACTGAGACATAAACAAGAGAGAATACAATTATTTGTCAAGACATTAAAACACACGGTGTACACTTCGAGGGAAATAACTCAAACTCACAGCCGCATCTCGTCTGAGGTCCAGTCTGCAATCACGGAGGCCATCAGTTCATCTAGAAAAGCCTTCTGCTTTTCAAAGTCTTTGAACTGGTTGCTGATGAGAACCAAAGCTTCTATCAGGGAACATTTTTCCATGAGGGTCAGCGTGGCTTCATTCGATAGCATCTTCTTCACATGGTTGTAAAACATGTCAAAGCAAGGCTGTAGAGGAAATAAATAAAATGTACACATGTCTCTCATCAGCATGGTGTACTTCAGGTAGGTACATTTTGCACATTTATGTGATGATATATCACTTTAACTAGATGAAAAGACCATTACCAAGATAAACTGTGGGTAATCCCGGCAAATTTTTATGATGGATGAACAGGCGTGCCTCCTCACGTTCTTTACAGATCGAGTCCGAGGGGCCTGTAAACGTCAGTTGGAAAATGTTTATCTTTTTTATTCTGATTATGGAGGTTGAAGAAAAATGCCAATATTTGGTTCAGTGGAGACAACTTACTTTATTGTCCTGATTGATGTCAAAAGTGATGTCTTTGAATAGCTGTGGGGGGAAAAAAAACAAATCACCAAAAGAGCAGTTTAATACAGAGCCTTTCAAAGTGTATTCAGAAAAGGAGTTTTCGGTGAGAG